>OU015502.1:34906896-35521896 GCA_907164885.2 Dolomedes plantarius
CTTTTCCCCCCTCCCCCCCCCCAATGCTGATGGGGGCTGAACTTGCCCTTAAACGGAATCGTGAGTGTCACTAATCATCTCAGCGACCCCGAAAACTATTGATTAGACACCACTCTCGGTCATTTCGGACATTTTATTTTTCATCTTTTCCCCCCTCCCCCCCCCCCCCAATGCTGATGGGGGCTGAACTTGCCCTTAAACGGAATCGTGAGTGTCACTAATCATCTCAGCGTCACCGAAAACTATTGGTTCGACACTACTCTCGGTCATTTTGGACATTTCATTTTTCATCCCTTCCCCCCTCCCCCCCAATGATGATGGGGGGGCTGAACTCGCCGTTAAACGGCATCGTGAGTGTCACTATTCTTCTCATCTACACCTAAAACTATTGATTAGAACCACTCTCGGTCATTTTGGACAGTTTATTTTTCATCCTTTCCCCCCTCCCCCCCAATGCTTATTTTTAGAGGGGGGCTGAACTTGCCCTTAAACGGCTTCGAGAGTGTTACTATTTATTTCAGCGATCCCGAAAACTATGGATTCGACACTAATATCAGTCGTTTTCGTTTAGTTTTACATGGCCCCCCTCCCCCCTCCCCCCTAGGGGTGCTAGGGGTATCAAACCCCCCCAGTAATTATTACCATATTATAAGTCATATGTGTACCAAGTTTGGTTGAAATTGCTCCAGGCGTTCCTGAGTGATGCTGAAACATGGTATATACATACATCCGTTACTACATATTATTAAATGGATGAATTAGTATTTTCCACTCTACATCAATCGTTATATCAACCGCAACACTGAAAACGTAATTCATTACAATAGACTGCTTATTTCCCCGTTGACTTATTCCCCCCCCCCCCCCCCCCCCCCCCGTTACTCAGCAGCTGGCCAGCAAATCAATCACCGCTGCCCGAACGTTTCTCCAAAGACCCGGATCCTGGTCGTTCACTAACAGATCTATAGCAGATCCCAAGTCGTTCACTAACAGATCTATAGCAGATCCCAAGTCGGTCTTTCAGAGATCCGGGTCATTTTGAAAACAGATCTTCAAAAAGAGCCGTTCATTTTGAAAAGTCTTCAAAAAGAGACGGCTCTTTTTGAAAGACCTGTATCTTCAAAAAGATTGGAATCTGAAGATCTACATCGGTCTTTCCGGTTCCGGTGAACGATGTGGGAGCCGTCAGATCCGACATATTGAGATCCGGATCAGTCGTTCATTTCAAAGAGCCGTTCAGAGCGAACGGCTCTGAGCTGATTTACCCATCTCTAATAGACGAATCGAAAGAACCGAGTCCTGCCACGCGGTATATTCTAACTACAAGTTTAATAAAAATTTTTACAAATTATTTACATTACTCCGGCATGACCGGATCAAATCAAATCTTCTCATAAAGGGATCAAAATGTACATTAATCTAAACAAAATCAAAAGTGCATCTGCAGACGTCATCAGCACGAATTCGAACGACGCAACTTCCTTCCACGTGGGGGTATTACGTCACACGTGTAAACTGTGCATGACGCTTTCCGCTATGACATCGGAATAGAGTTATATATGAAAAAATTATAATTTGTTTATACCTTTTCATAGTTACTACTAGAGTTCATTATTCCTTCCCGTCATTACTTTAAGGTATTTTATTTTTTAAATGTGTTAAACAAAAATCATGTTATCTTGTGCTGTAGAAGTACAGTGTTGTACAAAGGTTTTCGCAATTTTATCGTGTTAGAGCGAAACCGTGTTGTAAGATGCCGTGCTGTAAGAGGGCTACCTGTATATTTGTATCTATATACCGCGTGCGTCATAAATTTGTGCAAAGTTTAAAAATTCGTAATAAAAGAAGTAATTTAGTTCTTAAATGTGTTAAACAAAAATCGTGACATCTTGTGCTGTAGAAGTACAGTGTTGTACAAAGGTTTTCGCAATTTTATCGTGTTAGAGCGAAACCGTGTTGTAAGATGCCGTGCTGTAAGAGGGCTACCTGTATATTTGTATCTATATACCGCGTGCGTCATAAATTCGTGCAAAGTTTAAAAATTCGTAATAAAAGAAGTAATTTAGTTCTTAAATGTGTTAAACAAAAATCGTGATATCTTGAGCTGTAGAAGTACAGTGTTGTACAAAGGTTTTCGCAATTTTATCGTGTTAGAGCGAAACCGTGTTGTAAGATGCCGTGCTGTAAGAGGGCTACCTGTATATTTGTATCTATATACCGCGTGCGTCATAAATTCGTGCAAAGTTTAAAAATTCGTAATAAAAGAAGTAATTTAGTTCTTAAATGTGTTAAACAAAAATCGTGATATCTTGTGCTGTAGAAGTACAGTGTTGTACAAAGGTTTTCGCAATTTTATCGTGTTAGAGCGAAACCGTGTTGTAAGATGCCGTGCTGTAAGAGGGCTACCTGTATATTTGTATCTATATACCGCGTGCGTCATAAATTCGTGCAAAGTTTAAAAATTCGTAATAAAAGAAGTAATTTAGTTCTTAAATGTGTTAAACAAAAATCGTGATATCTTGAGCTGTAGAAGTACAGTGTTGTACAAAGGTTTTCGCAATTTTATCGTGTTAGAGCGAAACCGTGTTGTAAGATGCCGTGCTGTAAGAGGGCTACCTGTATATTTGTATCTATATACCGCGTGCGTCATAAATTCGTGCAAAGTTTAAAAATTCGTAATAAAAGAAGTAATTTAGTTCTTAAATGTGTTAAACAAAAATCGTGACATCTTGTGCTGTAGAAGTACAGTGTTGTACAAAGGTATTCGCAATTTTATCGTGTTAGAGCGAAACCGTGTTGTAAGATGCCGTGCTGTAAGAGGGCTACCTGTATATTTGTATCTATATACCGCGTGCGTCATAAATTCGTGCAAAGTTTAAAAATTCGTAATAAAAGAAGTAATTTAGTTCTTAAATGTGTTAAACAAAATCGTGATATCTTGTGCTGTAGAAGTACAGTGTTGTACAAAGGTTTTCGCAATTTTATCGTGTTAGAGCGAAACCGTGTTGTAAGATGCCGTGCTGTAAGAGGGCTACCTGTATATTTGTATCTATATACCGCGTGCGTCATAAATTCGTGCAAAGTTTAAAAATTCGTAATAAAAGAAGTAATTTAGTTCTTAAATGTGTTAAACAAAAATCGTGATATCTTGTGCTGTAGAAGTACAGTGTTGTACAAAGGTTTTCGCAATTTTATCGTGTTAGAGCGAAACCGTGTTGTAAGATGCCGTGCTGTAAGAGGGCTACCTGTATATTTGTATCTATATACCGCGTGCGTCATAAATTTGTGCAAAGTTTAAAAATTCGTAATAAAAGAAGTAATTTAGTTCTTAAATGTGTTAAACAAAAATCGTGACATCTTGTGCTGTAGAAGTACAGTGTTGTACAAAGGTTTTCGCAATTTTATCGTGTTAGAGCGAAACCGTGTTGTAAGATGCCGTGCTGTAAGAGGGCTACCTGTATATTTGTATCTATATACCGCGTGCGTCATAAATTCGTGCAAAGTTTAAAAATTCGTAATAAAAGAAGTAATTTAGTTCTTAAATGTGTTAAACAAAAATCGTGATATCTTGAGCTGTAGAAGTACAGTGTTGTACAAAGGTTTTCGCAATTTTATCGTGTTAGAGCGAAACCGTGTTGTAAGATGCCGTGCTGTAAGAGGGCTACCTGTATATTTGTATCTATATACCGCGTGCGTCATAAATTCGTGCAAAGTTTAAAAATTCGTAATAAAAGAAGTAATTTAGTTCTTAAATGTGTTAAACAAAAATCGTGATATCTTGTGCTGTAGAAGTACAGTGTTGTACAAAGGTTTTCGCAATTTTATCGTGTTAGAGCGAAACCGTGTTGTAAGATGCCGTGCTGTAAGAGGGCTACCTGTATATTTGTATCTATATACCGCGTGCGTCATAAATTCGTGCAAAGTTTAAAAATTCGTAATAAAAGAAGTAATTTAGTTCTTAAATGTGTTAAACAAAAATCGTGATATCTTGAGCTGTAGAAGTACAGTGTTGTACAAAGGTTTTCGCAATTTTATCGTGTTAGAGCGAAACCGTGTTGTAAGATGCCGTGCTGTAAGAGGGCTACCTGTATATTTGTATCTATATACCGCGTGCGTCATAAATTTGTGCAAAGTTTAAAAATTCGTAATAAAAGAAGTAATTTAGTTCTTAAATGTGTTAAACAAAAATCGTGACATCTTGTGCTGTAGAAGTACAGTGTTGTACAAAGGTTTTCGCAATTTTATCGTGTTAGAGCGAAACCGTGTTGTAAGATGCCGTGCTGTAAGAGGGCTACCTGTATATTTGTATCTATATACCGCGTGCGTCATAAATTCGTGCAAAGTTTAAAAATTCGTAATAAAAGAAGTAATTTAGTTCTTAAATGTGTTAAACAAAAATCGTGATATCTTGTGCTGTAGAAGTACAGTGTTGTACAAAGGTTTTCGCAATTTTATCGTGTTAGAGCGAAACCGTGTTGTAAGATGCCGTGCTGTAAGAGGGCTACCTGTATATTTGTATCTATATACCGCGTGCGTCATAAATTCGTGCAAAGTTTAAAAATTCGTAATAAAAGAAGTAATTTAGTTCTTAAATGTGTTAAACAAAAATCGTGATATCTTGAGCTGTAGAAGTACAGTGTTGTACAAAGGTTTTCGCAATTTTATCGTGTTAGAGCGAAACCGTGTTGTAAGATGCCGTGCTGTAAGAGGGCTACCTGTATATTTGTATCTATATACCGCGTGCGTCATAAATTCGTGCAAAGTTTAAAAATTCGTAATAAAAGAAGTAATTTAGTTCTTAAATGTGTTAAACAAAAATCGTGATATCTTGTGCTGTAGAAGTACAGTGTTGTACAAAGGTTTTCACAATTTTATCGTGTTAGAGCGAAACCGTGTTTCAGGTTGCAGTGTTATACGAGGGTTCCTGCAATTTATCCTATTGTGTTAGAGCGAAACCGTGTTGTAAGATTCCGTGCTGTAGGAGGGCTACCTGTACTTCAAATAAACTGAAAAATATGAAATACATGGATCAAAAAGTGCAAGATATAAAACTGCCATTAATAGAACTCTAATTCATAAACTTCATTGATATAAAGCCGAAAGTTCTCAAAAGAAATTGAACGATATTGAATTCATTTATTAATATCCTTACATTTATATGTTATGTATACATTTATAAACAGAAGTGATAGGTATTCATAAAACTGACACAGGACAATTAAATCCAAACGTGGCTTTTTGATTGTAATAGCATGCAGTTAGTTGTGTAATGCATTTGCTCGATAATTTTTGCTTTATTTCATTTTCCACTATTTTTTTAATGTCTTTATATCTGTATTTTAAAACTGTTACTCATTTTCAAAGTATAGGAAAGGTAAATATTAAATCTCATGGGAGAAAAAGAGTTTAAAAAAATAGAAATACAGTTCTGATGAATTCAAAATTGGTAGCGGAAGAATCCTCATCAGTTGCTCATTAAGTAGAAACAAATTTCACGAACTTGCTGGAAATATTAGCGAGTAAAATAATAAGTCGAAAAATTACGAACCCGACATTCAGTTACATTAAAATACTATGGCGATCAGCGCGGGAAATTTCAAAAGTGAGTCTTGTAAGTACGCGTTTTTAGAATGATAGCATTTTTTTTATTAAATATATTTGGTATATATTTGGAAGCTGAACATCTAGCAAACGCCGATAAATCGAAAAATTGACATTAATAGGTGCAGAAAACCGAAATATTTGTCCATCAAAATTGTCAATTTCCTGAAATTCGGAAAACTGCTTTCAGGAAAAAGCTTCGTTTGCAATGAAAAACATTTTTAACTTTATAAAAATGTGCATATCCTTAAAGATAAAGAGTTGTAGAACACATGAAAATAAAAAAATTGTAGATTGGTGGACGGAAAAGTTGAATTTTGCATGCATGAAAATAGTGGAAATTTGCGAAACGGAAAGGAGCTGGCCCACGCGGAATGTGAGCTGTTTCTGTTTTTCGCTTCTTTTTAGTTCGGCGGTTTTAATTTAATAATTAAAAAAGTTTAAAGTTCGGAAAGTTGAAGATGGCAACGTCCACCGTTTCCTTAAAGGACTCCAATTCATAAAACTCCCTTAGAAAAGCGTAAAGCACTCAAAAGTAATTAAAAAATATTGGGGAAAAAAGTACAAGATAAAAAGCTATCATTAAAGGAATTCATTTTATCACCTCCTCTAGAAAAGCTATCGCTTTTTAAAAATAAATGCCTTTCGCAGTCGTTTAACTGCCTGTTCAGAGATCGACCGTAAATTATTAAAATTCATGCAAATAGGCGACCCTGAAATTTCGAAACTCTGCCAAAGTTGGCGGCCCCACGCTTAGCATAACGCCGTTCCTCCTTCCGGCAGAAACATCACGCAGTGACATCAAACTCCAAACATGGAAGTTAGTTAAATTCCCGTTCACCAAAATCGCATTTCGAGAAGACCGCGAAAAAAACCCGCGTCACTTACGCAATTGGCAGGGGATTGCGCGCTTGCGTCTAATTATGCATAGAGTTGACGTTACGTAATCTGCTTTTAAGGTGTGTACCAGCTGACGTCGCAGATCTTCGAACTCAGAGCCTATCATGACAGTTTAGCGAATTCTACTTTTCTTTTAAAGTGAAAGTAAATTTTTTTTATAAAGAGCATGTAGTTTAATGTATTTAAAAAAGTTCAGGAAATAATTTTTAGGTGGTATTGTATTATTGGTCTGTTGCTAGAAGATGACATTAAAAAAAAAAGAAATAAAATTAAGATGATTAAAAAAAAACCAGCGCGTTTCATGTATAGATCTATTTTCAAATGGAGAAAAATCAGAGAACTCTGAAATTAGGAAAATACTGAAAGGAAATCTCTCAGAAGCCGTGGCATGGGGATTTAAGCTTTGCAATGTCTACTGATGCTCCCTCTTTTATAAAAGACTAGCGGCCCGTCCCGACTTTGTCCGGGTTGAACAAAATATTATACCAATAAATTTCCAGTTGATAGCCAATAAATTGTAAATCTTTTTTACCTTAATAATAACCTAAATAATACCTTAAATTAATTTTATGTTAGTTAATAATTAAAATAAATTTTTTTAAAGAAAAAGGCGTGCCGGAGAACGGCTAGGTTCGAACCGCTAGCGTCAGAACAGAAGCCCACCGCGATAGCACCACGATAAGGATCGTTGAAATCTTCGGAACAAAAAGCGGTAGAAGACAGTAGCGGAAACAATGGAGATTGTTAGGATTAAGCCCCTAACTTTATTTCTACTGATCAGATATACATAATATATAGCCTATGTCCATCTGGAATAATGTACCTTTCAAACAGTGAAAGAATTTTTCAAATAGGTACAGTGGTTCTGAAGATTACCCTCCACGTACAAAATCGCTCTCTCTTTATATATAAGTATAGATGAAATTATTAGTTTTAGAATATATAAAAGAAAAAGAAAAAGAATGACCTTGAATTTGAAGGTCAGTTGTCAAATAAACGTTCGTTTTTTCGATACTTTGAAAGGATAAGCAAGGTGACAGGCGGAAAGCACTGCTTTGAGTCATAGTTGTGTATCATAATAGGATGCTATGATTCATAAAACGAATATAATTAAATCAGTGGTCCTTAACATGTTACTGATCAGGAATCAATGGTCAGGAAATTTCGTCACGGACCGTATCCAACCCAAACCTTTAAGAGATGGGGCATCATTTTCAGAATAAACGAATATTTGTGATAAACAACTTTAATATAAAGTTACAAATAAGCATAATAACGGTAGCAAATTTAACTTAAAAGTAAATTTAATATCAGATTAAAAGCCTATGGAAAATTTGAAAAGGAAAGAGATTTTTAAGCTTCTATTTACTTATCTAGCTGTAAAATTGTTGCGATGCTGTGACTTCGCGTCACAAAAAATATATTAGGGCTTTTTAAGCAGAGAGCGATTTTTTTTCCGTATCGATAAGTCAGGAAACGGAAGAAAAACAGGAATTTTTAGAATAACAAGAAATTAGGAAGAAAAAAAAATTTTTTTGAATCCCAATTTTATAAAATTGTTCAATTCGCGGTCTTTTGATCACCAGTGATTTAAAAAATGAATTTTTTAAAATCACTGCTGATTTCACGGACCACTTCTTGAGTTCTCCCGGACCTCCTGTGGTCCGCGGACCACCGGTAAAAAACCAATGGATTATATGATACAAGCGTCCTTACATCGTATCACGCGTATGAACCATAATATTAGATCATATTTAGTTACTAGTTACCCTGTTATCATTCCATTCTACATGTGGGCTGAATATTCATAAATGCGTACATTTTAGTCCAAAATGTACCTTAATATGTCCGGAAAAATTCTGTATCTGTTTCTTAAAGGCCCTTCTATAATGGTGTGTCTTATGGTACGAAAAATATAGTGTGTCGCCTTCACAGAAATACTTCAGTTTGTTTCTGAGAGAGGACAGAGCCATTTATTCGAGTTAAGCTCTTTTATTATTTTTCTTTGGTATAAAGTATTTGCACGTTATTTACAAAACAGATGCAAGCCGCATCTAACTGGCTCCACTAGGCGTTCAACGTCAAGCATTCTAGTGGAAGTCGATAGCCCTCGTCTTCTCTCCGCCCAGTCATCCCCCAGTCACTCTCTCGTCCCGAAAAACCTCAGTGCCTCGTCCTTCCCGAAAACCTCATCCTTCTCACTAATATTTTATTTTATTTTATGTTATATTAATAAATGACGATTTCAATCTTAATACGAAGCTTATAAATTTGAAATCCTGCCCTTTTTTAACTTTAATTTTTATTTACCATGTTTTTATTAACTCGCTTTCTTGTTTGTTTGTTTGTGTTTGTGTGTGTTTGTTTGTCCGGTACGAATCTTGCAATCGATTTTTAACTAACTTCCCGACTAGCTAGACATTTAAAACTTTTAGAATAGCTCAGAATACGATGATAATGCATTATTTTAATACTTTTAGCCATCTTTAAGCAGAATTTAATCCATTTTCAGTTAATTTTGTTTTGTAGACTGGTGGAGCCATCTATCGCCCGGGACGGGAACGGAAAGTTAAACGCAAGTTAACTTCTAATTAACTTCATTTTTTTTTCAAGTTGATAGGAATTTTAAAAAGTATTTATTAATACATAGAATTGTCCAGTTTATATGATTCAACAGAAAATTTAAAAACATGGTATATAAAAAGTTCTTTTTATCTTGTAATTATTATTAATTTTTAACTAAATGAAATAAAATACGTATTAATATTTATATATGAAGTTTAAATCACATGGGATTTGGCGAAAGCAAGGGTAGGGGTAAGCGAAACATTTGTGAAGTTGGTTACGCAACGTAATTAACATTTTCCTATTTAGAAAAAAAATGTTGCTACTGCCAGAAAAATTTTTCATTAGTGTGAACTGAGTTTTTTTTCTTTAAAAAAATCGGCTCACGGTCTCGGCTCACGGTCAAAAAAGTTCGCTCACTACTGTTCTAGGTAACAGATAAATAATAAAATTACGCGCAAATTAAAAAAATGTAACAGATTAAAGAACTTTCAAAAGAATAAAATGAAAAAAATAATTACAAGATAAAAAGATCTTTTTATATACCATGTTTTTAAATTTTCTGTTGAATCATATAAACTTGACAATTCTATGTATTAATAAATACTTTTTTAAAATTTTTTTGATGAATTATCCCATCAACTTGTAAGAAAATGAAGTTAATTGGAAGTTAACTTGCATTTAACTTTTCGTTCCCGTTCCGTCCAATAGATGGCTGCACCACTCTACAAAACAAGGTTAACTGAAAATAACTGAAAATTAATTTAATTCTGCTTAAAGATGGCTAAAAGTATTTAAAAAATGCATTGTCATCGTGTCCTGATCTATTCTAAAAGTTTCAAATGTCTAGCTAGTCGGGAAGTTAGTTAAAAATCGATTGCAAGATTGGTACTGGACAAACACACACACAAACACACAAACAAGAAAGGAAGTTAATAAAAACATGGTAAAAATACAGTCGACGCTCGTCATAACGACAGGCCATTATAGCAACTATTCCAATACAACGACTGGTGCAAAAAGTCTCCAATGGAATCCTCGTTAATGATACGTTATTTCTAAAATTTCGATACAACGACCACTCCTTATAACGACTTTTTTCTTTGGTACTCAAGGGGTTGTTTTAACGAGCGGCAACTGTATACAATGAAATTTCTCTGTAGCGGCCAGTCAAGGTTCGGAAAAGAAGGGGCCGTATAGAGGGGTGGCCGTTGAAAAGGGGTTTCTTCTATAATAATGGCTATATGGAGTGTTGAGTCGGTTCTGAACAAAATATGTCCGTTTAGAGGGATGGCCGTCTAGAGAGGTTTCACTGCATTTGTTTTTATTTAACAGACTACTATCCCTTTGAATGCTTTCCATTATCTACTATATTACTGCTACCAGTGGCGTAGCAAAGGGGGGGCAAGGGGGTCTATCATGCCCCGGGCGCCACTCGCAGAGGGGCGCCAATGTAAGATCCATATATTATATTACTATATGTTTTCGAAGTGGATGCCAATATAAGGTCTATATATTATATTACTATATGTTTTTCAGGGGAGGGCACCAACATAAGGTCTATATATTATGTTACTATATTATTTTGCGGGGGGGGGGCGCCAATATAAGGTCATTATATTATATTACTATATGGTTTTCGGGGAGGGCGCCAATATAAGGTATATATATTATATTACTATATTATTTTGCGGGGGGGGGCGCCAATATAAGGTCTATATATTATATTACTATATGTTTTTAGGGGAGGGCACCAACATAAGGTCTATATATTATGTTACTATATTATTTTGCGGGGGGGCGCCAATATAAGGTCTATATATTATATTACTATATGTTTTTAGGGGAGGGCACCAACATAAGGTCTATATATTATGTTACTATATGCTTTTCGGGGGGGAGTGCCAATATAAGGTCTATATATTATGTTATTATATGTTTATCGGGGGCGCCAATATAGGGTCTATATATTATATTACTATATGTTTTTCAGGGGGGGGGCGCGCCACAAAGGTATCGTTCCCCGGGCGCCAGTTATGCTCGCTACGCCACTGACTGCTACGCCTCATTATGGAAGTTTCATTTTATTGAGAGTTAATAAGCAAACCCTCAAAACAATTTGATATTATTAATCATTGTCAGATCTGTATGCAACAATCACCGACAAAGCCCATACTGCCATGCAACGAGAACATTGCACAGAATGCCTGTAAAGGAAAATACCAGATCTCGTCGTTTCGGCCCATTAGCAGCGTAATACGCCTGCATTCTAATCGGCCCAGCTGTTATCCTTTTGTTTGGGGATATAACGAATCGCGCATTGAGACGCTTAAATTAAATTGACTGCTATGGTGATCACTCTCCAGATGTTCGTAAGTGTTGCGCGAATGGAAAGGCATTGCACTCTCCCATGTTTGGTTTCACGTACGACAATTTGGAGAGAGTGTCTGTTACCAGCGAGTTTTGAACGATTTAATGTGGAAAAAGCCAAAGTAAATTCTACGCTAAAGATTTGTGCATAACCCCCCGCTTTTTTTAGGAAGTAATTTTACGGAGTCTTTAATACACTAAATCTGACGCTCCCCAAATCTGTGTGCAGTCCTGAAACTTTTGTGCAGAAAATATACACTTAGGTTCTGATATTAATTATTTTATCGGTTGGAAGCTAAATAGGAAAATTTATATATCCTTTTTTAATCGAAGCGGTGCGATTTTGTGAGCAAGTTTACACTGAGCAGAGTCGGATTGATTTCGAAATGACTCTAGAATTACATTTTAAATAATACAAGTGGTGATACTGAGTACTCGGAACTACGTATGTTAGATATTTTTTGTGAATAAGGTATGGTATATAGTTTCTAAAACACCTAGAAATGGGTTTCTTTGTCACATTCACTTATGATAATCTTTTTGTTAAAATATTAGATTTTTATGTTTGTTTGTTTTCGGTATATTTCTCAAGGTACTTTATCAATACCTAATTTTCGAAATATCGAGAGATTTCTTTCCTTTTCAAATTCCGATACCAGTACCTAGTTTTTAAAATTTCAAGAGATTTTTAAAAAAACTTTTTCAAAATCCCCAGTTCAGTTTTTAAAATGCAATACAGTTGTTTTTCACGTTCCCATATTGGTATCTATTTTTTAAAATAAAAAAGATTTTTTTCCAAAACTCCATGTCAATATCTAATTTTTGAAATGCGAAGAAATTTGCTCCTTTTTCAAACTCTCGTATCAGTATCTATTTGACCGACCAATCCCCGGGGCCGACGTTTGGTGGGTTCGTACCTTCCTCTTACCTATATAACACATAGAGGGACTTTCCGGCCTATGGATTGAACGCGTCCATATCTGCCCATACATATGTCCAGTACAAATCTTGCAATCGATTTTTAACTAACTTCCCGACTAGCTAGACATTTTACTTTTAGAACAGCTCAGAACACAATGACAATGCATTATTTTAATACTTTTAGCCATCTTTAAGCAGTATTGAATTCATTTTCAGTTAATTTTGTTTTGTAGAACGGTGCAGCCATCTATCGGCCCGGACGGGAACGAAAATTCAAACGCAAGTTAACTTCCAATTCTCGAGCTAAACGATTGATTAGGCATTTGATACATCTTTATTGCGCATTTGATCATTTTCTTTCAAGTTGATGGGATAATTCATCAAAAAAATTTTAAAAAAGTATTTATTAATACATAGAATTATCAAGTTTATATGATTCAACAGAAAATTTAAAAACATGGTATATAAAAAGTTCTTTTAATCTTGTAACTATTTTTTGTATTAAAAGTGCGCGTTATACACCGGAAAATACGGTATATACCAGAGGTGCGGAGCGTGCGGCCTTGAGGCCACATGCGACCCCCGTGATCTTCTCTTGCGGCCTTCATAAAAGCTAGCACTTGTATTAATTAATATTTAATTATATAGATTACAACAATCCAAATCAATAGAATTAAATAAAGAACGGCATGAATGCATGTACAGTGTCGGCCAAAATAAAGTTGACATTTTGAAATTGTTCTCTAAAGTCGCTACAATTGTATATTTATCCAAACGAGATTCGTTTACCTTGATTGTATGATACTTTAACTACACTTTATATGTAATTTAATGCTCAGAGTTTCTTAGCAATACTACCAGACACGTTATATGATCTCTACACAAAAACTATTTTCTTACTATTATTGTTGTGACTGACTCCAAGTACGTTAAAACGTATTATTTTTTCTGTAAAAAAAAATTAATAATAACAAATTAATGATTAATGTTATAACAAGTTTTTATCCTTATGTGAATACAAAAATATTTTATATTGTAACTTTTTATGTCAAATAATAAATAAATAATGCACCAAATTGTTAAAACTATACCTAACTATAATAATTTCATAAAAGTCGCATTTATAGGTACATCAACTTATGCGGCCTCCTTTATTACTACCTAATTTACATGTGGCCTCTAATGGTAAAAAGGTGCCCCAACTCTGGTATATACCTTGTATGTAGCAACGCTTTGACTCTTCGAAATGGGCTTGCAATTAGGTATTCACTATTTTTATGTTACGAATGTCCGTTTCCTCGGTCGACAAACTGATGCGTCAGACAGCCCCGATATGAACGCGCCTATCTCAATTCGAAATTCCGGTCTCGATCTCTCACCGCGAATCGAGATTTTTCGTCACATTCTCGACGGTAGTTACATCATTCGTTGTTAATGCGACAGTTACCTGGAGTTATATTTAGTTACGGTGACGGTATTTCTCGTATCGGACGGAAGCTCAGGATGTTTACGTGCTCAGTTTGTTTGTTATATGTCGTTTCCTCTTTTTAAAAAAATTATTATTATGCGAGCAGCGAAGTAAGCGAAAATAGCATAAGGCTTTTGTACTACTTAAGTATAAAGAATTTAAGTTTCCTGAGAAGCATAAAATTCGATGCAGGTATATTACATACAAAAAAAAAAAAGACTCTTTAAAAACATCTTGTTTATGTTGATATATATATATCAATGTATATACAGTGGAATCTCGATCGGTCGTTCCCCGAACGATCGTTTTCCCGTATGCATCGTTTATTTCATCCAGTCCCGAATAAATTCCATAGAAAACAAGCAATAACAGACCGCATGGATCGTTCCTCGATCCATCGTTTTCCCGCAATATTCGTTCAGAAAATCGCAGCTTTACATTAATTTATCGGATCGATCGTTTTTTCATAATAACTGAACCTGAAATATAAATGTCTGGCTTGAGCTAGAATGACGCTCTAATTAAAACAATGAGCAGAACATTTGAGATGCATGGTATCGTATTTTTGTTCTCTCCTGTTCAGCCTGGCAGAGACGTACCACTCCCATTATTTGTTCGTCGTTGGTGTTCCTTAATTCTTTAGTCCCTGGAGTATCCTATTTTCGAAAACTCATTCCAAATTCTCCAACTATGCAACATTTCTGTTCTTATCAGCTATGGCTCACAGTCAGCCGACCTGAGCGGTTCCTGCTGTCCTCTGGCTTTTCTCTTGGCCTTGAAATGAAGGCGCCCTGGTGTTTGCTCTAGTGTGTGAAAAGTTTCTAATTGCTGCACTCTACACTGGCCGGTGAGAGTTTCACCCGGAAGCAGAACTTCCCGGTGGTCTTATGTCGGACCCCATCCAGTGCAATGGAATGGTTCTATAGTTACAAACGATTCACGGCTGCCGCTTCTTTATACTCTCACACAATAACCGATACCGAAAGGAATGCAATTTGCAACGCAGAAAAAAATAGTGTTTACTTGTGGAGAGAAAACAGCCCTCCCCCCCCCCCCCCAAAAAAAAAAAAAAAAAAAAAAAAACGAAGATTAAATAATTTTATTTGAATCAAAATTCCTGTGCACCTACGTGTATTTCGTTTTTTATTACTATTATCTTGGATTTCAGTACAACTTTGTAATTTTATCTTCAGTTACACTACAGGTATGTATGCATTTATGTATGTGAATAAATATATTTTAGGGATATCAAACTTTAAGGGATGTTAATACTTTTTTGTATGTTCCCGCATCTATCGTTTTCCCTCATCCATCGTTTAGTTCAGTCAGTCCCTTCCAAGACGATAGATCGAGATTCCACTGTATATATATATATATATATATATAACAGTTCTGCGACTGACTTACAGATAACGCACATACCAAACCGCTGGACTTAAAGGGTTGAAATTTTGCATAGCGATTCTTCTTATAGTGTAGGGGTGCACTGAGAAAGATTTTTAAAAATTAAATTTTTAACTTTTTAAAATTAAATTTTTAAGCTGTTTCTGTAACTATTTTTTAAAAGTTTGCATTTAAAATAATAATTTGAGGGTTATAAAATTTATATCACGAGAAAGATCATAAAAAATTCCTTTAAAATCTTTTTCGAATCTTTACCTCCATTTTCTGATTTTTGGTGAAATTTTAAAGATTAATTTTTAGAATTCAATTTATTAACGTAGCTGATCACGTGGTTTCTTTTCTTTTTGCAATACTTTCAATTAATTTTGCGTCACGTGCATAACAAGGAAATAAATTGACAAAAAAAATATTAAAATACGGTAAAAGATAAAATTTAACCACTAGATTCATTTAGATTGAATTTTTTTTACGAATTCAATTCAAATTAGTATGTTTTATGGACATTAAACGTACAAATTAATTGCATACATTGACCGTTGTATTTAATTTGAATATTTTCTTCTACATTATTTTGTCTATAAAAATATCCGTTACGATTCTTTTATAAATATATTCTTTTTTGGCACTAATTGCATATATTGACCGTTGTATTTATTATATATATATATATTCTTCTTTAATTTTAAATATATGATACAAAATAAATGTAGTCAACTTTTTTTTTACGGATACAGATTGCATTGACACTACCGCTTCCAGAAACGACGCTTTCTGCATGCGGCGAAAAATAGATCCTTCCTAAGCTCAGTCTTCAGTTAACCGCAGGAAAATAAGCTCGAGTTTCGTTCGACCCAGGGCAACATCTTTTGGCTTACTGAGTACACACAATCAGTCCAAGATCTATATAACGTGAGTTACTGAGTTCAAGATATTTCGAATTTTCGAATTGGGCTGTATCATAAGAGCAGTGAATCTGTAACAGTCTTTTGAAATACTTTACAGACGATATAGTGATAATCTAACCTTCCTGTGATGTTATAACGTCTGATGACAATTTACGAACGTACACTAAAACACGTATAAAGATGACGTATAAAGGTTGCTAGGTTGAAGCTATATTATATTCGTTCCGCTCAATGTTAACCAATGTAGAACATTTTTCGATGACTTCTGACTTGGGTTTGTAGATTAGAAAGAAAAAAAAATGTACTACGTATTAGAGACAGAAATTTTTTAGTCGGATTATGTGTTTCATTCTTTATAAACGCAAATAATATTCTTACATTTGAATTATTCTGGGAAAAAATATGGTTACCGTTGTTTTAAATGCACATCGTTTCCTTTGGCGGACGAAATTTCTAAAAAGGATGAGATAGCGGATTAATTTTTCTTTTTAATATGTTTGTTAGATAAAGATTTTTTTTTTTTGGGGGGGGGGAGGGGGAAATATCTTTCTATCCAAGTCGACAATTATTGGGAGCATTTTCTCCTAAGGTTAACATTGAATTGAGCGATTGTTTTAAGGCTTCTGTGTACTTACCCATTGGATTCGCTCACCTCAATGCTAACCTATGGCGAAAATGTGTCCAAGTATGGCCACTTGGATGGAATTTCTTTTTTTATTATACTTCGTAATAGAGAAAGAAATTCGACACCTCGGGGCACTTTTCATTATTTAAAAAAAATGCCAAATAATATTTGTAAGCCAAATAATATTTGTAAATAATATTTGTCTCTATATAAAAACTATTTTCTTACTATTATTGTTGTGACTGACTCCATGTACGTTAAAACGTATTATTTTTTCTGAAAAAAAAAAATAATAATAATGATTAATGTTATAACAAGTTTTTATCCTTAGGTGAATACAAAAATATTTTATATTGTAACTTTTTATGTCAAATCTATACTTATATATAAAGAGAGAGCGATTTTGTACGTGGAGGGTAATCTTTAGAACCACTGTACCTATTTGAAAAATTCTTTCACTGTTTGAAAGGTACATTATTGCAGATGGACATAGGCTATATATTATGCGTATCTGATCAGTAGAAATAAAGTTAGGGGCTTAATCCTAACAATCTCCATTGTTTCCGCTACTGTCTTCTACCGCTTTTTGTTCCGAAGATTTCAACGATCCTTATCGTGGAGCTATCGCGGTGGGCTTCTGTTCTGACGCTAGCGGTTCGAACCTAACCGTTCTCCGGCACGCCTTTTTCTTTTAAAAAATTTATTTTAATTATTAACTAACATAAAATTAATTTAAGGTATTATTTAGGTTATTATTAAGGTAAAAAAAGATTTACAATTTATTGGCTATCAACTGGAAATTTATTGGTATAATATTTTGTTCAACCCGGACAAAGTCGGGACGGGCCGCTAGTAATAAATAAATAAGGACTTAATTTTTTTTGTTACTTTTCTATATAATGCACCAAATTGTTAAAACTATATCTAACTATAATAATTTCATAAAAGTCGCATTTATAGGTTCATCAACTTATGCGGCCTCCTTTATTACTACCTAATTTACACGTGGCCTCTAATGGTAAAAAGGTTCCCCACCTCTGAGTTATACATTTTGTGAACTGTAGCATTTTCCTTAACGGTTCGGATATAGCGAACCACCGGATAAAGCGAACAAAACCTTTGGTCCCTTAAAGTTCGTTATAACGAGTTCCGACTGTAGTTAACAATTTTTGCTCGAGTTCAGCTTTCTGGGTTTTTTTTTTTTTTTCGAGTATGCAACTCTCTGAACCGATCCTATTCCATTCGCGCTTCAGAAATTCCTGAGTTCTAGAGGTGTGTGCTCTTTATCAGAACGTTCGAAGAAGAGGACGTCTGCCTCGCACACCTATCAATATCCTGTATTCGCACGCGCGCGTTTTCGGAAGCTTCAATTTTCAGAACATGCGTTTCTCTACCACGTGTCCTTAAAAGGGCAAACATTCTTCAGTTACTTGAAATTTTACGATCGGTATAAAACTTCACGGTGTGTTTTATATATAAGATCGCGGAGAGACAGAGTCGGCATACTGCCTTAACTGGGGAGTGGATCCAGTCCAGAGATTTGGAGGGGGGTTGGAACGTCGGCTGTTAGGGTTATATATACATATACACACACACACACACACACATATATATATATATATATATACACAGTGGAATGTCGATCTATCGTTTTCCAAGGGACCGTTTGAAATGAACGATAAATGCGGGAAAACGATAGATGCGGAAACATAACAAAGCAATATGATTGTTGGGACTGTATAAGATGAACGACACATACGGAAAAACGATGGATCCGAAAACGATCGATCGAGATTCCACTGTATATATAAGAAATAAACATCCTTTCATTTTAAATTTAAACTCACTTAGTATTAGGTCTACAATTATATAATTTTAGGCTATGAAAAAAAAATACGCTTGGCTTTTTTTTTTTGGGGGGGGCGATTGCCCCTACTCCCCCCCCCCCCCTCCTTGTAGCTGCCGTTGGCCTCAACTTGACCAAAGTAAAGGCAGTAATATTCAGTATGCATTTCAGTCGAAGCTTGTCATAAACTTAATAAAAGTAGACACATGGAATATTTTTTTTCGATTTATTTATTTTCTTCAAGCTCGTATGGCAGGGTCGTAACAAAACGAGTGTAAATCCCTCCCCCCTCGCAGATCATTAAACACTATTTTTAGTTATCTTCAGTATTATAGATTAGTAAATGCAATTTTTTCTTTCTTTTTTTTGGAGGGATGGGAGGGGGGAATCTGCGTGTAGACATTTAAAGAGCTAGGGGCATCCTAAGGGGCTGTACACATAGAATCCGTCTGCGTCAGCGTAAAATTTTTTAACCAATCATATACCAATCATTGACCCATTGAACCAATCAGCACCAACGGAATCTTTAACGCTGACGGATTCTATGCGAACCAGTGACGTAGCGAGCATAACTGGCGCCTGGAGCACGATACCTTTTTGGCGCACCACGAAAAACATATAGTAATATAATATAGAGAATTAGTTAAAAAGATAGACCGTTTGGCACCCCTCTGCGAGTGGCTCCCGGGGCATGATAGACCCCTTTAACCCCCCCCCCCCATCGCTACGCCACTGATGCGAACTGGCCCTAAAGGTAAAGGCGTCAGCATTCGGTTCCAGGAGGAGCTCGAATTGAATCTCGACAAGCGCCCCTGAATGCCTCTGTATCTACGCCGGGTATCTTACGCCGAGTATCGCCGGGAACGTTAAATCTGTAAGCCGGAAAGTCACCCTTGGAGTTCGTGGGGGTGGGGGGGGGGGAGGGTACGAGCCAACCAGATGCCACTCCTGGGGGTTGAAAGTCTAAAATGCCATGACAACGAAGGGGTTATGTTCGCTTACCTGAAGGGGGATCCAAGACCAAAAAGTAGCCGACAAATCTCCGCGGTATACGTGCTGATGTCTTCCTCGGCAAGTACCCCGTATCGGCAAAACAGCAGGTAAACGTTTAAATAAAGAGCACGTAATTCTTAAAATTTAAAATTTTGCCGCAGTTCCTTTTTTAACATCGGGCATTAATTGTTGATGGCCGTCTCTTCGAAATTAAAACAATTTTTGGAAATATTTAAATTAAAACAAACAGATTTTTAAAAAATAGGCGCATTGGATTTGAAGTTCTACTTTCCAAAGCAGAAAAAAACAACCGCATTTGCAGGAAATAACCTCGTAGTTAATTTGTAATATTTGTAGTAAATATTCCTCATAGCTTGAGACCGAGACTGAAGATGTGCGAGGTCGACTGGTGCAACGCCTCAACACTTTTTAAAGCTCCTGGCAAACAAAACATAAAATGCGAAAGTTTTAAATAAAATTCCAAAGGACTCTTTCCTTATTAAAAGTACTTTGTTTTCCCAGCCAGCACTTTCTATTAATTTTTCTGCCTTTTAACGTAGGATTACGCTCCTCCGTAACGGTCCTCCGGAAAGCAAAATTTCAGACGCTACAACCGTCCGTCGTCGCGAGTTATAATTTTGTTAGCGCTCTAAACCAGTTTGTACCGCTTGGTCAAGCAGTAAACAGTTAAACAGAAAAGTACCAAAATGCGTCAAAATTTTGAATATATATATATACATATATACATACGTAAATATATATAGATACATATATACATAACACATACATACATACATATATACATACAAAAGAGGTAGGCAATAATAAGTAATCCTACGTTAATAACCCGCGGTAATTTCGTTAGAAGAGACTACCTGAAAAATTTTTTTTTAAAGGATCACAACAGCTTTTATTTTGAAAAATTGCTAGTTATTGGAGTTTGCAAACTTCCTCTTTAAATGGAAACAAACTTTCAAAAGTATCAGACAAAATTATGAAGCGTTTTGAGAATATAAACAGTTCATTTATATGTTGTTGTTGTTGCTCCCAATGCCCCCTGGCCGGAAGTTCCAGAACAGGTCCATACAGGTTAGCGTGCTGAGAAGTGCGGTCCCGGTTTATAATAGCACCACAAGGGTCGGAGTCCGTCTTGGCCAGGTGCCACCCCAATTTTGACCGAGCAATCCCAAGGGCGAGATCTGAGGGGATCGTACCCTCTCCCACCCACTGACCTCACTGACTGAAGTGCCCATACCCGGCCTAGACACTGAGGTTGTTAAATATTTGGGGTTGAATCGGGGTCGGGAGGGTGGATCACGTGATCACCGGATCGCATTGACCACTGTCCCGCGCTCGTACGCTTGGTAGCGTCATCCCAGTGTTCTCTCTTTGTTTTGAGTGTTATATGGAAATACCCGAATGACGCCTAGGAAGAATCTCTTCGTATAGCAGTTTGTAAGCACATCTTAGTGCTAAATTAACTACCGCCGTATCATGCCCATGGCAATTTAATGTGTTGCACATATTTTGTTGTATATATTATATCTTAGGACTATTTGATAAAACTCTTTTAAGTTCCCAAGCGTTTGTCTTCATGTGAAATAATTCCTTTCAGCACCAAAAGCCAGCGCGCTACCACAAGGCTACTTCGGGTCCGTTAATTTATATATTTATCACAAATAGTAGTGTTTATAATCTCTCGCGTTTATTATATACTACCTGAAATCCAACGTTCTTCCCCTGTTACTAGCTGAGAAGAATACACTGATATTATACCGAAGCGAAGTGTTAAAGCTTGTTCAAATTGCGTGCGGGGCGTTGCGTTACGTTACTACTTTGGGTTGTTGACATGATCTGTGATTGATTTGACGTATCATTATTTTGAGAGGATTCAATAAAATATTTCAACCTATTCGTGCCATAGATAAATCACGAAATCAGAATTAATTATTTCTCACTATTATGAAAAGTGACTTCTCAGTACAGCAAAGGCAGTTTTGATAGAATTTCCAGTCGATTTGCCGATCTTTCAAAAATACTCGATCGTTTTTCTTTCTTTTACCTTTAAAGCACCACGTTATAAAGCCGGTGCCATTTTTTCTGAAAACAAAGAAATTTTGTCGTACATTAAGAGATCTATTTCTCTATCAGTTGATAGATGGGCGCAAAAACATTTGAAATGAACCCATGTAGCTTTCCCCTGGTACACTACAAGGATTCAGAGCTGTAAGTTGTATCAAAAATGGAAGTTATTCCACATGCCGCTAATCTGAAATTATTGAAAACAAGTAATATAAAAACAAAATTTTTTAAAGTCAATTCCTACTTAGGTCAACAAAGAAAAAATTGAGTGGGAACTAATAGTAGGAATTGAAAAAAAGGATTGCCTGCCAGAACCTCGCCTACTGTGCGAGATTAGGAGGGGGGGGGGGGGGGGGAAAGAGAGAGAAAAAGTTTGTCAGGTTGGGGATTCGATCCCGAAACCTACAGGACGGGAGGAGCCCGCGCTACCGCAGTGCTACCGTTTACAGAGTAACAAGAGGGAAATTACTATTCAAGAGCAAGAGACGCTCTAAGTCTAAAACTAAAATTGATTAATTAAATTTAATTAATGAATTAATATTTGAAAAAACTGTATTAACATCAAGTGCCATCCACTACAAGTTTAAAAAAATGTATTTGAACTTGAGTGGATGAATAAAAAGTACTTTTATTAACGATTGAAAATTTGAACAAGATATATATAGAGAGAGTGTGAACTAATAGTAGGAATTGAAAAAGGATCGCCCACAAAGAACGCGATGAAAGACCGCAATTCGGCGTTTACGAAACCGACCTCAATAACTCCCACCTCCCCTCTTCTGCTATTCGTTCTCAGAATCGCAAGTGCCGATCCTCGATGTCGGAGAGGCTGGTCCAGACTTGATGATGCGACTCGGTTGCAATTTCGAGATAGTGAAAGCGACCTAAAAGAGGCGGAGGCAACTGTTGAACTTTTGTTTCGGAAGAAACGGCAACGGCTGTTGATTTACGAGAAAGATATGGGGTCGTTTTGTTAGGAGCTGTTGCAACCCACTGAAACACAGGCAGAACTTTCAGTTTATCATCGCAATCAGGATCTTTTCCCGATGTCGACAAACATACCATCTGTTTCTATCTTTCGCGACCCTTTCATCGACAAAGAAGGTTAGGAACAATAACATCAGATGGTTATTAGTCATCTAGCACTGAAAGTCATACTACTGTAACATAATTGACTTCGGAATTTCTTTGCATATGATGACTTAATAGGTCAGCATTGCATTAATAATTTACAACTTTGTTAATATATATATATATATATATATATATATATATATATATATATATACAGTAACCACCGCTTATAGTGATCAGTGGTTATAAGAGTCAACCGTTTATAAGAATCAATATCGCAAAAACAAAAACAAATGTATTATTTCCATGTTAAAATTTCCGCTTTAAAGAATCAATCCACCGGTTATAAGAATCAGTTTGCAATCTTCGCCTTCCTTTCATTTTTCCAAAAAATGCCACTTGAACTTTCAAAAGGTACGAAATTCTTTCTTAAGTTTTTGAAAAGAAAGATTGATAAAACTTTGGGGTGGAAAACAGTCGTAAAATACATTCCTTTAGACATAACATAAGAGTTTCCCCTTATACGTTTTTGCTAAACACTGTCTTATTAGCTTTGCCCACGGGCGTCTAACCCGCCCGGGTCCGATTTCGCTTTTCTCCAGACAGGCACTCCTTTTTTCCCACCACTTACTTCCTGGTTGCGGATTTCTGGACCCTGAAACACATAAATCTTCCGCGAAGTGTCCACCATCACTTACGCAAACGGGACAGTGGATTCAGCACTTCAAACCGTGAAACGTAAACGGATCCATTTTGCTGAATCAGATGAACCAGATGCTGAATCGAACGTTTCACGGTTTGATTCAGAATCAAACCGTGAAACGTAAGCTATAAAGTGAATCTTCGTCTGAGACTGTAATAAGCATACGTCGCTAGTATTCACTTTAGTTTTCTAACAAAATTGCCAGTTAGTGTTAGAACTTTTTGATAGTCGAATTCAAATATGATAAAAACAAGGAAAACTCTTAGTTTTTCTGAAAAACAGAAATTGTTAATTAGATATGATGCTCTTCCAAAGTGTAGTCAAAGAGAAGCTGCCTCTTGTTGATTTTATAATCATGTGTTGTTACTTATAGGTCTAGAAATTGAGTTATAGTATTAGTTTAGAAATTGAGTATTTTTAAAATTATAAAAAATAATTTTAATAAATGATAAATAACGTAAATTAAAGAGTATTTAATGATAAATTATGTATATATGTGCTTGTGTGTTTATATATATGTACAAGTATATATTTGTGTATGTGTACCTGTCCAAAGGGAATCAACCGCTTATAAGAATCATAAACAGTAATAACAAACGTGATTCTTATAAGCGGAAATCACTGTATATATATATATATATATATATATATATATATATATATATATATACACAGGGTGCTGCCGAATTCGACAAATTCAGAGGGGTGATAGTAGGCATTAAGACGAGCAATAATCACATAGGAATGTACGACCGGAAACGCAAACCTGACGCTGGGGGGCTCTGTTTACTTAATCGGACCATACCTCTTATCAACCCCACTGGATGGCCGGAAATATCGCATTTTTCTGGAGGAGGTAGAAAACTCAAAAACAAAATAGAATGACATAGGTTTGTATGACCGGAAACGCAAACGTGGTCAATTAGAGGATAAGCATAGATTCATAAATGTTGGCTTTTCATTTCTGCATCTTTGTTTATCCTCTAGTTCAGAGCTCCGCAACCTTTTATCTTCCACGGCACAACAACGTTTTTTTCGATAATTCCGAGGCACACCACAAGAAAAAGCTTGCAAATATATAAATTACAATAAATACGTATATGTTTTTATTAGATAAAAAAAACACAACAAAATAGCTCTATGTATCAAGATAATTATAATCATTTAAGTTTTATATAAATCATTTTGAACTGTACACCAACACAAGAACAAAAATATAAAATTATAGTTTACAAGTAAAAAAATTTTCTCTTTAAATTTTTATATTAAAATTTGTTTTTTGGTCTTTATTGAAGCCTAATAAATCAAAGTTAATTTAAACATAACTCATTTATTAATAAGATATTTGAGATTGTTTTGATAAATGTGCGTTTTATATTTGGCTCTGTAATAGAAAGAGCTACAGTTCATGGTCAAGGCCCTTTAAATATGATCGTTTGTCATTTTCAATTAGAACCAGTGTCGAAAAACTTTGTTCGCATAAGTATATCGAAGAAAATGGAAGCAAAATTGCAATGGCCTTGTCAGAAATTTGTGGATATTCTTTCTTAACTGAAATCCAGAAATATGACGCTCGAGCATACAGACAATGTATGGCTAACAACATGTTTTTGTTTTGTGTATAATTTCGACCCACAAAAATTACATATCAACAAAAAGTTAGAGGAATATTTTACTTAGAAAATTTCTATTTAATGCGGTGGTTAATTTTTTTATTATCATAATCGATAAAATCCCCGCGGCACAGTCAAGATCACCTCGCGGCACACTAGTGTGCCACGGCACAGCGGTTGCGGAGCACTGCGTCTATTTGACCAGGTTTGCGTTTCCGGTCATACATTCCTATGTGATTCTGTTTTGTTTTTCGTCAAAAATTAGGAGCATTTCAAAGACTTGCAAATCTGGAAATAACTCATTTTCAGAAAAAGTCATCTAAAAGATGTTGTTTTCACCTACCTTTAATATTTACTTTTCAAAAGCCACCAAGTTTTCATTTTACTTTTCACTACACATTTTAAATTCATTTTATTCCAATATTTACACATTTTATAAATTAAAAAAATTTCTAATTTTTGTTCGATTTTTCATAATTTGAAAGTCCACCATCTCCTTAATGAAACCCATTTTTGGCCCCTAAAAGGGTAGACGATATTTTTTTTTAACCAAGTGGTCACTGGTTAACAAAAGACAAAGAAGCGCAACTGTATTAGGATAAAAAAAAATTCAATTAAAACCTTCATGCAATGAAACACAAATTTCTTTGCGCAACACATCCGCCACGAGTGTTTTTTTAAACATCGAATGACTCTCGATGCAGAGTAAACAAGTGTGAATCCGCTAGAAGGGTTGCTTATAAAAAATTAAAACAGGGAAGTCAAAAGATAGGGAGGTTTCCACTTCAAGAGCGTGAGATGCGCGTTTACATAAGCAAACGACGCATAAAGGCAGCAGATAAATATTGAAAAGAAAAACCATGGGAGCAAAAAAAAAAAGAACTCGGAATACACGAGGTGGAAAGTTTTACCAGCAGTGAACAGTTAAGCTGACTGAAAGATTTTATTACAGAAACAATATATAATAAGGCTCATGCCACTCTATTAGTTTTTAAAGTACGCAGTCAAATAAACATCGAATAATAAACGAATGGACATGGATTATTTGTTCATAATCTGACGGGAAAAAATTTCAGTTTTGAGTGGAATTTTTTAAAGTTATATGTTTTAAAAGTTTCTACTTTCGAAACGTTTAAATAGTTGAAGTATTCATTAATCAGGAAAAGCAAAGATGCCATGGTGACCATTTCAGGTCTCTGAATCCTATTTTCAGTGAAATATATATATTTTTTTCTTGTTTGTATGTTTTCCCTTCAGATGAATTTTTTCCCCCCTAGTGATTACCAAAAAGTCACGTCAAGCGGCAAAGAGAGAAATTTTTCATTTGTGTATCTTCCGTTTCTTAAAGAATGTTGATAATACCTTGTAAGGACTTCGTCTAAATAAAATGACTGCTAGCCTTTATGTATTTTCTGTTTTAATTGAATTTATCGATTAAATAGATTAAATAGTAGCAATATATTGCCGCTTAAAGTCTTTCCCGTCAAAGACTCTGTTGCTGAATGGTCAACGCACCGGACTGCTGAGCAAGAGGTCCCCGGTTCGAAGCTCTACATTATTTTAATTTAATTTAATTTAATTTAATTCTAATTCTATTTCTGTTAGTTCTAGAAGTTGCTAGAACATTCTTTAATTTCCTGAAACGGCGTTCCAGAATATTCTGTTGATGGATAAAAGAGCAAGTAGCTCAACCTGTGAGTTCAGTTCTGAGTTCTACTAGCTAAGTGTTGTGTGCTAATAAACAGCGTTGTATTCCCTCTACGTGTGTGTTCAATCCATACGACTACCATCTACGCGACAATATAATGGCCCAGTAGCAATCCGGTCGTTTATTATCACGACTTCAGCTTTACTTAACTTTCACTACATCTCTAACTAACTCCAACGGCGTTCGGCGACTTTATAAACCTCCACTGAACGTTCACGAAAGATCTGGGAAACGCCTTTTCTCTTTGTCCACTTACATTCCCAACCGACTAGGCGCCTGCGGTCTGCAGCTCCCCGTTGTAGCCGGCTTACTCCTCTGCGAGCTGTCGTTAGCGCTTCCGGCCCATTCTGCCGCTAGGCGACTCTCTGTCTACATCGGTCTTAACACATATTGTTTAAATCACTTATGTGCACAAGCCGCGCGCTAGGTGGTCTTCCTGAAATTTCCACGTGCGAAGATAATCGTTATTGTACGGGAATCGTTACAGTCTGAAGATTTAGAGTTTTGCGAAAAACATGTTGGTACGTAGAGTTACAAAACAGAAATATATCCTTTTCCGAAAAGCAAAGAACAATTTCTTCCACTAAAGTCAAATTTTTTTTATTAAAGAAAAATTGGGACCTTGAAAGCAAGCCAACTATCTGAAGGGTAAAGTTTTTCCTCATACGTTAAAATGGAATTCAGCTTGTTCAGTAAGGCTTTTATCTAATAACATTAAAAATACTTAAAGAAAAAACTAACTTCGATTTTTATTTAAAAAAATCTGTAGCAATTTTAAGTTGTACTAGCCAAATATATAGGCATGGAGCATGATCACTCAACTTTATCACATAGTCTTAATCATATCCTATCTTTAGAGACTACAACTTGTTAAAAAAAAGGAAAAAAAAACTGGACTCACTTCGGATTTCGACCCGCACCTCCTGCTAAAAAACTACGCTATAGGAGCCGTACAACGATGATTCAAAATGAGCCACCCCTTCTTCACCCTGGGAGATCAAGAATAAGGGAGAGATTGCATCGGTTAAAAAAAATCATTCGACTTGCAAATAATTAAAATCTATTAATTATACACCGCAGGCGTAAATTTTCGTTGGTCGTCACTATAACGACTCTCTCTGCCATATTTTTATAATCACTTTCACTCCCCCTTTAAAAACAATTTAGACTCACTTGAGACGTGAACCCGGATAGGTGTGCAGCCTATAACGCAGGCTAGCGATCTATTACCATTATTTGCAGTCTGTTAATGAGGTTGATAGAGAGAGATCCTACGTTCCCCTCAATGACTGCCATGAACGATTCAAATAGATCCTGACAAACAAAACTGGATAAAAAACATGGAGTAGCATAAAAATTTGAACGTATTTTTCGGACCATAAGACGCGAACCTTTTTACTTGAAAAAAAAATCGACTTGAAATTTGGGGGCGTCTTATTTTCTGAAGGTAACATTAAAATAAAATGAATATTTTATTATATATATATATATATATATATATATATATATATATATATATATATATATATATATATATATATATATATATATGATGGCCGGTATAAAGGGCTTTTAAGACAAAAACAGTGATTTTTAGATACTTGCTAGTATTGATATAAAAAACCAAAAGTATTTTGACTGTTATAAAAGGCTTGGGTCTATAAATTTTGAATACAATATTACATTTCTTGTTTTATAATAAAATTTTCATTCCAGTCAAAAGATCTTTGTTTTTTTTTGGTCAATACTAACAAGTATCTAAAAATCACTGTTTTTGACTCAAGCCCTTTATACCGGGCATCATATATATATATATATATATATACACAATAAAACAACATTAAAAACAATACTTTAAGAGCAGGAATGCTCAGGGTGTTACCCCCCCCCCCCCCCCCCCCCAAGAAGCGCATATTTAATTCATTATCGATGCTGAAGTGAAGAGTGAAATTAAATTAGCAAAGAGCATAACCTTTATAACCGTCATCAAATAAAAAGAATGACGACATATGTTTGGATAGAATTAGCAGATCATCCTCAGGCCGACAAAGCATTCGTGTGATTGTCACCATGACAATGCACAAATGCTGCTGTTCATGCAGTGGTATCTATTAATTAGATCCAAATATATGTCAGCATTCTTTTTTTTTTTTTGTCCGATTGCGGTCACTGAGAAGCCGTTCATTTACTGTTTCGGTATCCAGGAGTTTCCCGTGAGCGACATGAAAGAAATCGACAACCACTGGGATGTGCCGGGGAGCGAATTTCAAATACGTACATGGATCCTGCAACCGAAGGCGGGGCTAACCGTAACAGCCAATGAGCACTTGTTCTTTAGTACGCGTGCATTTGGACTTTGAAACAATTATGTTTGGACTTTTATGTTTGTTTATATTCTGTTTATCTAGTCACTCACCCTGTGTGTAGCGTTTGTTAGTTTTCTCTGTCGCTTATAAATTGGAAAGAAAATCAAGTATTTTTCTGCATAAAAAAATAAATAATAAATTAACGCACCTTTTTAATATCTAATAAAGACTTCGAATTTATATATTTTTTAATAAAAAGTAACTTTCTGTCAACATTATTCAATTTAAGGCAGCAGAAAAAAATTTTCAATGTAAAAGTTTCTTGTTTATCTTTAAAATTAGATGTTACATGTTGAAATGTTGCACCCACAAGAAATTTGAAAACACTAAGAACCCTTCTAAAATCAATCAATGATAAATAGTAATCCCTACAAAAGAATTACCATTGAAAACAGAAAGCATGCGCTCGCGATCATTGGCCGTTACGGTTAGCCCCGCCCTCGGTTGCAAGATCCATGTACATTTTTGAAATTCGCTGCCGGGGATGATGGATGCATTTCTACCGAGACCCTGTGGGGTAAATTCTGTTCCCAGGTCTAACGACAACGTTTTTGACTTTACAGATGCTTATGGCACATAACATTACACTTTTTGTTAACGCGAATCTCAGCCAGAGAAAATAACACAGCGATCCCCCTCCCCAATTGCATTAATTAAAAGAGATTTATCTGTTTTATCACAAATATAATAAACACAGCCTCGCTCTTTCTCCCGAGAGAAAACAAGTCTGTCCATCAGCATAACAAGCGAACACCATTTATTTGGCACTCACGGCTATTTGATATTCCTAATGGACATTATCGTCGAGAGGAATGATGCCTAATTATCAGTAGATGCAGTTGGTCGGGACGGAGGAGGGGAATGCCCGCTTTTTCTGGACCATAATGACACGCTTTGTGGAACCGAGAACGATAACTGTAATTGAGACCGGCGCTATTATCTCAGATTTTTCCCAGAAAACGGCGAGATAGCGAATAGTGCTGCCATCTGCTGCGGGTTTCGGGAACTCATCGGAGCATTTTCTGGTGTCGGGAATGGATTGTTAATTACTTATGAACAGAAATACTTCTGCAGCTGAAGTTTTACTACACGACTCGATAAGTTGATGACTGTTATTTTTGTCTGTGATCGTGGCGTAACCAGAATCCATTATTAGGAAAAGGGAATATTGGGGGGAGGGGTAATGATTAAGAGCAACAAAGCTTTGTATACGTCGAGATAATTTTTCTCCCACGTTTTGAGGAATACTCCTCGACCTCACTTTATTGTGTTATGATAATGAGATTAATTAATACATATTGGAATTCAGTAAATGGCAATGGTGTGGGAAATAAATAAATGTCTGGCATTCGTTCTGTTCAGTAACATCCTAAGATTAGTTTATCTGTGTTTGCCTAGTAGTTATAAAAAAAACGTGATCTTTAGTCAGAAATGTGTATCTTTATCTCGAAAATTATTTCGATGTTTTCAGAGTCTAGATTAGTAATAGCTGTAACCCTACAGCCTTTTGCGGTATTTGGTTCGCAGAATCGACACCGCAAGGTGTCTATTGGCTGTAATTACCTAACAGAATCTGTTTCCTGGGAGGTTTCATGAGAAAAAATTGCACATTGCATTTAACAGTAGGATACTATAATTAGTTCTACTAATAATACTTTAATTTGTTTTAGCTCTATAATTATTTTCAGTTAGCGTAGAACAGTGGCGTAGCGAGCATAACTGGCGCCCCCCCCCTCCGCAAAACATATAGTAATATAATATATAGACCTTATATTGGCGCCCTCCCCGAAAAACATATAAAAATATAATATATAGACCTTATATTGGCGCCCCCCCGAAAAACATATAGTAATATAATATATAGACCTTATATTGGCGCCCCCCCCCGAAAAACATATAGTAATATAATATATAGACCTTATATTGGCACCCCCCCCCCCGAAAAACATATAGTAATATAATATATAGACCTTATATTGGCGCCCCTCTGCAAGTGGCTCCCGGGGCATGATAGACCCCCTTCCCCCCCTCGCTACGCCACTGGCGTAGAATAAAGGATAATCGTAACCGGAAGGTGCTATTAACGGTGGACAACTTTTGAGAGCCCTACTATTTTCGTCCAGAGATTAAAATCTCTCTTACAGAAGTTGGAATTCCCTGCAAATAGATTCTAGTTACGACACTGGCCTAATCCCGCCATCTCATATCCAATAAAATCTCAGGGATCGTAACAAAGAAGCTGCATATCTCTTCATACCAGCATTACCCGTCCGACTACATGCAAGTTTCAATATGACAGATACCCACATACGAACTTCATCTGCACGTAAAACCATCTGGTTTCGTTGTATCATACTTTGACGTTGAAGATTTAATATCACAATTACATCGGCACACGAATAGGAGAGTTGACTCTGAATAAATTTGTATTTTAGATCTGTTTAAATTCTTTACGCTACAACAAATGTTGTACTGAATTTTTCTTTAAATTTTAACGTAGGACTACGTTCCTCCATACAGTACCGGCCTTCTCTATAAAGGGGTCTGGGTGCAAGAAACCATTTGGGGCCCTAAATATTTTGTAAAGAAAAAAAAATTACAAACACGAACATATGTTACTAATGCATGTCTCTTTAATGCGTGATTTTGTTTTTGCTAATACAGGTAACCCTCCTATAACACGGTAGATATGTTCCTAGAAAATGCCGTGTTCTGTGAAACCGTGTTATATGAGACCCAGAGCCAGTACAAAAAGGGGGGTTACGTTCCGAAAACTTATTAAAAACAAGCTTTTTTTAAAAAATTCCATATAAACAACTTAATAAATTTCCTCCTCATCACTGCTCAGTACAATCAAACGAGAACGTTTTTTCGATCGAACGATGTCACCTTCACTTTCAGAACCTTTTTCTTCATTTAAATTTTTTGCACCTTCTATCCTCTAAAATATCTGTAATTTTGGTTTGTTTGCTGGTTCTTACGAGGTCATTGTAGATTTCACGGTAAGGTGATAGACAATTTTGCAGCTCCCTTTTGAATTTTCGGCTTCTTTCAGCGGAAGGGTCTGCATTCAAGAAAAATGATTCGAGATTTTCGGCTAAGCTTAGGCCTTCTTCTAATTTTATAGAGTTATAAATGAATAAATTATAATTTGTTTATACATTTTCATGTCAAGTCACTGATAGTTCCTTATTCCTCCCCGTCATTATTTTAAGGTAATTTAGTTTTTAAATGTGTTAAAAAAATCATGTTATCTAGGGCTGTAGAAGTACAGTGTTGTACAAAGGTTTTCGCAATTTTTTTTATCGTGTTAGAGCGAAACCGTGTTACAGGTTGCAGTGTTATACGAGGGTTTCCGCAATTTATCCTATCGTGTTAGAGCGAAACCGTGTTTTAAGATGCCGTGCTGTAGGAGGGCTTCAGAAAAATTACAATTTTTTGCATTTTTTTTTTTATGCTTAAAATAGCAAGTGCATTTAAGCGTTCGGTACCCATGCTTGACCGAAGACAATTTTTTATTAATTTTAATTTGCCGAAAGAGCGTTCAGCACTTTCTATAGTAACTGACAACGTAATGAAAAGTTTTAACACAGTTAATACATTTAGAAATAACTCATCATAATTATTATTTAGTATGTATTGCAATATGTCTTGTGCGTTATTTACATCCCTTTCATTCAAAATCAATTCATGTGCAAGAGTACATTATTTTAATTCTTGATCAGGTTGGCCCCCCTCAATCGCGGGGCGGCCGGCCCTGCGGAAAGGAAAATTTCAGATGCTAAAACCGTCCGTCCATTCAGTCCTCGCGAGTTATAATTTTGGCAAACCCAATCTATCGCTTGGACAAGCAGTAAATAGTTAAACAGAAAATTACGAAGATGCGTCAAAATTTTGACATATATGTATTGTGATGGCGGAGTAGCCCTCTGCTTAACCCCCGGTATTATATATGAAAATATGGTGAAGTTTCTTTTCAGTTTTGAATGTTTACCAGAGGCGATTCCAGGTCCATCAATCAAGAGGCGTGCCAGCTGTCTAGTAAACAGATGACCAGTAACCAGATGACAACCAGGACTGGAAGTGCAAGGGTTTTCTGGACGAGTTGTTCCGGAGGTATGCAGGGGAAGGAGAACCGGTTTAGACTGGTGTTCGTCTATGCAGACCAGAGCAGGCTAGTGTCGAGACAGGGGCAGACAGAGATGGACAGTGGTCCGGTGTGGACGGTGGTCGATTTTGTCTCGGACCAGCGTTTTGAGTGTGCGGAGAAGCCACGTGGAAGTGATTGTGATTTGTTTGGCGGAGCGCCTTACAGGTGGGAATTAATTGATTTGGCTGGAGGCCATGAATGCACTGGAGGTGCAAAACTCAAGGAGTTATTGTAAATAGATTTTAAATACGTGAATTGAATAATTGTCATTTTTATGTTCATTAATGCAGCGTATTCTCAGTGATATCTGAGGGAACAGAGTGGCTAGGAATTAGCCATAGTTCGGCGCGCTATCGGAATAGACTGGGCAGTGAAGTCGAATTGCCCCAGTTTATGATAGTATATATATACATACGTACATGTAAATAGATACATATATACATACAAAATAAGTAAGCAACGATAAGTAATCCTACGTTAATAACCCGCGGTAGTTTTGTTAGAAGAGACTACCTGAATTTTTTTTTATTTGTTTAATCTATTTTCAATGTTTACAGTGTAGCAGACAGGACCCGACATAGAAACTAATGCCTTCCGGGGTCGAAACCCTGCCTGTGAATATGCTGCCACCCCAATTTAGATCTCATGGCGGCATCTGGGGGTGAGTGCTTGATCGCACCTTCCTTCCACCCTTACAAATCTCACGGAAGGGTCTTCCGGCGGTTATGCAGATTTAACGTGTCCATACCCGACGTAGATAGGAGAGAATTCAGTGGCTCTTGTCTAGACGCGAACTGAACTCCCTCAGTAACTGAAACCCGACGCTCAAGCTCTAGGTACATCCGGGCCTCCATACTGAAATACAGTGGAGTCCCGATAATCCGAACTTCGGTAATCCGAAAGTCCGCTTAATCCGAAACAAAACGTCAAAAAGAACTAAGTTTTCAATAAAACCACAGTGATACTAAGCAATATAAAGTATATTTCTGAAAATTACAAGAAAATTCAAAGTTAGACAATGCACTGAACTAATTATTACTGAACTTCATTGGTTTGAAAAAATCTGTTAATTTTTTTTTTTCGAAGAGAAGAATACCTCTCCCTTGAAGCCAAATTTCGCTAATGCGTCAGAAAAATGGTGTCCGCTGGGTCGAGGTGGAGTTTTGCTCTATGTAGCGTAGCTCTACATCAAATTCAGCCGCAGCGTCTGAGTAGGATACCCTCTGCTCGTTGTCACCGTCTGACTTCACTTTCACTCTCGTCTGAGACGTTGACAGGTTCTTTCAAAACCATTTCAACAATCTGTTGATCGTCTGAAATCCAACTGTCAAGCACTGTGACGTATTGTTAGAACAACTTACACTCTACCGTACTGTACTAGGCAGCGGTCCGCTCTTTTATCACTCATTTGGTACCGAGATTTGGTTATGTTTAGACAGACCTTATAAAATAAACTGTGTAATCACACGTAATATGTAATATTTATGTAATCACGCGTTATTATGTAATTTAATTTTATTTTAAGGAAGATTTCGCTTAATCCGAAAAATTCGTTAATCCGAAAAGGGTCTGGTCCCAATCATTTCGGATTATCGGACTCTACTGTACTAAAAAAAATTAATAAGATAGGGCTTTACACACGTTAAGTGTCATTTGTACTAAAACCTTTTTCTAAAAACTATTTTCTCTCTCTCTCCCTTTTTAAAAAAATTATTATTATTATTTTTATTTAATTTAAATTTTTATTATTATTTTTTTTAAGGATGGGGGGGGGGGGATCATTTGAAGCTGAGGCAGCATAGCTGCATATTCAGACGAATAATTATAAATTACCGTATTTTTCGGCCCCTAAAGGCCCGGTCACATAGAATCGTCAGTTTCAGCGTTACTCGTATTGAAATATAGTTAACCAATTACAAACCTCCAAACGATTAGCCCCGAAACTGCTAAGGGCTGTGATTGGTTTGAAATATTTCAATACGAGTAACGGTGTCGCTGACGGATTCTATGTGAACGGGCCTCATCAAGACACCCCGGACAATAAGACCCACCTCCATTTTGTGGGAGGATTTTTAGAAAAGAATATTTTGTATTTTGTTATGTATACAAAGATATTTTTAATTTCGTACTTCGTAAAGATTAAAAATATATAAAATAAATTTAATAAATAATATATATACAGTGGAATCTCGATCGATCGTTTTCGGATCCATCGTTTTTCCGTATGTGTCGTTCATTTTATCCAGTCCCAACGATCATATTGCTTTGTTAATGTTTCCGCATCTATCGTTTTCCCGCATTTATCGTTCATTTCAATTGGTCCCTTGAAAAACGACAGATCGATATTCCACTGTAATACATCTAATATATATATATATATATATATATATATATATATATATATATATATATACAGTGGAATCTCGATCGATCGTTCTCCGAATCATCGTTTTCCCGTATGTGTCGTTTGTTTCATATAGTCCCGTCGATCATATTGCTTTGTTATGTTCCCGCATCTATCGTTTTTCCGCATTTATCGTTCAGTTCAGTCGGTCCCTTGAAACACGATCGATCGAGATTCCACTGTATATATATATATATAAAAGAAAATATTCATTTTATTTTAATCTTACCTTCGAAAAATAAGACGCCCCTCAAATTCAAGTCGATTTTTTTAAAGGGGACTCACTACCCTTGAATCTTTAAAACATTCGATTTTTTGAAAACAATACAGTGGAATCTCGATCGATCGTTTTCGGATCCATCGTTTTTCCGTATGTGTCGTTCATTTTATCCAGTCCCAACTATCATATTGCTTTGTTATGTTTCCGCATCTATCGTTTTCCCGCATTTATCGTTCATTTCAATCGGTCCTTTGAAAAACGATAGATCGAGATTCCACTGTATATGTTAAAGCCCGATCATTTCTGAACAAAATAAAGCAAACCGCGTGAAAATATTCCGCTTAGTTCCGGAGATATTGATATTCTAAATATTTAATTACTGATCAAGTTTATGGTAAGAAAAATTTTAAACTAATTTTTCTCAAAATGTAATTTTGCATCATTCCGCAACTGATATCTCAAAAACTATGAAACACAATTCCATGAAATGTTTATCACTGCATAATCATGTTATTTTATTGCGTCTGAACTAAAATTATTGCAATCACTGCACATTTTGTTATTTTTTCAGGAATAAATTAATGCAAAAATTTAAGGAAGTTTTAAGTATATTTTCAGCAGTTTTAAAAAATTGAAAAAAATATTTTAATGTTGAATGTTTTATGTTCAATTGTATTTTGTATTATTTATTTTAAATATAAAACAGGAATTATACATTTTAGTGTAAAATTAATTTCATAGTTCTGCGCGCAAGCCAGTATACAATAAAAATACTTAAAAAACAAGGTATATCTAAAGCATTAAAAAAAAAATTATTTAAAATTATTTTTAGAGTTGGAAATTTGTTTATTAAAATAAATATATCGATTTATCATATACATGAAATTTGAAAAAATTGGGAGTAAATTGAAATAGTTACAAAGAGTCAAAAAGTATGAAAGTCTGCCATATTTCCTCGACTTAAGGGTCATGAGTCCCCTTAAGTAAAAAGATGCGTCTTATGATCCGAAGAATAGGGTACTTTACATTTGCGATATGTTCAAAATTTTTATGCTACTGCATGTTTTTTCTGAAGTTTTCTACATATTTGTATACCTGTACAACTAAGGGTCACTTATTTCTACCAAAAAACATGACATTACTATTTTAACCTTTCAATTACAATAGCACATCTATGCGCGAGTTCCAAATTTATAATGAACGAGGGGGATTGCAGTAGCGATTAAAAAAGATCTCGTGTCACTTAGCGTGGTTGATTCGAATTATTTTCCATCGCGTGTCGAGAGTGTCAATATGCCGTTGGATCTGATCTATTTTAGAGCATAAAATCTGACTTCAAACATTATTATTTTCATTTATTATTCTGGTTTAATATATGACTTGAAACTTTTTGATTTTATTTATTTTTATCTTTTCGCTCGCTGTTTGCCAGCTATCCCTAACGTGGACGGCATATTCGGAGGGATGATTCCACAAAGTGTAACAGCTTACATTTAATTTCAAAAATTGTTGGTTATTTATTAAATAAAAATCAACGGTAATTAATTTCGATTTTTTAAGTTCTTAAGACCCTCAGCTGTTTTTAAAGGTGTCTGTATGTAAAATTTCACGATCGTTGCTCCTAAACTGTGGATTTCTATACAATTATAGACAGACAAACATTCATTTTTATATATTAGATTACCTCTCCATTACCGATCTATGCATATTCTTTATTGCAGTGTAGATATCGATCTGGGATTTGAACACGGAACATGTTTTTGCGGAGGTTTACCCATCCAAATCGTCTCGGGATAGAAATAATAGCCGTCTGTCGTTGTTAAAGTTAGAGGTGTCTTTTGTTTTATCCACATCACACATCTTCACGAAGTTTGATTAAAAAAAATAATAATTGAACCTGTTGTTGGTGCTTTTTTTTAACCCCCCCCCCCTCCTGGCCAGAATATGTTCCAGACCAGGTTCATATAGGTTAGCGGGGTGAGGGGTGCGGCTCCGGTTTAGAATGGCAACACAAGGGCCGGAGTCCGATTGAGCCAAGTGCCACCTCTATTTTAACAGAGCATCCCCAGGGGTGATTCCTAGGGGGATCGTACCATCTCCCATTCTCTCTGACCTCATAAAGGGACTTTCCAGTCTAGACACGGAGGTATTGAATGGCGCTTGTCGGGATTCGACCCGAGCACCCTCGGCAGCGAAAGCCGACGCAAAACAGCTAGGCTACCTCTGGCCCTGATTGAAACTGCATAGAAGTATACAGTCGAACTCCGTTATAACGAACTTCAAGGGACCAAAGGTTTTGTTCACTTTATCCGGTGGTTCGCTATATCCGAACCGTTAAGAAAAATGCTAGAGTTCACAAAATGTATAGTTGCAATGTGTATTGAATAATGATTCATTAAGAAAATGATCAAATTTATTAAAAAGGATCATTAATGAATTAAATCGGCAAAAATCGATTACATTAAACTGATACAATACTAATTAAATTACGTACAATAGGAAAATCGCCGGACCAAAATTTTCGTTCGTTATATCCGTGAGTTCATTATATACCGGGTTCGCTATAACACAGGGGCGGCCCAGTCCAGAGCTTTGGGGGGGGGGGGGGCAACGTCGTTTTTTTTTTGGCGGGGTGCAATCTTAGGGTAAGTAATAAACATCGTCTCTTTTTAAATTTAAACTCATTTAGTATTAGGTCTACGATTATATAAGTTTATGCTATGGAAAAAAAATACGCTGGGCTTTTTTTTTTTGGGGGGGGGCAATTGCCCCTATTGCCCCCCCCCCCCCCCGGGGAGCCGCCAATGCATAACGGGGTTCGACTGTAGTGGTTTACGATAAACGTGGCAATATTTCTAAGGGTGTAACAAGAACCATCAATGGAAGGAGGACATTAATCGTTACAGTTACGTACAATGAGAATTTGAGCTAAAGAGAGCTCTGTGCGCGCGTTTGAAGTTTTGAAGTGTGTAGGGAATTGGCCGGTTGTGCTCTGAGAGAGATCAAACACTGATGATATAGGAAGTTAACTGTAAAATGTCTTAAATGCCTGTCCTTGTTTTGTCATGATAAATGTTGTGGCGCTGTAAACCGAATGATAATTCTTAACGAACCCACAGCAAATAACATTTTGAAACGACGTCAACTTTGGCGCGTCACACAGCTTAAGACTCCAGGACTGATGTGAAAAACAGCATGGGTATATTCCGTGCGCGTCGATTCTAGCTGTAAGATAGACCTGACCTGAGATTTTTCTTTTTTTTTAACATACCTACCTACAAAATAGTAGAATCCCTAACAACGTCGTCGCCTATCGCTCCAGACGATCGTCAGATGTCTCCCCAAATTCTGCGCATTTAAATACGACACGGACCCACAAGTGGACTTCACTTGTATTGCTCATCTGTGGGTGATAACTCTCGTCGAGTTATCCTCATTTCCGAGGCTGGGAGGATGAGTTCCGAGATAATCGTAACGATGAGAAATGGGCTGCGACAGATGCTGCGACAAGTTCCGAATTCGGGGCACTTAGCGGGAGATAGCCCAATTGAGAGATGATAGTCTTGGCTCTATCTGCTTATTCCCTACTTAGGGGAAGAAACCACTCCAGGAAATAGCGATTGAGATGAAGACGTCTAACCTACATTCCACACTCAAAGCACAGGATATCTCTCTGACAACCATTTCTTCACTGAGAGGAAACACCAAGTTTATATATATATATATATATATATATATATATATACATACATACATACATACATACATACATACATATATGTATGTATGTATGTATGTATGTATATATATATATATATATATATATATATATATGTATATATATATATATATATATATATATATATATATATATATATATATATATATATATGCATACATACATACATATACACTGAAGTGCCACTGAATTAGGGATTCTTAATATCAGCAATAAAAAACTATTACGGCAACTAGTTGCGAACTAACTAGTATCGCTCTTTATCAGACCGAGGATCATAAGCTTGTCTGTTTAGACAATTCTTTATTTGCTGGCGGGAAATCTACACTGAAGTGCCACTGAATTAGGGATACCTACCTAGTAACGAGTTGGGTCTCCTCTGGCCTTGATAACGGCTGCCACACGACGAGGCATAGATTCAACAAGTTTCTGGAAACGTTCCACGGGAATGGCTTGCCAAATATTGGCTAAAGCTGTCCATAATTCAGTAAGGTTCTTTGGTGCTGTGTGATGGCCTTTCACGCCTTGTTCCAAAACATCCCAAAGATACTCAATAGGATTTAAGTCTGGGCTTCTAGGTGGCCAATTCATGACAGAGAAGTCAGAGGAATGCTCATCCAACCAGCCAGTAGCCAACCGGGACTTGTGAGAGGTACAGTTGTCTTGCTGGAAAACTCCATTACCGTGCGGATAACAGAACAACATAAACGGATGGAGGTGATCACCCAGCAATTCTACGTACCGAATTGCATTGATGGAGGTTGGTACACGCACCAAAGATCCCAAACTGTGCCACGAAAAAACACCCCAGACCATGATTGAGCCACCATGCCCTTGTACAGTTCCAGCCAGGCATGCAGGATCCATGGCTTCATGAGCCTGACGCCATATTCTCAGCCTCCCGTCGGCGTTAAGTAGTCGGAATCGAGACTCATCACTCCATGCTACTCGTTTCCAGTCCTCTACACTCCAGTCTCTGTGCTCTCTTGCCCAGGCAAGACGTGCAGCCCGATGGCGAGTATAGAGTAATGGTACTCTCGTAGGCCGACGGCTCCTGAAACCCATACGGTGAAGCGAGCGTTGCACAGTCCGTTTACTGACTGTACGACTGGCACCGTCATTAAACTGGGTGGTAATTTGAGCTAATGTTTGGCTTCGCTGGCTACGTACAATACGCCTGAGCTGTCTCTCACCACGCACTGTCAAGGCTAATTGTCCTTTGCAGTTTGCCCGATCGCTAGTTTTTTTTCCACCATCCATGTATTCTTGGTATACTCTTGACACTGTCGACCTTGAAAATCCTAGCTATCTGACGATTTCGGAAATTGAATGGCCCATGCGTCGCGCACCTACGATTTGTTCGCTATCGAAGGCGTCTAAATCAAGCAGTTTACCCATACTGGCAATTCCAACAACTAATTCAGAACAACCACAGTACGCGCTATATATGCAGTTACCACAGCACCCTCACTTGCGCATACATGATGCGTAGCGCTACACAATTTGCATAGGCTTTGCTATCCCTAATTCAGTGGCACTTCAGTGTATATATGTATATATACATACATACATACATACATACATACACATATATATATATATATATATATTATATACACAGTCCAGTCATATTAATGTGACCACTGCTTACTTTTGACGTCAACGTTAAATAACCAATCGCAGAAGGCACGTGTCATCAGCAAATTTGGTGGATATATAAAGTGTGTTGTAGGTATTCGGAAAACATTTCAGTTCTTGCAGTCATGCAGAAACGGAGCGATTTATCCGACGTCCAAAAGGACATGATCATTGGCTTTCGGGCCAGGGGTGGAAGCATTTCCGAAACGGCTAATTTTGTAAACTGTTCGCGGGCCGCCGTGGTAAAAGTATACCGCGCATGGCAAAATGGCACTATCCAAAATCAGCGACGTGGCAAATGTGGTGCACCACGGGCCATAGATGGCAGAGGTGAACGACGGCTGCGGAGATGCGTTCGGGAGAATAGACGCGCAACCGTTGACCAACTGACCGTCCAGATGAACCAAGGGGCTACCAACAGTGTCTCCACAACGACGGTTCAGAGAAGGTTGCTGCGTATGGGTCTCCGCAGCGGTCGCCTGGTTAATGCACCTATGCTGACTGCTGTTCATCGGCGACGAAGGCTGGAATTTGCACACCAGTGCCGCAACTGGACTTCCACTGAGTGGAGACGGGTGGCTTTTTCCGATGAGTCACGTTTTATGCTGCATCGGACAGATGCATGTTGGCGTATACGGCGTGACACGTCCGAAAGCAAACACCCTGCAGCAATTACCGGAAGGGTTCAAGCTGGAGGAGGGAGCATTATGGTCCGGGGAATGTTTTCGTGGTATTCTCTGGGTTCACTCATCATTGTGGAAGGCACGATGGATCAACACAAATATGCAGCTATCCTTGCGGACCATGTTCACCCCTACATGCCAATTGTTTTCCTCAGGACGATGGCATCTACCAGCAGGACAATGCGACGTGTCATAAAACTCGCAGTGTACGTGCGTGGTTCGAAGAGCACCAGGATGAGTTTACCGTACTCCCTTGGCCAGCAAATTCCCCGGACTTGAACCCAATCGAGAATCTGTGGGACCACCTCGATCGGGTTGTTCGCACCATGGATCCGGACCCGCGTAACCTAGCGCAGCTGGCCATGGCACTGGAGTCGGCATGGCTCAACATCCCAGTGAACACCTTCAGGAACCTAATTGACTCTCTTCTGCACGTCTCGCAGCGGTCCGCTCTGCGAAAGGTGGTTATTCTGGATTTTGACAGGTGGTCACATTAATGTGACTGGACTGTATATATATATATATATATATATATATATATATATATATATATACCAGGTGGTTATAATTAAACTTCCCCTATAAATGGCATCCTACAGCGCAAACGGGTGAACGGAATGCAACGAAATTTTGTATATGGGCTATACACGAGATGCACTCACGGAATTTCGAAAAAAAAAGAGTTCCAAAATGTCCACCAGAGGGCGCCTTTTCGGGAAAAACATGAAATTTAGCACAAAAAACGACCAAAACGGAATACAGAAACAATATTAACATTTATTGACTAGTTTCTGATCACCTTGTCATCGAACGACATTAAGTAAAGGTAAGGGAGAAACAAAAACAGTTCAGTTTGTAGAAACAAGAACAGATTAGGACGAAATTGCACAAGAGGAGCAGTTTTTAATCGTGTCCAGGACGATGTAGGGAAAGCTGCTCCACGCGACCACCTTCATTCACCTACAAAATTTCAAGTCGATGGACGTGATCGCGTCTCGTGTATAGCCCATTTTCGAAATTTCGTTGCATTCCTTTCACCCGTTTGCGCTGTAGGATGCCGTTTATTGGGGAAGTTTAATTATAACCACCCACATGACAACGTCTGGTGTATCGTGATAACAGTCTGGTGTTGAGTGGAGGTGTTGCGACGTTGATTGACGTAAAGAACTCCATAACGCTTCATGTGCGAAGCCTCACAACTGATCAGTTATGATCTGTTGTTGAACACACTGTCCATCGACTTGAAATTTTGCAGGTGAATGAAGGTGGCCACGTGGAGCAGCTGTATATATATATATATATATATATATATATATATATATATATATACAGTAACCACCGCTTATAGTGATCAGTGGTTTTAAGAATCAGTTTACACTCTTCGCTTTCCTTTTATTTTTCCAAAAAAGCCACTTGAACCCTCAAAAGGCGCGAAGTTCTTTCTTTCTGTTTTTTTTTTTAAAGAAGATTGATAAGATGGGATGGAATATAGTCGTAAAATTCATCCCTTTCTTTGTTAGACATAACATAATAGTTTCCTCTTTAACGCTTTACCACAACACTGTCCTATTAACTTGACCCGGGGGCATCTTTTCCCATCCCAGTCCGATTTCACTTTTCTCCACTGGCAAACTAAAATAGGGACTCTTTTTTTCCCACTTCCCACATCCTGGTTGCGGCTTCCTGGACCCTGAAACACATAAATCTTCGGCGAAGTGTCCACTATCATTCAGGCAAACGTGCCATTAGTAGATTCAGCACGTTATCAAACCGAGAAACGTAAGCTAGAAGGTGAATCTTCGTCTGAGACTATTAGTATTGAAAGAGGTATAAACAGCCTCCTGAAAACTTCATTACGCTCCCATCATCATCAAAACGTTTTCTTGCTCCCTTCCTGTAGCTGAAATGTTAAAACTGTTAAGCAGGTATGTTGTAACTTGTAACAAACATTTTTTTCTTCTCTTACTATAATCATGTGTATCTACTTATAGGTCTAAAAATTAAGCTGTATTTTTAAAATTATTAAAAAAAAATTTAATAAAAGATAATTAATGTAAATTAAAGAGTATTTTATGGTAAATTATCTAATATATGTACATATAGGTGTGTGTGTGCCTGTCCAAAAACCTAAATTTCGGCTTTAAGAATCAACCGCTTATAAGAATCAAAAACAGTAATAACAAACGTGATTCTTATAAGCGGAAATCACTGTATATATATATATATATATATATATATATATATATATATATATATATATATATATATATATATATATATGCCAAAATTTTGACGCATTTTGGTACTTTTCTGTTTAACTGTTTACTGTATGTCGAAGCAATACAGACTGGTTTTGGCGCGCTGCCAAAATTATAATTCGCGACGACAGACTGTTTTAGCATCGGAAATTTTACTTTTCGGAGGACCGTTATGGAGGAACATAATCCTACGTTAAAAACAAACAAGAACAAAAACAAAACAACAGTTATGGTTGGATAACTTAGGAAACAGCTAGAAACGTAATTTTGTTAAATAATTATAAAAATGTTTTTCCTTACAAATATAAAAAGTACATTTTAAAGTTTACCTTCTCAGATACGATACACCCTTTTTTACAATTTATTCACTTTTATTATAATTATGACCTTTTATCCCTTGCAAATTCTGCACCAACAATGGAGGGTTGCGTGTCCTATGTTTTTAATGGTTTTTTTCATTGCACACACACACATGCCTTAAACTTTAGACTACTTCCTACGGATAGCCGTATATAAAACACATTCTTTTATAGTCCGCATATGGTCACTATCATTAGTTATTCTAACATGCCAAATAAAACTGCTAAGGTAAATCATGTTTTATAAGAAAGCAAAACTGCGGGTGAAAACCACCGTCAGACTTTACGTTCGTTCTAAAGACAAAAAATATTTCAGGTAGTCTCTTCTAACGAAACTACCGCGGGTTATTAACGTAGGATTACTTTTCGTTGCTTACCTCTTTTGTATGTATACACGTATGTACTTGTTATGTATATATATATATATATCTATATAATACGTACATATGTATATATATACATATATGTATGTGAAAATTTTGACGCATTTTGATACTTTTCTGTTTAACCGTTTACTGTTTAACTGTTCACTGCTTGTCCAAGCGATACAGACTGGGAAATTATAACTCGCGAGGTACGGACGGACGGTTTTAGCGTCTGAAATTTTCCTTCACGGAGGACCGTTATGGAGGAACGTAATCCTACGTTAAAAAAATCGTATAAAATTCAGTGAAGTTAAGAAACCCATGTTGTGTAGTATTACAAGTGCCACATCAGGAGTAACAGACAACATCCATATTTAAATTATAATATTAAATATACAACGCAGGACTTCTTTTTTCCTCTCTGTTTAGAAAAAATATGTGTTCTATCATCAAAACACAAGAATGTAGATAAAACAAAATCAAAATCAATCCCAATCAAATACACGTGCGCAAAACAGTTTTTCCATAAAGACCGGCATTTGGTAATATTTATGAAGATCTGGAACAAGAAAATTTTCTCTGTGGCCAAATGGCAACACCGTGTGCAGTGGAGGTTATATAAAAATCCCTGGAAGTTATACCGCAGTGGGAATTTTAAAATTTAAATGTGAAGGAGAACGTTTTGAAATATGTTGATACCAAAATTTAGGTCAATTACGCCCAGTGTCTTTCATTGCGAACCTAATTTCTCTTTTTTATCGCAGCCTCTTCCTCAGTAGCTGAGCATCATTCAGAAAAATTACCAAAAACGGGTCATTAACTTTTAACCGCAATAAGGTCGTTTAGTGTCTAATAGCTTTACCAACATATCTAATTATGGAGGGGAAAAAATTAAAACAAAATTTCCGGGAGACACGAGCAGACGATCTTCAAAGAAGTTCTCCGATTTCCAAAGAAAATGATACACGGTGTCTGCAAGGCTCTAATTTTTAAACTCATTTCAGATAATTATGTTCAAGGTAAAAGGTTCTATTTCATCTCTTCTGCAGAATGGACTTCTGTCTGTCTGCCTGTATGCCTTCTCTTACCGAGCTTTGTTTCTTATATGCAACCTAGTTCCAAGACCTTGTGTCTTCAGTTTACAAAAAAAATTACTCAAAAATTCTACTGTAAGTTAAGTAAAATAAGACAGACCTGAACATTCTTTTTCGTAGTGCGAAATTCTTTTATGCTTCTAAAACGATTCATTAAATATGCTGAGGAAGATCAAGTTTTTAAAAACTTTTTTCCCCCGACATTTCAATCGTCATTGAAACAGATATGAAACTGCTAATCATTTTTTTCCTACTTTTTAATTTGACCGATTCTACCATACGAATGGAAATTGAAGCTTAACTTCCTTCTTCGATACCTTGATAACATTTCTTCTGCTTTATTAAGAAGAAGTTTTAATTAATTTTTTTTTCACAGAAGTTTCTCGGATCGCCAATAGCTTATCTCTGATTGATGTTAGAGTTTTTTTTTCATTTATCTATTCACTCACTCATATTCATACTCATATTTGACTCCTTGAAGAATCTATGTGTATATATATATATATATATATATATATATATAAGGCAAAGTCTGTGTGTGTGTGACCGAGTTTTTGTCTGCTCGCGGCACGGCGCAAAGACGGCAGGTCGGACAGTCTTGAGATTCGACACGAAGATGCCCCCCGAGGTCTCATTATGCACCTCGAAGCCCTTTTTTCGATTTTTTAATTAGATTTTCCGTAATTAAATATTTAGTCGTGATTTGGAGCTCCCGGACGAGTAAAAGCTCCGTAAATCCTAACGTATCCGTCCAAGAATTTTTTTTTTCGGACGAGCCTATACGGGAAAGATGACACTATACGGAAATCACAATTAAAATTGTCTGTCTTAATTTATCGATTAATTGTGATTTTTTTTTCGATCGCCTGTACGCACCCGTTTTTCGGAAAAAAACGCGATTTTGGCCACGACCCTTTTTTCCAAATTGTCGAATCGATACGTAAATGGAGTTACATTTTTAGGAAATTTTTATCTCAGAGACCCTAGACATCACAGTTTCGAAAGCCAGAACCAAAATGAATTTACAAATTGTAGTTATTTTTTAATAATGTATTTTATGATTCGGAAACTCTTGCGAGAAATCTCATTTTGGAGATTTCGTTCTTCATTTCCGGACGAAGGTAAAGCGGGGGAAAATAGGCGTGTCTTTTTCGACGTCAAGCACGTGATGTGTTGGGTCGTTTGTTTTCTATGAGGGATTACGTGGTTAAAGGAAATCGATTACTATTGCAGTGATAATCGATTAAAAAATCGCATTTAGTAATGCCGTAATTTTTTTGGCCAACACTTAGTTAATATCATATAATTTGTGGTGTGTTTGTGGAAAAAATCTTAGAATACATTTGCTGAGATTTAAGCCTCCAACTTGAGCACAATAAACATCTTAATACGTTTTTCGTCTCGCTGACAGTTGTGGAAAGTTTTAAGTAATCCTATGTCAAAAATTTTGCCAAAATGTGCCAGAAAGGATTAAATTTATATTGGTAAAATAATGTATCGTGGTGAGGAAAAGGATGACAGCGACGCCCATTAACAAAGGGTTAAGGCTACTAAAAAATTAGTAATTACATTACCCGAGCAACGCCGGGACGGGTACAGCTAGTATATATATATATATATATATATATATATATATATATATATATATATATATAAATATATATTTATTATTAAAATACCTTAAATTAATCTATAAAAATATAACATCTGGTGTTTGTGGTATAATTGATAATAGCTATAGTCTAATTAGAAAACTACAAACATTAGATAACTGTAAATATATTGTAACTTATGATTTTAAAGATCTATTTAATAATATTGATATAATTGATTTAAATAGAATAATCATAATGTTAGTACAAAATAATATTCAATACTTAAACAACGAAATTAAACTAACTCGTTTCAATAGGCTCCTAGAATTAGTAACTAAACATAATTACATAGTTCATAATAATAGTATATACTTACAGTCCAAAGGTGTACCACAAGGTGGTAATGCTTCAAGTATGTTAGCTAATTTACACTTATATTATTTTGAAATTAATAATATAGAAAATAGCAATTACAATATATTTAGATATATAGATGATATTATAGTAATAAATAAAAGTAATAACCCTATAGACTTAAATTTTTACCCTCCTAATATGGAACTAATTAAAAGTAGCCATGATAATATTAATGTAAACTTTCTAGATATTAATATTAAATTAAGTACTAACAATAAATTTACTTATGACTTATACGACAAAAGATCTGACTATAATTTTAATATTGTTAAATTTCAAAATTATCTAACCTGTTAACATAAATCTGTTTTAAATAACATTATTGTTAATCAGTTAGTTCGTATAAATAGACTATGTTCTAAAGACAATAGGATTAAGCATATTATAGACTTGAAAGCTGTGCTAACTCGTAATAATTACCCAGTTAGTCTATCCAAAAACATAATTGGTTGTTTTTGTTTTAATGAATAGTTTGTTCTGTTGCAATAATAAGTTAAACTTAACAATAGGTTAAAATAAAAATAATAACTACTAAAAACAAAAATAAAAACATAAGAAAAATAAAAAATAATTAACTCATAGTAGTAACAATAATAAAAACTAAATAAATAAAGGAATAATAGTCTTAAAATATGGTAACCTAAGTAAGTCTGTAACTGAGTATCCACTACCTCAATGGTTGCAATTTATATGACGTCAGTCATCTTGCGGTTACAAGTTCTTAACTTCCACTCCTGTGGCTTGGTGCAAGAAGTGCCTAAGTCAGTTTTCTCCATAATGAATTTATTTGCTTATGTCTCTTTAAAAAAAATATTATTTTCAATGTAAGAAATACCTAAATCTGTCCGATACTTTGAAAGTGTTTTCTAAGCAAACAAAGTCATCTTGGAGAAAACTGACTTAGGCACTTCTTGTACCAAGAAACAAACACACACACACACACACACACACACACACACACACACACACATATATATATATATATATATGGCTTTTTTCTGGGAGTCCGAGGATGTACGGCGTATGTCCGTCTTTTTTGTAAGTATTATTTTGGCTTAACATAACTGAAATTTTAAGTAACGTATGAATCAATTGTTAATATATGACAAAAAGTATTTTTTTTAAATTGCGAGTTTTTGGCCCCCCTGTGTCGTGACGTGTAAAAACACGGTACTAAAAATACGCATCTTTATTTGGGAAAACACAGTATACCCACCTATATTTTAGAAAAAAGCACTGTATATGTATATATATATATATATATATATATATATATATATATATATATATATATATATATATATATATATATATATTCAAAAATAGAGCAAAATTAGGACGGAGTAAGGAAATATGCGAATATAATATTTAATCGCACCCATCAGCAACAATTTATATTTGTTACATAAATAAAAATACGATTTGAGGAAAAAGTACTTTCTTTTTTAAATATAATTCAATTTTTCAAGTGAAGTAAAACATTTATAAATAAATCAAAACAACACCTTTAAATTCATATTACTAATATTTATATAATTTATTTTTAAAAATTCACGAGGAGGTTTCCTCAGTCGCAGATCTCCGCATCATATATTTTTGAGCTCATAACTTCTGACAGCGATTCATCACTTTTTATTACCATGTTTTTATTAACTCGCTTTCTTGTTTGTTTGTTTGTGTGTGTGTGTGTGTTTGTCCGGTACAAATCTTGCAATCGATTTTTTACTAACTTCCCGACTAGCTAGACATTTGAAACTTTTAGAATAGATCAGGACGCGATGACAATGCATTATTTTAATACTTTAACCATCTTTAAGTTGCACTGAATTCATTTTCAGTTAATTTTGTTTTGTAGACTGGTGCAGCCATCTATCGGCCGGGACGGGAACGAAAAGTTAAACGCAAGTTAGCTTCCAATTAACTTCGGTTTCTTTCAAGTTGATGGGATAATTCATCAACAAAGTTTTTAAAAAGTACAGTGGAACCTCGCATAACGAGCAAAATTCGTTCAAGAGTCTTACTCGTTAAGTGAAGCATTTTTTCCCATATAAATAATATAAGATGATAATGCGTTCCATGCCAAAAAATGCTCAACATTTTTTAGATGTAACGTTTATTATTTTAAAAAAATTACTTATACATAAATACTTAAGGAGCAAAATCCTCCATTTGTAGTTTATTATTTACGAATTTATGACACATATCTAATTTTTTTACTAGAAAGCTATCTAGCGACATTTGTTTTTCTCGGCGCTTCAAAATTTGCTGAAAATGTGTCACCGCATTGTCAGTGAATAAATTTATAGCGAGCATAGCTACCGTCTTATGAGGGTGATGCTTTGTAACTTACGATGCAACAGTTTGCCATGCTTTTATCATTTCTTTTATTGCTCCAGAAGATTGTTTCTTTGCTGTTTCTTCGTCCTTGTCCACTGACAAACTCTCCTCTACAACTGCTTGCTGTGAAAGACACTGCAATTCTATTAGCTGTTCGGTGGACAGCTCTTGGTTTTGCTCTTCCACAAGCTCCTCAATATCATTGTTATCATCCAGACCCATGATATTTGCTTCTCGAACCATCCATGACTACCCTGAAATACTTATTTTTCGGCCGTTGATGATCCTGGTGACGTGAAGATCCGAGTGACTAGAAGAGGGAACTTCCTTCCACATCACTCGTTATGCGAAATGTTGCTCGTTAAGCGAGCCATTTTTTTTACGATTTATTTTGCTCGTTATGCGAAATACTCGTTATGCGAGGTGCTCGTTAAGCGAGGTACCACTGTATTTATTAATACATAGAATTGTCAAGTTTATATGATTCAACAGAAAATTTACAAACATGGTATATAAAAAGTTCTTTTTATCTTGCAATTATAATTTTGTTACAAAACTGCTTTACATGTTATAATTTTACATTTATGCGTCACTGATAATATTGGTTTGATACTCTCTATTGCGAGACGATTTCTCTCCTTTGTGCATTGTGCCCCAATCGTCGAAAATGATCTTTCTGCATTTACATCATGACCTGGTATTAAAATATACGTAATACTGGTGAATTTTTGGTATCAAAAAAGAATGCACTAAAAGTAACTGAGGACAGAAAAAGATCAGAATAAAATACAGGTTGAACAAAAAGATAGAAGCGAAAGAGGATATATGTTGTCTTTAAAAGAGATGTTCTGGCAAAACTATGCAGTTCTTATCGTTGTTTCCGACGGATACTGTAACGGAACTTGTAAGGTATACATAAGATTCGATTCACAAGAATCGAACTTTTGAGTGAATAAATTAAAGAAGCTGCTTGAGATATGCTAATTTCGGCATACGCGCTTGGTATAAATACCATGCAGCTTGATTAATAAAAAGGTTGTTAAGGTTGATAGATAAGCGAAGTAAGGGAGCTACGAGGTAAGCAGCTCCAGGTGTTAACCGGCGCTTGCGCTTAGGGGGCCCAAAGTTTACGTGGCAGAACTGCTGGTTTGACTCTCTGCTGGTTTGTGAGTATGGCAAAGTATATTTTTATTGAATGCTAATATATATTCCGTACAAGTAGTACGTATTGCTGTAAAAGCAAATTCTATATGTGCAACGAATTCAATAAACATTGTTTCATGTATAAACTCTGTTTGTATCAAATTCAAATAGAGTGCCCCTTAGTATAATTCTTTATGAACTTTCTTATTGTTTTAGGAAAATCGATGCGTTGCTGAAATAGTTTTTTAAAAAAATGTTTATATTTATTGAGCAAAAGTTTCTTGAAAATACCTTTCTTTGCCGAAATATTGTGCACATTTTTTAAATTGAAAATATTGTTAAAATTTACTATCATTATTATTCGGGTCGTGCGTGAGATCTTGTCCACGCTGTTTTTGTAGTATAGGCATAGGCATAATTAACTTTAGAGGCTCCTGGTACCTAGAGCTTCATATCCTCTGCATTCAATGTGAAATGTATCGTGATTACCGTTCTCTAAAATTGATTATGATAGTACTGAGAGTGTGAGTGAAAAAAAAGTGAATTAAATTAAATTACAAATAGTTTAAAAAGTTTAGGTTAGTAGGTAATGAAGGAATAACTGGGGGTGTAGAGAAAAGATTAATAAAAGAGAGAGAGGATTTTGGAAAAAAAATTTTTAAACCTCAGACAATCGAGGAAGATTCAAAGCGTAAGGATGGCCGGACAGAGATCCAACGAGAACAAAGCACCGAATTCTACGAAGAGAGATAGTTGGAAATGAGTCAGTGGGAGAGGTTTTCGTAGTATTTGGCACCGAGATTGTTGACATAACCTGTGATTGTTTTGTCATATCACGTGGTCACTGCATTGAGCACTAGCTGCGTGGTTTAAATTTTTCATTGCTGATGTTCCGCTCCAGAAGCAACGTGAACGAGGCCTTAATGAACGCTTACAAAAACTGTTTTTATTGGTGAGAAAATTCGCTTGCGCTGGATAAACAGGTGCAAGTACTTTAACGATGCGACTGGACAATTATTCATGTATCTGCTACACAAGGTGGATAAACATCTGTATAAATAAAAGAAAAACTTTGTCGGTCGGTCGGTGGAACAATTCGGGGTAGACCGTTTACGGTATGGCATCCGTTATGAAATTCGGCCATGTTTTAAAAGTTAAAATCGATGCATTTTTTTCATGAAAGTACATAAATTTTACATATTTAGAAAGAGCTTTAAAAGCTGATAATTTTTTCTGCGTACTCTTAAATCTGTTATTTCAATAGTTTTAGAGTTATTTGGATTCTAATGAGGCGTGTCCTGTGAAATCATCCATCTTTGACGATGTAAACAAAGAGTGATTCATTCACAGCGTGATTCTCACTACAAAATGAATCACTGAAAAGAAATGTTTCATCCTGTGTCTAATTTATTATTCTTTTCCCATCTTTCATACTTTTAATTCAAACTTTTTAATCATAAATAGATCATTTGAAGATGTACTGATTTTTTGGGGAGTTTTTGGCAATTAAAAGCGAAAAAAATTTTAATTCCAGTGAACTGTGATTCGAGTGTTAAGTGATTCGATAGCTGGGCGAAACCCGGCTAGTTTTAAATCTAGTAAGAGAATGTTTTCATTGGAGGTACTTCGCAGATCTTCATTCCCAGTGTTACGCTGGGAGGAATTTTCTTCTCTATTTTTAAATTCAGTTTTCTGGATACGAGGGTGAACGTTTAAGGAAAGAGCGTATGTGTTTGAAAATTTCTTGTTGTTTCTTATGCTCCCTGGCTCGAAGTTCCAGACCAGGTCCGAATAGGCTACGGGCTGAAGTGTGCGACTCCGGTTTTAAATAGCACCACAAAGGTCGGAGTCCGTCTTAGCTAGTTGTCACCGTAATTTTGACCGAGCAACCACCGGGGCGACATCTGGGGGGATCGTACCCTCTCCCACCCTCTGACCTCATAAAGGGACTTTCCCATTTAACGTGTTCATATCCGGCCTAGACACGAAGGTATTTAACGGCGTGTGCCTCGATTCAATCCGACCAACCTCAGTACCGAAAGCCAGCACGTTACCGCAAGGCCACCTCGAGTCCTTTGAATAAATAAAAAAAAATTAATTTAATATTTTCCACGAGCCTTTTTAAATTTGTAGTGATGGACACCAATAATTTAAAACCGTGTAAAAAATTAACTATGAGAAATTAAAAAGTTTTACGAACTATACTCGCTTTTGATGTGTAGTAATTCACACCAATAATTTAAAACCGTGTGAAAAATTAACTACTAGAAATTAAAAAAATTTACAATCTATACTCGATTTTGATGTGTAGTCATTTACACCAATAATTTAAAACCATGTAAAAAATTAACTATGAGAAATTAAAAAAATTTACAATCTATACTCGCTTTTGATGTGTAGTCATTCACACCAATAATTTAAAACCGTTTAAAAAATTAACTACGAGAAATTAAAAAAAATTTACAAACTATACTCGCTTTTGATGTGTAGTAATTCACACCAATAATTAAAAACCGTGTAAAAAATTAACTACGAGAAATTTTAAAAAATTTACAAACTATACTCGCTTTTGATGTGTAGTAATTCACACCAATAATTTAAAACCGTGTAAAAAATTATCTACGAGAAATTAAAAAGTTTTACAATCTATACTCGCTTTTGATGTCTAGTAATTCACATCAATAATTTAAAACCGTGTAAAAAATTAACCATGAGAAATTAAAATAATTTACAAACTATACTCGCTTTTGATGCGCAGTAATTCACACCAATAATTTAAAACCGTGTAAGAAATTAACTACGAGAAATTAAAAAGTTTTACAATCTATACACGCTTTTGATGTGTAGTAATTCACACCAATAATTTAAAACCGTGTAAAAAATTAACTACGAGAAACTAAAAAAAATTACAAACTATACTCGCTTTTGATGTGCGGTAATTCACGATTTGGGGAAATTCTTAACTTAAAGCAATTAACGAAACAAGAGTATTTTAGTGAATACTTTTTGATTTATTTTTCAGTTTCCCCATTCATGTTTTGTTATTTTACAATATCGTTTATCAATCTTGGAAATTATATCGGCAAGCGAATTCAGCGGTGACTCTTTTTGATACAATTTAAAGAAAGAAGGCAAATATTTTGCCTTCGTGTTCAGTCACGCAAGAACTACGATTAAGTGATATACGTGCAATTAATTTGAGTAAAGATCCACTTAAAAAAGGAAACTTAAAAAATCAAAGGTTTAATTACCGTAAAATGTTGACTATAATACGCAACCGTGTATAATACGCATGCTTGATTTTGCGCGAAATTTTCGGAAAAAATTAATATTCGACAATAATACGCACCCATAACTTTTCAATATTTTATTTAAAAATTGCACAATTTAAACTTGTAATAAAAATAAACGAAAACGAAAACGTTTTAATTCAAAACAAACAATACTGTCATATTATCAGTCTTAATCACTTTCACTAGAATACAGCTCATCTATTGTTTGTCGTTTATTCAATGTTTAAAACTACTTTCTTTTGTACACAAATATAATATGCACTCTCATTTTTGCGGACTAAAGCGTGAAAATAAAAGTGCGTATTATATACTCAAGATTTTACGGTATCTTAATTTCTAAATTATCTTAATTTCAACCACTTTATCTAAATTTAAAAGTGGTTGGAATCCATTGAAGGGAAGATTTTTGGCGAGAAAACTTGCCAACAGAGAACTTTTTACGAGATCATAGAGTGAATAAAAATAAACTTTTAAGGGGAGCTCAGCTCGCAAGCCCCCTACCTCTGGTTATGTCCTTGCTGCGATACTGAATATAATTTAAAATCAGTTTGTTCTCTCTTTAAAATCTCAGAAAATCACAAGATTAGCAGAGCCTCTCTGAAGAAATTTGGAAGTCTTAGGCCGTCTGCACACGGAGCAACTCAAAAGAAACTGATAACTGACTCGAATCACAAACCAGTCCGTGTTGAGTCGTTGCTCCGTGTGCAGACGGGCTTAAGGATGCTGTGTATTAACCTTACTGGATTCGCTCATCTCAATGTTAACCTATGGAGAAAATGTGTCTGCTTTTGACAGCTACATAAAAATGCTGATCATCTAATAAAAATGGTATTTTCAGATAGCAGGAACTTTTCTGCATCTTGCAACAGGATTCCTTTTATAAATTGCGTCCACAAAACGAATTTAGAAGCGTTTAAAACACACCAGACCAGAATTTTAACCCGAATAATTTAAGAGTAAAATATTATTTGCATTAAAAAAAATGAAAAATGCCCCAAGGTATCAAATTTTTTTCTCGCTACGCTCGTTCCTCTGTTATGGCTAATAGCGAGATACATAGGGGTGATTCTCGGGCAGTGTAACAGCTTCCATCCATTTACTGTTGTCGCCCTTAATGCGAAGGGCGTTTCATCACTGTTGAATTATCAGCTTTAAAATTCAATTAAAAATCGAAAATTTAAGATATAGACTTGAAATGAGGTTTATGTGAATAAGAAAGCTTTCAGCTTCCAGATGATGTAAATATTTTCTTTGTAAGATAAAAACTCGAGGAGCATCGATATTACATCCACATAGGGGACGATATTTCTTGAAAAACTGTTTCATTTTTTGATGAAAATATTAGTCTGTTTTAAAATATTTTTAAACAAATGAGGTTTAGTTTGAAAGAGAAATGTCTGTAGTCTTAGACTGTAAAAAGATCAAAATTCTACGATCATTTTTTGGCGAGTTATCGTAATCTGAAGATGAAAAAAATCAATATTTTCCCACAAAACGTAAAATAAAAATAAAACTTAAAGTCCGACGAAGATGAGACATGTCTTACTTTGGTTCCCCCCATTTTTCTGCATCCATTGGTATCGCTCTCGACCCCATACCCCCAGCGGTTTGGGAGGAGACAGCGTGACAAGCTTTTGACAGCGGCAGCAGGAGTTACTTTTTTTTTAGAATACAGCGATTACGGAATACAATTAAAAAAAATCCTTTAATCCAAGTCGGCCATCTTTGGACACATTTTCTCCACACGGTAACATTGAGGTGAGCGAATCCAATAGGGTAAGTACACAGCAGCCTTAATAACTCGAGTTACTTTTTTTTAGAATAGATGCTTCTGATCGTTCCATCTTTCAAACATTAGCGCCCAAATGTTTGAATCCCGTTTTGTGAAAGAAGAAATTAGATGGAAGGACGTTAAGAAAAATTGTTTTATTGGTCAAAGAGATTTTGCTGTGCAGATGGGGCTTCTGGAGATGACTTTAGAAGGATGTGTGTGTGTGTGTGTGGGGGGGGGGGGCACATTGAAGTAGACAGTTGACCAACACAATATATTAGACCAACTGTACTGAAATGTACTGAAAATTTGTATGCAAATGAAAGGAAATGCAAACGAGAGATGAAAAAGGGTTACATAAATGAACCACGAGAAATAAAAAATTAAATTATGCTGTTTAATTAAGACGTTGTAGGTCAGTAAAAGTACTTAAGGCTGCTGTGTACTAACCTTATTGGATTCGCTCACTTCGTTAACCTTTGGAGAAAATGTGTCCAAGGATTGCCGACTTGGATTGAAACATTTTTTTTTTTTTAAATTGTACTTCGTAATAGCGAAAGAAATTTGACACCTTGGGACATTTCTCGTTTTTTTTTTAAAATGCAAATCTATATATTTAAGTTGCTAAGCCGACTTTTTGGGCAGTCCGTGAGAGAAAACTACTGCATCCATTTACTTCATTTTGGTCTTAAACGAAAGATTGGAATCTGTAGATGTGTCAAATTTGGTTTTTGTAACCGCAATTTCTATTAATTATCGATAATTTACAATTAAAAACTGATTTCTGCGCATGCTCAGTGGCATGTTTAAATCTGGCTTTAGAAACTCACTGTTTTTGCGCATGCTCAGTGACATGTTTTAATGATAAACACTTTTAATCCGAGCAGCATCCCTAGATCTTTCTCTGCCATTTTTATTTTTATGATTATTATGTTTGTGAAATAAAAGACTAAACCTGATGGAAACTGTTTATTTCGCGCTGTTTAATTAGCGATAATTTACAATTTAAAAAAAAAATGCTTTCTGCGCATGCTCAGTGACATTTTTAAATCTGGCTTTAGATACTCACTAAGCACGAGGCCGCTTAAACACATTAATTTGTTTCTGCGCATTATTAGAATTTTCAACATTTGGCAATGATGTGCTGAGTATAATTTGTGTATTAGTACATTTATTTACTATCTAGCCGTCATGTTTTGACGGATACCAACTAGTAATATTTTAAAATTTAAATGATTTGGAGGAAAATATAGTCAAGTGTGTTTTAAACGCTCATCGATTCCTTTGGTGGACGCAATTTATCAAATGGATCGTGTTGCAAGATGCAGAGAAGATCGGGCTACCTGAAAATATCATTTTTAGTGGATGATCGGCATTTATGCAGCTGCAAATAGTAGACACATTTTCTCTATACGCTAACATTGAACTGAGCGAATCCGATAGGGTTAGTACACAGCCGCCTTAAAAATGAGACTAAAGTTATATTTGCCAAATATTTGTGTGAGTATGTGCGATTAAAACTCTTATACAGTGGACGCTCGTTAATTCGAACTGGGTTAATTCGAACTTTCGGTTAATTCGAACTGATGCAAAGGCCCCAAAAAACTTGTATTGGAGTTAACGTTAAAAATATCTCATTAATTCGAACTAAATTTTTATCACTTCGGTTAATTCGAACTAAAAATTTGACAAAAAAAAATTCTTTTTAACTCGTTTAATGGAGAAAATACACACTGTATTTATTATTTTATGTGTCAAAATTTCTTTTCTATGTAAAGAGGCACATGCTTGCATTACTAGACTATTGCATGTCCGCTAAACGTTAGTAGCTATTGTCCTTTTTATTAGTGCTAAACGGAAAAAGCAATTTTCCTTTATTTGGATCGTTTTTCTTAGAATTTCAGAAAAACTAGTCTTTACTACAGATTCTAGGGAGCTGCGTCAGTTATAACTGCAGTGCAGACAAGTTAATGTGGTTTAGTTTTTCTTCCTAATTGTGTGGTGTGAACGTGTAAAAATTCAGGATGTCTACATGTGGAAAGTACAAAACTCTAACTTTGGAGACAAAGGTAGAAATTTTAAAGAAAGTAGAGAAGGGCGAATGTAAAACAAAGTTAGCAGCTGACTATGGAATTAAAAAAAAATGCCTTGTCAACTAATTTGAAAAACAAGGAGTCCATTTTAGATTCATGGGAAAAATCAAAATTTGCTAGAGGAAGGAAACGCCAGAGAAATGCGTCCCAAGAAGTTATAGAAAAAACTCTACTGCCATGGTTCCAGGATGTTAGATCTCGAAATTTTCCGATAAATGGACCCCTAGTGCTGACGAAGAATGATGAATTGGCAAGTCGAATGGGTATTGAAGATTTTAAATGCAGTGATGGATGGCTTTCTCGATTTAAGTCAAGGCACAATATTTCTTATCAAAACTGTATGTGGCCAAAGCTCTGACGTAAATGAAGACGTATGCACTAATTTCGGTAGGAAACTGCCAGGGCTTTTCTCTAATTACCTGCCGAAAGATATTTTTAATGCGGCCATAATGGACAAACCCATAATGGACTTTATTAAAACTCTGAAAGCATTTATTCAGATGGAACCTTCCTCTGAAAATGAATTGAAATGTTTACTTCAAATCGAGAAGCTGGCTGAACAAAGTAGGCATCATAAACAGAACCAAACATCCAATTTTTCAGTTTTTCCCCAAAGTGTAATTCATATTTTTAATAAAAGTTTACTTTATACTGCATATCTTCTGCTTCATTTTATGATTAAGGTAAGTCTGTATTGCTTTTAAATATGTTTAACTTTAGATAACATAGTATAATATATTTTCTGGGGTTACACATACTAGGAGAGTTTCTTCTTCAGTGATACACATTTAAAGTTATATATTTTCTCTTAACATCGGATAATTCAAACATCGGATAATTCGAACATCGGATAATTCGAACTTTTTTCTGAGAACCTTTGAGTTCGAATTAACGAGCGTCCACTGTACCATCTAATTTGATATGAGTAAGTCTTTGAAATCATCTTTTTTTTTCAATCCGTGTTTTTTCTCTCTTGTACTGCAGCGTCTCCCCGTGTACTTTTTTTAAAAAGAAAAATTAGATGAAGCCTCTAAGCGTTACAGATTTTTTTTTCTGTCTCTTTCTTACAACTGGAAAAAGAGTTTTTGACGAATTTCTTCCTCTAGTTTGACATTCAAAACCGTCGAAATTGTACATCCGAGACGTCTTTGAACACCAAATTAAAGGTGGACTAATCTGTCACAAACACTTTTTCAAGTTGTAAGAATGTGACGGAAAAATACGTCTCAAGCCCATAGAACGTTAAACATTACCTAACTGTCAAATTGCCCTCAAATTCAACGTTTTGTGGATTCAAAACTTTATGAACACTAAAATATCGCAGTTCCCTTCACTATCGTGTGATGACGAACGAAACACCCCTTCTTTTTTTCGCGGGTTATAATTGATATCCATCTTAAGCCACACAGTCCTCGCTTATCATGTCATTACCACTTTTAAAATGTCATTGACACCCGTATAGTGTATTTAATTAACAGTTATTTGGGCACGTGGGCGTACACAGATGCTGACAGCGAGAGCCGAGAAACGATGATTATCTTTCGGAGAAAAACCAGGGTTTATTTGTCCATTATTCGAGACAAAGCTTTTTTTGAGGTTTTAAATATCCACTTCAATATTATCGCTTTCACCATGAAATGATAATTTTAGTAGCATTTTCAAGTGAGTCTTTAAAAACAGTATTGTTTACAATGGAAGAGTTTATGTGGCTGGCATCATGGTAATTTCAGTTTTTTTTTGGTGGTGTACGTTGAAAAACAACGTAAAAAATTAAATCAGTTTATCACGAGACAGCATAAATGTTTTTATATGAAATGAAATGCATGCAACCCATGAATAGATAAGGGAGTCCAGGACGCAAAATTCTTCAAATGTTCGAAAAACATTTTGCTGCATTAAAAATTTCTGTGTTCTTCTCCTCTTAAAATAACGTTTAAATCATGTTTCTATCTTAATTAGAACCGGTGATATTAATTCTTTTTTTTTAAACATTCTAATAGTAGCCAATCTGTGTTTGAACCTGTATATGCGTTTTCCTGCATTAGGTTTTTTTCACCATTTCTCGTCTTTAAATTGTTATAAGTCAAGAACCGTTAAAGATAAATGGTTCAAACTTGGAACATGTCTTTTTCAGTTATTTTACATTAATTTCAGTTCAGAAAATTTGAAAAAAAATATTCACTTTTAAAGATATGATTTTTTTAAAATAAATTACATAATTTTTTTTGAAATTTTTACTCTAAATATTTTTAATTTTTTTAAAATTAATATTTTAAAAAACGTTGAATCGAAATTAAAACTTATATATTTCGGTTTAATTAAATCAAAAAAAAATTTGAAATTCGACAAATAATATTTCGAGTTATAATGCTTTTAAATTACCCCCACTTTTTAAAAAATTTAAAATTTTTAAATTTTTAAAAAACGTTATGAGAATTTTATATGTGATTTTTTTTACAAATTATAAGGTTAATCATCACAAAAAAAGTCAAAATTTTAACTCAAGAAATAAAATAAAAATTTAAAATTTGTCCCGGACCCCTGGAAACGTCGATTTTAAAGGAGAGCGAAAAATCCTCGTTCATGGCAAAATGACCGATTTTGAGGCTTGAACGACAGCTCATTCTAGTAACATTCGGCAACACGTACACAAAAGATTATCCTCCTACGATATGTTATTTGTTGTGCAGAATCTATTTAGTTAAAATACAATACTATAGTCAAAATATAATCATAGTCAAAACTACGAATTTAAACTCTATTTTCAAAATGCTGTATCTCCGTCGTTTTCCAACCAATCAATTCCTTTTTTTTAATTAAATACTCCCCAAAGTCTGCTGACTAACATGCAAGAAGAAAGAAATCGACATTCCGAAAGATAGAAATCGACATTCCGAATTAAGGTACCTCTCCCTGGGTTTGCATCACATATAAACAAAATGCCTAGCTTTCTAACTGAATGGTCCTTATTATTAGTGATTATTTGAGAATATGTTAAGTATTAACCCCTATTTACTTCAAAAGTATTCAAGCTGAGAAAGGACACAATTACTCGACAAGATGGTGATGTTTATGAAGATATTACGTTCAGAGTATTATTTTCCAAAGTGGTGGGGCCCGGTTCGAGTCCCGACAGGCGCCACTGAACTCTGTCGTGTCTACGCCGGGTATGAGCACCTACATTTGGTAATAGAGTTGGGCACATACATTTGGTATTAAAGTTTTCATATCGACTTCTAGAATCTATGCCGCTGTAACAACCGTAAAACATTCTGTATTTCCGAAACTTGTGTCGAAAGAGAACACAGTCCAATGTGCCCTTATCCGTAAATCAGAATAATGGTTAAGATCGACCAAATTAAGTCAGAGGTGCATAGTGGTGAGATAATTTTATGCCGACTTTTTATGCTAAATAATACTTATTTTCCTCGGGTGAAGGTAAGAAGCATTTTTTGATTCAATTTTATAGAATCAGGTACGTAATGGTGATAAAATGCGAGAATCTGAGCTTTGTCAACTTTTTATGCTAAATAATATTAATTTTCCTCGGGTGAGGGTAAAAAGCATTTTTTGATGCAATTTTATAGAATCAGGTGCATAATGGTGATAAAATGCGAGAATCTGAGCTTTGTCGACTTTTTATGCTAAATAATATTAATTTTCCTCGGGTGAGGCTAAGAAACATTTTTTGATTCAATTTTATAGAATCAGGTGCATAATAGTGATAAAATGCGAGAATCTGAGCTCTGTCGACTTTTTATGCTAAATAATATTAATTTTCCTCAGGTGAAGGTAAAAAGAATTATTTCATACAATTTTATAGAATCAGGTGCATAATGGTGATAAAATGTGAGAATTTGAGCTGTCAACTTTTATGCTAAATAATACTTATTTTCCTCGGTGAAGGTAACAAGTAATTTTTAATTTCATTTTATAGAATCAATGGATTACATTCACAAGTTTACCAATCAGTTTCAATAGTACAATCCCGCTTTGCATAATCCAGAGATATCTAATGTTTCTTCCAATTCCCTGAAGAGGTGACAATCATGACTATATAAATTGCATATCTTTATTATTCCTACTAAATTGCCTTTCAGGATATTGTATAAATATCCTGCTTTAAAATTAGAAATGCAAATTCTGTTGCACGATCATTGAGCAACTGAACCTAATATCACTGAACATCGACACTTTCACTTTCTTATTTTATGGCAGGATGTGTGCGAATAGAAACTTAGAGCATGGATTTCGGTCTGGCTTTTTTGGCCTTTCGTTTCCTGAAAGCAATAAATTTAAGACCGCAAATGTTGCTCAACAGTGAAGCGATATATTTTCTCGTCTCTTTCTGCAACGATTTTCAAATCAGTCTAACCGGTAACCGCAAAAAAGGAATTTGAAAATGATACACTCGTTTAATGTCATCCGCGATACGTGGAAACTTACAAAAACTTGTGGATTTAACCGGAACTTAACGCAGCCGCTGGTAGTATAAATTGAGAGGAAGAAGTACGGCCGCATTTACGTTGAAAGTAAAGCGTTTCCCATGTCATTACGAACGTAGTTTCTTGGGTAGTAAACTATTATATTAAAATTTGTTTGCTAACGCAAACGCACTCTTTACATCGCGTTTAATTACGCGCGGCTGTTGACCTCGCAAATCTTCCATTCCATTGTTGAGCTGCGGTGAATTTTGCTCTATATTTCTAATCGCAGTTTAGAGAATGAAATTTTTTTATTGCTGTTTTATGCTTTATCAGAACAAATATATCAATTCAATATGCTCAAGTTTTAAAAGCATTTTTCTGTCTAACAAAAAAGCTTCGAAAATTTATTAGCTACAAATTTTAACTACTCGCCAAGGCGCTATTAAAACTTCTAAACAATTTTTTCCCCTTAACTTATAAAATGGTTTCCTGCTCAGATTTTTAACCAATTTTACCATAAAGAGGTTGGTGGTAGCTATAAACGGTTTGATAGACCAGGGCCCGATTTAAGAAATTCTTGACTATAGGCACAACTCGGGATGGGGGCCCCCTAACACTGATGTGGGCATAAAATTTCCAAAATTGACACACCAAAAAAAAAAAAATAATAATAATCATGAATCATTGTGAAAGTACCATTTTACCAAGAATTGGCTATTTGAAGTGTAGAAGTCTAGAACATTATCAAATAACAAAAAGCTATACAACATGTTAACTTCATCATTAAAACACCAATACAATGCAACCAGAAAAACTTATTAATCCCTTATATACACTATAACATACATATGATGAACTATACATATAACTATACATATGATAATCAATCAATCAAATTTGAAAGGATATATAAAAAAACTGCTATTAAAAAAGGTAAAGTAAAAAAATATTGAATTGGGATTTTTTTCTTCTTTTCCTTTTAAAATTAAAATTTTTGGGGGCCCCCAACATTCGAGGGCCTCTATGCCTGGGCCTACCGGGAGACTGCGATTGGAGAACATCGATAGTCGTGTTTATATTCGTTCCTACCGCATTTTGGATTCGTTGCTTCTTCTTCTTCGAATGGGATAATTATCCTATACTAGTCCACACGGTCCATTTTTGTCCACCGGGAAAATTGTTGAATCGACAGTTATTTTTCCCCCCCGTTTTTGTCAGTAGTCTTCAATGTTGATAAGGAGGACCTTCTGATACACTTTCAAAAATTTTGGCTGCGATGCTTTGCAGAAATATTCTGCAGCAAAACTGTGACATTTAAACCTTTTCTCTTTTCAAACACACGGAAATTGTCTGAATTTGGCTTTGGATTTTTACTGCCGCCAATTCTTAGGATAATATTCTAATCGTCGCTTACTGAAGGGAATAAACAATAATTAATACGAATTAATTGCGAATATTTGCAAAATTTAGTCTAAACATTCACATGATCTCTTAAACTTGCTTCCCCCCCCCCCAGTTTCGGGGTCAGAACAGCGGGTGATCTATTTAGGCCCTGCTATAATGGATAGTGCTCTGGAGCACTCGTGTGGTCAAGAACTGCAAGATGCCCTTTCACTATAGGCCCGAACTCACAGGAAGCCACAATGTGGTCATCAATGTGGGCACGACAATTTTTGAGTGCAAACGATAACCGAAACAATTTCCTCCGCATTTAACAAGTGAAGATTAGTCTCCGACTCACAGTTTGCGCATCACTGTTCTAGATCAGTGGTTCTCAACCTTCCCGTGGTCGAGGACACATCGAAGTTTTCAGAGAACATGGCGGGCACAACCAATGGTTGTTGTATCACCGATGATCATTATTCACACTATAGAAATATTTTTTATTCAACAGTACGACCAAGCTTTTATTATTATTACAATGATTATGTTTTGAAAAATAATAGAAAAAAGAACATAAATAAAATTTTGATTACTTAATTTTATAGGTACGTACATGGAAATTAAAAAATAATAATTAATATAAATGGATATTACTTTTAAATACTTCATTTAAAAATGTCGATTACTACAACTAGAAAATTCAAAAGGAAAGTTTTTTTCTTTGGAAACTAAAATTTAAACTTTAGATCAAAATGGAGAAGGATCAAGATTTTTGGTCTGAAAGGGGCACTTGTAAGGCCGTCTGCACACGGTGCAACTCAAAAGAAACTGATAACTGACTCAAATCACAAACCAGTCCGTGATGAGTCGCAACCTATGTAATTGAATGGACATCACGGACTGGTTTGTGATTTCAGTCAGTTATCAGTTTCTTTTGAGTTGCCCCGTGTGCAGACGGTCTAAGAGCTAGAAGAATTGTAACGTAAGTAATTATAAGAAATGAAACTGCTATTAGACAATCTGTAAGTTTCTGGAGCACATATAAATTAAATTTGGCTTTTCAAAGATTTTTATTAAATTTTTTTGCACGAATCCTTTAATTTAACGTTTTTTTAAAGGTTTTAAAAAACTGGTACCTAATAACCTATTTTTCCAGGTACACTGTGTCTTTTCTCACACGATTTATTTATTTATTATTTATTTTTTTACACGGGATTTTATGGAACTTATCTACCGTGTAAAAACAGAAATGGGTGTATTCGAAATAGAAGCAGTGTAAATTCCCTAATTCCCCCATGCCATCTGATGATTATGACTATGAATTATCTGTTTCAGGATTCGTAAGCGATATGCTTTGAAAACTAATTCCGTTTCTGGAACATTTTCGCCCCCATACGTACATTATCTTTATTTCTTCTTGCCTGATATGCGATTATTTTTATGACTAAAGCAACGTTTTGTAGATCAACATTGCATAAGCAATGTTTATAATCTTAAGAAGTAAAGAGTATAGAATAATAGTGAGAGTATAGTGTTTTCTACATTCCTGCAACCACCAATCTCATTTCGTCTGACTTGAAATATTGCTTTAAATATTACCCTATAGCATGAGAGATATTGAATACTTCGTTAGCTTATTGTAAATATGGATATTCACCTGAATTTTTCTTCTTATACAGTATGGCAAAGGATTTTCCATCTTATAGAACGTATGATTAAAAATTGCAGAATTGATTTACATTTCGTTCAATAAATCAGAAGTATATTCCTATATTTTGCAGATGTTCTCTTACAGACAGCTTAAAATTTTCAGAACATAATTTTCTTCTTCCAAGCCCAGAAACAAGCATACAATATATATAATTAAAAATTGTCACCCCATGCATATTATATTTGATTCGAGAATATAAAAACTCTCAAATCTGAGAAGTAAGATGAAATATTTTCAATTTCCTGGTGTCAGAGCCCTCCCAGCGCAAAACAAAACAAATACGCGTAGCACGTGAACCCATAAATCAAATCTTAAGTGCCGTTGCCAAAGCTGGTTTCGATAAACACACTTTAAAATAAATTAGTACATGATTTTCAAGACGTACATACCTTGTAGCAGAACGAAGAGAAAACCAAATTTCTGGAAACGAAAGCCCTCTCTTTTCTCGGTGAACGATAAACTCAACTTGTTGGTCTTTCACGAGCGTGCACCGACCAGCTAGCTACGTAGCTGTTTATGTTAATCTTCACCTGTTCCCTCGAACAACAGAGAGAGCATATTTCGAATTGACGTCATCATAAGCAGTAGAACTGCGAGGAGTAAATGGCCTTGGATCTAAGGTATGAAATGTATCCCCCACTTCGGCAAGGACAACGCCCCTTGAAAACGAAAGAATAGTGTCGACATTTTCTCTAAATACCCCGAGCATGGATTAGTTTTTTTTTGGCATCAGGTCTATTAAAATTATTCAAACGATTAACGGACAGACTAAAAGGAAGTTAATCGAAGGACAATTTAATTAATTGGTGAAGGTCTCTACTAACAATGAACTGTGAAAACGATAAGGGTTTATTTGTTTCCATTTGAATTCGTTTTACGAAACGCGCGTGCTGTTTGGGATGCCATTTTTTTAACGATATTTTTGTGGTTCTTTGGGTAGCATAAATATTTTTTTCTGTTCTCTAAACGGTCTTTAACACAAACAAACGACCCATGAATAGTTTTAACACTGCTTAAAAGTAGGTTTAACACTACTTAAAAGTAGGTTTATTTGCAATTGCAGGTGACGATCGAAATATCATGACTGGCAGACGATCTTCTCCAAATCATTACGTCGCTTACGTTTGTGTTTCTTAGGGCCTGTTCACATAGAATCCGTCAGCGTCAGCGTTATTCGTATCGACATATTTTAAACCAATCACACACCTAATCGTTTGGAGGTTTGTAATTGGTTAAATATATTTCAATACGGCTGACGCTGATGGATTCTGTGTGAATAGACCCTTCAGGCCTGTTCACACTGCAGTCCGTTAGCGTTAGTGTAAAAGGAAATATGACTCTGAGACGGAAATAAACCAATCATAGGCCTTAACAATTTCGTTGCTAATAGTTTGGAGGTTTGTCATTGGTTAAATATATTTCAATACTTTTACGCTTCCGCTAACGGACTGCAATGTGAACAGAGCCAAAGTCTCCACTTTAAAAAATGGAAACAGATCCATTGATCCAGGCATTATAACACTCATTATTCATTGTATGTGTTGCCAAACAAGAAATAAAATATACAGTTTTAAAACTGGCCCTTTTTTTTAAAAGGAATTTTAAATCGTTGGGTTTCTGAAGAGAAAGTTCTACTTTTCACACACCTGAACTGAAAATGTTGTTTCCCCCTCAAATCCTGCAGATCGCCTCAACGTGGCGAGGGGGGGCACTGGGCGGAATGGGTAAAGTACGTCGGGAGAGTAATCTCCTGGTAGGGTCACCCAAGGCGTGAAGGCCATTCCACTATGCTCAGCTAATAGCGCATATAGATTGGTGCAGAGTTCTCTGCCTGCAGATCCCCGACTCCTGTCATCACATTAGTCACAGTAACATTAGACACGGTATTTAGAACCACCCCCATTCCCGCCCGCAAGGTTTCTTTGATGTGGTGTCTCCCCCGACCCCGCTCGACACCATTTGACCCGCTGACCCTCCACCCTTTCTTTGATGGACCGCCAGAGGAGACGATCCACGCATAGTACAGAGTACAGAGTGAACATAAATCACTGGATTCCCCAAGGCACAGGCAGAGAACTCTGCACCAATATGCACCATAAGATTTGCAGGTACGGGAGCCAAATCTGACTTCTGCCTTTCGGTGCTCCGGATCTTTGATCTACAGAAGTTGTTTCTCCTTTCCCTTTATAATGAGCTTTTCTTCTTCTTCTTCTTCACTGAAAATGTTAGTTACATTTTAACAACTGTACACAAACGCATACAGAGGAGGGGGGATATCAAGTGAAATAGTAGGGTTAACTATATAAAATCAGTTCCGCATTCAATAATTTTACATCTCGTTTCGGAGTATATTTCCGCTGCGAAAGATGAAAGGGTACTTCAAATGATTTTTACAAATTTTCTTGCAGTTTCCTGATCGTCTAACTTTACTGTGGATAACTTGGAAACGTTAACAAAGTGTGTTCAAGAAACATTCTTTGTATTACGACTGACCCAATGAAACACAGTCCTTTTGAAGAATGAGTCCTACTGATTCTGAATCACAGTCCTTTTGAAGAATGAGTCCTACTGATTCTGAATCACAGTCCTTTTGAAGAATGAGTCCTACTGATTCTGAATCACAGTCCTTTTGAAGAATGAGTCCTACTGATTCTGAATCACAGTCCTTTTGAAGAATGAGTCCTACTGATTCTTAATCACAGTCCTTTTGAAGAATGAGTCCTACTGATTCTGAATCACAGTCCTTTTGAAGAATGAGTACTACTGATTCTGAATCACAGTCCTTTTGAAGAATGAGTCCTTCTGATTCTGAATCACAGTCCTTTTCAATTCTGATGCGTGTGTGCGTGTGAGAGAGAAAGAGATAAAAGAAAACAAATGTAATACAACAGAATTCGAAGCCGAACTACTCCAAACTATTCCATGCACAAATGTACCATAACAGTGTTCTGAAAAAAAAACTAATGACACTAAAATGGTCGTAATCTTGACCACTGTGTCGTAAAATCGTCTAATTTGTCTTTAAGGCGACAAGGGACTTTCAACCTCGCTTTTTTTAAAATTTTCAATAATTTACTTTACATGCAACAGGGAAATAATTTATATTGTCTTTTGCTACATTGGAGGCACTTAGTATTCACAAATAAGTATTTTTTGGAAGAAAAATACCTGTTTTTCAAAAAATCCTTCAAAATTGCTAGAATTTTTCAAATTGCTCCATGCTCCTTAAATTTCTTCCGATTTCTACCAAATTTCCAACGATTGTTAATTACAGTGTTTGTCACAAAACTGTGCATTGTTCTTTGAAACCGCAAATATTTTCCAAATTCATAGACCCTGAAATAAACTAGAAACGAGCAAAAACATAAAAAAAATAACAGGCAGATTTAAAAGAAAAACTATTTTTGACTCTTTATTTACACGAAAGCAAATCAATCCATAATTATGTTTATATAAATGCGGTAAATCTATATTAAAAAATTGAAGGTTCTTAAATAATATGGGATGCGCATGGAGTATTTTGAGAAATGTTAGCTTTTTGGAAATTATCATTTTATTTATTTATTTATTTATTTTATTTTTTTTTAAAACTGCATTATTCTGCCAAAAATCCTTATTTTGAATTCTAAGGGTCTTCATTTTAGTAAAAAAAGAATATTAATTATTCTCATTCCATATATAGAGTATAGATATTTATTTTATTTATTTTTTTAAAACTGCATTATTCTGCCAAAAATCCTTATTTTGAATTCTAAGGGTCTTTATTTTAGTAAAAAAAGAATATTAATTATTCTCATTCTATATATAGAGTTTTATATAGTAGTTATATAGTAAAAAATTTGAGGTAGAACGTCCCTTGTCCTCTTAATTTGTCTGACATTTTTCTGACGTTTCTTCTTTCCGTTTAAGGCTTCTTTGAACTTACCCTATTGGATTCGCTCGCCTCTGTGCTAACCTATGGAGAAAATGTGTCCAAGGATTGCCAAATTGGATTGAATGATTTTTTTTCTTTTTTAATTAGACTCTGTAATAAGAAAAGAAATTTTACACCTTGGGACATTTTTCCTTTGAAAAAAATGCAGACAATATTTTTTAATTTAAATTATTCGGAGAAAAATTCTGGTGTAGTGTGTTTGAGACGCTCCTCAATTCCTTTGGTGGACGCAATTTATAAAATTAATCCTGCTGCAAGGTGCAGAAAAGTTCATAAGATCTGAAAATACCATTTTGATTGGATTATCGGCATTTGAGACGTTGAAAGGAAAAGTGGTGTAAGTCACATTTTCAACTTTTTTTCATTTGGGGGCAAATATGTAATCTCCATTGTTAACCTTTATGGTCGTGATCCGACAAATCATTATCATGTAGCGGTAATTATAACTGTAGAATCAACTCTTATTTACATCTGGTTTATTAATACATTAAACTCTTGGTTAAATACGTCATTTACAAAGGTTCGTTTCGACAAACATAAAATGCACCATGAGAGTAGGGCTCATTATTCAAAGTCCGACGAGCTCCCCGTCTCTCCGTAAGCGTGTTGACCCTTCAAAAGTCCAAATCTATTCTCCTAGTTCGTTACTCGCGTCTCTCTTTTATGCCTCCTTCTCTCTCTTTCTCGAACAACAACCGGCCTTTTTCATCCGCGCTATCGTGGCTTTCATTGTCCACGGTTCCTACCTTGGATCAAGTGCGCCGTTGTGTTTACTTAATCATTCTAAATGAGCTGACTACCTCCTATTGTCGAGGGTTTCCAAAGGTGTATGGCTCTCGACACCTGTTTGCGTTTCTTTTGGTGCTTATTGAAGACGCTATTACACACGTTCATCAATTCCACTTAAGAATGGAAGACGAGAGTCTGACATACGCCCCTTCCTTTAGAAGTGAAAAAAGTCTGAGACGTTTTCACGTTTGAACAATAGTCCCTGATGATCAGAGGATAACGAAGCACACCCATGGGGTAATAACTGCGCTTTTCAACTTGTGACGGGGGCGCTTTGTAGCCACAACAATAACACATTTTTACAAGTAAATGATTCCATGTTTTCATCTGCATATGAGATAGCCACAACATTTACAGGTAACAAAAATTACTTTTCACACTTAGCCTTGACACAAAATTAATATTATAATTCTTGCTCATTTCTTTACATTAATCTAAACACTAACAAATTAATTTCCTACCAATCACTTATCTTTAAAGCAAGAATTTCTAAGATAATTACGCTTTTCATTCTTTTTTTTTTCAAACTCTTTAGGAATTTCCTGGCTTAATCTTAACCAGTTGAACTTACATATTTTAATGAAACTTCCCCAAAACTCTAGGGAATACTTAACATTAATTTAGTTCTTCACTTAAAAAAAAACATAAACCAAGTGTTCATACAACAAAACAACCAAAAAAAATAATAACTATCACATAACTTATACACTTAAATTCATAATACCATTATATTTACAAATTTAATCCGTTTTTCTTAGGATTCAACATTAGTTGTCAATGCAATTACCAAAATACACATTTAATTAAATTTTCAATGAATTCTTCGAGAGCTACTTAAATCAATTTTAGAACATTTATAAAATACACAATTACATGAGTTTCCCGGAATTCTTTGGGAATTACTTAAATTTGTGATTCTCTCTGCGATTTTACGGGACCCTAAATAAATACGAATGGGTTTTTGGCTTCATTATTTCACCATCTCTCATTGACTGAATTGAATGATTGTTGTTCAATTTTGATTTTGTGAATTTGTGATCTACTGTCGGTACAAAATCACCATTTTCTGCTGAAATATTTTCTCCCATAGTTTGTGTCTGTTTCCTACCCGTATCGTTGGGGCTTCCCTGGGCATTTAATTCTTCGTTTCGTGTTTCCCTTTGATTATTTCCATTCTCATTATTAGTTTCCTCTAACCCTTTATTCCTTAACATATCAATTTGATCTTTCCTCTCTTTTTCCGTTGAAACTCCAATTTCTCGCACCTCATCCAAATTCTCATTGAGACTTAATTCCCCATCCAAAATTTTATCCATTTCTCTCACCTCATCTAAATTCTCATTGGGACTTAATTCATCACCTCCTCCCTTATAGTACATCTCCTCATCCTTCTTCTCACTTCCCATTTCAAACATATAAAGGGGAATAATCATCTCCTCCTCTGTCTTATCTAAATTCTCATTAGGACTTAATTCACTACCTCCTCCCTTTTAGTACATCTCCTCACCTGTGTCTCTTGCGCTTTCAAATCTATTCGGGGGACTAGCCATCTCCTCCTCTGTATCCCTTACAATTTCGAACATATTAGGAGGAATAATCAACTCCTCCTCTAATATCTGATCTATACTGTTACTCAAATGCCTTTGGGAACATACTACCCCTTCAAGGACCTCCTTTCCTTGAGTAATTACATCCCTCACTTCCCTTTCCTGTTGGATTTCAATTTTATTCTCAGGTTGAATAATTTCGCCTCTGTTAAATTCCATCTCAAATTTATCTCCCCTCTGATCCCCTCTATTTCTGAGATTTTGAACTCTTTTGGGGCACTGATATTTCAAATGGTCTTTACTATTACAGACAAAACATCTTTTACCCTCCTTTTTCCGTTCAATTTTGGCAAATACCTTATCTGTGTTAACTAGTGGTTCAAGAATAACCCTTTTTTCATCTCTCAAAAATCCTTCAAAATTATTATTAACTCTTCCAATACTTTCTCTGACCCTTAAACTTGAGCGTCTTTGAGTTGCCCTCATCCTCAATTCTTCAACTTCTAATTCTTTCAATTTTAACGTCATTTCTCTTTGTTTCTCTCTTTCCTTTCTATCTATCTCCTGTTTTTCAATTTCCCTTTGTCTAACCCTCTCTTCACTTTTTTCTCGTTCTAATCTCTCATTAATTATGGCAAATAACCGTTCCTTAGCGGACTCTTCCTCATATTTCTCACTTCCTAATATCATTTCCTTAAGATCAGTGTATGTCCTGTTCTCAGCAGACGGACAAATCCCTGTTAACTCTGTAGCTAACAAAATTAAATCGGCTTTCCGCCCCTTCCCTATGAATGCCATTTTTAGCTTATATCACTTAATCACAAATGCAGCAAACAAGTACAGATTCCCTTAACAAAACCACTATAACAAAATATAACCAACTATACTGATCTTGAACTATTTACCTCAACAATTATGATAATTCTACGAGCATTTAACTACTACAATTATAAATCACTTCCACTAATAACTAGTACGAACACTTGTACATTTTTTCCGTTATACAAAATAACATTTTTTCACTTTTAAATTATTATTCCATTTACCAAAAATTCAATAACTCAACAAATTACTTCCATCATTATACACATGAATCAACACTTCAACACTTATAAAAAAAATAATTCAATTCCTTCAACTAATTACTACCGCTATCTCATACACAGGGAGAAAAGATAGAATCACTTACCCCTTTTCCACCTCGATGAAAAACTGCCACTCTGATCTTTCTCCGCTGCTGCACTTTGATCACAGTTCAAGAGAGTTCACAATATAACCACGTCGTTGATGCACACTTCACTCCGATGTTGAATTTCTCCTGATACAGGTGTCTCTTCCCGTTTCCTGACCAGTTCCCGAGTAAATTTCTATCGCTGAAGTCGTGTCTAGTCGAATTCTCTGATGCACACCTCACTCCGACCTTGAATTTCTCCTGGCCCAGGTTTCTGCTCCCGTTTCTTGACCAGTTGCCGAGTAAATATCTGTCGCTGAAGTCATGCCCAGTAGACTCGTTCTGAATCCAACTTCTCTTGAAACTACGTCTCCTTGAAGATCTATCACCACTCTCGTACTCTAGATCATCTTTTTCTGATACCTTCCGTATCGCTGGGGTCCTCCCACGTTCTTTAGTTCGACTACGCCAATGTTAACCTTTATGGTCGTGATCCGACAAATCATTATCATGTAGCAGTAATTATAACTGTAGAATCAACTCTTATTTACATCTGGTTTATTAATACATTAAACTTTTGTTTAAATACGTCATTTACAAAGGTTCGTTTCAACGAACATAAAATCCACCATGAGAGTAGGGCTCATTATTCAAAGTCCGACGAGCTCCCCGTCTCTCCGTAAGCGTGTTCACCCTTCAACAGTCCAAATCTATTCTCCTCGTTCGTTACTCGCGTCTCTCTTTTATGCCTCCTTCTCTCTCTTTCTCGAACAACAACCGGCCTTTTTCATCCGCGCTATCGTGGCTTTCATTGTCCACGGTTCCTACCTTGGATGAAGTGCGCCATTGTGTTTCCTTAATCATTCTAAATGAGCTGACTACCTCCTATTGTCGAGGGTTTCCAAAGGTGTATGGCTCTCGACACCTGTTTGCGTTTCTTTTGGTGCTTATTGAAGACGCTCTTACACACGTTCATCAATTCCACTTAAGAATGGAAGACGAGAGTCTGACATCCATGTTCAATTTATAGTGGAATTGTAAATAGTTATTACTTGCAATATTGTAATAATTGTTATGAATTACAATTTGTTCAATTTATGATGAATTTTTTTGTAGTTTTTGCAGTTAAACTCTTTTGACTTACACCACTTGACTTACTGACTTACACCACTTTGCCTTTCACCGCCTCATTTATAGAGCTGTCAATAGTAGATACATTTTCTCCATTGAGGTCAGTGAATCCAATAGGTTCAGTACACAGGAGCTTTAAGACGGGGCATTAGTGGACATCGCAGATTTTCAATAGCAGTAGAAAGCTACGAGGAATTTTCTTCTCATTTTTCTTTTCTTATCATAGATAAGAAATTGCATATTTTTGAGCCCCGGGCGTATTTCAGGGTTCTACACTTTATTAGAGGAGGAAGGGATTGCTCTGCTATAAAAATGTAAAGTATTTCAAAAAGTATTGACTATCACAAATAAATAAGTACTGTAGTTTAATATAAGTACTTGTACAATGAGGCACAGACTGCAGAACTTCCTTATGTAAGAAGAAAAATGTAAAAAGTTAAAACTGAAAACAAGATATGAAGGTAAGCTATAACAAGGAAAATTGAAATCATCATCGACAAAGTTGGACTGTACTATTTATTGATAACGAAATATTATCATTAAATTGCTTATTTCGGGTCCCCTTGTTTTGGTTTTCCTCCATGTCATAGTTTCTTGTTTCAACTTATATACATATAAAATAATTAGCTCAAATCTGCAACATTTTTGTTTCGCATTATACGTTTAGTTTTCACATTCAATTTTCTGAATAATCTTTCAGTATTTCTTTGTCTAGTATATATATGTATTTATTTGCGCATGCATATATAATATATATATATATATATATATATATATATGTGTGTGTGTGTGTGTGTGTGTGTGTGTGTGTGTGTGTTGTGCCATTCCGTTAACTTGCTCTTAAATCAGAATGAGGTATTAACACCACAAGTAAAGTCGTTAATTAAGCACATTATTTCTTGATTAAGAATAACTGTGTACATATTACAAAATCCCAAGCGGGAAGCAAGTTCATCCAACACTTATATCGTACAAAGCCGTTCTGACTCTCTCACCTAGCTCAGAGCCTGCACAAAGCTTCATCCAATCACAAAACCTAGTACCAAGGATGCTAAAGGTGGCAAGCTGTGATTGGCCCATCAGCTCGCTCTCGCTGCCAGAGCTCACAAACTGTTGCCACGCGGAAAACACCGACTTGAGAAATTTTAGGTTATCAAATATATATATATATATTGTAAGAATCCGTTACGACCTTTCCGAATAAATCACCCAGACAGCCGGACCTCCCACAGCAGGTGACCAGCGAACAGTTCTATCGATCAGCGTCAAGGGTCTGGAAGCAGAGAATAGTGTTGCTCCTAGTCGTCGCCCCTGGGGAGACGTAAACTAATGACTATTTCGACGTGAACTAATGATTTTCAGATCAGCTGAGTTATAAGAACCGACCACATGACTTCGTTGTCAAGCGAATCACAGCCAACGGACATGACGTCGCAAATTGTGCCAGCCAACCTAAACTTTTGCAGTCACGTGACCGGAAGCACGTTTGCCAACGCCGGGAGAAGAAATCCAGTTTTTTGGACAGACTTGGTCGAGACTCTCATCTAGAGAACACCTTTCGTCTACGTTGTCCTGGAGCGACCGACTTCATCCTGAACTTTATTTTTCAGAGCAGCCCGCTCGAAGCTTCTCGTCAATGAATACTTCACCCTGAAGTATAGCTACCTCAGAGCATCCTGCTCTACAGGCTTTTGTTAGCTCGTTACTTCATCAAGAAGTTATCTTCATATTTCAGAGCAGCCCACTCTATAATCTTCTCGTGATTTAGAACTTTCTTTACGAAGTTATTCTATTTTCAGAGCTGTACGCTCTAGAGGCTGTGTACCGACCTTCTAGTTCCACTGTGACTGTACTTGCATCTTCTCATCGAAATTATTTGGCTATTACGAAGGCCAGTTCCCTCTATATCTAGAGGTAGATCAACACAGGTGTAAATAGTGTAAACAGTTTCCGACTTAAATTTAATAAAACTGTATTTTAATGTAGTAGACTGACTCTGAACATTTTTAGCTACCCGGAGTCTGAAGTTATTACAATATATATATATATATATATATATATATATATATATATATATATATATATATATATATATATATATATATATATATATATATATATATATATATATATATATATATATATATATAAACACGCGGAAAACACCTATTTAAGAAATTTTAGGTTATCAAATATATATATATGTGTGTGTGTGTGTGTGTGTGTGTGTGTATGTAATAAATCCATTACATCACGATCTTAAAATACAACCTGAAAAGGAAAACTGGCTCATATACAGAGGCTGTTTGCACATTTTTTAGACGATTTTGGTAAGCGGTAATAAAAATTCGTTTGCTGCAAAAGAAATAATTGCAATTGAACTATGTTTTTAAAAGTCAAAATTATCGTCTGTGGCTTGAAAGTTTTGTTTTTATTCAAAATGGCGTTTTTAACAAAGCAGTGGTTCGAAGGATACATTTATGCTCTTTCCGAAGAGAAATATGCATACTCCGTTATCCAAAACCGATGTGAGAGTCATGGTTTTGTGATATCTAAAGCGTCGATAGGTAATATCGTCAACAAGAAAGGAAAAAAACGTCAAATTGGAGCCTCAAGTGGGACAAAAATTCCAAACAAGTATCCAAGGAAAAAACGGACATCTTCGACTATTGCAAAGGTACGTTGTTTAATGTTAAAAGAAAATCCCCCTAGTCAAAGGACAGTTGCAAAATCATTAAAATGCTCGGTGTCCACTGTGAACAAAAGGATAAACGTTGATTTAAATCTTAAGAAAGCGAAAAAACGCAATGTGCATCGTCTTCTTCCAAATCATATCGCTGAACGCAGGACACGCTGCAGAATTCTATATGAGAAACACTTATCCAAAGAAAAATGGAAAACAATTGCCACAATAGATGAATCATGGGTGTATTTAAATGATTGCAACAAAAAAAGAGCCATTTATTATCATAAAAGGGGAGAAAAAAATTAAGTACATGGTTCAAAGAATCGAAAGAAAGTTTTTCTAAGGGATTCATGATTGTTGCTGGTTTTTCTTAAAATGGCAAGTTAAAAATAAAGAGAGTGGAAAAAAATGTCGAGATTAACTTCAAATACTATCAGGGACATATTTTATCGCCAATTTTTCTGAATGAAATACCATCGCTTTACCCACAGTGCCATCAATCTGTGAGACTCCATCAGGACAAAGCTAGCAGTCACACATTAAAATCCACTGTAAATTTCCTAAAAGAAATGGAACAAAAACTGGTATCAAGGCCATACCCTTCACTGATATCCCTACTAAATCTCCCGATGTATCACCTATGGATTTTTGTGCTTTCGGACTTTTAAAATCTGCATTATCCAAACGTCGTCCCAAAACCCTTACAGGACTCTGGAAAGCTGTTCAGGAGGAATGGGATAGAATACCTCTTCTGACACTTCAAAAGGCATTATTATCCTGGAAATTGCGGTGTCGAAAGATAGTTCAGAATAAGGGATGTCAAATAGAACATTTAAAACACAAGAATTTTATGTAATTTAGTTTTGTGAATACAATATACATCGTCTAAAAAATGTGTGAACAGCCTCTGTATACATGCCTGGAGCTAGACTCAGCCTGAAAGGAAATAATATTTAGATGCAGACTGGCCAAAACGTTTATTGGAGCGATAGGAGTACATCCGTCCATCTCAGAAGACGGCTCGGGAGCGAATATCACCTTTCAACCTTACGCGCGAGAGGGCGAAAAGCATGTGTCTATTATTTTGAAGGGTCAGCAGAATTTGGGGCTGGCGATGCGAACGCACGCCTCTGAATCCGGAGACGTACACGTGTAGAAATGCAAGGCATGCGTTTTATGGGAAGTTCTGTTGCTATGGGTTTTAAAGCGATAAAGTAATGTTACTGGGGATTGGATTTAGGAAAGATAATTTAAATGCTAGAATGGAGGGCCTAGTATTTAATTTATTACTTACTTACACACACACACACACACACACACACACACACACATATATATATATATATATATATATATATATATATATATATATATATATATGTGAGGCTTAAATATGGGGGGCGATCACGCGACCTTAAAATGGGATTTTAGTTATTAAAATATGGGATTTAGCAATTAAAAAGTCTGGGAGTTCAAATAATCGGCGCATGTATTGCAGTGAAAATGGAATTAATGGGTCGGCTTGATTCAATCTCCGAAGAACCACATATTCTAGAGGGAAATTCCCCTTTTCATTATATAATCTTGGCGCATCTGTGGTTTGAGTGTCGAAGAGAAAGGAAATGCTGAATTAGCAATAAGATCCGATATGACATCACGCATAACTAATGAGCGTCACTAAGCGTTCGTTAAAAGCTATGAACAAAGGATTTATCGCCAGAGTCATGGATGGATAGGAAATGATAGGACGTGCCGCTCGACGGTACGTATTTTTGGGAAGGGTTGGGAAGTAATTTTATTAATTATGGAGCTGAGAGGTTTAAAGAAATTTAATAAAGATGTTTAGGAAGATCATTTGAAGTGTTTTATGCCTGTTGTGTTAACATCTTGCTGTTTGATGGATTTAATTAATGAATGTCTACGCCACCGGTTCACCGACTGCATCATGGTTCTCAAGTTTCGGATTAAGATGTATTTCGATCGGGCGTGAAGCTCCAATGTCCGACAAAAGTCGACAGCGATTCTTCAACCTTTTCGCTGTGGGAACCCAGCCTTTAAAATTTACGAAATCAAAAAATTTTCATCGTATTAAGAAAAAATCTTCGGCGTCATCATATTTCTGCGCTTCAAAAATTAAGGCAGTGATGTCATCTGTGTTTAAAATTATGAAATTAGTAAAATTTTTCGTCGTGTCGGCTGCTCATCGTTAAAAGTGTTCTACATTTTGTGCTACAAAAACCAGTTAAAAATTAGTCATCGTTTTTCAAAATTAATTGAATAAGGTTGTCCTCAAGCGGCAACATGGCTGTTATGAGATGTGTCAGCGGTGTTGTGCCATCTTTTGTCATCGGAAAATTTTTCTGTGTGTGGAAACTTAAGTGTATTTTTTTTTTCTTTCTTCACAAAATTTTCCCAGCGTCAGGATGTGTGCGAAACAAGATTTCCGTGGCTCTCCGGGACTGTCTGCCGTTTTCAGGATCAATTTTAAGAAGAAAATTGTTGTGAAATCTAAACAAATAAATAGGTAAAATATTAAATTAAGTTAAATTGGGATAAAATTAAGGTAAGCGTTTTGATTTAAATTTACAAAATAAACATGCCAAATAGTTTTGAAGTGTAATGTTACATGAATTAATAATAATGTTAATAACTATGTCGCGATAAATTAAAAACAAATGGTTCTAAAAAAATGTTATTAAAAATGAGAAATATGAAAAATTACTAAATTGGTTAAATTAGCAATTGTACAAGTTGAAGATGTGAATTACTTTTGACTTTAAGGTATTGAAATTTTAAAAATTGAAATTGTATTGATGAAAATTGAAATAAGTAACTATTATATGTAAAATGTGAAAATTTGTTGTAAATTTTGGAAATTGTGGTTAAAATACAAAAGTTAAAATTCAGTAAAAAATGTTCTGACAATTTGAAACTATTGGTAGTAAAAAATGAAAATTTTAATATTGTTAAAATTAAGTACATGTTGAAAATTGTTTTCTGGGGATGATCATTCCAGTCAATCCTATTTGGTTTTCGGGGAGGGGGGAAAGCTAGATAGCAGAATAATAGTAACAAATATTGGTAAAATTTTGAAAATTGTAATTTCATTTTGTTTTGAAAATTTATGAGTTTTGGTATAATTATTGGAAAATTTTAGAACATAATAGGGTTAAATTGTTCATTTTGGTTTTGTTGCTGTTGGCAGTCTCGTCATTTTGTAAATATTTTTAAGGTTTATTGATTAAAAGTGCTTATTTTTCAGTATATTGCATATCGGTGCTCAAGTGTATATAATTGATAAATTTTGGATATAATTTTATAAGTGTTTTTTAGTGTATTGATATAAATTTATTTGATATATGATATTTGTGAGGTAGGGAATTGAGTCGTATTGATCAAGATGTAAGGTCTGAAGTTTTCATTTTTGAAATTGGTAGAATTGTGAGTTTTGATCAAAATGTGAGAGTATTAGCATGTTTTATCAAATTGTGTCTAGAAGCAGAACTAAGCATGAGTTCAACCATGTTTACTTCAAACTTGAGTAGGTTTTAAAATTGGTTTTTGAATGAAATGAAAAGTTTATGGTATTAAAATGTATAGGAAAGTGTTGTATTGAAAGTTAATTTCATACCTCAATGATTTAATTGCCTTTTTCATATTCATAAATATTGTGTATTTTGAGTATAATCATTTAAAGTTGATCTTTTAAAATTGTTATTGTGCTTTTGGTTAATAATTTGATATTCATTTCTTGTGTGTTTTTGGTCGCCACTTCATTTACTAGTTTTGGAGGTCTCCCTGTAATTTTCAGATAAGCATGAGTGTAGAGACATGCTTCATTATTTTGTAAAACTCAGAGGTATAATATTTTGTACATCATGGTGAAAACGAAATTTTTTTTGAAATATTAGAGAATTTGAAATATGTATTAGGGTTATGTTTTTCACTAGTGATTTTGTTGTGTCAAATTTGAAGTTTCGGAGGAATCAGGTATCCCCGATGATACGCTGAAAGCTCTTAATAAAATTCCCAGTGCTGTTGTGGAGTATGACCACCATAACAGACATCTGAGGAAGGGTTTTAAATTCTAATAATAGTGTTATAAATAAAATTATTTTGTATGAAGTTTTGTGACACCCCAATTTTTTACGAGAACAGTAAATATTTCAAGAACTCTGAACTTTGTCAATTTTAAAGTCAGGACTCATTTTCTAGGTGATGGACTCATGGTGCTTCGGCACGAGGTTTGTTTTTCTTGAGCTAAAAAGGATAGTGTGGGTGTTCACGGAAATTTTATTTACCATTTTCTTACAAGTTCAAGTTATATTTTGTGTTTATTAAATTTCATTTTAGTGTTCTATTAATAATGTTGATGTAATATTCTTTTACAATTAATTTTGATATTTTAATAATTACTGCTGTGTTATTGTTGTCATAAAATTTTAAGTGATTCAATGTAACTTCTGTCTCGAATGGAGACATTTATGTAACTTGTATTTTTCTCAGCTCCATGGGGTTAGGTGCACGATTTAGTATAGTAAATAAGAATTTTAATTTTAGTTTTTTTTTAAAATTAGATGTCAAATATTTAGGAAAATTTAGTTAATATCAATGTGGTTGAATCAAGTCGTAATTAGGAATAATTTTGTGGGGTTTCTTCTGAGTTTGCTGTGCGGGGAGGGCCCGCCCTGAGCAGCAATTTTCAGTTGATGAGTCATTAAGTTTTTTTTTGTTGTTTTTCTCTTCTGGAGACGTGTTGCAGGGAACTGGCCATTCTTTGTGGGCACGCCTTCAGGAGAACGATCGCCCTATTCTAATCGTAAATGTAATTTAATTTTAGTTTGTTTAAATGGGTTAACAAGATGATGATGAGTTTCAGTAGCTAGGGTTATTAGTTAATTTTTGTAGTGTGGGAGACGTCCCAACTCAGCATATTTTCCAGTGGGTTAGAAAAAATCTTTGAAATTGAATTTTGTGTTTTCTCTTCTGAGGACGTGCTGCAGAGAATTAGCTACTCCTTGTGTGCACGCCTTCAGGGGGACGGGGGGGAAAGTTGTGAGGCTTAAATATGGGGGGCGATCACGCGACCTTAAAATGGGATTTTAGTTATTAAAATATGGGATTTAACAATTAAAAAGTCTGGGAGTTCAAATAATCGGCGCATGTATTGCAGTGAAAATGGAATTAATGGGTCGGCTTGATTCAATCTCCGAAGAACCACATATTCTAGAGGGAAATTCCCCTTTTCATTATATAATCTTGGCGCATCTGTGGTTTGAGTGTCGAAGAGAAAGGAAATGCTGAGTTAGCAATAAGATCCGATATGACATCACGCATAACTAATGAGCGTCACTAAGCGTTCGTTAAAAGCTATGAACAAAGGATTTATCGCCAGAGTCATGGATGGATAGGAAATGATAGGACGTGCCGCTCGACGGTACGTATTTTTGGGAAGGGTTGGGAAGTAATTTTATTAATTATGGAGCTGAGAGGTTTAAAGAAATTTAATAAAGATGTTTAGGAAGATCATTTGAAGTGTTTTATGCCTGTTGTGTTAACATCTTGCTGTTTGATGGATTTAATTAATGAATGTCTACGCCACCGGTTCACCGACTGCATCATGGTTCTCAAGTTTCGGATTAAGATGTATTTCGATCGGGCGTGAAGCTCCAATGTCCGACATATATATATATATACACTCACACACGCACAGTGAAGTAAAACTGAGAAAATTTTTTAATAAACTCACGCATTGGTGTTTATATTCTACTGTATAGGTCAATTTTTGTCAAAGGCCCATTTGTTGATAGAGCTGATAAAAGGTTCATTTACCCCCTGAACGGAATTTGAGACAAACACAGTTTAGCATTCAGACGTCAACGCTATTGGATGTCGATTAATCACATGGGAAATTCGTGAAGTCAGGTTTTAACGCCGAACTCTAGTCTGGCGTCGACAAATATTTGTCAAAAACATGTTTATTCGAAATGCGGCTATTATGACTTTAGCTATAAGATTACCGAGATCGCTTGGTCATTGAATGAGTACTATAGATAACACTAAAAAGCTGACGTTATACACTTAAAAGTTGACGCTATAGTCACTGATTATTCAAATTTGAATTATCGGAGACTGAAATTTTTATAATTTAAGAACAACATTTAAGTACTCTAAACATAGAAACGTAACGAAAGTAAAAGCGGACGGAAATTAATTACGATTAAAGAAATAATTCCAAAATATTACACCGTCCTTCCCGTAGATATTCGGCACTGCAAACTGAATGACCAGTAGCGCGGCGGCAATCCGCTCGTCACCTAACAAGGTCCACTGTACCCCTCGCGTTCACAAAATACACATTTTCCTAATACCCTGCAAGACAGCCGCCGTACAGAGATGTATTGACACTCAGCCTTATAAACGTACACTTTATTGAAACAAAATGCGGTACACCTACTACAAAACAATTTTAACGTTACAACATATAGAGCTCTAGCTACACTAATAAAACATATAAGTTATATACAGTTAACAATTATAAAGATACACAGAGCCCTCAACAAACAAAGGATCAATACTACGATGCAATATAAAACACATGAAGTTACTTAACTATATTTACAAAGAAAGATGTACTAACGTACTACAGTTCTATCTATATATATAAAACAGTTCCGTAACTGACTCATTCATTCACTGACTGACTAACTGACTGACATACAACGCACAGACCAAACCGCTGGACCTAAAGGGCTGAAATTTTGCATGGCGATTCTTCCAATAGTGTAAGGGTGCACTAAGAAAATTTTTTCAAAAATTCTTCTTAGATTTTTTTAAATTAAATTTTTAAGCTGTTTTTTAAACTTTTTTTACGTTTGCATTTAAAATAATACATTGAGGGTTATAAAATTTATATCACGAGAAAGATCATAAAAATTCCTTCAAAATGAAATTTTTTTCGAATTTTTACCTCCATTTCCTGATTTTTGGTGAAATTTTAAAGATTCATTTTTAGAATTTAATTTATTAAATGCTGATCACGTGATTTCTTTTTCTGGTACTTTCAATAAATTTATCGTCACGTGCGTAACAACTAAATAGACAAAAAAAATATTTTTTTCTCTTTCTAATGCAGCAGACGATTGGATATTATCCCAAAAAAATGCATATCCCTTACGATTTTTTTATAAATATATATATATAGATAGATATATATTTTACATCAATTGTATACATTGATCATCGCATTTATTATAAATATATATATTTATTTTTTGGCATAAATTGCATATGTTGACCGTTGTGTTTAATTTGAATGTACTCCGTAGCGAAGCGCGTGTTTTCAGCTAGTAACGATATATTTACAAAGAGAATAAATAAAATACAAACACATTTTAGTAAAGATATCTTGCCTTTCCCATAACCTAATTATTAAACAATTTATCATAGGTCTACAAATATGATGGTGCTATGCCCATTCCTAATTGTGAAAAACCTTTACAAATGCGACCATTTTAAGAAAAATTGTCAGTGGTCGTTAAACAAGTCATTAACGGACAAGTTCAGAGTAAACTAATTACAGCCACTACCGGGGGGACCAGATGCTCCGACACACTGGATGACCGGAAGCCACGGGAGCTTTCCCACGCCTATGCCGAAGCTTCTAGAATGATCTGGAGTTTTCTGGTAGGGGGGGGGGTATATAAAGGGAAGAGAGGAGGAGATAGAAGAGATAACTATGGGACGTGCTTCGCGTCCCTATGCTGGACTAAGTTATGACTCTCTCTGGTTTTCAATTGATGATTTTACCGATTGAGGGTTGATAATGATCAGTTGATAAAGGAAATTATAGACGCTGTAAATATATATGAATAAACAAAACATATCTATATATATAAAACAGTTCCGTAACTGACCGACTGACTGACTGAGATACAACGCACAGACCAAACCGCTGGACCTAAAGGGCTGAAATTTTGCATGGCGATTCTTCTTATAGTGTAGGGGTGCACTACGAAAGATTTTTGAAAAATTCTTAGATTTTTTTTAAATTAAATTTTTAAGCTATTTAGTAACTTTTTTTAAGTTTGCATTTTAAATAATAATTTGAGGGTTATAAAATTTATATCACAAGAAAGATCATAAAAATTCCTTTAAAATGAGATGTTTTTCGAATCTTTACGTCCATTTTCTGATTTTTGGTGAATTTTTAAAGATTTATTTTTAGAATTTAATTTACTAAATGCTGATCACGTGATTTCTTTTTTCTGGTACTTTAAATAAATTTATCGTCACGTGCATAACAACTAAATACACACAAAACATTTTTTTTTCTTGCTAATGCGGCAGACGATTAGACATTATCCAAAAAGAATATTAAAATACAGTAAAAGATATGTTCCTCAAACTGTTCTATATTAACTGAACTCTATTCTTTAGTATGTCCTATTACATTTAATTTGAATATTTTCTTTTACATTATTTTGTCTATAAAAATATCCTTTACGGTTTTTTTTATATATATACATTTTTTTGGTTTTTTTTTTACATCAATTGTATTCATTGATCGTCGTATTTATTATAAATATATATACATATATATATTTTTTGACATTAATTGCAAACATTGACCGTTGTATTTAATTTGGATGTACTCCGTAGCGAAGTGCGGGTTTTCAGCTAGTCTATAATGCAATGCATATAATTAATTTATGTGAATCAGCACTAAGGCTACTTTATAGCAACTTATAAGACTCGTACTAAGGTGCGAACTTGGTCTCCTAAGGAAACCCAAGCCAAAAGTACTACAAAATGTAAATCTGCAATGCCTAATCAAAAAAGGTTATACAGAAAATAGTTAGCAAAATACCAAACATACAATATACACAACTTAAATGAAGGAATCCGGTAGAATATGAATAATTTAGAAAATTTCTACCTCAGTCAAACAGGATTAGTTGAGTTAAACAATCAGGAATTCTTGCAATACATTTAGATAGATGCAGTATACACTTAATATGCGAATATAATACCATGATGATATAATTATCTACGTGATGTTTTTCTACAGTATTAAATACATTTTCTAAAGATAACACGTCAGATACATTCTCTAGTATAAGCTGTCTGGCTTTAAAATCTTGTCACACCTCTCTAATAATACGCAATATGATGTAAATCTAGGACTTCAATTAAATTGTGCTTAAATCAACTGTGTGAAACAGACACAGATGATTTACATTTTATGCTCTGTCAGTTTTAATCAGAGACATTTCGTCTACCGCGCCCATTAAAATGCGTGACGTTTTAATGAACTTTGACAGTGAAATGCAACAATGCGGCACGATCTAGCTTAGCCGTTTCTCGCCAGTTACAGATGTCATACATCTCCGCCTCCAATTCCACCGTTCGGTTGCCATTATTGTCTGAGTCCATTTTGTTGATGCCGGCTGATATAAGGTTCGTTTACCCCCTAAAACAGTGGTTGTTAACTTTTTTGTTGATCATGGACCACTTGTCAAAAGGAAAAATTCGTCGAAAACCATCTCTTCCAACCAACTCTTTTCGAGGCAAAAGTGAGCTTAATTTTCTGAATAAATAAATAAATAAACTAATTCTAAAAACTTTCTGAATAGATAAACTACTGTGATAAACAACTTTAATAAAAAGTTGCAAATAAACTTGATAGCAAAGTAAAAGCAAAAGTAAACTTGAAAGCACGCGTAAAAGCTATGAAAACTTAATATTGAATGAGATTTTTGAGCTTGCATTTCCGTTACTAGGTGTAAAGTTACGCTGCAATTCGCAGTAATCGTATTAAGGATTTTTAAACTGACCAGAGATGTTTTCGTACTCGAAATGTAAAAAAAAAAAGAAAAAAAAAGAAAAGAAATTACATGAATTTTTAGAATTGGAGCAAAAATTTTTTTTCCCCAATTTTATAAAATTATTAAATACACGGTCATTTTCAAAAGGATGAAACCGATTTTTTTTTTGTTTTGTTTGTCACTGCTGACACCTTTGACTTCACTTCTTGGGTTCCTCCTGACTACCGGTCAAGAACCAATGCCCTGAAAGGAATCCGAGAGAAACACAATTTGGCAACCAAACTTAGCCATTCTAACGTACTGCATGTTGACAAATAGCAGACGAAATTCGTTGTCTTACCTTTAAATGAGTGTATCCTAACCTTTTTCGAGTCGAGGATTTTGAGAAAAGTGATGGGAAAATAAAACCTGACAGACGGAATTATGAAATGGGATTAAGATCTAAGACAATAAGATCAAACGGCTGGGAGGGAAAAAAGGCAAAAATCTGGAAAATTAAAGCTGCATTTACTTGGAAATAGATTTCCTGCTAGCAAATAAAAAATTGCCTAAACAAACAACCACAGCTTTTGTTCCTACTCGGTCTAATAAAGAACTATACTAGTTAGTTCGGAACTAGTTGCCGCTCTAGTTTTTTATTGCGGGCTTGTGGCGGCCTTGTGGCACAGCGCGCTGGTTTTCGGTGCTGATGGTGCTCAGATCGAATCCCGGCGTTGCGCCACGAAAAAATGCCTCCGTTCGTGTCGTCCCTTCATAGGGAGTAATACTGTCCACCTATGTGGTGCCCCTATAATAAAATGGACAGTAAAACTGCGTCGTAGTAAAGGCGAATGTTTGATTACAAGTGCCTCCGCATTGGTTTAAAAAAAAAAGTTTTTTATTGCGGATATTAAGAAGCTGTGTGCTCCTAAGTGTTTCCTACAAGTTTCATGCAACTCGAAGTATGAATTTAGTCTTTAAATATTTTATTCCTCTTAAGCATGTCTTACGGGTTATAAATTACACTGGTGTGCAAAACTTCAGCAACAGGTGGGTTTTTTTTCCATAACTCCACGAGAAATCATCTGAGAGACATGAAATTCAGAAATGAGGGAGAGTATTATGTACGTAAAGGATGACGAAAGCATCGGCGCTGGAAAAGGAATACAATGCATACGGTATGGAATCAAACAAAAAGAAGCTTTATTGAACGCATAGTATCGTGACTCATGATTGTCTATCCAAGATGAAGAACAACAAGCAGATGTTCCTTAAAATAGGGTATGCCCTCCCCTCACTGCAATGTTTGCTTCGCGCCGTCTCCGCATACTCAGAACCAGCTGGTGCAACATTTCTTGCGGTAGGAGTGCCCATTCCTCAATCAGCATCTGTTTGAGTTGTTGGGTGTTCTCCGGAGGATGTAAGCGTGCTTTAATGCGTCTCCCCAAAGCATCCCACACATGTTCGATGGGATTTAAATCTGGGGAGTACGCTGGCCAATCCATTCGAGTGATATCTTCACTTTCCAGTAGCTCCTCAACAGCAAGAGTCCGATGTGGCCGTGCATTGTCATCCATAAAAATGAAGTCTGGGCCAATGGCACCTCGGAACAGACGCCCATGGGGAAGGAGTACCTCCTCACAATAGCGATCCCCGGTTACAGATCCTCTGTCGAAAACGTGGAGCTCAGTTTGCCCGTTCAGCATAATGCCTCCCCAGAGAAGAACTCCAGGACCACCGTTACGGTGTATTTCCTTGATGTTACTGGGATAAAACCGGGTCCCGACCTCTCTCCAAATGAAAACGCGTTGAGAATCGCTTCTGGTACTGAACCGACTCTCCTCCGTAAAGAGGACACGACTCCATTGATCAGTTGTCCACTTTTTGTGCTCTCTGCACCACTGTAAACGGTGGTGTCGGTGGCCAACTTTCAACGGGAGGCAGCGTTCAGGACGGCGGGCGAATAGGCCCCCTTTGTGAAGGCGTCTGGCCACAGTAAACCGCGACACTTGTCGCTTCGTTGATGTACAGAGTTGCTGAGCAATGCGCTTGCTGGCTGCTGTCGGCCTCTTTTCGCCTGCAGGACAATATATCGGTCATCCCCTGCTTTTGTCGTTCTCGGGCGGCCACCACCAACCTTTCTAACAGCTGTACCTGTGGTTTGGAACGCTTTCCAAGCGCGAGAAACGACCCTTTTGTTGATTCCGAACTCTGCAGCTACACTGGTGACAGTACGCCCTTCCTCCAGCTTTCGGATCATTCTTCCACGTGTGAAGTCGTCCAGATGATTTTTTCTAGCCATATTTCGCGAACTGACTCACTGGCACTTGCAGCGAATATGTTGAATTGCGTCTCTGTCCTTCTTTTATTCTACTGTTGAGCTGCGCGCGCCGACATCACGCGTTTTGCGTACGCTCACGTCGCCTCTGACGTTTCGTTCCTGATATTTGCATACGCATGACGTTTTTACTGACTTACGTGTTCATTGTACTGATCTCCAGACCTCCTTTTCTGCAATTTCATGGCTATCTGTTAAATCTTTACATTGTTGCTTAAGTTTTGCACACCAGTGTATAATCTTATCAGCCTTTCGGATAATCAGCTTTTCAAGTTAAGTACTAAAGGGTTTTCATGGGCAACGATCTTATGAAGCCACAATTCCCTGCGACCGCAGATCATTTATACAAAATTTAAATTCCCTGTCTTCAAGTAATTTCTTTATACGTTATCAGTCTGCCATTCCATTGCTGCCCCCCCCCCCCCAGCGATTTTCCGATAAGGGCTCTTTCCTGCTTCCAATACGAGAGCCTGGAGTATCCGGTCTCAATTATATTTAAGTATGTCGCACCTAGGTTTTAACCCCATTCGACTTGAGAGCCGAACTGTCTGTGCTAGCCAGATCTTACAAGCTTTTGTGTCTCAATGCTGTGGAAATGATTGCCAACACGGAATCTTCTATGCCTTCTTTCGGCACTTTACCACCCCATCATTTTCCCTTAGGTGGGAATAAAATAGTTAAAGTCATCGACTATGCTGGAGTTGTAATGATTCACCTTGAGAAGCTATCATTATGATGGTCAGTTTCGCCCGACGAAATATGGAATTACAGTGTTACCCTTGACAATTTTTACAGTTTTCAAGAAATTTGTCCAAGATAGAAAACAGAAGAGAAAGCATCATCTTCAATGACGAACTATTCATCGCCTGCAGACCATCGATGCTGTTTGGGAGTTATTCTTTCCAACAAGTGTACCTACAGGAAAATCGCACAAGGAAACTTAGCAATGTACAAGTCAGTTTAAACAGAGAACAGTTTCGACATGCTGTGCGGATATTTCAAAAAGATATTTAGAAATTGCAAAAAACTAATTTTCTGAGATGAGTATTACGTAAAAATGTTCTCGAAAAAAGGCGAATCCAACTCCATAGAATTGAGAAATGAAGAACTTTTTTTAATACTTGTTAACATAACAAGAAAATTGGTTTTAAAAAAATATCGAGTAAAAGATAATTTTTCGGTGGGCAGTGGGTTTTACAGATAGATATGCAACCTGACAACCAACTAGGGCACGATTGCAGTTCCACTTCACCGGAAGATAGATACTTTATATATTTTATAAAAGGCCTAAAACTAAAACTAAATTCATGGCGCAACAGTCCGCTGTGGACCAAGGCCTGCGGTGCCCATCTCCGCTTTCTTGACCGTGGGCTTGGGGTGCCATGCAGCATGTGACTCGGTCAGGTGGTCAACCTGACGTAGGACCCCCGAGAGTTTAGTTCCCAAGCATGCTTGGTCCTCATTTTATCGACCCACTCAAGGGATGAAAGGCTGAGTCGACCTTGCCCAGTCGCAGGGTCGGACCCTGGACCTGTGGCGTGTCATAAAAGGCCTACTAATGTTAAATCCTGTTTCTGTCGCCAACGTTTTTGTGGAAGAAAACAAAGCCCGGATACCTAGAATTTTTCTGGACACTCTAAACATACAACAACTTATTGAAACTGCAGAAAATTTTAGAACGTAAGTCCCATTTTTTTTTCATTTTCTTTCCTTTTTTTTTCTTGAGGAAAATAGGTCTGATTGCTTGGAATAACTAATTTTGAAAACTTTAATTGTGATTATTAAGAATAATTTTTTAATCAAATCAAATGTTATCAATTTTTATACATTTATATTTATAAATCATAATAACAAAGAAATAAATTGAGTTTTTCAAAAAAAAAACTATTTGTGATAAATTCAGTATTTAAAATATTAATTTCAATTTTAAAATATTAACTTAAAGTTATTCCACGCTTTTGGAGATCACTGCCTCTGTATACTAATTCCAAAAAAAAAAAGAAAAGAGTGAAACGACTCTGCGTGTTACCCCACTTTTAGGGTGAGTTGGAAAAGCACGTATCTTTCTTCTACTCTTCTCAAATAACTTTAATTTTACTAACGAAATATTTTAAGTTACTTTCTTATTGTGTTTAAAACTATAGAATAATGATAAAATGTAAATGGTAATTATAGGACAGAAACTTATATATATTCAAACAATAATTTAAAAAAAAATACTTACTTTGTTTTATATTAACATTTTTTTAAAGAAATGTGTTTTGAAAAATTAAAGAAAAATGCTTTTTAAAAAAATAATAATGTTATCTTAATGGAAGCCATTTGTTTACAATAAATTGCTTTCTGTAAACAAATGGCTTTTCTTTGATAGTTGATGAATATGGGTTTTTAAAAAAGTTCTTGGGTACATTCATTTCCTTTAATCTATCTAATATATAAAAATGAATGTTTGTATCTCTGTAATTGTATAGAAATCCACAGTTTAGGAGCAACGATCGTGAAATTTTACATACAGGCGTCTTTAAAAACAGCCGAGGGTCTGAAGAACTTCAAAAATCGAAATTAATTACCGTTGATTTTTAATTAATAAAAAACCAAGAATTTTGAAACTAAATGTAAGCTGTTACACTTTGTGGAATCACCCCTCTGAATATGGCGTCCGCGTTAGGGTTAGCTGGCAAACAGCGAGCGAAAAGATAAAAATAAATAAAATCAAAAAGTTTCAAGTTATATATTAAACCAGAATAATAAATGAAAATAATAATCTTTCAAGTCAGATTTTAAACTCTAAAATAAATCGGATCCAACGGCATATTGACACTACCACACGCGATGGAAAATTCGAATCAACCACGCTAAGTGTCACGAGATCTTTTTTAATCGCTACTACAATCCCCTCGCTTATGTCTTTGTGTCTATTGAAGAGTTGAAGACTAAGCTTCTATCCTGCTAACTTATTTCTGACTTCTCCTCTCACTCCATAAATACATGCATATTCACCAACCCATAGCAACTTTCCAGTAAACTTAGTCAAATATTTTCCTCTTTACGCAAAAAAGTAGCATGTTATTGTGGCGCATTCAGTAAAAGCGTTCACTTACCACGCTACACGCCGCGGGTTCAAATACGGATCGTTCACATTTTGCTAAACCTGTATTTTCAGCTTTTTTATAGAGGCTTTTTATTTCATCTTTTATTTTATTATTTTTTAAATTATTATTATTATTATTATTATTATTTATTTATTATTTTTTTAATTATTTTTATTTTATTTTATTATTTTTAAAAATTATTATTTTTATTTTATTTTATTTTTCATATTATTAATGTGTATAACATTTCGTATACTTTTTTTTCTATGTTATTTATACTGTGTTTAGATTTTTAATGGATTTTTGTAGGTTTATTATAAATTTATATATTTTATGTTTTACTTTTCAGGATTTTTTGTCCAAGGATAAAGGCTAAATCTTTTCTATGTTATTTATACTGTATTTAGTTTTTAAATTGATTTTGGTTAACAAACATTCGACAATTTGACATTTTTACTTTTCAGCTTTACTTTTCAAAATTCTTTACTTTCCTAAAGACAATTTGACATTTTTCCTTTTCAGCTTTTAGTGGTTTATTATAAATGTATATATTTTATGCTTTACTTTTCAGGGTTTTTTTGCTCCAATGATGAAACGCTAAATCTAGCTGAATTCTGAAGAAATTATTGTAAATTTATGGTTTTTTATGTTGGGTTTTCTTTTTATTCATGCGTATAACATTTGACATGCTTTTTATTCTATGTTATTTATACTGTACTTAGTTTTTAAATTGATTTTGGTTAACAAACATTCTTAAAATCCCGGGCAACGCCGAATAAATTATCACCTGTGTAGGTTGATAATTTATAAATTTTAAAACTGTTACCACATGTATATTTACAGATCCACAAGAACTTTCCAATATTTTTAATTAATAAATAACCAACAACTTTTTCTCGATTCACAGGTGTTCAGTAGATGGCGCCACTATTTTAAACTTTTAGTATTCTAACCATAAGACAAAAAAATATATTTTTTTAAAAATCGTAAGGGATATTTTTATAGACAAAATAATGTAGAAGAAAATATTGAAATTAAATCTAATAGGACATACTAAAGAATATAGTACAGTTTGAGGAACATATCTTTTACTGTATTTTAATACTTTTTGGATAATGTCCAATCGTTTGCCGCATTAGCAAGAAAAAAAAATATTTTTTTTGTCTATTTCGTTGTTACGTGACGATAAATTTATTTAAAGTACCAGATAAAGATCATATGATCAGCGTTTAATAAATTAAATTGTAAAGATTAATCTTTAAAAATTCACCAAAAATTAGAAAATGGAGGTAAAGATTCGAAAAGAATTTCATTTTAAAGGAATTTTTATGATCTTTTTCGTGATATAAATTTTACAACCGTCAAATTATTATTTTAAATGCAAACTTGAAAAAAGTTACAAAAACAGATTAAAAATTTAATTTAAAAAAATCTAAGAAATTTTTTTCAAAAATCTTTATTAGTGCACCCCTACATTATAAGAAGAATCGACATGCAAAATTTCAGTCCTTTAGGTTCAGCGGTTTGGTCTGTACTTTGTATGTCAGTCAGTCAATCAGTCAGTTAGTCAGTTACGGAACTGTTATATATATATAGATTTTTATTACTATTTTTATATCGTAACGTTTACTTCATGCGCACACATTATTTTCCTATGCTTATTTTTATTATCTTTATAATAAGCATAATTTTTATGATTTTAAACAACAATCGTTTTTAACTGGCATTCAATTGGCTGTTAAAACTTTATATTTACACCCTATTTAAAAGAAGTAGGGTGTAAATTGTAGGGTGGAAAGTTGGTAAAATCAAAATTTTGTGCAATGTATTTAATTTCTCGATTAAAAGTAGTTTTTTTTCTAAAAATTAATTTATTTCGCTTGAAAAGCTAAATATTTTATGCACGCGGTTTATATTATTATTACTATCTTTATATCGTAACGTTAACTTCATGCGCGAGCATTATTTTTTTATGCTTTTTTTATTATTATCATCTTTATAATAGCTTTATTTTCATATGGTTTTAAGCAAATATCGTTTTTATTCATATTATGTTGGTTTTTTATTAATTAAAAATTAGGGTAATTAATTTCGATTCCGGAAGTTCTTATCTTTATTTTCATATGCTTTTTCATTTACGAATTATTCAAATGTTGGTTAAAAAACTTTTGCGTAATTTATATATTTGTGTGTGTTTAATTATTGAAATTAATAAATTTATATTTCTGGAGAGGATGTTTCAGTTTTTAGTGGTACTATGATGAAAGGCTGAATATACCAAAATTCTGAGGAGTTTATTATGGAGAGAAAAGGAATTTAATATGTAGAGGATGTTTATAGGAGTTAAATGTGGAGAGGAGTTGAATGGTTTGCAGCCCTCAATCAAACACTTAATTTTTTAAGAGGCAACGCTGCAGTCATATCATTGTTCTATTGGAAATTTCTGCTGAACCTGTAATTGCAGCTTCTTTTTTTTACCCCAATGATGAAAGGCTGATTCTAGCTGAATTCTGAGGAGTTTATTATAAATTTATATATTTATAGATTTCACAAGGATTTTTTCTGTTATTTATACTGTGCTTAGTTTTAAATTAATTTTGGTTAACAAACATTAGAGAATTTGACATTTTTACTTTTCAGATTTTAGTATTACAATGATGAAATGCTGAAAATCTGAGACGTGTATAACATTTCACATATATTTTTTATGTTATTTATACTGTGTTAATTTTTAAATTGATTTTGGTTAACAACAAACATTCTTAAAATCCCGGGCATCGCCGGGTACTTCAGCTAGTACTATATATAAAACAGTTCCGTAACTGACTGACTGACTGACTGAGATACAACGCACAGACCAAACCGCTGGACCTAAAGGGCTGAAATTGTGCTTGGCGATTCTTCTCATAGTGTAGGGGTGCACTAAGAAAGATTTTTGAAAAATTCTTCATAGATTTTTTTAAATTGAATTTTTAAGCTATTTTAGTAACTTTTTTAAAGTTTGCATTTAAAATAATAATTTGAGGGTTATAAAATTTATATCACGAGAAAGATCATAAAAATTCCTTTAAAATGAGATGTTTTTCGAATCTTTGCGTCCATTTTCTGATTTTTGGTGAATTTTTAAAGATTCATTTTTAGAATTTAATTTATTACATGCTGATCACGTGATTTCTTTTTCTGGTACTTGAAATAAATTTATCGTCACGTGCATAACAACTAAAGGGAAAAAAAATTTCTTGCTAATGCGGCAGACGATTGCACATTATGTAAAAAAATATGAAAATCCAATAAAAGATATGTTCCTCAAACTGTACTATATTAACTGTACTATATTCTTTAGTATGTCCTATTACATTTAATTTGAATATTTTCTTCTACATTATTTTGTGTATAAAAATATCCCTTGCGATTTTTTTTTTATAAATATATATATATATATATATATATATATTTTACATCAATTGTATGCATTGATCGTCGTATTTATAATATATATATATATATATATATATATATATATATATATATATATTTATTTATTTATTTATTTTGGCATTAATTACATATATTGACCATTGTATTTAATTTGAATGTACTCCGTAGCGAAGTGCGGGTTTTCAGCTAGTGTTGATATAAACGCTTCTTAGCCTTGTATATATCTTTTCTTGGTAGTTGATATTAAATTCAACGAGTCTATTATATTTGAATTTTCAAGGAGTTGATCATGAATTAATACTTGAGCCTTTTCATTCCAACGAATTTTTTCGGGTCTCAACTTTATTACTGTCAGCAAACTTTCCGCATGTCTTTTAAAAATTTTCGGAACACTATTGTAGATTAAATTTTCCAAACTGGGTGAGGTAGGGACCTTTCTCTTCACTGTAGGGCTCTTCCTGTTTTATCGGCTCTTGATTTGACCTAGGTAAGTTATTATTTTCCAAATTCATTTTTTTTTCTGCAAAGTATCATAGTACAGGCGCACTTTCCCAACTTCGGATATTCTTGGGATGTAATATTTCCTACATTTTTTCTATCAAACTCTGTTAATTGCTTTTTAGGAAGCGTATGTTTATAGGTCAATTCCTGGGGAATAGGGACGAATTTACGATCGTGTTCCATTACTAATTAATGAAGAAATTATACTTAGAGCACTGGGGAGTTAAAAAGGATAGAAATTCACTTCCTTTTTGTACAATGAGCTTCGTTTCTTTGCAAGTGGAATTTAAAACTTTTTTTTTCCTGGAAAATAACCAGCGGAAACTACACATGGAGTTAGTAATTTCACCGGAGAAAGCATTCTGTAGTAGAAATTTAAAAAAAAGAACTTCAAGTATGTAAAGAACGCGTGAATATTTGCAAAATGGAACAGACTTGTAAAACGGGTCCCTTAAGGACAGATAGATATGATCATGACTTAAAGGAATGTGGGATGACTGTTTATAGTATTCATCATTGGCGTAACGTCGAGGGGGCTCGTGCCCCCCCCAACTTAACTTGAAATAAATTAAAACGTTAATAGAAGTTCAGTTAAAATCGGAGAATTGCAGAAAACTTTTAAGAAAGTTGGTTTTTTCCCGCTTTTTCAAACAATGAAACTGAAGATTCCGATTATGTCTTTAGCCTTAACATAGTTTTTAACAATGATGGATCCATAACAAAAATTCCCTGCTATATTTTTTTTTTCTCATTTTATTTATATTATACTTATTTTTCTCATTGTATAACTTTTGGATACTACTCAAACATCAATTCTATTGTGACTCAATTTCAAAAAGTCGTAATATTCCGTATTTTAAGAACCGCCAGGCAGTCAATGCTCTGAGGAGGGCCCTAACTGAATTCAATTCGTGCCCCCTCCAAAAGTCAGAAGCACGTTACGCCTATGGTATTCATTTCAAATACTGAAAACGTCGAAGCAGAAAAGAAAATTTTAGAGCTAAAATGAGGTAGAAGGCAGGTTATAACAGGACGCACAGTTTCTTGAATTCCTGTACAAAAATTAAGATTGGCAACAAGTTCCAAACTATATTAGCTGTTCGTCTGGCCGGGTGCATCGGATGGGATCATCTCTCAGGGCAGTTCACAAATGCCAGATTCCCCAAGTTCTTTGATGTAAATAGAGGAAACAACGGAAATTTGTGTGGGAGATACTTGTAAGTGGAAACAAGGGGGAGACATTTTATGACCACCAGCCCGCAGAAGGGACACACCCGATAACGACGCTAACTTAAAATAATAATAATAAAAAAACAGGATTTTGAAAAAAGGGCTGGGAAAATAAAACCTAGCAGATGGAATTATGAAATGGTATTAAGATCTAAGGCAATAAGATCAAATGGCTGGGGGGTGGGAAGGCAAGAATTTGGAAAATTAAAGTTGCATTTACTTGGAAATACACTGAAGTGCCACTGAATTAGGGATAGCAAAGCCTATGCAAATTGTGTAGCGCTGCGCATCATGTATGCGCAAGTGAGGGTAACTGCATATATAGCGCGTACTGTGGTTGTTCTGAATTAGTTGTTGGAATTGCCAGTATGGGTAAACTGCCTGATTTAGACGCCTTCGATCGCGGACAAATTGTAGGTGCGCGACGCATGGGCCATTCAATTTCCGAAATAGTCAGACAGCTAGGATTTTCAAGGTCGACAGTGTCAAGAGTATACCAAGAATACATGGATGGTGGAAAAAAAACTAGCGATCGGGCAAACTGCAAAGGACAATTAGCCTTGACAGTGCGTGGTGAGAGACGGCTCAGGCGTATTGTACGTAGCCAGCGAAGCCAAACATTAGCTCAAATTACCACCCAGTTTAATGACGGTGCCAGTCGTACAGTCAGTAAACGGACTGTGCAACGCTCGCTTCACCGTATGGGTTTCAGGAGCCGTCGGCCTACGAGAGTACCATTGCTCTATACTCGCCATCGGGCTGCACGTCTTGCCTGGGCAAGAGAGCACAGAGACTGGAGTGTAGAGGACTGGAAACGAGTAGCATGGAGTGATGAGTCTCGATTCCGACTACTTAACGCCGACGGGAGGCTGAGAATATGGCGTCAGGCTCATGAAGCCATGGATCCTGCATGCCTGGCTGGAACTGTACAAGGGCATGGTGGCTCAATCATGGTCTGGGGTGTTTTTTCGTGGCACAGTTTGGGATCTTTGGTGCGTGTACCAACCTCCCTCAATGCAATTCGGTACGTAGAGTTGCTGGGTGATCACCTCCATCCGTTTATGCTGTTCTGTTATCCGCACGGTAATGGAGTTTTCCAGCAAGACAACTGTACCTCTCACAAGTCCCGGTTGTCTACTGGCTGGTTGGATGAGCATTCCTCTGACTTCTCTGTCATGAATTGGCCACCTAGAAGCCCAGACTTAAATCCTATTGAGCATCTTTGGGATGTTTTGGAACAAGGCGTGAAAGGCCATCACACAGCTCCAAAGAACCTTACTGAATTATGGACAGCTTTAGCCAATATTTGACAAGCCATTCCCGTGGAACGTTTCCAGAAACTTGTTGAATCTATGCCTCGTCGTGTGGCAGCCGTTATCAAGGCCAGAGGAGGCCCGACTCGTTACTAGGTAGGTATCCCTAATTCAGTGGCACTTCAGTGTAGATTTCCCGCCAGCAAATAAAGAATTGTCTAAACAGACAAGCTTATGATCCTCGGTCTGATAAAGAACGATACTAGTTAGTTCGCAACTAGTTGCCGTAATAGTTTTTTATTGCTGATATTAAGAATCTGTGTGCTCGTACTAAGTGTTTTCTACAAGTTTCATGTAACTCGAAGTATGAATTTAGCCTTTAAATATTTTTCTTCTTCTTAAGTGTTTCCGCTATACCGAAATGGTATTTCTGTATAATGTTGTTGCTTCAAGTGTTAAGCATGTATTGTACGTGGTAGAGAAATAAAAAGGGACCTTGGATGAGTGGAACCGGGAACAAGGCTTTTGGGTTGCTATGGTTTATATATATATATATATATATATATATATATATATATATATATATATATATATATATATATATATATATATATATATATATATTTTCCCAATGCGGAGGCACTTGTCGTCAAACATTCGCCTATACTACGCCACAATTTTACTGCCTATTTTATATATTGTAAGAAACTTATAAATGTTTATGATTAAATAAGGATAGGACTTAGTGCCGGTGAATAGATGACTGTTCTAATAACTCGTAATTAATAGGTTAATAGGCCTTCCTTTGGTGTTGCTACCTCAACAATATGTTTTAAATTATCGCCGATGGCAGACAAGTACAATTAGTTGTTTTTGGACAATGGGTTGTGATGCTCTGATTCTGGACGCTGACGTGGAGCGAGAGGCAGGTTGACATCAGGATGAGGGACTTGGTCCCTTTGGACACGCTTTGCAGGAGACGGGAACGGGGGTTCGGTCCTGCGGACCTCGTGCTGTGCGGTTGCTCATGCGGCGACCGGGTATTCAGTATATAAACTGCCGTATAAGCTTTTCGCTGAGGTCGATATAGTTTTCGAACTTTCTTCCTCTTAAGCATGTCCTAAGGGTTATAAATTAGTATTTTAACAACCTTTCGGATAGCCAGCTTTTCAAGATTAAGCACTAAAGGTTTTTCATGAGCAACAATGTGTAAGGTATACACAAGATTCGATTCACAAGAATAGAACTTTTGAGTGAATGAATTAAAGAAGCTGCTTGAGATATGCTAATTTCGGCATACGCGCTTAGTATAAATACCATGCAGCGTCATTAATAAGAAAGGTTGTTAAGGTTGAAGAAAGGTTGTTAAAGTTGATAGATAAGCGAGAGGGAGCTACGAGGTAAGCAAATCTAGGTGTTAACCTGCGCTAGTGCTTAGGGGGCCCAAAGTTTACGTGGCAGTACTGCTGGTTTGACTCTCCGCTGGTTTGTGAGTATTGAAATGTGTATTTCTATTGAATGTTAATATATATATTCCGTACAAGTACTACGTATGAATCTTGTTAAAAGCAAAGCCTACATGTGCAAGAATATTCAATAAACATTGTTTCATGTATAAACGGTGTTTGCATCAAATTCATTTAGAGTGCCACTTCAAATTATATACACCCAAGTCTGGGTAGAAGTGAGCTATATACTCTATAAATGTTATAAAGCTACAATTCACTGCGACCGCAGATCATTTGTACTAAATTAAAATTCCTTCTACTTCCATTTGATGTTGTGTCCTGAAATACATTTCTTTATACGTTATCAGTCTGCCATTCCATTGCTGGTCCGTGCGACGCCAGCTATTTTCCGATAAGGGCTCTTTCCTTCTTCGAATACGAGAGCCTGGGGTTTCCTCAACGGAAATCTTGTTCTCCTACTCGGATGGAGATAATTTCTTCCGGAGAAGCCCGCAAAAGTGTGGAAGCGACCTTGGGCACGTAACGATTATTTTGCTCCGTCTTTCACACATACGCCCGGAGCCCGAGTTACGCAGTAAGGTCGAAGGATGTTATCACAAAAGCCGAGGCTGTCGACAGGGAAATGAGACGGTACTGGTCATCTCTTATGCACGTTCCAATATTACATTTCGCTCGAGTTTTAAAGCAGTTGCCCGATGGTCCGGGATAAACAATAAACAGGAAGAGCTGGTAGCATTGACATAAAGCAGCTATAGCCTGTGGGTTCTTTTATATTTAGAGATCTACTTAAATTTTTACTTTTCCGTAAATTTATTTATAAATGTATTGTTCTGGATTAGTCCACTGCAGTCTATTCTCGCATTACTTCTATGCAATCGCCCATACTTTGATGGAGTGATAGCAATTCAAGTAGCCATTGAATGGGATTTCAAGTACGGTCAATCTTCCTGATTGTAAATCAGATTTTCAAGCCATTGTAAACACACCAAGACCACCTCTCAATGAGGAAATGGCTGATTGTCGACAACTAGTAAAATTACTCAGTTCTCAAGGCAAAAGAGTTGTACAGCAATGGATGCCGTCTCAATGCGGTATCCTAGGAAATGAAATGCTTAATAAAATAGCCAAGAGGGGTACTCACATTCTGAAGACTCCCAGCAATTATATCTAATACATGTTGCTGGGTATCAATCATTTTGGATTCGTTCAGCTCAGTGTTCACTTATGGTGAAAAATTTTCCAAGGATTGTTGACTTGGATTCAAAGGTTTTATGATTGCTATTTTTCTAAATTGTATTCCGTAATAGAGAAAAAAAATCCATTACTCAGGTTTCATTTTCATGTCAGACAGATTTTAAAAGTGTCATAGACCATACACGAACGAACACGAACAATATATATACACACACACACGCGCACACACACACACACACATATATATATATATATATATATATATATATGTATATATATATATATATGTATATATATATATATGTATATATATATATATATATATATATATATGTATATATATATATGTATATATATATATATATATATGTATATATATATATATATATATATATATATATATATATATATATATATATATATATATATATATGTATATATATATGTATATATATATATGTATATATATATATATATGTATATATATATATATATGTATATATATATACATATACATACACACACACACACATATATATATATGGGGATTGTATTATCCTAGGGCTCCGGCTATAAGCTATATGCCGCCGGGAACGCTATGCGACGACAGTGCTACCAGGATTTTGGTAGATGAACTGGGAGAAAGTGTTTGAGGGGAGATAAGATTTGGAGGCGACAGAGGGCAGAGGCTCTCGTGCGCGAGTGTTGAAGGAAGGAGTTCCTAGGAGAGAACGGGGAAGACACCCCGGAGATTGGGCCTAGCTTGTAGCTACGGGCCGAAGGGAAGCGAGAGTAAGCTCCCGTGCTGAGGAAGTCTGAGTGACTTCAGGAAGGTCAAGCTGGTTTAGTGCTTGGCAAATCGGGTTGAGGGAGTCTATGTGACTTCCAGAAGTCCAAGTGGTAGAGTGCTTGGCAATATCGTCATTACTGAAAGGTCAACTATTGTATGTTAAATGTTATATGTGTGAACTGTGGTGTCTACTGAATAAATGTCTATTGTTACTGTTCGTGAGAGACTAATCTATGAGTCATCCTGAGTCTTGTATTAAATGTGGAGTGCCAGATTGGTTATCAGACGACTAGTTTAGCTAAATCTAAAGGAGACATCACACATACATACACACACACACACACACACACACACACACACACACACATATATATATATATATATATATATATATATATATATATATATATATATATATATATATATATATATATATATATATATATATATATATATATATATATATATATATATATATATATATATATATATATAAATGTGTGTGTTTGTTTCACGGTCTATAACTCTTTTAAAATCTGTCTGGCTTTCATCTGAGTTTCACAAACATGTGCTACCTATCACTTCTCGTTCATTCAATGTAGTTTTCCTTGCGTTACAAGAAAACGATAAGAATTCAGATTAGTTTAATAACTTTCCTCGTCCTAAAACACCTCGAGTTCATTTCTTTCCTCTAATACTATTCCACCTACAACCTGCAATCACGAGAGCGCAATGCCCAGTTTTAAAAATTTAATTGGCGCAAAACTACGCCGGCGAGAGAATGGCGGAATGCTAAAGTAACACAAACCCATCATCATTCGGGACTGCGGCGAGAAACGTGCAATTTATTAAAAAGCAGGTGAATTATTTCCCTATTCCGCGCCGTATGTGCCCGTGGAAATGCAATTTCCTTCGGAGCTGGTAATCGAGAACCCACGCACGATAATTAATGGCCGGCATGTTTTCGATCACGTCCGAGTGAATGTTAAACCTCGCTCTATACCAGATGTTGGGAAAAGTTCCAGTCATTGTTAAAAGAAAAACGAATGAAATTCCGGCGTTTGGTTCCTTTTAACCCAGTAGCGCAATTTTCTTATTTTTCGGACGATAAGACTCATCTCAAATTTATGGCAGGATTTTTAGAAAAGAACATTTTGTATTTTGTTAGGTATAGAAATATATTTTCAGTTTCTTACTTAAGAAAGGTAAAAAAAAGAGCGAGGTATATATATTAAAAATATAAAAAATATTTAATATATAAAATAGATATAATATTTATAATAACTATATACAATATATATAATAAAATATTAAAATTTTATCGTAATGCTACTTTCGGACTATAAGACGGACCCCAATTTTAAGTCGATTTTTTTTATGTAAAAATGTGCACCTTATGGTCCGATAAATACTTTTTTTTTCACGTAGGATTATGTTCCTCCATAACGGTCCTTCGGAAAGCAAAATTTCAGACGCTAAAACCGTCCGTCGTCGTGAGTTATAATTTTGGCAGCGCGCCAAAGCCAGTCTGTATCGCTTGGGCGAGCACTAAACAGTTAAACAGAAAAGTACCCAAATGCGTCAAAATTATATATATATATATATATATATATATATATATATATATATATATGTAATACCCAGCAACTGTAGGTATTCGTTCTGTAGTCGTGTCGAAAGGAATCTCCATAGATTCTTTGAACTGTCTTTATTCTAGAAACACAATGACCACGTTTTGAAGTATGTTACATAAAAGTCCATGTTAATTCCGGATCTGCCGGAGTATTTAGCTATGTTGCATCTTGATGGACGGAGAAGGGATGTGACGCGCGGCGATAGGGCACACAAGACAAAAGAATGCGGCGATGACACAAAGCATGGTCGGGACAACATTAACATAAGAGGACAGTCACGCAAGAAAGCCGCGGAGAACCCTTGCTCTCGCTTATACGAAGGGTTCATGACCTTCTGCTGGGGCGTTTTAATGCCGATTATAGTTTTAAAAGATTAAAGTTATAATATTAGCAGGGTTTGCTTACTTATTAGTGATTAGCCATTACTTAATTACCCAGGTTCGTTTTAACCCCAGCATGTAAACACTGTAGAAAAGATTAGACACAACTTAAATGTTTTATAAATGATGAGGACCAATATTTACAAATTAACAACGAATATTTATTACACAAATAAACAGTTAAATTACAGTATTAAAATGATTAATAATCTTTCAAATAACAAATTGGGTCCTCACCGGATAAAACAAGGTATGTATCATTTACGGGATTTTAATTTAAATTTAAATCTTAAAATAGTACTGTCAACAGGCAACAGAAATGTAAAGACTGACTTACCCCAATTCGGCGTTGCTACGGGAACATTAACATTGTTCCATCTTTATCGCAGGGGGGTTCGAGAACCCTACCCCAGAGCGGGGCCCGAAGGCCCTTTCCTCACTGCGAAAGAATCCCGTCTGCTCTCAACTCTCTGAAAAACTTTCTCTCTATCTCTCTATGTATCCTTTCTACCCCTTAATATTTATCTCAACTTTTTGCATACATGTTTTCACCTTCCAATCACAGTATTTTCTTCTCCATATAAACTCCACCTACGTCTTAAAACCCTTTTCTAGTGGCCCTAATATTTCTCTTTTATTAAAATCACACTTCTCATTGGACCTATACTATTTCACATTTTCATATTCTTTCACATTTTTCCCCTTTTCCTTTCTACATTTTCTTATATTTTATTTCTAACACCTGGTCAGTTTTATAACATCTTTTCCTGACCATGATCCGACAATACTGCTACTGTTGTGTAAATTTCACTACAATCCTTTCAATTCTTATTCCTTATTCTAAGGGGCTTTTTCGACTGACCCTCGTCCAACGCAACTCTTTTATCATGGGGGCCTTTTAACTAACCGCGATCTAATTTTACTACTGTGCCTTTTCTTATGGGGGCCTTTTATATGGGAGCGGCGGCTATTTCCAAACCTTTCCCTCTCTACCATAAATATATTTTTATTGCGTACGTTTCCCTTTTCTAACAATCTTTTAAACTTATGTAAAAGGCCTTTTCTTATGCTTTCACTACATTTTACAATGCATAAAAGAATCTTGAAATGCCTTGTAGCTTTTAACAAATCTGCGAAAACCTTTTGCTGGCTTAAAGAGCCAGCACTTCTACACCAGGGGGCCAAAAACTTCTAATTGGTTATCAGTGATCATGTGACCTCGTGCGTCAGAAGTCGTATAATCTGTCGGAAGGCGTGAGAAAAACTCGTAATGTTGAATGATGTTTTGAAAACAACTCTTACTGTTTAGCGTTCGTGTGTTAAGGGACAATATAGGTAGTTAATTCGCTTATCCTTAGGTCATAATTTGAAATAAGGGGCTATACTTTATTGAAACGTCAACGGTAAAATTTAGAATATGCGTTAATTAATAAAGGAGGAACGTTATTATATATATATATATATATATATATATATATATATATATATATATATATATATATATATATATATATATATATATATATATTTATATATATATATATATATATATATATATATATATATATATATATATATATATATATATATATATATATATATATATATATATATTGTGGCATCACGGTAGGTTTTTAAGGCTAAGCTCTGAGGCATTATTAAAATTACTATTTCTGAATCCATGACTAAGAAAGACAGAGTCCTAATTAAAATGCAAGGGACAATTTAAAACAAAAACTTAACATTAAAATTTATTTAAAAAAAATTAAACATTAGACATTTACGACATATTCAATTAATTTACGTGCAGATTCACAATACACGCTCCGGACCCCTGGTTTCAAAAAGGAGCTTCTAAAAACCAGGTCCGCTCGGGGCGCGTCATATGCAGTATCTCTCCTAAAAACACAAAGTCTCTGCCTCTCGGCTTGAAAAACTCGGTGGTGGCCGTCTTCTTAGAAATCGCTTTCCGAAAACCGGGGAGGGGGGGGGGCAGATTATCGGCTGACAGCTCTTCTTAACGCCGAAACTTTATTATATTCCAGTGACAAAGTCGCATAGAACTATCGCTAGGAAAGACAGCTTTACGACGGTGATGGGAGTCGTTTCTGTTTTCCATACAGTTACCCCTACAACTTGTTAGAGAAACCGCTATGCCTGGTATTAACTTTCAGGCCAAAAACTCTGGCGGCATTTGTTGGTATCGATTTTTAATCCCACACGTGTTCAAAAATTTCGGTGGGAACTTGAATTGGAATCTTCGAAAAATATGCAGCTGGTTCGTGGGCGTGAGAACCGCACAATACACGTGACGTTACAATATATATACATATATATATATATATATATATATATATATATGTTTACAAAAGTATAATACGAAATCAAACTATTGAACAATGGCAAACTTACTATGGAGCTACGCTGCTCAACCGTAAGCTGCAATATTTTAGATAAAAACATTATTAAACCTGACAACACCAGCACAATTCATCAACCTGAAAGATGAAGAATATAAATGACCGGGGGGGAGTTGTGACCCCCAACACTCCGGTTAAACATGTTTTTGCCTAGGCAACACTCCCGGAAGTCATTCTTCATCTGCAACCTGACGTAAAGTCAAAACAAAGCAAGGAGCGATGAAATAAAAAATAAAGGAACTGGAACAACGTACATTAAAAACCTGGGTTAAATTACATCATCAGTACTAAACTATTTCAAAACAATTTGTCAATTCACTAAAACATTGCAGCAACGCCATGTATTCTCTACACCTATAAACAATGCATCATATAATAATTTTTTAAAATAATTAGACTTATCACTAAATTATAACTGTATCCACATATAACCACTTCAAATAAGCACCTCCTAAGTATCGAAATATCTACATACAATACTCTAAACATTATCAGATATATACATTTAGAACTATAATTATAACTAAAATAGCAAGGACACATACCTAGTGCAACTCTACATTATAGACAGTAAAAGACTAACAGGTGCGAAACGTAACTTGCCAACTAATCATTTTATTACTTCAATTACTGAAATATCGATTAAGACATCTTTCCTATCGATCGAATGGAATTCACACATGGTCTTTAATAAAAATCCCAAAGGAAAACCCATTTCTAAAGTAATGTTTGCAAATGATTTTATACCTGATTGTATTTCCAATTTGTTACAGTTTAGACGTTTAATACGTAGCATGTAGTTAATGATTAGGTTGCGCTTTACATTTCTATGTAAACAAGTATTCCAAGGCATTACGCGTTGTGTAGTAAATGGATAATAGTCCCTTTTATCATGCATTTTGTATTTCACTAGACTACTCTCTTCATCAACACTTAAGCTCAAATCCAGAAATACAACTCGATCATCCGGTGTTTTATCAGATTCTAAAAGGCTAAGATTTTTTGGATAAAACCCCAGATCTATGACCTGCTCTTTGTACTTAGTGCAAATTAAAACATCATCCACATATCTGAAATATATTAGCTCACTCAATAAGGCGGTCCCCATTTCATAATGGTGGAGGTAAATGTCTGCCAATATTGAGGAACATCCTCCCCCCATTGGGATACCATGTATTTGGTGGAAGAAATGTGTGCCGTCATATAAAAATGTATCTTTAAGTACCATCTGCACTAGAGTCTCATAACGATGATATGTTATGTACGTTTTTAGGTCATATTTTTCATAAAGATTTTTAGTAATTTCAAATAAATCGTTTATATTAATAGTGTTGAATAAATCTGCGAAGTCAAAACTCTTTATATAATTAATACCACTTTCATTATCTAACTTATCAATTACCTCAAAACTATTCCTGATCATATAACCTCCCTCCTTAATTAGTTCCTTATATACGACTTTAAGAATAGCCAATAAGCGATCATTTGCATATGTTAAATACGATTTATAACCCACAGTTATTGGTCTAAACTTTATCGGATTTTTATGGAATTTAGGAACTAAGACTAAATAAGGGTATTTAATGTTCGTGATTTTAAATCCAATTTTACGATATAACGCCCTTATACGATTATTTTTCTCATTCAATGATGAAAGATCCATTTTATAAATTGATTGGTCTTTGTATATATTTTCTAGATATTCACAATAATATTTTTTACATACGAAAGCATAACTTGACGCAACCTTATCCACCTATGTGATTACAAACTGGTCTTTTAAATCACTTATTACAGTTTTTAATTTACCTAACAGTCCGCTATTTTGTACTTTTTGTAATTCAGGCCTATAACAATGAAATATTGCATTATTAACTTTGAAACGCCATTCATTACACACACACACATATATATATATATATATACACACAGTGGAATCTAGATCTATCGTTTTTCAAGGGACTGATTGAAATGAACGATAAATGCTGGAAAACGATACATGCGGTAACATAACAAAGCAATATGATCGTTGGGACTGGATAAAATGAACGACACATACGGAAAAACGATGGATCCGAAAACGATTGATCGAGATTCCACTGTATATATATATATATATATATATATATATACACACACATACGTACATATATATAGATACATGCATACATACATATACTGTGACGTCACTATAAGGCTGTTAACTCTCTGAGGCATTTTGAAGGAAATTCACAACTATTGATCCATACCAAGAAAGACAGAGTTCTAATTAAAAACGAAAGCCAAATTTTTAAAACAAAACTTAACAAGTAGATTTATTTACAAAAGAATTAAATATTAAACACTTCTGACATAACCACTGAATTTACGTGCAGATTCACAAATACACGCTCCAGGGCCCATTCTCGGCCCAACAACACAGGAGCCTAGTAAAAACACGTTTATCCCGCTCGGATTTTATACAGCGTCTCCCCTCAATGTCTGGATTTTCAGAAGGGGTGGAGGGCTGGCAGATTATCGGCTGACAGTTTCTTCTAGACGCCGAACTTTATTACATTCCGAAACGTTAAGTTGACAGCTTTAGTGGCTGCGTCCGTGAGGGAAACGGCTTTTAATCCCCCCACGTGTTCCGAAACTGGTGGAACCGAACAACAAATTCCTTGAAAACACGCAGCTGTGTTCCAAGCGCTTGTGGGTTCTTTGGGAAAATAACCTCATCTTTCCAGTACGCTACAATACACCTACAGAAGAGGTAAGCAATGATAGGTAATCCTACGTTAATAAACCGCGGTAGTTTCATTAGTAGAGACTACGTGAAATTTTGTTGTTGTTGTTGTTATTTATTTCAACCTTTTTGTTCGACACGTTACCTACCGTCATCAAGTACAGCAACAAGTAAAATTAATAGCTTTTCCACGGTACATAGTCGTTCGTCCATGGCACGTGTGAGCTACTGTAATAACCTAAAATTCATTATAGTGGTAATGAGAGGGACTCTCCTTATAGCGATCATTCCACTGAGCAAGTCGCTCCAAATAACGTTAGATAGAGAACTCGGAGCTATTTTCTTATGCCCCCCCCCAAATAAAAAGAAAAAAATCCGTAGAGTAGTAGAGCTATATCTATGTCGTTATAACGACCACGAACTAAGCTGAAAATTTGTTTCACCGACTTCCTAGAATATTTTACTTATGGATCAGCGAACTTATCGTAAAAAGTCTCAAACTATCAGGAGTGGGTTCTTGGAAACTCTAGGAAATGGAAAATTCAGGAAAATCCAGGTAATATGGGTAATAAGCAAAACAAAATCCTCAACTAAGCGGACTTACCGTTTGTTACGATAAAAACTATGTTTTGTAACACAATTACACAGTATTGTTTGCAAGACATTAAAAAATGTAAAAATAACTTTTCACATCATTTCTTAGCTTTCTTAAAGTCAACAAAAAGCATTTTATTACCATAATTTATTGTACAATCCATGCAGGAACTGTGCATTGAATCAAACTCAAAATCGAATATTTGGCGTACTTGTAGCTACATTCTTGCTATCATAGTCAAAAAATTATTACATAAAGTGAACGTTAAATAAAAATAGTGGCTGCAAATCTGATTCGGATTATCCGGAGATCCGGATCAACAAGGGCCGGATAAACGAGGTTTTATTGTACTTGTGTGTGTGTGTGCGTGGCTGGAAAGCATGCAGGTGTTTACTCTTTCCAACCGCACCGTGATCCTCACAAACTTTTTCGTGAGAAAAGCATAATTTTCGCGACCACAAGTCATTTTGCCTCACCCCGTCTGCTACTGGAAATACGCGTCTTCTTCCAGCGTCGGGCCACCCACATCGAAACTCCCGAGATTTATTCCCCCGTTCGCGCGATAAGAATAATCGAGACTCTCAGCACGCTGTAAATGCCACGTCCGTGTCTCTTAGCAGACGCTGCTATCAAAATGTTTCCCTTTCCTTGTTCAAACAAACTCCGCAATTTTGACGCAATATATCTTCTCAGCGCATATCGTTAGTTATTTAGATTTATTGCGATAAGATGACAATCGCGGCGAGAGTTGCGGTTTTGTGATGACGGTACTGCCGCTCCCTGTTTCGGGGCTTTTCCTTTCGCAGCGAAGCACGATTTAATTGCATTTTTTTTAATGTTAATGGCATCAGTACAGCTTTAAATCGGTCTCTCAACCTGCCGATTATTTTTTAGCATGTTTTTATTAACTCGCTTTCTTGTTTGTGTGTTTGTCTAGTACAAATCTTGTAATCGATTTTTAACTAACTTCCCGGCTATCTAGACGTTTGAAACTTTTAGAATAGCTCAGAACACGATGACAATGCATTCTTTTGATACTTTTAGCCATATTTAAGCAGCATTGAATTCATTTTCAGTTAATTTTGTTTTGTAGACTGGTGCAGCCATCTATCGGCCGGGACGGAAACGAAAAGTTAAACGCAAGTTAACTTCCAATTAACTTAATTTTTCTTTCAAGTTGATGGGATAATTCATCAAAATAATTTTTAAAAAGTATTTATTAACACATAGAATTGTCAAATTTAAATGATTCAACAGAAAATTTAAAAACATGGTATATAAAAAGTTCTTTTTACCTTGTAATTATGCTTCATTGTTATAATAATGTTGGCATACCCTCCTTGCCCGATTAAAGCCTTAAACTGTATTTACGTTATAGGTATAAAAGTATTTAAAATAGCAGAGGGCACACCTGAGTTGAAGCGAAAGGAAAGTTGAGGCGAGATGTAAAGCAATTAGTATTTGTTTAAAAAAAGTTATATAAAATATATTTCAGTAATATTTGTTTCTTGCAGAGCTCATCTTAACCTAAAAGAACTACCACCGCCGTCAGTATAACAAAAAAAGTAACAAATAGTGCTGATTATTGCAGCTTGCTGACAGACTGACAAACATGTACACCAAGCGTGTCAAACTGAAAGGCTGACATGGGCCAAAGGAACAAGAATTAAATTTATGTGGACCGCAAAAAAAAAAAAAAAGCTTCAAAATCAATTTTCGTAGAAACGTAGGTTTATTTCGAAAAGTGTAGTAAAAAAAAAATCAAGAACAGCAATTATATCAATGTTTTCTTCCTGACACTTTTTGTTCTTGGTGTACTTTCTTGTCAGTCTGTCAGCAAGCTGCAATAATCAGCACTATTTGTTACTTTTTTTGTTGTACTGGCGGCGGTGGCCGTTCTTTTAGGTTAAGATAAACTCTGCAAGAAACAAATATTACATTATCTTACCAGACATTGAATAATCGCACAAATTAATAAGTATTCCCCGAAAGCGGAATATAACCTGTTTTACACCCATCGAACAAATCACGTCGTACAAGACTACTTACTGACTAAACTACTGGTTTGGCCGACGCAGACGAGTTGATTGTTAAAACTGGAGTTCCTTGGTCGTGAAGACTTGATCTCCTGTAGCAAGATAATCATTTTAAGGTATATGTGCTAAGTATTAAAAATAAATTAAAGATACTTTAAGATGTAAAAGATGAAAATAAAATTTAAATTTTAAATTTAGAGTTAAAAAATTAAGTTAATTTAAGAGATAGAAGAAAATTAAATGAAAAAAATTTAAATTAAGTATTAAAATTATTGAGGTACGGCAAGTATAAGATTAAATTTAAAAAACAACAAATTAATTAAATATTAAGATATGAGAAATGGCCCAAAGCAGTAAAAAGATGTAAAATTTAGGGAATGCAATTAACATGAAAAAAGGCCCTTTTCGGGGTCATACAAATTCGCAGTGAGATGATTGTAGAGTTTCAAATGGGATACTGGTCAGGCAATGTGATAGTTGGCTGCTAAAATACTCTCTGCTAGTGTGGGGGAGGGGGAGCGGGTATGGTGCACCCGTGCGTAAGTCATGTAAGGCGCATAAGGTGACAAGATATTTACACACCGTTATATTGGCTCGGCCTGGGCCGCACAAATTATTATCGTTCAGGACCGCGAGTTTGACACGCTATGTGTAGTAATCGGTCTGGTAAAAATAATTTGTATACTGTGATAACGTGGCCACAGCGCCTTGCAAAAGTATTGACATACTTTAGAGATACAAGACACCAGAGATTCTTGTTTAACTTACGTCCTTTATTGGACTAATAAAATTATATACATTGTTATTTACAAATCGTAGATGGGCACCTTACACGTGCAAAACGAACTCGATAAGCTCATAGCTAAATCACAGCTCCCGAGCCTCCAGTCGAAAATCCTCTCTGGTTCCTGGTCTCTCTCTCCGTGTCTCTCCGTTCTCTCTCCCGGCGAGTCGGCGATCCCCCTTTATAAAATCCTCGCGCTCCTGGTGACAATCCGCTAGCCCGCTGACGTCATCTCGCTCCTGACCGCTCTTTCAGCTGTCTTGCCTCCGGCTAAAACGACATCCCAGAGTCGGTTCTCTTTGTCGGCCGCGGTCCTCTTTCAGCTGGACATCTACCCTGCCTCTTGATGGAAGGTCTCGTTAACGATGTTTTTCCAAGTTACCTTACCGTAATTGGAGCTGAAAGGCTGCATAGGCCCATCACCCGGTCTTTGTTAGCCTGAAAAATGTACGATTCTCTGGAACAGAAAACATTATTAACAGGTCTTTCTATGGAGATCATCTGCCGCCAAGACCGCTGAACCCCTCGGCCAGTTTGCCTTTTCAATATTGTTCTCCGAACAACACATGAGGAATGGAGGCAATTACGTCTCCCGCACGAAGAATGTGTAGACTACATCACACACACCGCTTAACCTTTCTGCCCATTTTACAGAATAGCAAGGAAGGAGTGAAGGTATGTGTCAACAAAGGTTGCCGCTGCTACAATACGCTTCTGCTGACTGACCAATTGCAAAATATCCCGTGTTGATACTATTCGGCCAATCCGAATCGGAACGTGGCGTAGTCGTAGGCAAGAATGCGTGAGATATTTGCATAAAACTTACGATAGCGTTGCCATGCAGGGAAAACATATACTGGGTAGCTAGCTTAACTTTATACCGTTTAAACTTTGTTTTTACCGCGATATCTGACAGTCCCCCCAACAATGTCTTTGTAATAGCGTTTGAATTTTTTTTTATCTTACTTTAAAGTGCGATTCCTATCCTGAATTGCAGCTGTGGGCCCAGAGCAACCCACAGTTAATGCGCAGGGTTTCGGTACTGAGGGTGCTCGGTTCGAGTCCCGACAACAGCCACTAATTGATCTCGTGTTTACCCCGAATGTGGGCACGTTAAATATGTAGACCGGAAAGTTCCTCAGTAGCGTTTATAGGAGTGGGAGATGTTACACGCACCCAAGATGTCAAAATTGTGGTGGCAGCCTATTCACTGGTAGAGATTCAAACCCGGATAGCCTCAGTTGCTATGCCGGACCTTGTCTGGTGCATTAGAGCATTGGAATTGAAGCTACATAATTACAAGATAAAAAGAACTTTTCATACGCCATGTTTTTAAATTTTCTGTTGAATCATATAAACTTGACAATTCTATGTATTAATAAATACTTTTTAAAAATATTTTTGATGAATTATCCCATCAACTTGAATGAAAATGAAGTTAATTGGAAGTTAACTTGCGTTTAACTTTTCGCTCCCGTCCCGGCCGATAGATGGCTGCACCAGTCTACAAAACAAAATTAACTGAAAATGAATTCAATGCTGCTTAAAGATGGCTAAAAGTATCAAAAGAATGCATTGTCATCGTGTTCTAAGCTATTCTAAAAGTTTCAAATGTCTAACTACTCGGGAAGTTAGTTAAAAATCGATTGCAAGATTTGTACTGGACAAACACACACACAAACAAGAAAGCGAGTTATTAAAAACATGGTAATAATTATAAATTGATAAGTGATCAAAGAACCAAGATACTTAATTTTTTTTTTCAGAAAGTTTTCACTGTTTCTCTTTATTTACATACTCATCGGTATCAACACTCTGGGCTGGTAATCGAAGATCTAAAAGTGATAGGCCAAACTCGGAAATTGTGCCTAATGAACCGTCGAATTTTCTTTTCCTAAAAGCTGTACCAATTCGCTCAGCCGTTTCAATGACAGAGGAGCCCTTGTTAATAAAAATTAAGATAATCCTGAACTACTTAAACAGCCTGCTCTTGGAGTTATTAATAACATCTACTATACTCCATTTTAGGGAATATTTTAAATGCTTCAGGGAAAGAGCATATTTGGATTGTGGTTGGGAGTAAAAAGTTAAATCCAGTAAATTAAACCTTGGCCTCAAGAACTAGCCGGGATATATTATCTGAACAGACGCAGACTGTTTGCCTGCAGAGGATTCCTTCTCACGGTGCTTTATACGGCAAGGAAACAGCCGATTTGCTGGCAAGGGAGCAGATCCCACATCCAAGGAAGTTTAGGCCGTCTGCACACGGAGCAACTCAAAAGAAACTGATAACTGACTCGAATCACAAACCAGTCCGTGTTGAGTCAAACCTATGTAGTTGAATGGAGCCACGCACACGGCGCTGATAACTGACTCGAATCACAAACCAGTCCGTGTTGAGTCAAACCTATGTAGTTGAATGGAGCCACGCACACGGCGCTGGTTACAAACCCGGTCGACCGGGTTTGTAACCAGTTGCGCCGTGTGCGTGGCTCCATTCAACTACATATGTTTGACTCAACACGGACTGGTTTGTGATTCGCGTCAGTTATCAGTTTCTTTTGAGTTGCCCCGTGTGCAGACGGCCTTAGTCCGAGTTTGGGACTATACGGAAGATACAGCTCGAAAAGCCAAGCCGTATCTTCGTACCAACATGGGTTTGTTACTCCTCGACATCCTTGGTATTCTGCAAACCGCCTTAAATGTTTTTACAGTTTAAAAGACTCGACTGCATAAGACTGTTCTCGCAGGGCATAAGAAACAGACATGCAAAGCAAAGCACGTGACATTTGTGCGAGGAATACAGAATTTCTCATCACTCATTTGTATTAGAGAAATGTCTGCATTTTTATTAGATTGGATTTAAGTATTTTCTCGTTTACGTTGAGACTATTTTATTGAAGTAAGACCTCGGGAAAATCATTATCCACGTTAAAATTGGGCCATAGATTATTTGCATTATAGATAATACACTATCTACCAATAAGTTTTTGGACACCTGTGATAGAAAAGAAAAACAAAATTTATTCATATTCAATAGTTGGTAGAACCTCCACACGAGAGGCAATTACAGCCTCAACCCTCCGGGGGCATGCTCTCCACAAGTCCTTGTATGACGGTGTTGTGAAGGATCCACAATTTGGACATTTTGAAGTCCTTCTAACGTCATAACCATTTTGTTTTTCCAACACGATTACGGGGCATAAAACGGCCATATTGGAAAAAGGAGGAACTGCACCAATTTTCCAAGAAACATCGCACCCCCTGAATTCCTCAGGACGGGGGAAAGAAATTCCAGGAAATTCAACGGACATCCAATTTTCTTGGAAATAAGAGTACCACGTGGGTCAACCCTGGGGATGTCGGAGCATCCTGCCCTCGAATAAAAAACTCGAAGAGGCAATAAATTTACGTGAATAACGGACCTGGGGAGGAGTTATAATCAAAAATGGGGGAGCCCCGAGTGTGGGAGAAAAACGACGATCGGAGAGAGAGAGCGAGAGAGCGATTTGAGGTGGCGAGTTGCAAAGAAAGTCTGGGAAAAAAAAGTCGCCCCGTAAAATGGCGAGATGTCCGTGTTCAACCGCCAGTGCCGATTCTTCCGCCTCCTCCAATGAAGGGCCCCATGATTTTTAGCCCGATGCCTAAAGCCTCCGGCCATATTGGAAAAACAAAATGGTTATGACGTTAGAAGGAGTTCAAAATGTCCAAATTGTGGATCCTTCACAACAGACGGCTAGTGGTATTTTCTACCACTCGGCTTGGAGAAGACATGTAAGTTCCTTCCCCGATTTCGGACGGTTGTTGCACCCCTTAATTCGGCGATTCAACTTGATTCGTTCCAGAGGTTCTCGATAGGGTTCAGGTCTGGGCTTCTGGGCTCCGGGTCCATTCGGTTAACCCAATTGTCACCATACCAATCCAGGGTGGACCTTGCAACATGACAGCCGGCGTTGTCGTCCTGGAAGTAACAGGAGTCCAACCCGTAAAACTGCCACAACGTAGGAAGCACACTGTCATCTAAAATAGTGCAGTAGGCGTCGGCGTTGAGCTTACCATGAATTGGGTCCAAGGGTCTCAGTCCATACCAGGAGAAACACACCCCAGACTATAATTCCACCTCCGCCGAACTTTACTGTGGGCACAATGCATTCTGGCAGGAGGCGTTCTCTAGGCAGATGCCATATCCGGACCCTGCTGTCCGAACGGTAGAGGGTGAACCTTGATTCGTCGCTCCAGAGAACCCGTTTCCACTGATCTATGATCCACTTTCGCCGTGCTTTGCACCACATTAACCGAGCAGCGAGGTTGGACTCTGTGATCAAAGGCTTATGGATGGTAGCACGACCAGGAAAACCAAGAAGATGCGCTTCCTTACGGATGGTATTCATAAAATTTCTGAAAAAGTTTTTGCAAAATTTTAAAATTTTAAATTTTTAATAAAAGTGGGGTAATTTAAAATCGTTATAACTCGAAATATTACTTGTCGAATTTCAAAATTTTTTCATTTAATTAAACAGAAATATATAAGTTTTAATTTTGATTCAGCATTTTTTGAAATATTAATTTTTAAAGAAATTAAAAATACAGTCGAACCTCCATATATCGAAGTAGCAAATTGCAGGGAAAAAATTCGATATATACAAATTTCGATACATAGAATTGAGCTTAGTTTTTTCATAATTCTCCTAAAAAAATTAAAGCTAATTTTCGTATGCGAAACTCTATTTCTAATTTATATGCTAATCCCATTAAATGAAAGTTAATAACTAAAAAATGAATTAATATGAAAGATTTATTGAGTACTACATATCTTTAAAAAAACAATAATGCAGACAGTGGTTACAATGATCACAGTTACATTCTTTAAAAAAAAAACTACGAATATCTTGCTGAACAGCCAGTTTTGCGGAAAGTTCAAAGAAATGTTCCTATTTATTCAGTTCACTAAAAACTTCATCAGGGACATTTTCCGCGAATTGAAGTTCACGAAGTATTGTTTCAAATGCCAAAAATTGGGAGATTTTATTCTAAAGTGGAATAAAATCTCCTAGTTTGTCTTGAAAAAAATTTCGATATATAGAGATTTTTTCGACATACAGAAACAATTTTTCTATGTAATGAGCATGGAGATTCGCTAAGAGTTCGATATATAGGAAATTTCGATATAGGGAAGTTCGATATATGGAGGTTCGACTGTATTTAAATTAAGAATTACAAAAAAATTATGTAACTTATTTTTAAAAAATCATATACTCAAAAGTAAACATTTTTTTCAAATTTGCTGAATCAAAATTAAAGTAAAATAGTTGCAAAAGACATGTTACAAGTTTCAATCATTTATCTTTAACGGTTCTTTACTTATAACAATTTAAAGACGAGAAATGGGGAAAAAACTCATCATGCCGAAAAACGCACTTACAGGTTTAAACAACGTTTGGCTACTATTAGAAAGTTGCAAAAAAAAAATAGTAATTTATCCTGTTCTAATTAAGATAGGAACATGATTTAAACGTCATTTTAAGCGTAAAAGAACAAAAAAAAATTTAATGCAATAAAATTTTTTTTGAAAATTCGAACAATTTTGTGTCCTGGACCCCCTTAAATCTTGCATCTGTGGAAGGTTCTTCGCAGATCGTGGGAACCGCACAAAACACGTGACGTTACAGTAGGTAGTGTATATAAGCAGTTATTCCAATTAACTAACATCGGGTGGATTTTTGCTAACTTATGCCTTAAGTAATCGTATTATAAACACAATTAAGACAGCAAATCTGGATTTACAAACACTTGGTGATTGCTTAAGTGTACGCTGTTTATTTTGTAAATGACCCACGAAGAGATTATCTGTTGATCCTTACAATAGAAATAAAATCCAAAGAGTGCCAGATTAAACGAGAAAATAGCCTTAAAAGAGATAAAAATCAGTGCCAACTCATTGAAAGTGGTTAAGATGAAAATAAAGAATTCATGTGTTTTCTCAAAGACTGCAAATCAGCTGAAAATGTCTGGTTTTAAAACCATTCACTGGTTGAAAACAGAATTCTGAAAATAACGATGAATAATTAAGTCCTATCCCTCATTGTTGCTTCGAGATATAACCCTCATGGTTCCTTTTAATTGATTTGAAAATCAATCGATAATTCCGCCGTTAAAAGCATTCTTTAATGAACACTGAGGAGTTAATCCTAAAAATAGTGAGGAAAAATTCCTTCCAATTCTTTCATTACGACCAGCACTACTGGACTGAAATTTAACAGATTATATCAAAATAAACTTTCATTTCGGAGCAATTAGGAAATCAGCAGAATTCCTGATAAAGAGGGTAGCACATAATGGGTGGTCTGGAAACATACACTATTTCTCGAATATCTCATGTACAAGTCTGATAAACCATTATTCCGTTTACAAGGTCTGGGTTTGACAAGTCAAACGTCATAAAGCGATATGCCTTATCTAAATTTTGGAGGCAATACATTTTCTGTTGTGAGCCAAGAAAGTTGTTTATCTTCTCAGGGAAAGCTTCCAAAATTTTCTGGTCGGTTGGGAAATATCTATCAATATATTGGTATCGTTATCGGCGCCCGATAAGCAAAGATGCATGTTCCTTAGCATCTGAAATTCATTTACAGAAATGGAATGAGCTATTGTTTGTCTGAAATTCCTCTAAAGTTTATGTTTTATGAAGGACCTGCTTCGTCTAGGATAAGGTTTAAGTTGCAGTAGCTAGGTAGAGCCCCCTGTCTTCCATTTCGAGAATGAAACTAAACGATGCAGAGTATGAGTTTTGCAATAATATCCATAAATATTATACTAAATCTCCGAGATAGTTTGTAATTTAATACATCGCACAATAGCACCTTATTTGTATGAATACAATTATCTCGAAATGGCCAGGGAAAGAAAAAAGATTAAACAAATTCCATTAATGTCGGGCAATTTGGTTGCTAAACTATTAGCATTTTTAAGGCTGCATTTCGATTAGCAAATAATTGGCGTTCGTGTAGGTTTGCTATAATTTTTTGGCGAATGCCTTTTAAAAATATGTCCCTCATAGATCACTGTTAAACCAAAAATGAAATTTAAAGATTGCTATGCTTGGCGCGGAATTGCCCAAAACAGGGATTGAAACATCGAAGATAGGTGACTGGAACTACAGGCCGCCATCTACCGGGTGAAACGGTAATTTTTCGTATACAGCAATACTATTTCAGTTTTTGAAAAGTGTTGCTAACTCGGTGATCGAGGGGTAAAGAAAAGGAAAATGTTCGAATATTTTTGAAAGATGGCGAATAAACCAAATGTGTTGTCGTCAAATGCGTTCTTTAAATAACTAACTAACACTCCCTCCCCCCCCCCCCAAAAAAAACAGGTAGTCTCTTCTAACGAAACTACCTCGGGTTATTAACGTAGGATTACTTATCGTTGCTTACCTCTTTTGTATGTATATATGTATGTGTTATATATATATATATATATATATGTAACAAGAAATCCCGTCCTTCTCTAAATTTACATTTACAGCGTATTCTAAATTCTCTTTTTAATAAAGCACGACCCCTTTTCCAAAAATTGCAACCTAAAAGTAAAGTAAGTATAATTTATATTAGCCCTGCAGATCATTAAGCAGGCATGTGAAGTATCTGAACTCAATAACATCCCCAGATATGAGTGTTAGAAGTTTATGAGATTTCGAATGTCAGTATAATGTCAAAATTCTTGAAGAGCCCTCGAATCACTCTAGAGTTATGTCTTCTATAACGTCAAAATATCCACTTTGCAAGAACTTTATGGCCACTTATCCTACGCCCAGGTCAACAGTTCGCGATTCTAACAAGCGCGGGATCTAGCAGTAAAGTCCCCGATAAACTTAAGTGGACACGTGAACTCCACGAATCTAAAGTCGCCCAATTAAAAATTAAGTAGTTTAGGCCCTCTGGCGACAATATCGCAAAACACCCATTTAATATTGCATGAACAGAAGACTTTTCTCTCTTCGTTTCTAACTCTTGTTGCTGTCGGACCTACTGTCCACAGTCCGGTGGTTACAACGCTTTTCTCTTAACTCTCCAATGTAAGCACTGCTGTTTTTACGTCCCGTCCTGGCATGGACGCCGGACAAGTCATGTGGCCGCTGCAGCCTTCGCGATGCTTCATAATTGAATAAAGGGGATTTACTGGATATCGTCGGAAATGTGTGTTCCTCTTCTATGGCTCCGCGTGTGTTAGTCTCCTAAATTTCGTAAGTGCCTCCCTGGATCAACACTACGCCCGACTGCATCTCTCCAATTTGTGCTCAGCGATTTACTGTATGATCAACACCCTCGTGCCGACTGCATCTCCGATAAGTTCTGCGCATCAATTCCCTTGTGCTAAATTTTCCAAATGTGATTATTATCACATATATATATATATATATATATATATATATATATAATTTTGACGCATTTTGGTACTTTTCTGTTTAACTGTTTATTGCTTGTCCAAGCGATATATACTGGGTTTGGCGCGCTGCCAAATTTATAACTCGCGACGACGGATGATTTTAGCGTCTGAATTTTTTGCTTTCCGAAGGACCGTTATGAAGGAACGTAATCCTACGTTAAAAAAATTGCTTCAAAAAATACAATAAATAATTAATTTAGATTCTTTATTGATCTAAAACAGAAATAGCTAGAAGTATTTTATTCATTTATTTTTTAAAAAAATTATTTTGGTACAATAGCTAAACAGGTTACTACAATTTCTTCGTTATTATTTGAAAAACATGGGTACAAACTTCCAATGTATCATGGTGTATTATTAAACTAATTATAATTTTTTAATTTAACTAATGTTGTATTCTTTTAAATACACCAATACTGAGACGAAACGAAGTGTTTTAATCTTAAGCGTCAGTGAATGTTTTCGTGCATCATAATTACATTAACATTGATGTGAAAATATATTGTTGGGATGACACTTTTAGGGCACCAAGTGACATCGGAGATCTTTCATTGCGTCTTGGTAAGGCTATGGAAAAGCTTTCTCTCGGATTTTTTTTAATCATAGATTTGCAGATGCATATTTTTGAATCCTGTATGAAAGAAAATGTCTAAATAAAGAGATAATTAAATTTTTATTGTTAATTTTTTACGGGGGATTAAATTATTGAAGTCTGACGCTATAAAATTTAAATTGTGTTTTGAAGACATTAAATTAAAAAACAATATTTTTGGAACGAAGTTCTTTTACGCGGCTTACAATAGAGTGAACTGGCAGAAATCGTCACGTAAGGAAAAAGCGCTATGCCCCCTCCAGGCGACCTTTCCCTCTCTTTCTCTTTCTCTCTGTCTCTTTATATTATATACCGTTGTATGTGTGTGTGTTCGTGCGAGTATCGAGATTCGAGCAGCAAGCTTTGTGCGCGGTCAGCTGTATAACCTCAATTCTAAACACGTGTAAATATTATTTAAACTTATCTTTTGTTTGTTATTGTTTTAATTCACACGGGATTTATATTGTCATTATTGCAATTTTATAATGGAAACAGAAACTGCAGCAAGTGTAAATAATGCAAACTTAGAAAAGTAAGTTAATAAATCATATAACGTAATACAAGTATTTACTGTTTGCATTCATTTAATATACATTTGATTCGAGTGTTTACTATAAAATTTCACGATAAAATTGAATCTCAAACATATGCATCTTATTATAGTTACCATGGGCCAATAATTACCATGATACAATATAATGATGAAATTTAAAAAGAATTTTTTCTTATTTAGAATATTTTATATATAATTTATAATTCACTATTTTATATTTAATTTTTAATAAATGACTATTTTTCCTAAAATATTACATGAAATTGTATTGATTTAAATTTAAATCCTTACTTTACATTTTTGCTTTGAAAAAATGATAAAAAATCAAAATAAAATATACAAATTAGAGAGAGAGAGAGAGAGAGTTAGTTAGTTAGTTAGTTGAATAAAAGAGGGCTGCGCTTTTTGGCGTGACAAAAATATACTAATATAAGTAATAGAAATCTACATATTAAATAACGTTTAGAGTTGAAAAAATAACGTAATGCTTCAGTCACACACATCTGCACTGCAAAGTACACAGGGGGAAAACGAGTGATTTATGAGCAGCGCTCTCTGCAGCGATCCTTCGGTCGAGCGGTTCTTCAGCCGATGATCAAAGATATTCGAGGGACCTTGGGGGGAGGACCGTAACTAATCGACCCTCAAATGTGTCAACAAGTGTCGGGAGACTGCAAGCTGTGAAGAATAGGAAATTCTTCAAGCAGTCAGTCGTGTGAATATTTGATGTGTTTTTGTCACCCCTGTCCTTGGCAACAGAAGGGAGCGTGAACTGGGTTGAACTCTGGTGTCAAGCTAACTGACTGATGGTCATCGCCGAGCTGAGGGCGGTATTCCTCTCCTTGTCTACTGGCAAGAGGGTGTCAGCTGGCGACAAAGGCCACACACCGAGAGTCCGACATTCTTCATACACAAAAGGGGCTGTTCATTAGGCTAAAACCCTCTGCGTGGGAAATTCTCGAATGTTGGAAATAGCTGATGTCACTGATTTCAGCAAATCAGCGTCTAAGCACAAAAACCAACGCATGATAGGACGAAATATGTTCCAGGGAGGTGCTTAGAGTTTTCGTGGAGAACCTCGGACCGAAAAAGAATCAGATAGACTTGAGATCTACTCTCAGAAGGTGAATGATACCTGCGGCCTTGGGCCAGATTACATTTTTGGGAACTTGAATCCCAGGCTTAGTGCCGTTTCACGTAGTCAGTAGACTCTGAGTGTTTGGGGAAGAATTTTAACTTCCCGGTGCCTTAGGGCGGTTATGACTGTAAAATTTGATGTAACTGAAGTGTAAATATTGTATATAATTAAATATATAATTTTAAATCCTAAACTCCGTATCTTGAATTAATCTATGCCCAGCTACCTGGGAGAAGTGTTCATATCGTCACAGTGTCTAGATGTGTGTGACTGCAGCATAAGGAACTTCGTTCCTGACGGGGGTCCCCCGACCGCACAATTTTTTTTCTTTTTGAAAAATACTCACGTTCCATTTAGATATATTTTTAAGTGCGGAAAACACAACATTCCTTGACAGTCATTTGTTAATCTGAGATTAGAAAAATCCCGAGCTCGAAATTCTCCATACCTTAATGGTGCATATACATTGGTGCAGAGTTCTCTGCATGTGCCTTGGGGAATCCAGTGATTGATGTTCACTCCGTACTCTGTATATGCGTGGATCACCTCCCCTCGCGGTCCGGATGCAGAGCATCAAAGAACGCGGGGTCAGGGGGTCAAATGGTGACAATGGGGGCGGGGGACACTAGATCAAGAAACACGAGGGACCTTGGGGGCTTACCGTGACTAATGTGACTAATGTTACCGTGACTAATGTGATGACAGGAGTCGGGGGTCTGCATGCAGAGAACTCTGCACCAATGTATGTGCACCATTAGGTTGCTTGGTAGTAGCCATATTGAATTCGCTCAGCTCATTGTTGCCTTAAAAAGAAAATGATTGTCGACTTGGATTTAACCTTTAGCTTAGGGAGCCCATTCTTCCGATTCCCTCTTTAGAATGGGAAATTCCATACCTCCTTTGTAACAACGACCATTAAGGGGTTATATATATATATTCATTATTGGGCCCGTATTCTTGGGATATATGCTATCCCACCCCGTAAGGGAAATGTTAAAGATTTTTCTTTTTCAACTGTAATCCGTAATAGAGAGAGAAAATTTTTACTCAAAGAGAAACGCCAATAATATTTTTCAGTTTGAATTATTCGTCGGGAAAATGTGGTACACTGTGTTTTAAACGCATTTTATTTCCTTTGACAGACGCGAATTTCTAAAACGGATGGATAGCAGGGTAAAAGAATGTCTTTCTCTATTACAGAGTGCAATTTGCAAACAAAATCTTTCATTCCAAGTCGACAATCCCTGGAAATGCTTTCTCCATAGGGTAACATTGAGCTGAGCGAATCCAATAAGGAGACTATCCAGTAGCCTTAGGCCGTCTGCACACGGAACAACTCAAAAGGAACTGATAACCGACTCAAATCACAAACCAGTCCGTCACAAACCCGTCCGACGGGTTTGTAACCAGTTGCGCCGTGTGCGTGGCTCCATTCAATTACATAGGTTGCGACTCATCACTGACTGGTTTGTGATTTGAGTCGGTTATCAGTTCCTTTTGAGTTGCTCCGTGTGCAGACGGGCTTAACATTGGGGTTGGAGACCTATGGCAGTGTATTCTCAACCTTTTTTTTTTTGTCTGTCACAGTACACTTTTAATAATTTTAAAATTTGACTGCACACTAACAATAAGATAAATTTAAAAGAATTTTCCTTGGACAGTTGACAGATGTATCTATAATATATTTTGTAAAAATAGCATATGAAATAATTTTCATTGAAATATAAAATGAAATTGCATTACGAAGTAAACAAAAAGTTTATTTAACTACAAATGACATTTAATGCGGAATTTGAGCTTGTTGTTTTTTTGATAACTTTGGGCGCAAAAAATGATAACGCTACTCTCATTTAATGATCCAGATTTAAAAGTCTAGAACTGTAATTGTTCTACTTTGTTGGTATTCTTGAGATATATTCATAATTAAAGGCCAAAGAATGCAAATACAATCGCCTTATTTCAAAACTGTCTGCTTATTGGATCTAAGGACAACTTGCGGATTGATTCCTATTATGTCCAAAAAATCCTAAAAAACAATGAGATTGTCCATCTTCGCGGGATACCGTGTAATACCTGCATATTTGATCGACTACATCCAATCCTGCTTCTGTTGTATTGTAATCCAGTATAATCGCTGGTTTACCACGGTTAAATCACGACTAACAATCAAACTAACAATCAATGGAAAGGAATACAGGGGTCAGAAAATCAGACCTGCATTAGAAAGGGTGTAGCTATAAATAGTAACAGCATAGAACATCCAAACCTTACATGTAAAAACAAACCATTCAAAATGACGAAAATGTTGCACTTTGTACACGGGCGCGCCCTCTGAAGGGTTAATGTATGTTTTTTATCTATATATATGATTCTATCAAGGAAAGGACTAATCAATTCAAATTTTTGATTTATCAATAGTACGAATAATCGGAATATTGAATTAGACATTAGACTGTCTAAAAATGAACTGTAGTTTCGAAAATTAGTATACACTCTTATTGATCTATAAATAGTGGGTTACCCAATAACTTACGGGTGGTCTAACAACAGCTAAATCGATTACCTCTAAAACACAGATCTGATGTTTAGATTTCATGACATGACCCTAACAGTGGAATCTGAAAAGACTCAACGCAACCGGACGCATCACTCTGCAATCACTTACCACGTGAAACACATCGCGTGTTGGAAGATAGGGTAATTACGGCTGGACATTGGTAGCACTTGGAGAAAAATATAGCGCCTTGAAACGCTATCTTGGGCGTTTCGGGGGGGGGGGGGGGATTCCGGCGACAATTAGCTGCTTAAAGCGAATGGGAATGTTTACGTGTTATCTAAATGTGTTAGAAAAACATGATAGTGACCTCTTAGTTCCAAACAAGCTAAGCACTGTTTGTGGCCTTTAGGTAGATAAGATAGAGATCGATTGGGGATGACTCCATATGACCCGGACACAATCTGGGGTTACAGATGCTTGTCCAAATAATCAATTTTTACGACACATCCGGCCAACCATGAATGTTGACATTGGCCGCATTGTTGCCCCAGATAGGGAGCAAAACAAAATATTTTTCATAGCAATTTTTTTTTCAAAGTAGGACACATCACGATTTTTTATATTTATTTATTTTTTATTTGGGAGGGGGCTACATTATTGCGGGAGCATCCTATTGGTTGGTGAACCAATACTACCCCCTGGAAAACCAACACAACTCCTCCCCTCCCCCCTACACAAGAAAGCCCATGTCTTACCCGGAATTCGCACCCGATTCCACCTGGTGGAAGCTCACGGCACTAATCACTAAACGATGTGGGTGTCATTGTTAAAAATAAATATATATACAGAGGCTGTTCACACATTTTTTAGAAGATGTATATTGTATTCACAAAACTAAATTACATAAAATTCTTGTGTTTTAAATGTTCTATTTGACATCCCTTATTCTGAACTATCTTTCGACACAGCAATTTCCAGGATAATAATGCCTTTTGAAGTGTCAGAAGAGGTATTCTATCCCATTCCTCCTGAACAGCTTTCCAGAGTCCTGTAAGGGTTTTGGGACGACGTTTGGATAATGCAGATTTTAAAAGTCCGGAAGCACAAAAATCCATAGGTGATACATCGGGAGATTTAGTAGGGATATCAGTGAAGGGTATGGCCTTGATACCAGTTTTTTGTTCCATTTCTTTTAGGAAATTTACAGTGAATTTTGATGTGTGACTGCTAGCTTTGTCCTGATGGAGTCTCACAGATTGATGGCACTGTGGGTAAAGCGATGGTATTTCATTCAGAAAAATTGGCGATAAAATATGTTCCCGATAGTATTTGGAGTTAATCTTGACTTTTTTTCCACTCTCTTTATTTTTAACTTGCCATTATAAGAAAAACCAGCAACAATCATGAATCCCTTAGGAAAACTTTCTTTCGATTCTTTGAACCATGTACTTAAATTTTTTTCTCCCCTTTTATGATAATAAATGGCTCTTTTTTTGTTGCAATCATTTAAATACACCCATGATTCATCTATTGTGACAATTGTTTTCCATTTTTCTTTGGATAAGTGTTTCTCATATAGAATTCTGCAGCGTGTCCTGCGTTCAGCGATATGATTTGGAAGAAGACGATGCACATTGCGTTTTTTCGCTTTCTTAAGATTTAAATCAACGTTTATCATTTTGTTTACAGTGGACACCGAGCATTTTAATGATTTTGCAACTGTCCTTTGACTAGGGGGATTTTCTTTTAACATTAAACAGCGTACCTTTGCATTAGTCGAAGATGTCCGTTTTTTCCTTGGATACTTGTTCGGAATTTTTGTCCCACTTGAGGCTCCAATTTGACGTTTTTTTTCCTTTCTTGTTGACGATATTACCTATCGACGCTTTAGATATCACAAAACCATGACTCTCACATCGTTTTTGGATAACGGAGTATGCATATTTCTCTTCGGAAAGAGCATAAATGTAGCCTTCGAACCACTGCTTTGTTAAAAACGCCATTTTGAATAAAAACAAAACTTTCAAGCCGCAGACGATAATTTTGACTTTTAAAACATAGTACAATTGCAATTATTTCTTTTGCAGCAAACGATTTTTTATTACCGCTTACCAAAATCGTCTAAAAAATGTGCGAACAGCCTCCGTATATATACAACTTACAGAAAACTTGAGGAAAACGCAAACAAGAAAACCCAACTTCTTAAATTCTGCAATGTCATTAAAGAGGTGTCTACATGTTTCGAATGAATTTATAGTTCTTGTCACTATGAAAAATAAATAGTTCATGGTGACAAATCCACTATGAGTGAAATTGTTCATAGGGAGAATCACGCATAATGCTGCTTGACCCGACGGTGAATTATTAATCAGTTCGGAACTTGTAGCCATCTCTTTAATTATATTGTGGAATTTAAGAAACTGTGTTTCTCTGTTCGCTAGAAATACATTCCGTAATCTGAAAGAAAAAAAGAATATTAACTCATTCGAAACTGTTTTTATGGGGGAAATGCGTTAAACACCGAACAAGTTATAATTCACTAATCTGAAATGGAAGATTTTTTACAATGATAAATATTCGTCCCAACAAGATTCTATGACACTCACATTGGAAATATAGAATTCTTATGTGGGTGCGACCAACCTGTTGGCCATCTCGGTCTAATAAAGAGAGGATTTGTCATTTCCAAGGTTCAATTAAACACGTTAAACACATTTAAATAAGCCAGTGTGGGTGCGAATAGGTCTGTCTGTCATCTCAGTTCTTTACGAATGCTCACATTGAAGAAAAAAAGTTGTCCTGTTTGAGAGTTAATTAAATCCGGCACAGATTGAGTAATTTTTGATTAATTAATCTGATAAAGGAGAATCAGCTAAAATGGTATATTTGTCGTGACAACATTCTGTATAAGAGGTTTAAAACTGAATATACACAATCCTAATTATGAGTGATCGAACAGTTGGCAGTATCAGGTCTGTACCATATGCTACCTTCAAATTAAATGGTGCAGGATTTCGACCTTTTTGAATACAGAGTATTTTTAAATAATCTTAAAAGAAAAATTCATTTTTAAAAGGTTTTTGCGTTGTAGCGAGATTCTATTGTACTTTACACTGAAGTTTATGAATACTGACCCTAAACATGAACGTCACCGGCGGATATTAACCGCTTAGTCGTATTGTTCTAAATAGCATAAATCCTGAAGTCATGTTCAAACACATTTTTTACCATGTTTTTATGAACTCGCTTTCTTGTTTGTGTGTGTGTTTGTCCAGTCCAAATCTTGCAATTGATTTTTAACTAACTTCTCGACTAGCTAGACATTTGAAACTTTTAGAATCGCTCAGAACACGATGACAATGCATTGTTTTAATACTTTTAGCCATCTTTAAGTAGTATTGAATTCAATTTCAGTTAATTTTGTTTTGTAGACTGGTACAGCCATCTATCGGCCGGGACGGGAACGAAAAGTTAAACGCAAGTTAACTATCAATTAACTTTATTTTCTTCAAGTTGATCGGATAATTCATCAAAAAAATTTTAAAAAGGTATTTATTAATACATAGAATTGTCAAGTTTTTATGATTCAACAGAAAATTTAAAAACATGGTGTATAAAAAGTTATTTTTATCTTGTAATTATTTTTCACTTCGTTTCGCACGAATCTTCTGATATTTCCTCTCTGCTGCGTATGTTTACGTTTTACTACACCTTTCGGGCAAGTAGGGGATGCCTTTGACCGAAATTTCATCCAATTTCGTTGCCACTCGCTTAATTATGCGGTTCATAAAGCCCTAAAAAAAGAAAGCACAATTTTATTTTTTCTTGGCTTAAAACATGAAGTAGAACTTTTTTAATAAAATAACACATGCTTCTACTATTATTACATTGCTAGGTGCAGCATTTTTATGCTGTACTGGCATCATGCTGTACATGTACACTTTAGTCATACCTACTTTTTTTTTCAATGTGGAGGCCTTGTCCCTTTAAACATTCGTCTATTATCACCGCAGTTTTTATGGGGGCACCACATAGGTGGACCAGCAACGCCTCCTATGAAGGGACTACACAAACGGATGCATTTTTCGTCGCGCGACGCCGGGATTCGATCCGAGCACCCTCAGTACCGAAAACCAGCGCGCTGTACCACAGGGCTGCCACAAACCCAAGTAGTCATATCTCGGAATGTAGTTTTTCCTGATTTGCCATTTTTAAAAGCCTATATCAGAAATTCCTTCCGAGGGTGTCTTTTTAAAATTTTGGACAGGGTTAATTTCTGTTCTACTTTTATTAAACTATCGTATTATTTGATTTGGGGTAATAATTAGCGCAATTATTTTCCCCTAGAGCAAAAGTTTTTTTTTTTTTTAAATCAAGAAAGAAAGCATCCAGAAAGTAAGAACCGATTAGGTGTAAAAAAAAAAAAAAAAAAAAAAAAAAAAATAGGAAGAAGTTTCTGAAAGATTTTTATCGCCAAATGTTTAAACGTATATTGCACTACTTTTCTAAGTAGTAGCCATATTTATTGATGTAATTGTAGTATTGTGAGACTAGCTTTTGCATACCTTCGTCGAAGAAACTCACCGCCAACCTATGTCGCCACTCCTTCACGACGGCTTTTGTTTCTTCATCACTCTGTAAAGTCTGATCGGCCAAAAATCTCCTCGATGAAGAAACAAATGGTAAACGCAAGGTCGGGACTATACGGTGGTTGTTCAAAAAATTTCCTAACCAAACTAGGCAAGCAATGCTCGCGTGCGAACGGCGGTGTGCTGCCGCGCGTTGCCGTGCAAGAGACAAACTCAAGAAAACAGTAACCCAAGGAGTCGAATCTGAGTGGCTCTGCACAGCTTCTTGAGCAGCTTCTTGCACAGCTTCTTCCACAATAGGATTCTGCATTTATGGTCGTACCTTACCATTTATGGTCGTGGCGCACGAACATTTTTTTCCGTTCGAAAATCTTATCACCGACGTCACTTCACAACTGGCGGGATTTTCTATTTTAATGTCTACTTTGAACTAACATAGCAAAGTGAGAAAACTTTATAGAACAATATAATTTATATCAAATGAAGTACCAGACGGTCAGGAAGCAAATGACGGCGTCGTCGTTACAATGACAGTTTGAAGTTCACTGTTTCCTTTACCCTCAAAGGTAATGTATATACTAAACAATGAACTCACCATTAACAAGATCCGACGAGGTTTTCTAGACTAAACTATTTATTACAACACAATTAGACTACTTAAATACCGTACTCAATTGCTAGCAGGCAACGGGGAATTATTTATCTCGTGTGTTAATCCCGGTAGTTACATTACGGAAACCCTACCAGAATTCAGCCACGCCACTGCTTGTACATACGTCACACTAACCTTTCTGTCTTCACTTTATCACCAGATCGCTGGAACGATAGCTAACTTCAAAACGTCTTCGGTAAACTTGATAATGTCCGGCTGCTGTACGGCAAAGCGATCTTCACTCCAATTGTTTTTCGTTCGCCGCTCGCTTCCGTCCGACCTCGCCTCGTAGTCTTGACCTCTCACTCTCAAGCGTGTACGCTACCCACGGGGATTCCTGTCTAGTAGAAAAGTGCCGCTCATTTGCATAAGGTGCTTCTTCTTCTTCAAACGGCGATTTATTTAAACCAGGGAGGTTAATTTTGATTCAATACCTCACAACATGACCTGCACAAGATCTATGAGCAATCGGTTCTTTCTTTGTGGTCGCACCTCGTACAATGGGACTAAAAATTTTAAAAATGCAATATTTATAAATTATTATACCTACATTTTATAACGATGTTTCTATTTTTCTAAAGACAAATTATTTTGAAACCATTATTTACTATGCCCAAAACTGAAAAAATTGCCCCAATTCATCTAATGGTACGGCATATATATTAAGAACTAAATGTTCTTTAAATTAAAAAAAAATAATTAAATTAAATTCAGACTGTTGAAGTGATTTTTTTTCATGCATAATTATGTTTATATGAAGCCCCTTTTAGTGAGAAAATTTTATAAATGTGTATACAAAACAAAAAAGTCTTGTCCCCTTATCCCTTAAAGAAGAAAAAAATCATAATAAAGTCGGCGTTATCGACCCCTTATACAGATAAATATAAAGCTCCGCTTCTCTGCTAATTATAGCGGAGTTTATCAGTTTATAAATCTATCTTACTTTCATCTCTAAGCTCCCATTGTTCGTATACTCAAGGACATTTTTTTTCACTCTGTTGGACAGACGAACTTTCAAACCCTAAGAGGATTCAATTCTCCAGCAGACGACGGTTTCCCAAGGTCGACGATGAATGGAATAATCCTGTTGCCACCACTGTTTGATAATAGTCAACAATTTGTCATTCTACCAAAAAATTTGAAAAAGACGACTTAATGATTTTATTGGGAACTAAAGCTCAAAAACGTGAGAGGCGTCTTAATTTTTCAATTCCATATACGGCTTAACTTCGATTCTCGCGAAACATTCCACCTTTTGTTTTTGGTGAAGAACTTTGAGCTGTTCCGAGCAGCAGAAACATTTCTTTTTTTTTTCCCCACTCAGGAAAAACGTAAGGAAAACTTGTAAAGTGCCGTACATCAGTTGACATTGCAGATCTATGTTGAGCTGTGGGGAATTTTTCATTCAATATTTTTCAAACCACGTCAGATTAGCAAATGCATAAACCTCTCTATGGCGGCCAGTCATGGTTCCGAAAAAAAGTGGCCGTTTTGAGGGATGGTCGTCGAAAAGAGGTTTTTCCATAACATTGGTTCTATGGAGTCATTAATCGGTTCTGAACAAAATAGGTCGTTTAGAGGGTTGGGTGACCGGCAAGAGAAGTTTCTATGTATATACATTTTTAATTCTGTTTTCTACATTTTAATTAATTAATATATATATATATATATACACACTCATGGACAAAAAAATTAGCGCACCAAGAAGGAGTCGTCAAAATGAAACGAAATTTTACTTACGTAATGACTAGTAAATGATAAGAAAATCAAAGAAAAAGGATAATTTATTTCAGAGAAAAAGGCAAAAGAACGGAGGAGTTAATACTCCGTTGGACCCCCTCTAGCGCGAATGCACGATGCGATACGATCGGGCATTGAGTCATACAAGTTCTGTATGATGTCTTGAGACATTTCGTTCCATATTTGCTGTAACCTTGCCTCTAGTTCGTTCAAACTCGTGGGATGCCCAACTCGTCGTCCCAAATGATCCCAGATATGCTCGATTGGAGACAAATCTGGGGATCGGGCAGGCCAAGGAAGGGTAGTAACAGTGCGGAGACAGTCTTGTGACACCCTTGCCGTATGAGGCCGAGCATTGTCTTGTTGAAAAATGGCTCCTGGGAGCCGTTGCATGAGTGGCAACACATGTGGTTGCAGGATTTCATGAACATACCGCTGGGCTGTCATGGTACCACGGAACAATACTAGGGGTGACCGTGTATTGTAGGCAATGGCACCCCATACCATCACACCAGCTGTGGGAGCGATGTGTCGCTGTACAGCAAAGGCAGGATTGAAGCGTTCACCACGGGCTCTCCACACACGAACACGATTGTCATCACTGCCGAGATTGAATCTGGATTCGTCGCTAAAGACGACCTGGTTCCATTCCGCTGCAGTCCAGTTTCCTCGTGCGCGGCAAAACTCCAAACGGGGGCGTCGATGGGTGGGCGTCAAGGGCAGCACACGTAATGGGCGCCGCGATACCAACTGTCCTTCAGCCAGGCGCCTTCGTATGGTTCGAGAAGACACAGAGGCCACTAGTGAAGGTGCTACCTGTGCCTGGATTGCGGCCGATGAAGCAGTTGGCTGTACGCGTGCATTTCTTACGATGTGGCGGTCTTCTCGACGACTGGTCTGTCGAGGGCGTCCTGAGCCTGGTCTTCGTGTACATGACATCTCTCGGGTCCACTGGTCCCAACACCTCCTCACAACACAATCAGAGCGGCCTAATTGACGAGCTACTCGCCTAGCTGACCATCCAGCTTCCATCATCCCGACGATTCTCCCCCTCTCAAACTGCGACAACTGCTTATATTGTCTTCGAACACGGCGTAATGGCATGTCTATATCAGCTCTTCCTTTGTAAATGATTCAGCACACTCAAACAAGCTTTGGTTACCTGTTTTATACTGCACAGAGTACGATGTTCAACGCTCTCTACCGGCTATACGTAATGCGCAATCACGCTGGATTTCTAATCATTTGCATATCTCCCCGACATGTACCTTCATTGCAAGTTTCGTTACGATCCCGCAATTATTTCTTGGTGCGCTAATTTTTTTGTCCATGAGTGTATATATATATATATATATATATATATATATATATATATTCTGCATTTTAAAATATATCTTTAAGTGCGATGCGTGTATTTCTCAAAAATTCTTTTTATTTTATTTTAAATTTGTTGTTTCACGCAACATATTTAAAATTTTCGAAAAAAAATTGCAATTGGCTGCGACAGATATCAGCAATTTACCACATCAATGAATTACAAAAACTATGCGTCTGCCTCCGTACACAAAAATGAGAATTAAAAAATTGCCCAGATTAAGAAATCAGAATTAAGAAATTGCTCAGGTTATACCAATTTCAATTTATTTGGCGTACTCGCCAAATAAATTCCATCCAAACAAATTCCGCCAAATAAATTGCGTTTTGCACATGGCGGTGGAGGTATACCGCCAAGTACAGGACACAACAAAAAATGACGGCACACTTCGGGAGAGGTTGATTTTGAGGTAATTTCACCGAATAGTTACGTCCATACGTTCATAAGAATTGAAATTAATAATATTTCTCAAAATTTTGAAAAATATCTTGAGTTCGCTCGAGCTACTTAATTCTTATGATGACAATATTTTAGGTTACGTGTATTTGCTGTCTTTGCGGCGCTCCCGCTTAAAGTAATTTTGAAAGTACTTTTGAAAGTAATTTTGAGCAGCTGGATTACATGGGATAATTTTTTGTGAGTGAGAAAAACAAAAATCTTAGGCTTTCCTTCGCACTATCAATGATAAATAAGCCTCAAACGTATTGGAATAATGTCTTATTTGCCGATGAAAGCAAATTTAACATTTTTGGTTCCGATGGGCTTATAATTGTATGGAGAAGAAAAAACGAGGAACTTAATCCCAAGAACTTAGTAGGAACAGTACAGCATGGCGGTGGAGATGTCCTTGTGTGGGGGTGCACGTCAGCATCAGGACTAGGTAATTTGGAATATATTGATGGCATAATGAATCATTCTGTTTATATAAATATTTTAAGACACAATTTAAAATTATCAGCCCATAATCTGGGTATTGGAAACAACTTTGTTTTTTTATCAAGATAACGATCCTAAACACACGGCTCTCAAAGTTCGCCTCTGGTGTCTCTATAATTGTCCACAAGTTTTGAAAACACCACCTCAATCGCCAGATTTAAACCCAATAGAACATATTTGGAGAGAACTGGAGGTTCGAGTACGAAAACACGACATTCACACGAAAAGCGAACTAAATACAATTATGATGGAAGAATGGATGAACATTGATGCAGGAAATACAAAAGAACTAGTGCAATATATTCCCAGACGTTTAAAAGCTGTCGTGGATGCTAAAGGATATCCTACTAAATATCAATTTAACGAAAAATTAGAATATTTACTAATATGTAGAGATTTTTTACAAGTGTATGATGACTTTTGTGAGATAAAGTTTTTCTTACTTTTGGATCATTGGTTTCTTAAAAATAAAGTTTTACTATGTTTTCTAAATATTTCATGTAGTTTTGATAGGAATAGATTATAGATCTTATTATTAAATACCCATTCTGAAATATTCATTTTAATTAATGGATAGACCCCTATTTCATTGAAAATCGTAAGTGTACGAACACTTTTGGGAGCCACCGTATACTCGTTGTTGCGTGCAATGCAACAGTGTCATCTATTAAAGTTGTTTTCGCTGTTATTCTCATTTGTTGATTCCGTTAATTTTAAAGCTATCTGTACGCTGGAATTACCATTGTTACAACGTACGATAAAAGAAAGTTCCGAAAGAGACTTTGGATGAATTCTTGGGGTACAGCAGACCAAGCAGCTTCCACACGTTGCCAAAGTTGATCTGCTGTGGCAGCTGGGGATGGAATCTGGGTCAATCGTAGAGCAACCATGGACCACATGTTTTCTATCGGCGAAAGATCCGGAGAGCGAGACGGCCAGGGAAGCAATTCAATCTGGCGATTGACGAAGAACCGTTGGACAATGCGTGCCACGTGTGGTCGCTCATTATCCTGTTGAAATATGGCTGCGGGCAAGCCCTGAAGGTAAGGAAGGACAACTGGCTCCAACACCTCGGAGATGTAGCGCTGGCTGTTTAAAGTACCGGCAATGCGTACTAGAGGTGTGCGAGAGTGATATCCAATACCGCCCCATACCATAATACCCGGTGCAGGACCAGTGTGGCGGTGCATAACGCAGCTGTTCAGCATCCTCTCTTCACGGTGTCGCCAGACTCGAATGCGACCATCGTGGTGTTGCAGACAGAAGCGTGACTCGTCAGTAAAGACAATTTCATTCCATTCTGCCGTCCACATCCTTCTGTCATCGCACCATTGGCGGCGGAGACGTCTGTGGTTCTGCGTCAAGGGTAGACAAAGCAATGGACGTCTTGCGGACAGACCACTCTGCTGTAAACGGCGTCGAATGGTACGCGCAGACACTGGATGATGCGTTACAGACTGCATGTGCTGTGCTATGGTTCGTGATGTGACTGAGCGATCCGTCACTGCCATGCGCACAATTTGCCTGTCATCACGTGAAGTGGTGCGCTGAGGTGGATGCGATCGAACACGCCGGTCCGTCGTACCCTCCTGCATCCAACGATCACATATCCGCATTACAGTTGTTTGGTTTCGTCCAACACGACTACCGATTTCCCTGAAAGATAATCCACAATCTCGGTAGGCCACTATTCTTCCTCTGTCGAACTCGGATACTTGATCAAAAGATGATCGCTGTTTTCGACGAGGCATAATTGATCGTGTTTTTGTTTTTTTTTTAACCACAAGAAAAACACAATTGCCGAACTTGAAATCGTCGAAATCTCCAAGCCTTAAATAGCGCTTTGAAGTGGCGCCACAGGCGCGCGTGATGTGCGTCTGCGCTGAAATTCTAATCATTTGCATATCTCACCTCCGCTAATGCATGTTGTAAATTTCATGTTATTTGCATGTTTCCTTCAGGGTGTTGCATTTACAGTGGCCAGCAGTGTATTAAATAATTACAAGATAAAATGAATTTTTTATATACCATGTTTTTAAATTTTCTGTTGAATCATATAAACTTGACAATTCTATGTATTAATAAATACTTTTTTAAAATTTTTTGATGAATTATCCCATCAACTTGAAAGAAAATGATCAAATGCGTAATGAAGAGGTATCAAATGCGTAATCAATCCTTTAGCTCGAGAATTGAAAGTTAACTTGCGTTTAAGTTTTCATTCCGGTCCCGGCCGATAGATGGCTGCACCATTCTTCAAAACAAAATTAACTGAAAACGGATTCAATTCTGCTTAAAGATGGCTAAAATTATTAAAATAATGTATTGTCATCGTGTTCTGAGCTATTCTAAAAGTTTCAAATGTCTAGCTAGTCGGGAAGTTAGTTAAAAATCGATTGCAAGATTTGTACCGGACTAACACACAAACACACAAACAAGAATGCGAATTAATAAAAACATGGCAACAAATAAAGGAGCATCCTAGTACACACTAAACATTTATTTTTACAAAGTCTACACGAACGAATACACACACACACATTAAAAAGAACAGAAACTATAGAATTTAACAAAACTCTACTGTTGCCAGTTCCCTGAAATAATAAAAAAAAGAGTACTCTAAATTGCGACCACGCCCTCTCTCGGCAGCTCAGAGTCGTAACACCCATCAAGTACATGTAAATCCGTAGATCTATTTCGCCACGAGGGAATGAAGAAGTAAATCCATTATTTGCTACAACGGTTTAGATATCAGAAGCCTTTAGAGATTCGTGTTTCTGCCTGACTTCAGTTTCAGGTTTTCTTTTTTCTCTATCATCTCGAGGTCCCTGGTCTGAAAACCCGTCCTTTTAATCCGGCCCTGCTCACGCACCCCACATTACCGACGGGTCGCGTACGGGGGGACAGCTGATCGAAATTAGACGCGTGTGATACGGGCTATAGATTTACTTCTTCAAGCTTTGAAGACCGGGAGCTGTACCAATCATTTCTTAGGCTTTACGGGATGATCGCCAGTCAAATGAATTGCAGTAATCAGTTAAGTAACAATGTACTTTATGAAACAGAAAAAAATACCGTGTATATAGCTATATCGCGTGTAAAATTGACTTTCAATGAGGTATTTACATCGTAACAGGATGCATGTCTGGATGTATGTCTGAAAGAGTAACTTAACATTCATATGATTTGACAGAGGATTCAAAACAGATGGAATGTTCAAAGTGGCTTTCCTCCACATTTTTTTTTTTTTGTGTGTGTGTGTGTGTCGGTCGGTCGGAAAGTTGTTTTTTTTATTTTTTTATTTTTTTTTATTTTAAGTGCATTATACTATACACTAGTTGGTGTCCGCTATGACCCAGTTAGCAAATGCTGGGAGCCAGTGATCTGAACGTCCCTGGTTCGATGCTCGTCGTCGACAAATCCACCGTCGTGTACACTAAAGGCGGCTGGTGCAAGAAAAATCTGTCGTGGCTGCAATGTCCTCCAAGTTCTCAAATTTGCCTCTGGAGGTGCGGGGTCAAGTGTACCGGTCTCGTCACTTGACTCGGTTCAAAATTATGAGACCGGATCGTAGCCAAGGCGGACTCCGAGCCTTGTGGTGCTAATTGAAACCGGGGCCACCCCACCCCCTCTTTCCAAATACACTACTGGCCACTGTAAATGCAACACCCTGAAGGAAACATGCAAATAACATGAAATTTACAACATGCATTAGCGGAGGTAAGATATGCAAATGATTAGAATTTCAGCGCAGACGCACATCACGCGCGCCTGTGGCGCCACTTCAAAACGCTATTTAAGGCTTGGAGATTTCGACGATTTCAAGTTCGGCAATTGCGTTTTTCTTGTGGTTTTTTTCGAAAAAACGATCAATTATGCCTCGTCGAGAACAGCGATCATCTTTTGATCAAGTATCCGAGTTCCACAGAGGAAGGATAGTGGCCTACCGAGATTGTGGATTATCTTTCAGGGAAATCGGTAGTCGTGTTGGACGAAACCAAACAACTGCAATGCGGATATGTGATCGTTGGATGCAGGAGGGTACGGCGGACCGGCGTGTTCGATCGCATCCACCTCAGCGCACCACTTCACGTGATGACAGGCAAATTGTGCTCATGGCAGTGACGGATAGCTCAGTCACATCACGAACCATAGCACAGCACATGCAGTCTGTAACGCATCATCCAGTGTCTGCGCGTACCATTCGACGCCGTTTACACCAGAGTGGTCTGTCCTCAAGACGTCCATTGCTTTGTATACCCTTGACGCAGAACCACAGACGTCTCCGCCTCCAATGGTGCGATGACAGAAGGATGTGGACGGCAGAATGGAATGCAATTGTCTTTACTGACGAGTCACGCTGCTGTCTGCAACACCACGATGGTCGCATTCGAGTCTGGAGACACCGTGAAGAGAGGATGCTGAACAGCTGCCTTATGCACCGCCACACTGGTCCTGCACCGGGTATTATGGTATGGGGCGGTATTGGATATCACTCTCGCACACCTCTAGTACGCATTGCCGGTACTTTAAACAGCCAGCGCTACATCTCCGAGGTGTTGGAGCCAGTTGTCCTTCCTTACCTTCAGGGCTTTCCCACAGCCATATTTCAACAGGATAATGCGCGACCACACGTGGCACATATTGTCCAACGGTTCTTCGTCAATCGCCAGATTGAATTGCTTCCCTGGCCGCCTCGCTCTCTGGATCTTTCGCCGATAGAAAACATGTGGTCCATGGTTGTTCTACGATTGACCCTGGTTCCATCCCCAGCTGCAACAGCAGATCAACTTTGACAACGTGTGGAAGCTGCTTGGTCTGCTGTACCCCAAGAACTCATCGAAAGTCTCTTTGAATCAATGCCGAGGCGTGTGGCAGCGGTGATCTCCAACAATGGCGGCTACTCTGGCTACTGATTTTGGCAGGAACCACACTTCACAGAAGTCTATAAATTTAATCATTTGATACTTGGTCAACATGTTATCTACAAAATAAATTTTGTTGTGATAGCTCTTGTCTTTCTTGGTGTTGCAATTTGGATGGCCAGCAGTGTAGCCTATTTGGACTTGATCTGATGCCGCTGTCGGTCAAGTGGGATAAGTAGCAACAGCATCAACTAGTTGGTACCCGTCGAAATATGACGGCTGGATAGTAAATAAATGTACTAATACACAAATTATACTCAACACATCATTGCCAAATGCTGAAAATACATAACTGACACTCTCTTTTTCAATTCCTACTATTAGTTCACACTCTCCCTATATATATCTTGTTCAAATTTTCAATCGTTAATAAAATACTTTTTATTCATCCACTCAAGTTCAAATACATTTTTTTAAACTTGTAGTGGATAACACTTGATGTTCATGCAGTTTTTTCAAATATTAATTCAGTTTTTTCAAATATTAATTCATTAATTAAATTTAATTAATCAATTTTAGTTTTAGACCTAGAGCGTCTCTTGCTCTTGAATAGTAATTTCCCTCTTGTTACTGTGTAAACGGTAGCACTGCGGTAGCGCGGGCTCCTCCCGTCCTGTAGTTTGCGGGATCGAGTCCCCAACCTGACAAACTTTTTCTCTCTCTTCCCCCCCCCCCCTCCTAATCTCGCACAGTAGGCAAGGTTCTGGCAGGTAATCCTTTTTTTCAATTCCTACTATTAGTTCACTCTCAAATTTTTCTTTGTTGACCTAAGTAGGAATTGACTTGTAGGAAAAACCCGTCGACCGGGTTTGTAACCAGTTGCGCGGTGTGCGTGGCTCCATTCAATTACATAGGTTACGACTCAACACGGACTGGTTTGTGATTCGAGTCAGTTATCAGTTTCTTTTGAGTTGCTCCGTGTGCAGACGGCCTAATAGTGCCACGGGGAAATTTTTTAAAACCTAGGAGTAACACACTACCAATTTATTACGCCGATAAATGATGTATTTTAGTGACGGAACGAAATATTTTCATTCCCACCACGAGATTCTCACCACGATTTGCAAAGGGCTTACTTTTGAATTCATATTCTTCGTCAAAACACGATATATTTCGTATCAAACCTACGGTTCTTTTGTTCATTATCGTTCCCAGGTATAAGAGCTAACACCAATAAATAATTTTGAGACACATTTAATTGTAAGGGATGGGGCCCGACATAGCAGTGGGCGGTGCTTAAAGCAATCGAGGTACCCTAGTGGTAGACTGGGGGTGCTCGGTTCGAATCCGGATGACGCCATTAAATCGTGTCTAAGCCTTATAGAGGCACGCTAAATCTGTATACCGGAAAGTCCTTCTATGATGACAGAGAGGGTGGGAGAAGGTACGAACCCACCAGTTGTCGCCACCGGGGGTTGCTCGGTCTAAATTGTAGTGGCAGCCTATTCACCGGCAGGGATTCAATACCGGAGGGTCTTTGTTGATATGCAAGGCCCTGTCTCGTGAACTGGAAACATTGTGAAGCAAAAATATACATCTTCAGCCTACAGGTAGCCTCGGACCCAGGGCATCCCTCCCACTTCAGAAAATGCCAACAAGGGGGAAACCTAGTTGGAGGCGGGTCCAGATCCAACGTATCCAAAATAAACCGAGAAAGGGTCCAGGAAATTTCAAGTAAAACAGTTTAAACTTAAATGAAGATTCTAATGTGGGAGAGCTTAAAAATTTAGGTTTATTATATACAACTATTTACAAATAGAAACTTAATTCAAGAGCAGCATGTTGCTCATTATCAGGTGACAGCCGAAAGTTCGAGTGAAAAACTCTATGACGTTACTAAGTTCTTTCTCTCGCGCGCAAAGCGCCCTCTATATAAGTGGGTACAAACACTAGTCTCAAGGCTACCTGATGTGCACTGGAGATTTTTGCTTCAACCGACGCCAATTTGGCAGGCTCTATGGATTTTGTTTTGTCCTAGCGCTGTCAGTTTTGTACCACAATAACTCGTGATAGACAATGGTTCATTACGAAGTGGGCTGCACTAGTCAAAATCCCGCATTAAGTATTCCTTTCTCTCCAGCGTACTCATCGGTAGCAAGGGTAAAACCTAGGCCCAATGCTACCTGTATGCTGGAGATTTATTACATCTAATTTTGTCCCCCGGAAGGGTTATAATACGTTGCAGTAACATACTGCAGACTTCTCACTTATAACGACGGATTAAATGCAAAATATGATGAGAGTAAACATTTTTACCATGTTTTTATTAACTCGCTTTCTTGTTTGTTTGTGTGTGTGTTTGTCCAGTACAAATCTTGCAATCGATTTTTAACTAGCGTCCCGACTAGCTAGACATAGCTAGAGAATAGCTTTTTAGAATAGCTCAGAACACGATGACAATGCATTTTTTAAATACTTTTAGCCATCTTTAAGCAGCATTAAATCCATTTTCAGTTAATTTTGTTTTGTAGACTGGTGCATCCATCTGTCGGCCGGGACGGGAACGAAAAGTTAAACGCAAGTTAACTTCCATTTAACTTCATTTTCTTTCAAGTTGATGGGATAATTCCATAAAAAAAAAAATTTTAAGTATTTATTAATACATAGAATTGTCAAGTTTATATGATTCAACAGAAAATGTAAAACCGTGGTATATAAAAAGTTCTTTTTATCTTGTAATTATTTGCATTATAATTATGTTGCCTGTTGCATATTATAGAGAAAAATGTGAGGGGTCGATGAAGAAAATCATTCTTTTAAAAGGGGTCCATGTAGGAAAAAGGTTGGGAACCACTGGTGTAGATTATGGCTATTGGGCTCCACAAGTGTTGGAGGCCAACTTATTTTGCCACAATTTTGATCGAACACCCCCACATGGGTAATCTCGTACCCGTCTGCCACCCCCTAGAAACTACATGGAAGGACTTTTCGACCTACTGATTTAATGTCCCTATACCAGACTTAGACAAGAGGGCCTTTAGAAGCGCTTGTCGAGATTCGAACCTTTAGTGCCGAATTCTGACATGCTAATCACTAAGAAGCCCCTAGCCCAGTACCAAACGTAGAACCAGCAAGCGAGTAACAAACAATACATTCAAATAATTCATGCCAGACGAGGAAGAAACAAAAAAAAGAGACTGTTGGCGACTGCATTTCAACTAATTTAAAATAGAATGAACTCTCATTCAAGATTCCAGGTATCAGCTGTTCAAAATTGCTCCCAATCTAATAATCTCGCTCCCCGATTGCATCTCAAGCTAACAAAGCGTAACCATCGACGATATTAATAGTCACCCCTCGATTCCCAGGTTACCGCATTTGCATATATGCTCTGCCCCATTGTCTTCTCGTGTTCAAGGGCACGCGCGCTTGAAAGGCTAATTTGCAAGCTCCTCCACAGATGCCACTCCAAGGACGCCTCTCAAAGAACATGGAATGTCGGTTCTTCGTGAGTCCGCGAGATAAAACACTCTCTAACAAGTTGTTATCCTCCTTAATGCGACCAGGACTTAGGGACCGGGGGAGATAAATTGAATTACGTGTCTTTATGATTGTCGGTTAGATTAAAACCAGTGAGAATTTCGCTTGCACGCATAGACGACGATTCTGGAGAAGGGAAATTGAATTTAGAATAGTGCCTTGACACTGGAACAGATAGCCGGGGAAGGTCAGGGTTGGCTATATGAAACGATTTTTTTTTTCGCTTTGTTTTTGATATTTAATGAAAACATTCAACAAAGGAATGGACCCGTGGCTTAGACGTCTTGTCCACTTTCGTTTTCGTTTTGAATTCCTGTCTAGCGCGGAGTCCTAGAATTACCTGACATTTTGTCAAGGGACTTGTAATGATGCATCGCAATAAAATAAAATAAATAATTACAAGATAAAAAGAACTTTTTATATACCATGTTTTTAAATTTTCTGTTGAATCATATAAGCTTGACAATTTTATGTATTAATAAATACTTTTTTAAAATTTTTTTGATGAATTATCCCATCAACTTAAAAGAAAATGAAGTTAATTGGAAGTTAACTTGTTTTTAAATTTTCTATTGAATCATATAAACATGACAATTCTATGTATTAATAAATACTTTTTTAGCATTTTTTTATGAATTATCCCATCAACTTGAAAGAAAATGAAGTTAATTGGAACTTGCGTTTAACTTTTCGTTCCCGTCCCGGCCGATAGATGGCTGCACCAGTCTACAAAACAAAATTAACTGAAAGTAACTGAAAATGAATTTAATTCCGCTTAAAGATGGCTAAAAGTATTAAAATAATGCAATGTCATCATGTTCTGAGCTATTCTAAAAGTTTCAAATGTCTAACTAGTCGGGAAGTTAGTTAAAAATCGATTGCAAGATTTGTACGGGACAAACACACAAAAACACAAACAAACAAGAAAGCGAGTTTATAAAAAACATGGTAAAAAATTAAAATTAAACTATAAATAATTCTCAGTTTGACATTTTAAATGCGCAGCAAGGTGCTTATTGAATAAATTTATTATTATTATTTTTTGTTTCACTGTTAAACATTGCCAAGGGACAAGGTAAACAGTGTTAAGAGCCATCTGGAAATGTCTACGTTTTCAGAAGAGTCCCAAAACAGAAGAAGGTTATATTCGATAGGAGAGAAAATTGAAGCGTTGTTTTTCCTAATGTTTTTATTTACTAGTAATAAACCATTCTCAAGTGGTTGGAATAATTAATATTTCTAAATTCTTAAATGGTTTTAATCTATAACGATTACAGTAAAACCGCGTTTATCCGGCCCTCGTTGATCTGGATCTCCGGTTAATCCGGATCAGATTTGTAGACATTATTCTTATTTAATGTTCACATTTAGATAATAATTTTTAACTATGATAGCAAGAACGTAACTACAAGCCAAATACTCGCTTTTTAGTTTGATTCAATGTACAGTTCCTGCATAGAATGTACAATGTTGTTGTTGCTAATGCCCCCCCCCCCCCCTGATTGGAGGTTCCATTCACCAGGTCCTAATAGGCTATTGGGCTGAAAGGGGCGGTTCCTGTTTTGAATCACCACCACTAGAGTCGGAGTCGGACTTGGCTACATGACCGGTCCCGTAATTTTGAACCGAGTCAAGTGACGAGACCGGTACACTTGACCCCGCACCTCCAGAGATAAATTTGAGAACTTGGAGGACATTGCAGCCACGACCTATTTTACGTGGCCCGGTCACCATTAGTGAACACGGCGGTGGATTTGCAGACTCGAGCATCGAACCAGGAACGTTCAGATCACTGGCCCGCTGCTCTTGCCAACTGGGCCACCACGCCCCTAGAAAGTGTATAATAAACTATGGTAATAAAATGCTGTTTGTTGAGTTTATGAAAGCTTTACTAGACTTACTAATTCTTTGTTAAGAAATTATGTGAAAAATTATTTATATGTTTTTTAATGTCTTGTAAACAATACTATTCAATTTTGTTACAAAACATAGTTTTTTTATCGTAATAAACGGTAAGCCTGCTTAGTTAAGGTTGTTTTGTTTTGCTTATTACTCATATTACCCGGATTATCCGAATTTTTCGATTGTCTGAGGTAAGTTTATATACTATTGAATTATTTAATTCAAAAATATGCTTTAAATTTTCTATAATGACATATCTTTAATAATTTTAATTATCTTTTTAAATGTTAAAAAACATGCGTTATGATTAAATAAGGCTATATGATAATGACTAGCTGAAAACCCGCACTTCGCTACGGAGTACATTCAAATTAAATACAACGGTCAATGTATGCAATTAATGCCAAATATATATATATATATATATATATATATATATATATATATATATATTTATAATAAATATGACGATCAATGTATACAATTGATGTAGAAAAAAATATATATATTTATAAAAAAAAATCATAAGGGATATTTTTATAGACAAAATAATGTCCAATCGTCTGCCGCATTAGCAAGAAAAAAAAATTTTTTTTGTCTATTTAGTTGTTATGCACGTGACGATAAATTTATTTAAAGTACCAGAAAAAGAAATCACGTGATCAGCATTTAATAAATTAAATTCTAAAAATTAATCTTTAAAAATTCACCAAAAATCAGAAAATAAAGGTAAAGATTCGAAAAAGATTTCATTTTAAATGAATTTTATGATCTTTCTCGTGATATATATTTTATAACCCTCAAAGTATTATTTTAAATGCAAACGTAAAAAAAGTTTTAAAAAAAACAGCTTAAAAATTTAATTTTAAAAAAATCTAAGAAGAATTTTTGAAAAATCTTTCTTAGTGCATCCCTACACTATAAGGAGAATCGCCATGCAAAATTTCAGTCCCTTAGGTCCAGCGGTTTAGTCTGTGCGTTGTATGTCAGTCAGTGAGTCAGTTACGGAACTGTTTTATATATAGACTAGCTGAAAACCCGCACTTCGCTACGGAGTACATTCAAAGTAAAAACATCGGTGAATGTATGCAATTAATGCCAATATATATATATAATAAATACGACGATCAATGTATATAATTGATGTAAAATATATATATATTTATAAAAAAATCGTAAGGGATATTTTTATAGACAAAATAATGTAGAAGAAGATATTCAAATTAAATCTAATATAAAAAATACTAAAGAATATAGTACAGTTAATATAGTACAGTTTCTAGAACATTTCTTTTACTGTATTTTAATATTTTTTTGGATAATGTCCAATCGTCTGCCGCATTAGCAAGAAAAAAAAATTTTTTTTTTGTCTATTTAGTTGTTATGCACGTGACGATAAATTTATTTAAAGTACCAGAAAAAGAAATCACGTGATCAGCATTTAATAAATTTAATTCTAAAAATTAATCTTTAAAAATTCACCAAAAATCAGAAAATAAAGGTAAAGATTCGAAAAAGATTTCATTTTAAAAGAATTTTTATGATCTTTCTCGTGATATATATTTTATAACCCTCAAAGTATTATTTTAAATGCAAACGTAAAAAAAGTTTAAAAAAAACAGCTTAAAAATTTAATTTTAAAAAAATCTAAGAAGAATTTTTGAAAAATCTTTCTTAGTGCATCCCTACACTATAAGGAGAATCGCCATGCAAAATTTCAGTCCCTTAGGTCCAGCGGTTTAGTCTGTGCGTTGTATGTCAGTCAGTGAGTCAGTTACGGAACTGTTTTATATATAGACTAGCTGAAAACCCGCACTTCGCTACGGAGTACATTCAAAGTAAAAACATCGGTGAATGTATGCAATTAATGCCAATATATATATAATAAATACGACGATCAATGTATATAATTGATGTAAAATATATATATATTTATAAAAAAATCGTAAGGGATATTTTTATAGACAAAATAATGTAGAAGAAGATATTCAAATTAAATCTAATATAAAGAATACTAAAGAATATAGTACAGTTAATATAGTACAGTTTCTAGAACATTTCTTTTACTGTATTTTAATATTTTTTTGGATAATGTCCAATCGTCTGCCGCATTAGCAAGAAAAAAAATTTTTTTTTTGTATATTTAGTTGTTATGCACGTGACGATAAATTTATTTAAAGTACCAGAAAAAGAAATCACGTGATCAGCATTTAATAAATTTAATTCTAAAAATTAATCTTTAAAAATTCACCAAAAATCAGAAAATAAAGGTAAAGATTCGAAAAAGATTTCATTTTAAAAGAATTTTTATGATCTTTCTCGTGATATATATTTTATAACCCTCAAAGTATTATTTTAAATGCAAACGTAAAAAAAGTTTTAAAAAAACAGCTTAAAAATTTAATTTTAAAAAAATCTAAGAAGAATTTTTGAAAAATCTTTCTTAGTGCATCCCTACATTATAAGGAGAATCGCCATGCAAAATTTCAGTCCCTTAGGTCCAGCGGTTTAGTCTGTGCGTTGTATGTCAGTCAGTGAGTCAGTTACGGAACTGTTTTATATATAGATTACATAGCCTTTTCGTGAAAGTTCGTTTTTTGTTCCTGTGACTATCTCTCATATGCAGACGAGGATATATTGTTAAATTAAGTGTCAACCAGTCTTACAATAACAACATCAGCAAAAGGCTATATACTTCGATGGTGTACTAGTAACGTCGTGGCTCTTTCCCGGGAAGAGACCACCCAAGCCCAAAGTTCTCTCTTTCGAGGGAGGCCTGTTTCCGAGAAGGAAAGAGACCGCGTTTAATTATCAGTGGATAATGAAAGCCTGTCGTGTAAATTGGCTTTGATATATCTGGCTGAAATGATTGACGCCCCGACTACAGTGTGGCGGAAGGCCACATGCCGTGCGTCCCGTCTTTCCGAGACGAAATTCACAATGAGGGAGACGAGATGGCGCTCTCAAGCCCTAGCTCAGCCGAGAATCACTCTGACTCGACACCGAGTGAAGTCTCCCAGCCCCGCAGGTGAAGTCGAGCCCCGTAGGGACTGAAAGCATGTCGCCCCGTTGACCGTTCGCCGACCGTGGGAAGCGTCTCTCCCGCCGGACGAGAGATAAGTAGGAGCGCCTGACAAGACCCCCGGCATACGGTGTTGAGCCTCGGGCAGTGCCGATAGTGTGACGAGGTGAAAGCCAAGAGCCCGCGAACCTCTCGGAGTGTTGTGAACAGAGATCCCTCGATTAGAGACACTGCGAGTACCCGAGAGCCTATGTCGACGTGTTCAGCGAAAGTATTGGAAAGGGACGGTCCCAGTTACTGACCAAGCGTTTGTTTTCTCGGCTCAAAAGCTGAACGAGTCCTAGTTAGGGATGCGACATCGACCACAAAACATCGATATTCAATATTAAAACATCGCCCCAAAACCATCGATGTTTTTAGACACCGATGTTTCTGAACATCAATTTTTTAAACTGGCTTAGTAACCTGTGGTCGATACTTTCTTGTTGTGGACTGTAGATTTTCTTTTGCTTTTTGTTTCGTAATAATTTCTTATAATCTTAATCTAGAGGCAACTATATTCATTGATTCACTTGTTATAGAAACGCACTAGACTTTTTCAACGGACTCCATAGTCCTTTATTTATTATACGGAGAGGTCTTTTTGACGACCTTATTCACTGGTTCTCCATAGGCAACTGAACTAACAGTCGCCAAGGGTTGGCGGGAAGACGGTACCCAGTGATCACGCAGGAGCGCCAACAACCTGTAATATTAATGTTACTTCGGTTAATCGTGGGGAGGGGGGAGGGGAATAATTTTACTCTCTGATTGGGCTGACACAAATGACAAAAACTCGGTTGCTAGAGTCAGCGCATATTACAGAATTTCCATTATACATTTAACTACTTTTACCAAAAAAAAATTGAGGAAGAAATTATTGCTATAAAAACAATTGATAGGACCAAAGCCATAAAGAAATATCCGTGATGTTTTCTAATTTAAATTGATTGAATGCGAAAAATTACTGTAAAAATCAAGTCATATTTATTTACAAGTTGGAGAATAATTTGCTCCCGGGAGTCTTAAATAATTTAGTATAGAAAAAAATTCTGAAGTTCATGACTGTAACCCAAGACTTAAGGATTGGTTTCATATCAATAAAGTATAAGGCAAAATCATTTAAAAGAATTTTTGAGTTTGTGCAACAGAGTTTAATTAAAAAAAAATTAATAAGAACAATTTATTAACAAATCTTTTATTTTCAAATTAAATAATACAAAACAAGATTAGATACATTTACACCAATTTGAAGTACTGATGTAAAACCAGCGTATGGGGGGGAACTGAACAAGCTTATTTTTTTTTAATTATTTATTATTCATTGGTTGTTGACTGCCATTTGACTCGTTGCTAGTGAATCGTTCCCCCCTTTTTGAATTCGTTCTTTTCAGAATTCAGACTTACATTTACTCAGTGTGAAAATTATGCTACATGGTTATTATATATATATATATTTTTTTTATGGTACTTTTTCATTTAAAAAAACATCAAGACAACGTAAAACATCGAGCACAAAACATCGATGTTAAAAAAAATCGGATTCAATAAATCGATGTTTAGAACATCGATGTTTTGAAAACATCGACATCGATGTCGCATCCCTAGTCCTAGTGACTGTTAGAGAGATTCCTCTCTGTTGAAAAACTAGAAGACTCTTCGTGAAAGTTCGTTTTTTGTTCCTGTTATCATAAACTGGGCAATTCGACTTCCCTGCCCAGTCTATTCGGATAGCGCGCCGAACTATGGCTAATTTCTAGCCACCCTGTTCCCTCAGAAATCACTGAGAATACGCTGGATTAATGAACGTAAAAATAACACATTTATTCACTTGGCGTATTTACAAACTATATACAATAACTCCTTGAGTTTTGCACCTCCAGTGCATTCATGGCTTCCAGCCAAATCCATAATTCACACCTGTAAGGCACTCCGGCCAAACAATCACAATCACTTTCCACGCGGCTCTCCGGCACGCGCGAACCACTGGTCCGAGACAAGGCGACCACCGTCCACCGAGTCCCGTCTCCCTCTGTCTGTCACTGGCCTGCAACGACGATCCACCAGTCCAAACTGGTTCTATTTCGACGGCATACTTCCGGAACAACCGCTGTCTGTCCAGAAACCACGTGCACTCCAGTCCTCGTTGTCATCTGTTTACTAGACAGCTGGCACGCCTCTTGATTGATGGACCTGAAATAACCTCTGGTAAATACTCCTTCAAAGCTGCAAAGAGACTTCACCATATTTCATGTATAATAGCGCATATAGATTGGTGCAGAGTTCTCTGCCTCCAGACCCCCCGACTCCTGTCATCACATTACTCACGGTAACATTAGACACGGTATTTAGAACCACCCCCATTCCCGCCCGCAAGGTTTCTTTGCTGTGGTGTCTCCCCCGACCCCGCTCGACACCATTTGACCCACTGACCCCCCACCCTTTCTCTGATGGACCGCCAGAGGAGGCGATCCACGCATAGTACAGAGTACAGAGTGAACATAAATCACTGGATTCCCCAAGGCACAGGCAGAGAACTCTGCACCAATGCATATGCACCATAATACCGGGGGTTAAGCAGAGAGTCCGCCGCCATCACACTGTGAATATCTCTCATATGCAGACGAGGATAGTCTCTCTGCTTGTATATATACTGAATTTAATACAAGCTGGGTGTTTTAAAAAGAATTCTGTCTCTCGTGTGTTTGTTTCAACAACAGGGACGTTAAAATGGCTTCCATTTTCATTTACCTATCTGTGTGAGACTGGGTTTCAAATCTGGATTTTTAAAATAGCCTGTCAAAATTCGCTTATTTCATTTTCCTATTATTATTAAAATTTTCCGAATTTTTTAAAATTTTATTTCAACAAAAAAAATTTTTTCATTGGGTTGTGGGATTTTTTATTTAATGAATGTGGGTCACGGTTGAAAAAAGTTTGTGCACCATTGCCCTAGACCAGGGGTCGTCAACCTTTCAATACCTACCGCCCACTTTTGAATCTTTGTTGATGGCGAAGTTTCTTTACCGCCCACCGGTGCATATCCGCAGTGATTCAATTTAGCGCAAGTGCGAAGTATTTTTTAGAGGGGAGGTTTGCAAAAAATTTGTACTTAAATTTATCTTTTTATTTATACTTTATGTATATAAATACATAAATAGCTGCGTATGGCTACAAAGCTCATTTGTTGCTTCCTCGTCCACGAGTATATTTCGAGAAGTGTCCGGTGAATTATTACTTGTAATTCAAGTTTAGAGATGGAATCCAAACGTAAATTGCAAAAGCATATTTTAAAAAGTCAAAACTCGCGAATATGGAGCGAATGTATTCGATATATGGAGGAAGAACAAAATTTGTAACAATGGACAAAAAATCCCACCGCCCACCATGAAAGGTTGTAAACCACTGTCTAGACCAGGGATTCCCAACGGGATCCAGGTGGAACCCTTGGGGGGGGGGGGGGGGGGGTTGGTGGCGATGGAAGTTTAAAAAGGGTCTATAGTATTCCTGGGGTCTATTAGGGGTCGATGATAAATTTTTCTGTTTTAAAATTTAATTTAATTTTCCAGGAATGTAGTTATTAGGTAATAATATCCGTTTTAATATGTACAAATATATATTTATATTAGTTATGTTAGTTATTGTGATTATAGAATAAGAAATTTCAGGTCAAACATTAATATAATTGTATCAGTGCATCAAGCACAACCACCACATTAATTGAAATCGAACGTTTGTGCAGCTACAATCTGTGTTTCTGAAATCTTGTTTATATTTGTGAAATTAAAGATTGAAATAATACAAAGATAATAAAACCTAAACCTATTGAACCACTTTTTCTAATTTTTTGTTCATATTCTTTGTCAAATTGTTATCTTTAAGTGTTTTATGTGCAAATATTAGTATCATAATTATGTTATATGCTGTAAATTATAGAGGAAAATGTGAGGGGGTTGATGAAGAAAATTATTCTTCATCGGGATCGATGTAGGAAAAAGGTTGGGAACCCCTTCATATGCGTAGCGTGCTTCTAGCTTTTTTTTTTTTTTCTTTTTTTTTGGGGGGGGGGGGGCATGAATTGAATTCAGTTAGAGCCCTCCTCTGCGCACTGACTGCCGGACGGTCCTTAAAATATTTTTGAAATTGAATAACAATAGAATTGATGTTTGAGTAGTATTCAAAAGATATACAATGAGAAAAAAATATAATATAAATAATATGAGAAAAAAATATAGCATCGAATTTTTGTTGTGGAAAATATCGTTGTTAAAAACTACGTTAAAACGAACGGCATAATCGGAATCTTCAGTTTCACAGTTTGAAAAAGCGGGGAAAAACCAACTTTCTTAAAAGTTTTGTACAATTTTCCGATTTTAACTGAACTTCTATTAACGTTTTAATATATTTCAAGTTAAGTTGCCCCCTCCCCCCCCCCCCGAAGCTACGCCTATGAACCTCTAGCCTAGACGATTCGTAGACTGGTGCCTGTAATTTGATTTTCCCTGCAAGCTAAGGACCTCGTTTGTATACGGTTTACGTTATTCACGGATTTCACTTACTAATGTCGTTTATGGGAACGATTGGCAATATAATGAGGGGAAGTGGGTTGAAAGAATTGTTTGCGAATATTTATGCTGAAAACAGTATCGATAAGATGATGTCTGACCATTCATACGCCCGAGCTGTAAGGGCTCACACTTTGGCCTATCTAGCATTAGCACAGGAAGTGGTGAAAACAATTGTCTTGACAGCAGAAGAGACATTTGTGCTCGAAAATCTTCTGTCAGACTGTGACAAATCTACAATTTTAGAAACGCATGAAAATGAAAAATTCCACTTGATAGTAACATAACTCCACAGTGCCCTACAAAAACTTCAAGGCAATGGACCTACTGCACAGCTGTGGGTTAACTATTTTCGAATGGTGAAACAGTTCATCCAAGCAGAGAGGATGGGAGACTTTCAATTTCAGTCGTCTGGTCGTGAACAGTGACCTCCCACCACCCACCAAACCTTCCCCCTCCACCCCCACCCCTTCAAAATGTTAAATTGAATAAATTTTAACTTTACTGACTCATATCAGACAGGTTATTGGAGATATAAAGGCAATTGCATATGATGAAACATGAAAATTAGCTTAAATTTTTAAAGTTTGGAAAATTTGCCAAACTTTGAAAAGCTGTATCTCAGAAACTATTAGGTCTACCAAGTCCATTCTGGTCTCAAATTGTAGCAAATTTAATCTAGTTTAAAAATGTATAGTATAATCTTTGCCGAAAACGTGCTCCTTCATGGTCAAAATGAGAAAAAAACGAAAAAAGTGCGAAAATTTTGAAGTTTGTGAGATATTCAAAAGTGATCCGGGGGGCTGCCGAGGTCGAAAACTTGGATTTTGCATCTCAGTCACATCCCATACAAGAAAAATAAAAGAAACCTACTACCCCCCACTTGATGCAACTTAGCCCCCCCCCCTTTTCATTACAAGGTTACTGGACTAAAAGGGGTTCTCTCTCTTTTCTGTCTCTTAACATCACCTATCCCTGGGGTAGACTCAAATTGAGGGGTTATTCACTACAAACATGTCAAGAGAACCTTGCTTCTGTCTACGTTTCAAAATGTTTCTGAAGTGAGACAATTGTTCGATCATTACGATGTACTAGGTTACGATGTACTAGGTTACTGGACTATTATATCCCTACGGAATCCCATCCTCGCATGTTCGTATCGGTTTCGTGTGAAATTCTTTACTGAATGTTCCTTTAGCAAGCTCGATTGCGATGAGTAACGCGGGCTTTTCCTTGACGTTTGAGTCACCACATCTTTGATCCGGGATGCCAATTTTTTTTTTTTCGTGAGCGACATTCTGTTCTCAATTATTTACACGCAGGATGTCTCCGAGGGCGGAATGTTTCCCGTCGGGACATCGTTAAGATGATAAGGTAATTCCAACCAGAGTCAAGGGCATGTCCGTGTTGGATTCGAACTTTCTAGCGTTTCGCGCCGACAAAGCGGTCACAACAAAATCGTAAACAAGGTCAAGGTTCAGCCGCAACAGATGACTCCTGGATCTCACTTCGTTCCTTTGGTGAATGTTCTCGAAAGGGCGGGGGTGTGATCTTGAAAGCGAAAATAAGCAATTACTGTGAATTTTAAAAAAAAAAAAAAAAAAAAGGTAAGGAATTATGTACTGCTGACTCTTCGATTTTCATGGATTTTTTTTTATTTCGCAAATTTTCTAACTATTATTGAGAAATGATTTTTAAAAAAAATTACAGTGGTAATAAATGCTAAATAAACATTATAAAAGTTTGCAAAACGCAGTACTGCTCTGTATACAACTGTGTTTTGTAAATTTTAATGCTTTTAACCCTTCTTTTTTATTCAATTCCTACTATTAGTTCACACTCTCCCTGTATATATCTTGTTCAAATTTTCAATCGTTAATAAGATACTTTTTATTCATCCACTCAAGTTCAAATACATTTTTTTAAACTTGTAGTGGATGACACTTGATGTTAATACGGTTTTTTCAAATATTAATTCATTAATAAAATTTAATTAATCGATTTTAGTTTTAGACCTAGAGCGTCTCTTGCTCTTGAATAGTAATTTCCCTGTAGTTACTCTGTAAACGGTAGCACTGCGGTAGCGCGGTCTCCTCCCGTCCTGTACCTGACAAACTTTTTCTCTCTCTTTCCCCCCTCCTAATCTCGCACAGTAGGCGAGGTTCTGGCAGGTAATCCTTTTTTTCAATTCCTACTATTAGTTCACACTCAAATTTTTCTTTGTTGACCTAAATAGGAATTGACTTTAAAAAATTTTGTTTTTATAATACTTGTTTACATGTTTTTATTAACTCGCTTTCTTGTTTGTTTGTGTGTTTGTCCAGTACAAATCTTGCGATCGATTTTTAACTAACTTCCCGACTAGCTAGACATTTGAAACTTTTAGAATAACTCAGAACACGATGACAATGCATTCTTTTAATACTTTTAGCCATCTTTAAGCAGAATTAAATTAATTTTCAGTTATTTTCAGTTACTTTTGTTTTGTAGACTGGTGCAGCCATCTATCGGCCGGGACGGGAACGAAAAGTTAAACGCAAGTTATCTTCCAATTAACTTCATTTTCTATCAAGTTGATGGGATAATTCATCAAAAAAAATTTTTAAAAGTATTTATTAATACATAGAATTGTCAAGTTTATATGATTCAACAGAAAATTTAAAAACATGGTATATAAAAAGTTCTTTTTATCTTGTAATTATTTAACGTTGGATTAAGTTCCTCCATAACGGTTCTCCGGAAAGGAAAATTTCAGACTCTAAAACTGTCTGTCTGTTCGTCGTCGCGAGCTATAATTTTGGCAGCGCGCCAAACCCAGTCTATCGCTTGGACAAGTTAAACAGAAAAGTACCAAGATGCGTCAAAATTCTGACATACATATATGTATATATATACATACGTACATATATATATGCGTATATATACATACGTACACACACACACACACATATATATATATATATATATATATATATATATATATATATATATATATATATATATATATATATATATATAGATAGACAGATAGATAGATAGATAGATACATATATACGTACAAAAGAGGTTAGCAACGATAAATAATCTTACGTTAATAACCGCGATAGTTTCGTTAGAAGAGACAACCTGAATTTTTTTTTTCCAGTGCGATAGGGGTCTTTCGACTTTCGCCAATTCTACAACGCAAAATTGCTGGTTGCTTGTGACAGGAAAACCCTATAGGGGAACCAACACCAACCCCTGGTGCCTGCTCAATTTAGACCGAGCACCCCCCAGGAGCGACATCTGTGGGATTCTTACCCTCCTCCGATCCCTACAAACCCCACGAAAGGATATTCCGGCCCACGATTTAACGTTCCCGTACCCGGCGTGCACACTTGGGTACAGTTGCTGGTCGGGACTCGAACCGAACATCTTCAGTACCGCATCCCCTCCCGCTAACCATTAAGATGCCTCGAGCCCGCATTTTAACTTATAGCAGTAGCATATTGTCTGCGTGTGTGTTTTAACAATACGTTTTTTGATTCTGCGGCTTTCAATAAAGAAATAATAAAAACATGTGATAAATGGAGCACACTTACAACGTATTTTAAACATAAAGGGATGATATCTCAGATTTAATCATTCTAGGCATCTCTTGGAATATTTTGGCTTATTTCACGGCACATGCAAAATATCTTTTTAAAAAAGCATAAAGGGATGATATTAAAAATTTAATCATCCTAGTCAATTCTTGAACTATTTGGAGTGAATTTCCGGAATTTAAAAAAAAAATATGTATACAGGGTGCTCTCAGAGTGGACTCCCACATTTCTGAAGGTCACTGGTAAGAGACTGGTGTGTGTGTGTGAGGGGAGGGGGTACGGCGGCACGGGCGATGTGAACAGTTAGGCCTCGTACACACGATACGGTTTCGGCTTTATGATCGTCTCGGTTTTGCCGTTCCGTGTACAGTAAACAATGGTATTTTGTTATGTGCGTTCACACGTTGCGGTCAAAAACCGCAAACGAGGGAACAACCGAATCGGTAGCAGATGTCGTTCGATTTTGTCTACCGAAACTGAATAGACGGAACCGACGCCAGGCCGTTTCGGTTGCCATTAGCCATTGGTGTATAGGGGGGGGGGGGGGGGTTGAGAGGGGGAGTACACACGATTCGGTTATTTTGAAGGAAACGTACACCAGTGCCGATCTAGCTACTGAAGTGATTTTTTAGTTTTTTTTACAGTTTTTTTTCAGTTTTTTTTACACAATGGAGAAAATCGACACAGAAATTTTAATTTCTTTGGTTGAAGAAAGACCGACCATTTGGAACAAAGCATAAGAATGTTTTACTTTAAATGACGCTTTAAACGACGTTTAAATCATGTTTATATCTTAATTAAAACAGGAGATATTATTATTGATAATATTATCATTATTATTATTATTATTATTATTATTATTATTTGCACCATTCTAATAGCAGCCAATCTTTGTTTAAACCTGTAAATACGTTTTCTGCATGATGGGTTTTTTCACCATTTCTCATCTTTAAATTGTTATAAGTCAAGAACCGTTAAAGATAAATGGTTCAAACTTGGAACATGTCTTTTATTTTACTTTAATTTTGATTCAACAAATTAGAAAAATATATTTACTTTTGAAAATATGATTTTTTAAAAATAAGTTACATCATTTTTTTTAATTATCTAAATATTTTTTAATTTTTTTAAAAATTAATATTTTAAAAAACGCTGAATCGAAATTAAAACATATATTTCTGTTTAATTAAATGAAAAAAATTTGAAACTCGACAGATAATATTTCGAGTTATAACGATTTTAAATTACCACTCTTTTTTTTTCATTTTAAAATATTAAAACTTTTTAAAAACTTTATGAGAAGTTTTATGATGTGATTTTGTTTGCAAATTATATGGTTAACCATTACAAAAAATTCAAAGTTTTAACTCAATAAATGTATGTATCGTCATTCGGAAGTAGTTGAAAAATTTCGATTAATCTCTTCTTAATTCAATCATAAGCGTTTGAAAAGATCCCAGACAATATCTGTACCTCAAAATAGGATGTACCGAATACGTTCTATAAATTTTTTTAATGTTGCTTCGACGATGACGATACCAGTACATTACAAGAAAGGTATTTTACGTCCATCCTGCAAAGTGAACTACTGCACTGCAATGATTGCAAAGGTGTTTGTTCTGTGCGGACGGAAAAACCGTACGCGGTAAAAGTAAAACCGAATCGTGTGAACACAGCTTTCGGTTGACACCGAAACGATTATAAAACCGAAACCGTATCGTGTGTACGAGGCCTAAGGATGGATTTTCTAGTTGTCAGTAGACACCATGAGTGGGTCCGGTGAACATCATTATTCTGTTATCGAGGTGATTGTCACGCAGAGTGACAATATAAGAGCACGCACTGGTCTGGCATGAGGTGTGTTTAGAAACCAGCAAGACTTAAGTTAAAATAATTATGTTTATTCGAAACTTCAATAAACATTTAAAAATATTAAAAGCAATAACTTAAAACATTTGTATAATCAAAACAATCTCACACAGAGACTTCTAACATACGCGTCTCACTAGCTCGTGAGTTCAACTGTGTCTGCTGCAAGCGGCCCCTTTGCTCTAACTCGAGCAGTATTTATACAAGCCAGTAACATAACATTGACATATTTGCATAAAGTACACTGGAAAGGAAAAATAACAAACCATGGGGAAAATAAACGAAAGACAACATTTCTCAGATGTATGACGTCAAAGTTGCTGTGACGCCATTACTTGTTAGATAATAAGTGCTACATCAGTCTAAAACGATAGCATGAATGTCGGTAAGTAATACAAGTAAATGATCTAATAAACTGAAGTTTAGATAGCCCTTTTAAGGTTCATTTTCCTAACAGTGATCTTTATAAAAAACGATTCTGTAACCGCGGCACAGAGGACATTTAGGACACGCTATGCAACTGAGGACATTCCCGATCCGAAAAAAAAAAAAAATCCTGCGATGGGTTTCAAACGGGAGAGAAAGTGCATTACCAAGGAAACTAACTAAGTGATCGTCCTTTAGAACAGTGCTCCCCAACCTTTTTATCGCCGCGGACCGGTCAACGTTTAATGATGTTACCGCGGTCCGCTAAGAGGGGGGGGCGTTGATTGTTTATATTTTAGATTGCTTTGATTTAATAATTTTAATTTAATTGTACTTAAACATGCCTTCAAAATAAAATACAGTTACACCAAAAAATGAATATAAAGTGATTTAACAATTTAGAACGCTAAATCAATGAGAACCCTGAGCTTGTGGCCCTAAGCTGGCGGACCGGTACCGGTCCGCGACCCGGGGGTTGGGGACCACTGCTTTAGAACACCTGAAAATACTCAACAAGTCTCCGAGTCCGAAATTCGTGAGGAAGTGGCCGCCATTCCCCCACAGATAACCAACAGAGTGATAGAAAACTTGACTGAAGAAAACTGAAGACCATAACAGGCGCCACCTGACTGATGTTATCTTTAATAGCGCATATAGATTGGTGCAGAGTTCTCTGCCTGCAGACCCCCGACTCCTGTCATCACATTAGTCACGGTAACATTAGACACGGTATTTAGAACCACCCCCATTCCCGCCCCCAAGATTTCTTTGATCTGGTGTCTCCCCCGACCCCGCTCGACACCATTTGACCCGCTGACCCCCGCCCTTTCTTTGATGGACCGCCAGAGGAGGCGATCCACGCATAGTACAGAGTACAGAGTGAACATAAATCACTGGATTCCCCAAGGCACAGGCAGAGAACTCTGCACCAATGTATATGCACCATTAACCGTAGTGTAGTGGAGAAAAAACAACTAGATTATACAGTATTTTCAGAAAATATAAAGCTTTTTTTTTCTGTAAATTGTTTCGTCTGTATTTTATGACCCTTGCGAAATGGGAAAGCCCATTCTACCGCCTTTTTGCTACTGGGACTAAAAGAATTATGAGGCGGAATTCCCCATGGGTTCACATGGGGACTGAAAATGTGCTGGTTTAACTGATAAACCGCCATAACGAATCGGCTGCAACTCTTTACAATGGTGGTCGATTGTTTGGAACTTTAAGTATCAATTCTTTCTTGGACTAGCTCAGAAAATTACTTTTTCACTTAAAGGGAACATATGATTTTTTTAACGTAGGATTACGTTCCTCAATAATGGTCCTCCGGAGAGAAATTGTCCGGCGTCGCGAGTTATAATTTTGGCAGCGTGCCAAATCCTGTAGCAGTAAACAGTTAAACAGAAAAGTTCCAAAATGCGAAAAGAAAAAAAAAAGCGAAAAAAAAAGAGCAACGATAAATAATTCTATGTTAATAACACGCGGTAGTTTCGTTAGAAGAGACCACCAAAAATATTTTTTGTCGAGTGCACAGTTTGAAAATTTATTTCCGTATTCGTTGTAACACTATTCTACGTGATATTAAATGCCCCCCCCCCCCGTATTAAAAGAAAAACAGCTTAGAATGGTAGCATTTAAAATAGATATGTATTTGCTGAAGTATGATTAGATAATTACAAGATAAAAAGAACTTTTTATATACTATGTTTTTAAATTTCCTGTTGAATCATATAAACTTGACAATTCTATGTATTAATAAATACTTTTTTAAAATTTTTTTGATGAATTATCCCATCAACTTGAAAGAAAATGAAGTTAATTGGAAGTTAACTTGCGTTTAGCTTTTCGTTCTCATCCCGGTCGATAGATGGCTGCACCAGTCTACAAGCCAAAATTAACTGGAAATGAATTAAATGCTGCTTAAAGATGGCTAAAAGTATTAAAATAATGCATTGTCATCGTGTTCTGAGCTATTCTAAAAGTTTCAAGCGTCTAACTAGTCGGGAAGTTAGTTAAAAATCGATTGCAAGATTTGTACTCGACAAACACACACACAAAAACAAACAAGAAAGCGAGTTAATAAAAACATGGTAATTAAACATCCTAATCAAACCTTGAATTTTTTTGGGGGGTAAATGTAAATTAACATTCAAGCTATCTTAAAAATAGAAAATGGGATAGTGATAACATCTAAGATTTGATCATCCTTGTCAGTTCATGAAAACTTTTGATTCATTAAGAAGCGTAAAAATAGAAGCCTAGATTAATGATATTTAAAATTTAGCCAAGGCCAGTTCTTAAAATAATTCGGGTTAGTTAAAAAGATAATTTTAAACAGAAGACAAGTGTGGGGTATTATTCTGCAAAACTGAAGAAGAAAGATTTCAGTCGTGCCGTTATCTTTGAGAATCAGATCGAAAAATTATCTTTCAGTTGCATAATAATTACGTCATCGCGTCAGTCGGAATCTAATCATTTGACAGAACAGACGAACCTTTATCATATGATGCCCATGAATGAATAATTCAGCTTATTTCGTTATTCTAAATGGATACTAAACCTTCATGAATAATGCAGCGCAAATAAAGTAAGATATTTCCGGCCATTTTAGAAAGAAAAAAAAATAATTTGATCATTGTGCCGTCAAAATGACCCAAGAAATTGTAATACAATTTTTCAATCACGTGACTATCACGGGAAAAGTGTTCTATTGAATATGGAAAAAAAAATTCATGTAGTCTCTTCTAACGAAACTACCGCTGATTATTAACGTAGGATTACTTATCGTTGCTTACCTCTTTTGTATGTGTTATGTATATATGCATCTATATACAGAGGCTGTTCACACATTTTTTAGACGATGTATATTGTATTCACAAAACTAAATTACATAAAATTCTTGTGTTTTAAATGTTCTATTTGACATCCCTTATTCTGAACTATCTTTCGACACCGCAATTTCCAGGATAATAATGCCTTTTGAAGTGTCAGAAGAGGTATTCTATCCCATTCCTCCTGAACAGCTTTCCAGAGTCCTCTAAGGGTTTTGGGAGCACGTTTGAATAATGCAGATTTTAAAAGTCCGAAAGCACAAAAATCCATAGGTGATACATCGGGAGATTTAGCAGGGATATCAGTGAAGGGTATGGCCTTGATACCAGTTTTTTGTTCCATTTCTTTTAGGAAATTTACAGTGAATTTTGATGTGTGACTGCTAGCTTTGTCCTGATGGAGTCTCACAGATTGATGGCACTGTGGGTAAAGCGATGGTATTTCATTCAGAAAAGTTGGCGATAAAATATGTTCCTGATAGTATTTGGAGTTAATCTTGACATTTTTTTCCACTCTTTTTATTGTTAACTAGCATTATAAGAAAAACCAGCAACAATCATGAATCCCTTAGAAAAACTTCCTTTCGATTCTTTGAACCATGTACTTAATTTTTGTCTCCCCTTTTATGATAATAAATGGCTCTTTTTTTGTTGCAATCATTTAAATACACCCATGATTCATCTATTGTGACAATTGTTTTCCATTTTTCTTTGGATAAGTGTTTCTCATATAGAATTCTTCAGCGTGTCCTGTGTTCAGCGATATGATTTGGAAGAAGACGATGCACATTGCGTTTTTTCGCTTTCTTAAGATTTAAATCAACGTTTATCATTTTGTTTACAGTGGACACCGAGCATTTTAATGATTTTGCAACTGTCCTTTGACTAGGGGGATTTTCTTTTAACATTAGACAACGTACCTTTGCAATAGTCGAAGATGTCCGTTTTTTCCTTGGATACTTGTTTGGAATATTTGTCGCACTTGAGGCTCCAATTTGACGTTTTTTCCTTTCTTGTTGACGATATTACCTATCGACGCTTTAGATATCACAAAACCATGACTCTCACATTGTTTTTGGATAACGGAGTATGCATATTTCTCTTCGGAAAGAGCATAAATGTAGCCTTCGAACCACTGCTTTGTTAAAAACGCCATTTTGAATAAAAACAAAACTTTCAAGCCGCAGACGATAATTTTGAATTTTAAGAACATAGTACAACTGCAATTATTTCTTTTGCAGCAAACGATTTTTTATTACCACTTACCAAAATCGTCTAAAAAATGTGCGAACAGTCTCTGTATATGTACGTATATATATATATATATATATATATATATATATATATACATATATGTATGTCAAAATTTTAACGCATTTTGGTTCTTTTCTGTTTAACTGTTTACTGCTTGTCGAAGCGATACAGACTGGATTTGGCACGCTGCCAAAATTATAACTCGCGAGGACGGATGGACGGATGGTTTTACCGTCTGAAATTTTACTTTCCGAAGGACCGTTGTGGAGGAACGTAACCCTGCGTTGAAATTCTCAAACTGTGCAGTCGATTAAAAACACTTCATGTGTTTCCGTTAAGTGCAACATTAATTTTTTGATCTAGTCCAAGAAAGAATTGATACGAAAAGTTCCTTACAATCAACCACCTCGGAAAAGTGTTATATATATATAATACACTTATATATATATATAAAAGTGTTATATATATATATATAAGTGTTATATATATATGTATATATATATAAGTATATATATATATATATATACATATATGTATGTCAAAATTTTAACGCATTTTGGTTCTTTTCTGTTTAACTGTTTACTGCTTGTCGAAGCGATACAGACTGGATTTGGCACGCTGCCAAAATTATAACTCGCGAGGACGGATGGACGGATGGTTTTACCGTCTGAAATTTTACTTTCCGAAGGACCGTTGTGGAGGAACGTAACCCTGCGTTGAAATTCTCAAACTGTGCAGTCGATTAAAAACACTTCATGTGTTTCCGTTAAGTGCAACATTAATTTTTTGATCTAGTCCAAGAAAGAATTGATACGAAAAGTTCCTTACAATCAACCACCTCGGAAAAGTGTTATATATATAATACACTTATATATATATATAAAAGTGTTATATATATATATAAGTGTTATATATATATGTATATATATATAAGTATATATATATATATATATATACATATATGTATGTCAAAATTTTAACGCATTTTGGTTCTTTTCTGTTTAACTGTTTACTGCTTGTCGAAGCGATACAGACTGGATTTGGCACGCTGCCAAAATTATAACTCGCGAGGACGGATGGACGGATGGTTTTACCGTCTGAAATTTTACTTTCCGAAGGACCGTTGTGGAGGAACGTAACCCTGCGTTGAAATTCTCAAACTGTGCAGTCGATTAAAAACACTTCATGTGTTTCCGTTAAGTGCAACATTAATTTTTTGATCTAGTCCAAGAAAGAATTGATACGAAAAGTTCCTTACAATCAACCACCTCGGAAAAGTGTTGCTGCTGATTTTGTACTGATTGATTCGTTAAGGAGGTTTATCAGTTAACCAAGCACATCTTCAATGCCCATGTGAACCTATGGGGATTTCCCCTTACATTTTTTTAAAAATCCCGCTAGCAAATGCATATTTTTTAACTCTGTTTTTTTTTTCCAAATCGTAAAGTAGATATTTTAATACAGAGCGCGTAGTTCTTAAAATTTGAAATTTTTGGCTATTATTCTCTACACATTAAATTATTATCAGTCTATCCCAAGAAAATAAAAATCCCATTTTAGAAATTAAATTTGAAAAAGAGAAGAATTTTGAAAAACGTACATGGTGTATTTAAAGATGTACTCCCTCCCCCCCCCCCAAAAAAAAAAGAAAGAAAACAGCCAAAATATACTTTTGCTAATTTCTAATTAGTAAATTAGAGAGGAAATTTCCCCTATTGCATAACATGGGGGGAACAATATGTGGGGGAACGCCAGTGGACGAACGCTATCTTCTGCTTCAGAAGCAATGTGAACAAACCCTTTACTTTATTATTCCACATGGTGTGAAGCCAATAAAACCTCTTTAATTCGTTCTCTGAGTCGCAAATTTTTTTTTTACTTTCTAGAGACGGAAAGAATTAATACCTTTCTCTGATCAAAGTAACAGCGAGAAATTCGAACATACAAGGGGAGGAAGAGAGACGTAGAGATCACGGAACCTGTAGATGTGTTCCAGAATGTGATATTTTCTACATTGCAATAATTGAACAAAATTATAAGTATTCCAGTATCGTTGAATTCTATTTCCCCGCGCTATTCCGTATGATTTCATATTAGCGACAATTCTAACTACAGATTTAAGGCCTGTTCACATTGCAGTCCGTTAGCGTAAACGTAAAAGGAAAAATGGCGCTGGACGGAAATAAACCAATCATGGGCCTTAACAATTTCGTTGTTAATCGTTTGGAGGTTTGTCATTGGTTAAACATATTTCAATACTTTAACGCATACGCTAACGGACTGTAATGTGAACAAGCTCTAAGTGAGGAAAAAAATTAATTATTTGTATTGAAAAAATGGTAGATAAAACGGACTGGTATAATGATGTGGCACTCCAGATGTTACGTCACAGTGCAAGCAGCGCACCTCCAAAATAGCCCATGCAGTCATCTTCATTCGAATGAATTATCCAAATCTCCCAATGAAGAAGCTGCCACAGGCGTCGACGCTGATTGGCCGTAATTAAAAAAAATAATAGAACACAGCACAACACGATTTTGTAATTCTTGGCTTCTTTTCATTATGCTATTCTGGTGCTATCTTATAATTTAATAAACTATTATTATTATTGTTTTTTGCCGCCTAATTTTTATTATCAAACACTACACTGAGATTCAGTTGGATATGACAGGGGACAAAATACGAAAGAAATCAACCTACAGAAAAAGACAGATTTTTCAAAGATAAAGATATACCACAGGCTGCCGGACAGTCATCTTCCTCTCGCTAAACAATCGTGCTGTTTTGATTAAAAATTATTTTTCTAAATCCTATTTTAAACTTTTTCTATCACCTTGTTTTGGCTATGACTGACACTCATTAACATATGTTTACTTTTCGGGGGGAAAATAAACAATTATTGTTTCCCGCTTCAGTTCCTTTTCCATTTATCCTCCTGTCCCAGACAAAACTCGTGCGTGATTCATCGCGTATAATTAAAACGTGTTCGTGCCGATTGGGGCATCTCTTGTTTGCACACAATAAATGCATAGCAAGAGCATTTGTTAAACAATAAATTCTGAAGTTTTGAGGTTTAGGGTTTAGGGTAAATTTGCTTCGGGCCCAGGTGGTGTCGCTTAGTCCAAATTCCCTTATCTTGACACTTTCACTTTTCCCCCAGTGAAATTCTGCAATTATCACATTATTATTGTATGACCCTGAATGGGGCCTTTTTTTTTTCTTAAGCTAACTTAACATCTAGTTAACTGTGGGCCAAAACCTTCCCTTACCTGATATTTATTCTTCTCTTTTACTTAATACTTAAATTCTCTATTAAAATTAATTTTACCTTAATTACTTGCTACTTCTAATGTTAATTTATCATTAACTTAATTTATCCTTATTTCCTTCAACTCATGAAGGCCTTAATATTTTAACTTACCCATTAAGATCATTATCCTAATACTTATTCTAACGTAACGACTATTAAATTTTACTGAGCACATTTACATTGACTACAAAATATCTTGCGACAGGAGTTAAAACCAGCAGGTCCAGGAACTCCACTTCTAAATTTCAACAGCTGCTTAGGAAGGGAGAAACTCTCTATTTTTGTTTTGTTTTGTTTTGTTTGAAACCAGGGATTCCAAATTTCTGTACGCTGGCGGCACCCTTGCGATTGAGATTAGAAACTCGGGGCACCTTGTTAGAATTTTATATAATCAAAACGGAAATATTTTCAGGAACATCTATATATTTAAGTTGCTAATCCGATTCTTTGGGCAGTCCGTGAGAGAAATCTACTGCCTCAATTTACTTCATGATGGTCTGAAACGAAAGATTTTAATCTATAAATGTGTCAAATTTAGTTTTTGTAACGGCAATTTCTATTAATCAGCGATAATTTACAATTAAATTACAATTTACAATTCTGAATTCGTTCCTGAAAACCAGATATTTCACATTTAACCGGGCAGTTTTATAAATGGATGGGCTTGTTTTTTTTTATACAAAATCCTTAAACTAGGCAGACATAATTTCAAAAAATAATTAGATAAAATTAAATAACATTTATCTTTACTCAACCTGTACTGAAAGGTGTTGATGGCCTTGTAACGTCGTGGATTCCCTTTCCTGAGAAGAGATCACCCGAACCAAAGCTCTGTTTTCTTAGAAAACATTCTGAGGATCTGGGGGGGGGCACACTTAATTACCAGGGGGATAAGCAAGCCCCTGGGCGACTGCTGTGTAAGTTAGCTTTCATATTTAGCTGAAACCAACTGACGCCTTGAAAAGACAGCGGAGGAAGACACCCTGCCTCACGTCTGTGTCCATCGAAACGCAGGTTACAAAGCGCGAGATAGGCTGGCCTCCTAGGTTGCGTGCCGGACGATGGCCGAATGGCTAGGGCGCTGGCATTCGGTACCAGAGTCTGTGGGTTCGAATCCCACTCTTGGCATGGACGTTTATAGCCGTTCGGAATCGGCTTTAAGCAGTAGGTCCCGGTCTAATTATAATTAGCCCTCGTGTAGCATAAATTGACCGTAGCGCTCCAAACCAAACCAAACCAAGCCTCCTAGGTTGCCGAAGAAAGCGAGAGACTGGCCGGCGCTCGCCCCACCGAGATGAAGAAGACCTCCGTGGGGAGCTGAAATGATGACCGTTCGTTTAACAAGCGTCTATAGCCGCAGAAAGCATGGGAAACCGCCACGAAACCAACCCATATATAGGGGCGCCTGACAACAGGATATGAGAGAGAGCGCCGGCATCCTAATCGACGAGATCAGCGAAAGGATTGGAGCGAAGGAAGACCCAGGTGCTGATCGGTGCGGTTCATCTCTCGGTTAAAGACTGAAAGAGTCTTTGCGAATGCTTGAGAGAAATATCTCAGATGCATACTAGAATAGTCTCTCTGCCATTGTACATATTTTATATATATGTGGATTTTTAATAAAAGCTGTATTTTTAAATAATTCTGTCTCCCGTGCGGTTATTTTCAATTACGAGGACGTTATAGCCTCATGGGATAGTGGCAAAGTAGAGGAGGCGATAGGTTATTGATTGGAAGTAGAATCTCCTTCCCATAAAACACCAGGCGCTTGTATAGGGGTTCTCTCTCTTTTCTGTCTTTTAAGATCACCTATCCCTGGGGTAGACTCAAATTGAGGTTATGCACTACAAACATGTCAAGAAAACTTGCTTCTGTATACGTTTCAAAATGTTTCTGAAGTGAGACATTGTTCGATCATTAAACAAGTCCCCATTTCGGCTTGCTAGAGCTTGGTCAAGGCGATACTTTTGATCAAAATTTTGTAATTCAAACTATTTCGGTCTTTCTTTGACGGCGCAACGATGTACCGAGCAAACGTCGAGTACCGAAGCAATTTTTCAGCCTCGAAATGCGAGACGATTTCCGAGGTATTACTGTATAAACAACAAGAATTTTAAAACAACAGTTTTCTAATTATTTGAGAATATTTTTATTTGATAAAGGATGCGATAATGTACTAAAATAGCATTTCTTTAATTTCCCGGGATCGTGAATATGGCGGTATCCTTTCATGCTAGGAAAATTCGTGATGATATCAAAAAACATATCAAAGATTCGTTAAAACAATCAAAAAAAATTTCGAATTATGGCCTGTTCACATACAATCCGTCAGCGTTAGCGTTACTCGTATTGACATATTTTAAGCCAATCACAGACCTTAACAATTTCGTTGCTAATCGTTTGGAGGCTTGTAATTGGTTAAATATATTTCAATACGAGTAACACTAACGCTGGCGGGTTCTATGTGAACAGGCCCTTACTTACACAAACTAAATTAATAAAACAAAAAAGTAAGTGTAGTATTATATTTTGGAAATACAATAAAAGTGAACAGAAATCGGATTATCCGTGGTTTGTGTTACTCCACTCCACCGTTAAGCCGGATAATCGGGAGTGCACTGTAATTAACAAATTCCATGGTGATCCCATGTTCACACACCTCGTGATAAATTAGTTACCTCTCCAGATGTTATGCACTGTAGCGTACTGGAAAGATGAGATTATTTTTCCCAAAACCTCACAGAAGTGCGAGAAACACAGCTGCGTGTTATCGGGGCAGTTTTGCCGGTTCCCACCGATTTTGAACACGTGGAGGATTAAAAAATGATTACTTGTTACCCCGACTAAAAATCCACACATTCCAAGAAGACGGACCCCGAATTGCCAGCCGAGAGGAGAGGCTTGGTGTTGCTTTTCGAGAGAGCGGCGTATAACATCGACCCGAGCGGTTGTGATTTTGTGAGGCTCCTGTTTTCTTGGGCCGGAATGGGTCCTGGAGCGCGCACTGTAAATCTGCACGTAAATTAAGTGAATATGTCGAAAGTATCTAATGTTTAATTTTTTTGTTAATAAATTGTTGAGTTTTTGTTTTTAAAAAAATGGCCTTCGCTTTTAATTATAAATCTGTCTTTCTTTGTTATGGATCCCATAGAAGTAATTTTTAGCAACGCCTCAGAGAGAATCGCCTTACCTACTTACAGTGACGCCACAGCTTACCCTTATTTGGTGGCAGCGGTGGAATCCGTATCTGTTTCTTAATTCCGAAAGCAGAGTTCAGTATGCCAAATAGCGGGTCATTTTCTCGGACCCATGTGCAGATTTTAATACGCCGCCATAGCGGGGGAGTGACTGCGGTTCTCCGTGGAAGTTAGAGCGTGGGGTCATCGACCCAGCTTCGCAGTAGGGGAATTGTGATAGTACCCCGATGCTCCTGTGTTTTTCATGGTGCGGTCAAGAAGAGGGTGTTTTCAGAGGTCTCTGGCCCGTGTTTTCCCCGGCGCAGTGAAATTGAGAGTGTTTCGCCGTCTGATGCAGTTTCGTTTTTGTGTGGATTCGTGTTGCGGTCAAGATCTTCTGGAAGTGAATGTGTCAACAGTGTGAGCTGTATTTGGAGATGACCCTTGCGCCGTTGGCCTGCAAAAAAGGGGTGAGTACTGCTTTTAAATACTCAAAGTTGCATTGTATTTTTTGGATAGGTATTTTTCGGAAATAATTTTAAGTTTAAGTTGTGATGAATTGCTTGAAAAATACGTATCAGTGCAATTGTTTTGTGGGGAAAAGTAGTGTATTTTGCAACCGTAGTTTTATATGTAACGTGTGAATGGCTAATCTAGCTATGATGCAAGCAGTGGTTGTAATTCTTGTGGAGGGTAAAAACTACCCTGGTTGTACTGCTTAAAATGTTTTTTAAAAAAATAGATACAATGGTATTTTTTTTCTAGATAATTTTTTGAAACAGTTATTATTTGAGTTTTTTGATATTTTTGGGTAAGCTACCTGTCGCAATCTGTTTGTTTTTAAAAAATAAATACAGTGTTATTTTTTTTGTTTCTCTCGATAATTTTGTTAAAGCATGTATTGAGAGTTTTGTACGTTAACTAACATTGCTAATTAGAAGGTTCTAATTGTTTTCAACGGTTAACTAAACTAGTGTCTTTGTGTGTTGGATATACAAACTGTATATTCCGGTTAATGCTTGTAGCGGTATAAGTGTTAATTAACGTTTGCTACTTGGTTATTAATTGAGTTTTTATAAAAAAAAAGGTTGACTAAACTAGTGCCTTTGTGGAAAATATACAAGCTGTATATCTCAATTAGAGTAGCGGGATAAACGATAAATTAACGACTTGCTATGTAGACGTATTTTTGTGTGTTGTTGATTGTTAAAAAGGTTAAACTAATGTTTTGATTTTGAAAAAGTTATTATTGCAATTTGGAAAAGTTAAGCTAAAGTGTTATATATGCAATTTTTGGTATTTTGTTTGTTTATGTGTATGATCCCATTGTAAAATACATGGTTTCACGAAGAAAATTTAATTGAAGGTGTTTTTGTTATTTTGAGTTTTTTTTTTATTTTCCCGATTTGTGCTTATAAATTTGTCATTGATTCAGTGTGTAAAAATGGCTTACCTAAGCAGGGGTAGAAAAGCAGATTTGAAAATTTTGGCGATGAGGTTGGATCAAAAGCCCGCCCCAGATGCTTTAATAATTAATCTAAAGAATTTAATCGAGAGTAGTCCAAATTATGAGGAGAAATTTGTTAGGGGTCTTCTTGAGACCATTATGCAAGATAGGTTACGGGAAGAAGAGGAAAAAAAGAGGAAAGAGATAGGATTTTGGCTATGGAGAAACAGGAAAAAGATAGAGCTCTCGAATTACAACAATTGCAGATAATGTATCAGGCCCGTTTGGCGACCCTAGAATATCCCCAGAATACGGTAATGGAAACAGTGAATTATGATTCTGAGCATATTGAAGAAGAGAAGAAAGAGGTAGATTTTTGCTGTGAAAACAGTCGGAGAGCGGACGCTGCTCCGCGAATTTGTGTGGAGGCGAAAGGAGAAAGTCTAGTTGAGTCGGGAAAAATTACGACAGAGGAAAATGAGGGAGTAACCTTGCTGTGTTCTGAAAACTTTCGGGGGGTATCTGACAAAGGCCAGCAGAGTTGCGGGGAAAAGAAGGAAAATTTACTGTTAAGGCAGGAGGCCGATGAACCCGATGAAACCGACTCACGATTGAAAGAGAAAAACGAAGACTTAGGAGAATTGTTTGTGATCCCGGGAGAATTAGAAAATTTTGGAATTGAAAAAGGGGAAATGGATATGAGAGAAGGTGAAGAACATGGGGGTAAAAGGGTGTTAAGTTTAGAAAGGAATGTGTGAGAGGAGATAGAGATAGATGTAGAGATGGCGAATTCTGTGGTTGGTTCAGATGCTGGAATTTTGGTTAAGAGATCAGGGTGACCTGCAAGGGCCAAATGGTCCAATCCTGAGAGTTCCGGTTTTTCTTTCGGGTTAGGGACTAAACATCTTGCGTCAGGAGAGGTGATGAGAAAGTGCAACGAGTGGATTTCAGAGGTAGATCGATCGGGAGAGAATTTGATTGACTTGTATTTAGTTTCAGGTTGTAAGCCTGGAATGAGTTGCACTATGCATCCACCTGTGGTTCATATGGGCATCATGTTTTTGTATTTTTTAACTATGAATAAATGGATAGCCCATGTTGAAAATCCAGATTAAATACACAGGAGGTTGATTTACCGTATATTGCTTGTATGTGTTATTAAATTGATTTTTTTTCATGCAATAGAAAGGTATATGATTGTTATAATTTGGTATATGTATTTAAGTGTTTATTAGTATTATTTTTGTTTCTTATCAGTGAATGAATATTGAATTGTGTAATTTAAGTGTTTTTTTTAGAATGACATCCCGTACAAAATAAATGCACTGAACGCGAATGAAATAGGTTATTAATTTTCAAAATTTTGGTTATGTGATTTGTTTAATTTTGTTTGCAACTTGGATGTTAATTGTGGTGCTGTTTATGTGATCTTGCGTCAACTCTTCTGTATGCGGTGCACAAACTGTGCCACTTATGTTCACGTGTGTTCGACGGACCAACTTTTTCCTCTGCGAGGAAAAAGTTTCCTGGAGCGTAGAGGAGCTGTAGCGTACTGGAAAGATGAGGTTATTTTTCCCAAAACCTCACAGAAGTGCGAGAAACACAGCTGCGTGTTATACACAGCTGCGTGTTACAATAGCATTATTTAGCTCAAGATGTTAAAGATTTCTGATTGAATTCTTCATTTGTCTTAATCCGAAGTGGTAATAAATTAAACTGATCTAAACTTGTGTTTATATTGCGTAACATATTAAAGGAATTTCTAAGAAAATATCTTTATGTATTATTTTCACATTGTGGATATCATTTTATTTATTAATAAACTAGCGGCCCGTCCCGACTTTGTCCGGGTTGAACAATTATCTAAAGTTCAATAATTCAAGTTCGAATTACGCAAATTGTGAATAAAATTGTACATAAATTCAAAAACATAAAGTTTATAAGTTAAATAAAGTTCTGTAATATTATACCAAAAAATTTCCAGTTGATAGCCAATAAATTGTAAATCTTTTTTTACCGTAAATGTCCAATAAAAAGCGTAGTTCTAAATGTAATTTTCTTCAATATACCCTTAAACGTTGACAATTTCAAAAATCCTTTTTGTATTTATCAATATCTCCTCCACTTGAATCTTTAAAATATTAAATGTTTTACTGATAATAAATGAAAATGTATTTTGATGTGTTGCTATGGTTACTTGACTATGGTTGACCAAGGAAAAATTGTAAAGGTGAAGCATCAGCTCAACATTTAGGCCCCTAACAATCTTTCTACTGATCCGATATACAAAATATATAGCCTATGTCCATCCGGAATAATGTACCTTTCAAATAGTGAAAGAATTTTTCAAATAGGTTCAGTGGTTCCGGAGATTACCCTCCACATATAAAGAAACTTACAAAATCCGCTCTCTCTCTCTTTATATATTAGTATAGATTGTTTCAATAGCATAGACAAGCTAAAAACAAAATGTATGTGGCTTCGCACATCAGTTGGCGAAAGTATAGAGCGCCAAACATCAGTTGGCGAACAGAAAGCAGTCTCTCACCATGAGCGCAAAGCTTTTGCGCTAAGCAAGAAATGATCACGTGACCGGCACACAAACGATACCTCTGCAATTCAGAAATGTGTAATCTCGCGCTTTTGCAATGTGAGAGTTCCACTCAGTTTTTATTTTAATCCATAGAAAGATGTCGTTACGCAAATCTTGAGCTTTATTTCCATGTCGGAATATTGATGAGTTTTCCATTTATTTTTTAAATGCATGTATATAGATATAAAACAAGTATAGACATATCTGTTTCACACTCTCGAAAAGTAACATACAGTCTAATTATTTCCCAGTATTTAGACTGTCCTTTTAGAGGGACATGTGGATTTACCTCGGATGAACCTCCTAATAACTCTAAATCTAAAAAAAACGCTAATTCTTAATAGCGTTTAACCGCATTTTTTAACCGACTTTCATTCCAAATTTCAACTTTTCCCTGCAGCATAACGTTTTTCAAAGACACCGGTAATACATATCGACATCTTATATATATATATATATTTAGGGTCCATTTTTACATTCCTGTCAATTAGAAATTGTTTTTATCTGTAAACAAGAAACGAGCATTGCCCCTTCCCCAGAAATTTCACGCCTGATTAAACTGCAATTTCGCGGGCCTCGGGAATGCAACCGTCCTTACGCTTTTCTCGTCTGGCAATTGGCTTTTCACGGAAACTGCTAACGGGATATCAGAATGACAGTCACGTAGAAAATAGCCCGTGATTTTGCATGAGCGTCGTGGTAGAAAACAAAACCCAGTCTTTTAAGCATAGGGGGAATTGGAGATCGAATAAGGGATTAAAGAGGTATCGCAATGAGCAAATTCACGTGAGAAAAACACTTTCAGACTAAAGTCAAAAACCCTGGAATCTCGGCAAGAACAAAAACTGATTAGCGGATGCAGCTTTGCGGATACCATAGTGGATAGATAGCCAGTGGGTTGAAATGGGCGCAATAACTTACTCAAGTCAATCAAAGACATATCTAGAATATTTGCTTACCTCAGGGCAGACCCCCGCGAAGATGGATTGATTGTGTTGAAAAAGACCTAAACATTCTAAAAGACAAAAACTGGAAAGCACTTGCCAAAAGTAGAGGTGCCTGGAGAAGACTTCTGGAAAAGGCTGTCGAGCCACTGAAGAAGAAGAATATTTGCTCATAAAATTATAAGTCCAGATTATTTAAATTAATAATTACATAATGAAGAATATGTTACATAATGAAGAATACAGAATATGTAAATTAATAATTACATAATGGTTACTTCACAGACGGATGACTGTCGTTTCTTTTAATATAACCTCGGAAAGTTTTATCTATCCACACCGGAGATGACCTCCAAAACAACCTGGATTTTTTTTTTCCCACCTGAACATGGTGAGGGTCAGTTCGGCTCTGCTACTCCCACGCTCGATCTCCCTGTGGGGGTTCAAGGGGTTGAACCACAGTTGTGCCAAACGGGGTTGCAAGCCACCCCTTCTAAGTGGCGGTGAAGCGAGGTGAAGATCTGCTAACGGTGCAGCACCTTACAGGCCTATCAGCACAAGCCTTTGTCGGAAGTCCCTACGAAACCTAACAATTTGCTTTAACTTTTGGGCCATAAATTATTACAGAAAAACGGTTGTACTTTTTAATCTGCATAAAATTTTTAATGCAAAATTTTATGCATCTTTAGATTTTGAATAGCGCCCCATTTTCACGTATTTTAAAAGAAAACTTTTTCACATAGAAAAGGTTTTTAAATAATTTATCATAAGGATTTCTAAATATTTTAATCTTAATATTTTTTATAATTTTAAAAGTCAAAAATTTTTTTTTCTTCTTTTCTAGGCAATTTTTGTTTTAGGATTGTTAACTTTGGGATTGTTAATTTTCGGATCTTAAACTCTAAACTGAGAACCCTAGAGACAGTCGATTGAAAACAAAACAAAAGATCGCAGAACAAAATTTCAGTCAGATGCCTCGCACAGAAGTTTAGATATATCCTTTTAACGACGGTACACTGGAAAGTACTTCAGTACAGATGTACAGTGTTGTATGCTTAGACGGAACAGCATAAAAAAATATCGTATCTAGGAATGTTGTCTTTCTAGACACATGCAGTAAATGTTATTCTATTCAGAAAACTCTATCGTCTATGTTAAGTGAAAAAAGGTGCTTTTCTTTTATAGTTTTGAACTTTTTCATTGGGCAGATAAAACATACCAGTGGCGTACGCAAGGGGGGGGGTTGATGGGGGTTATAACCCCCCCCCCCATTGGTTCTGATTACATATATTATTTAGTTAGGTTTACGTTTTGCACTGATTGCTCAAAACTACTCTTTCATAGTCCAGTCAAATTAGCTCAAAATGGCGGCGAATCATGCATTACATGAAGGGGTTGAGATTTTATCAGGAATGTGTAGGGGATGGTCCCCTGAGCAATGCATAATAAAGTACCCTCGATTTCAGGCGCGCGGGGGGGGGGGGGGGGGGTTATGAGGTCACATTTTCAGTTTTTTGGCGTATATCTCGAAAACGGTGCGTCGCAAAGAAAAATGTCATGCCCAAAAATTAAAGCTTATAAAATTCCCTTCCAAATGGTATATCCATGTTTGTATCCAAGTGTTACCGTTTTCGAGATATGAGCCGTTGAATATGAAAATTTTTCAAAAAAAGTGGTAGCGGTTCAGGTATCTCGTCAAACTTCCTCTTCTAACTCTTTCCCCTTCCATTTCTCAGAACACTCGTGATAGAGAAAGTTGTAGAGAGAAAAAATTCATTCAAAAATATATAGTGTTATGCTAATTTATCTTCACCAAGTAAATAGTTAGAGCGTTTTGAAGTTTAGAGGTTCTTTTCAACATTTTGCTTGTAAAATGCTCGTCACTCAAGTTTCGTTTCCATGGTCTGTAACTCTCTTAATCACTTTGTATGCTGTTTAATTAGATACGTGTAGTCTTCATAACCCATATAAATAATAAATTATGTATACCTGTACGTATAATGTATATCTCATAATATACAGAAGAACACTTGTAGTACAAAGGATTAAGTAAGAAAACAAACCAAAATGTATAAAAGTTGTTCATATAATAAAAAAATGGTTATCAAAAGTAAGTTCAAACAACAGTTACATTAAATATATTATATACAATTTATTTCATCAACTGCTTTCCTGTATATTAAAAGCTGTCAATCTGATACTTCGGAAAAAGTTTCAAACAAGTCAAAGTTTTCACTATTTTAGCTCCTGTAGAATGTCCGAATTTTCATGAACTGATTTCCCACAAAGGTGGCATCTCACTATAATGCCACGATGAAAGTCCCTAAGCTCCTTTGACTTACTCATCGTCTCACAAAAGCATAAATATGACCTGACAAACCACTACCAATACTTTTATAGCTTTCGGTTACGCATCAAATTACGTCACCTGCTAGATCCACTTCTTTAAGGGGGTGTCCGGATACTTTTGGCCGGATAGTGTATAACGCATTATTGGATATTAATGAATTATATGAATTATTAAATTTACTTAATGGGGTCAGTACGAGGAAAGAAAAATGAAAGGTACCTGTGGTGATTGAGATCATGCTCATTTGGCGGGGCCTGGAACATGAGCAGAAACATTCATTCCTCAGCTCCAGTAATGTCTCCTGGTGAAGATTTGGAGTCATAAAACACTTTGGCGATGTTTGTTGTTTCATTGGCATACCGCTGGAAACATTGTACTATTGCTGCTTTGCTTTTACCATAAATCACTGACGTAGTGTCACATCCTGAGAAACTATGGATGCAGAGAATGTACTGGCTGAAAGATAAGACCTGAAGATGTTGGGAAAAGTAGAGCCTGTCTTCTGTGTTGCCCAATCCGGCCTTCATGAAACACACATTCGTGTCTCGTGGGGGGAGTGCCACAAGTTAGACGAGCAGGTCTTACTTATCTACTATCACCAAAGTTGAATGAGAGGTTTTTGCCACTCACCTCTGACAATACTGCAGTCAGCATCTCCTTTTTCTGTAGTAGACTGTATACCTCTTGCATCCACGGCCTGAACTAACATAGTAATGAGCTTGGTTTTGTTTCTTTCATTGGAAAGGAAGTTTTCCTGATGAACAGCAGCCACCATATTCTTATTGAAGTCAATATCCACTGATGTTTTACTTGATGCTCTCCGATGTTGTTCGTCTCTTTCCGTGGAGTTCGTGTCTTCATAACCATCAAAAACCACAGCTGAACTGCTGCCGTAATGGTTGATTATTTATGATACATATTGATTGCAGATGGAGGCGAAGGTGGTGTTGGTGTTCCACTTTACTCTATGAAGCAGGAAGCCGCCATGGATTACCGTGAAACTGTTCTTCACATTGATCAGTTGATTGCATTTTGGGAAAGTATCAGACAGTGCTGACCTTTTGATTTTTCTCATTATCCCCTCGGCGAATAGAGACCTAGGGTATGGGGCTAACTCGTACGTTAGCAACTCCTCTATATCCCCTTCTTTCTTCTTGGTGATCAGAGTTCTTTGAAATTTCATCAGTGGCTCTACCACCACTACCTCATCATTAACTTTGATCATATTGCTCATCGCAGCTAAAGGAACGACTGAGTCCTTCTTGGATTGTTTCACTTCTGAGAAATTCATTCCAACAAAAGTGCTCATTGTGCGGGTTCCAATTTTCAAGGCCTGGTAGCAGTTGACGTTACTTGTTCCAATTACTCCCGTTGAAAGTGACACCAAACAATTACGTTCAGCAAAAGGCGGGTGATCAGCCAACCATTGAGCAAGCTTCCTTCTGTCTAGATCATCTGTGGTTATTCGCGATGCTCGAAACTCAACATGTTGTTCTCCTCTTGCAGTATGGACGCCACAAAACATCTCAAGTGAACTACATATTGCTGTAGCAGTGCGTGCTCTCTCAACCCATTTCGCCAACACCGAATCACTAAAGCCCCACCCACGTGTTAATTCTCCTTCACTCTTCATGTCACACTTGAGTGTCACCTCAATTGCCATGTCAGACCACACACCAGACATTGGTGTTCCAGTTCTGTTGACAGTGAAGTATCCACGATCTATAAAATCCTGTTTAAGTTGAAGCTGGCGAGTTGTTAGTCCCAGCATGTGTTGTACATATAGGTGAGTACACTTTGCATAATGAAAATTCCCGCTGGCATGCAAGTAAGGTATCATCAGTTGGGCGCTTGTCATATGATCTTCTCAGTTGCGCTGTGCTGCAATGAATTTTTTCATCAACACCACCATTTCAAAGTACTGGACTCACAAAGCTGCTGTTGGCCCATTACCTTTGAGACATGACAATTCGTTGCTCAATTTCCACTGAATGCTGGCAAGGGAAGTATTTGTGGAAATGTGATGTGGAGTAATTTCTACTGAGGTCAGAAGTAACTGAACTACTTCTTCTTTTTCATATGGTGTGGTATCTAAATTTTCCAAAATGATCTGAGTTAAAGTGACACTTTTATACATTTTGGTTTGTTTTCTTACTTCCTCCTTTGAACTACAAGTGTTCTTCTGTATATTATGAGATATACATTATACGTACAGGTATAAATAATTTATTATTTATATGGGTTATGAATACTATACGTATCTAATTAAACAGCACACAAAGTGATTAAGAGAGTTACTGACCTTGGAAACGAAACTTGAGTGACGAGCATTTTACTAGCAAAATGTTGAAAAGTACCCCTAAACTTCAAAACGCTCTAACTATTTACCTGGTGAAGATAAATTAGCATAACTTTACACATTTTTGAAGGAAATCTTTCGCTCTACAACTTTCTCAATCACGAGTTTTCTGAGAAATGGAAGGGGAAAGAGTTAGAAGAGGAAGTTTGACGAGATACCTGAACCGCTACCACTATTTTTGAAAAAATTTCATATTCAACGGCTCATATCTCGAAAACGGTAACACTTGGGCTCTAAGTTAGCACCTATCTTTTTTAATATTTTTATGAATTACATTCCTAACTCTCCATTCACTACACTAGCCATGCTTGCGGATGACACGGCAATACTACCTAAGCATCAAAATACTATATATATGCACAAGTTCCTACAGAGACATATTGGAATTCTTGAACGATGGTTCGAACGGTGGAGGCTCAAGTTAAGTCCTTCAAAATATAAAGCTATTTTTTTCAGTTTCAATAGAATTCCACTTCCTCCGGTCACAGTATGCAATCAACTGGTTCACTTTGAGAGAGAGGGCAAATACTTAGGAATTTACCTCGATAGTCGACTGACATGGAAGAAAAATATTGAACATAACATTAGAAAAATTTTTTTAAGCCCGTAAGGATATCGCCCACCTCCTGTACCAGAATCAAAAGGGTTTAGATAACAAACTACTCTTGTATAAAACCGTACTGCGTCCCATCCTGTTGTACGCCGTTCCTGTTTGGGGCTCAGCGGATGACACCCATATCCAGCGATTGCAGACAGTTCAAAATAAAACACTCCGCGGTATTAGGAAGGCGCCCTGGTACCTTATAAACGTACTTATTCACAGGGATCTGAGAATCGAACCCATTCGGCAACACATTAAACATCTCGCATAAACATCTCTTCTACAAAAGATTATATTCAATAGACAACGAAGAAATAGCTAACCTCCCCGACTACTACCCAAGGGATCCTAAGGCCACTTTGATTATTCACCCTGGTCTCCTTCCCCTTTTTTAACTCTCCCTCCAACCTCTTCTAAATTTTAATTTACATTTGCCGTTGCTTCTGGTTCTGACCTGCGTTTTTTTGATGGATCGACCTCAAGACTATCCTTACTAATTTTTGCTTAATTGTCTGCTACCGTGATTTTTTTTAAATAAAACCTGCCACATTATTTACTTATTTATTTTTTGCTAGTATTATTTATTTTTATTTATTTATTTATTATTATTATTAATATTTTTATTATTATTCTAACTTCCAAGTCAACACTTTTCTTTTAATCCTGAGAACGGAAATATAGCCACAAAAAATATCCATACCGAGGATATGGAGCCCTGCTCCCTGGTGCCTCATTAATGTACCATGTCTATGTCTATGTCTACGGTAACACTTGGGTACAAACATGGATATACCATTTGGAAGGGAATTTTATAAGCTTTAATTTTTGGGTTTGACAATTTTCTGTGCCACACCCTGTTTTCGAGATAAACGCCGAAAACTGAAAAAAGTGACCTTTGGACCCCCACCCCACCCCCCGCGGGGCCTGAAATCGAGGGGACTTTATTAGGCGTTGTTCAGGGGACCAACCCCTACACATTCCTGAAAAAATCTCAACCCCTTCATTTAATGCGAAATGAAAACCTAATTTGACTGGACTATAACCCCCTCCTTTGAAAATTTCTGCGTACGCTACTGAAACATACTGAAGGCGAAAATAAAACTATTTTGCTTTATTTGAACGAAGTTACTCTTGTAGACGTTCATGAGTCGCCTCGTCTGTAGCCTAAGGGCCTGTTCACATAGAATTCGTCATCGTCAGCGTGAGGTATTTAAACCAATCATATCCCAATCATTGACCCATTTAACCAATCAGAGCCAACGGAATCTTTAAAGCTGACGATGACGGATTCTACGAGAACAGGCCCTTATGTCTTGTTCACATTGCATCCGTAACGTTGCATTGCGTTACTCCGTTAGTGCTGAGACTGTTGACATGAACTGTGAATGGTTTGACGCATCACGTGGTCAGTGTGTTGAGACCTGTGACTGGATAAAATTTTTAGCGCTGACGCTACCCATTCCATGTGAACAAGGCCTAAAGAGCTGTTCTCAATGAATCCGGAGCGTTAGCGTAAAAAAATTTTAACCAATCATATAGCTGAGAGCTATGACATCTTCCGTTGATTCACTTTCAACGCTGACGAAAGAACACTTGATACGTCGAACCAATCACGTGTCATTTCAAGAATCGTCTGCTATGGAAACCATTTTTTAACAAGTCATTCTTCGTACTGAAAAGTACACAGAGTCAAAAACACCTGCGGCCGTCAGCCAATCAGATTCGAATGACGCTTTCTGTAATGCAAGCAATGTGAACATGTTTCCTTCTTGGCGCCAACGAAATCTTGATCACTAACGCTGGTGGATTGAATGTTGCGTAGTAGAACTATAGGATTCACTCAGCACAATGTACCTTATGGAGAGAATTTACCAAATGATGGTCAACTTAGATATAATTTTTTTTTTAAATTGAACTTCGTAATAGAGAATTTTTTCAAACGGCTATCTTTCCTATTTATTAAAAGAAACGCGAATAATACTTTTAAATTTGAATTATTCGGGAACAAAAATGTGGTATACTGTGTTTTACACGCACATTATATCTTCTGGGTGGCCGCGGTTGCCCGGTTGGCAAAGGCACCGAGCCAGTGATCTGCGGGTTCGATGCCGGTCTCTGTCAAAAATCTACCGCCGTGTTCATTAATGGTGGCCGGTGCACGTAAAATCTGTCGTGGCTGCAAAGTCCTCCAAGTTCTCAAATTTACCTCTGGAGGTGCGGGGTCAAGCGTTCCGGTCTCGTCACTTGACTCGGTTCTAAATTACGGTACCGGCTTGTCGTGAGTAATGCTGGCCACTTACCTATACGGTGTCCCCTTAAATGAATGGCCAGCAGTTTCGCCCTTTACTGAGGACAAATGGCATAATAGCCAATCTTTCGGGCATTTGTAATAAATAAATCAAAAATAATTTTCTTCTGGTGGACGAAATTTATAAAATGAATGAGATAGCTAAGTAAAAAAAAAAGGGGGGGGATCTTTATAACAGATTACAATTAAATAAATAAAAAAAAAATTTCAATCCAAGTCGACATTCCTTCGGAAAAAGTTCTCCATAGGTTAACAGGGTGCTGAGCGAATCCGATATGACTACTACCCAGCACCTTTGTCATCCATATGCTCTCCAACATACACGCGACTATCGTACAATGATACCGTTACCTTTCATTCTTATTTCTTTCACTGTCAAATATTTTTTTTTATGCAGCGAGGAATTTCTAGCAGGAAAAGTACTCTAATAAATGGGTAAAAGGAACTTTAGCGTTCTAGGTAAAAACAAATGACAATAAACAAAACAAAACAAAATAAGAGATTTTCCGCCATGTAAGTAATGATACGACTATCGCAACTGTTTCTGAAGGAGTACCACGAAACGCCACCGTTCTGACGGCTAAACAATGGAGAAAACAGGATTATAGGAAAAACACCCAGGTTTGCGCTGGTGAAGTACAGAACGCTGATCAAAGACGAATCGGAAGCTGTGACCTGACTGACCTCGAATATGTAAAAAAAGAAAAAATTGTCGCTTTTTGAAAGTAGTGAATACAAGCAAATTGGAATGAAATTTGTTATGAATTAAACTGAAAATATTTTAAAGATCGAAAGCATTTCCTGAGCTTCCTTGTACATGGAAGAAGATCGGAGAAACAAAATGGCTTCCCATGCACGTGAAGGTATATTAACTTGACGCGATTTGAAGGCAGTGACATGCGCTGACAGATGAATTATTGTATTCACCTTGATCTGTTTATTGAATACGGGAAATGCCAGGTGTTCCGGGCGATATGTGAGCTCTCATAATATTGCTCAGCGCTGATGTCTTTCAAGCCCGTTTTCGAAAAGGCATAACTGTTAAGTTAATATCAATATCAAAAGTGATGAGAACTATGAGTTGAAGGCTGAGATTTTTAAAGATACTCGTACATTATTTTGTTCATTCGGGAAAAAAAAGGAGGGAATAAATACACTGCTGGCCACCCAAATTGCAACACCAAGAAAGACAAGAGATATCACAACAAAATTTATTTTGTAGATAACATGTTGACCAAGTATCAAATGATTAAATTTATAGACTTCTGTAAAGTGTGGTTCCTGCCAAAATCAGTAGCCAGAGTAGCCGCCATTGTTGGAGATCACCGCTGCCACACGCCTCGGCATTGATTCCAAGAGACTTTGGATGAGTTCTTGGGGTACAGCAGACAAAGCAGCTTCCACACGTTGCCAATGTTGATCTGATGTGGCAGCTGGGGATGGAATCTGGGTCAATCGTAGAGCAACCATGGACCACATGTTTTCTATCGGCGAAAGATCCGGAGAACGAGGCGGCCAGGGAAGCAATTCAATCTGGCGATTGACGAAGAACCGTTGGACAATTCGTGCCACGTGTGGTCGCGCATTATCCTGTTGAAATATGGCTGTGGGCAAGCCCTGAAGGTAAGAAAGGACAACTGGCTCCAACACCTCGGAGATGTAGCGCTGGCTGTTTAAAGTACCGGCAATGCGTACTAGAAGTGTGCGAGAGTGATATCCAATACTGCCCCATACCATAATACCCGGTGCAGGACACACCAGACGCTGTACACCGAGGTGTGCAGACGTGTGCTTCAACTGCTGCGTAAGCCTAGCGCGCCTATACAAGTGCTTGCACGTGCTATCGCTCTACAGCCAGCGTTGCTTTTTGCTCGCTCGTTTCCCAGTTACGTTCAGTCGGGTGATTCTGTGGGGCTATTTTTATAGCTTGCTCATGAGTGACCGGGCTAATGTAGCGGGATCGGCGGGTGTAAGCCCTGTTGGACGATTTTATCGGTCTTCCGACTCTGATTCTGGGGATGACGTCTCGTTAGTTTCTACAGCGTCACTCTCACGCTTGGACTTCCTTAAAAACTCTACCCAACCGAAGAATGACGACGCACTGCTGCGTATGGCAGTGGATGCTAGGAACGAACTTGGAACAGACCCAAGGAAACTTTCCAAAGGTCAAAAGAAGAAACGTGCTGCCGTCAGGAAGCAAGTTGACGCCATTAATATAGTGCCGTTCGCCCAGACGCCACGTGAAGAGACGAAAAAGAAATCGGAACTCGAAAGAAGGTGCGATTCTTTCCACGACTTTATCGATGCTCACTACCCGGTGGATCAATTCAGCTTCTCCCAGATGCTGAAGAGCTTTGCCAACAGTCTGTACAGCAAATATTACTTCTTACCGGTCGAAGAGCGCCACAAGGTAAGTGATGCTTTTGATCAGTTGTACTCAGTGCTCAATAGTAATAGGGCTAATGATATTAAGGACTTTTTCCACATTTTTCACCTTGAGGATTACTTAAAGAAAAATTTGTCAGGATGGAATACTACCATTTTTGCTAAATTTAACGCGGAATTATTTTTAACTGAGAACGGTACTGTAGATTACAGAACTAAAACTGCTAAACGTCAAAGAGAAGACTCTGTCTCCTCCCTGGATCCTAGTACTATAACTACTACTCGTAATTCTGAACAGCCGACCGCTGCTGCTACTGATAACATTGAAGTCACTACTTCTTCTGAAGCTGTTGATATGGAGACTCAAGATTCTGCGGAACCTAAGCGCTTGCAAAAACACCATATTTACTTTGAATCTGGACCAAATTATAAAAACCTAATTACTCTAATTAAAGGCATCTGTCCTGAAGCCGAGCCAGAGATGGCAGGCTCTCTGATCCACGTTGTTTTCACGAATGTCGTGAGTTACAAAAATGCGCAAGAATTACTGTTATGAGGGATACCAGAGATACCCCTTTGCGTTGTGTAAATTTAGGGAGGTGAACTCCAAAGGTAACTATGCGTTTATAAATAAAAATAACAACATTTATTATACAATATTTTACAAGAAAAGGTCGGTTTTACATATTATATTTAAGATCTTGGCTATACATATTTTTAACCGAATTAGGGCATACTTCATCCGCTTCCTGCGGCATAACCATTATGGGTCGAGTGAAATAAAAGTCTCGTAATCTCTCAGAAGGCATGAGCACTATTTAGAGGGGGAATTTATGACCAACCTGGGGAGATTTGATGAAAACAGCAGAGCATGGCTTCGTTGAGGTACTTCTACAGGAGGAGGATTTAGGCATCGGGTAGAAATTCATGTGGCTCTTCACTGGCGGAAGCAACAGGATTCGGTGCTGGCGGTTGAAGACGGGTATCTCGCCATTTTACGGGGGCGTCTTTCCTTCCCAGGCTCTCTTGCAGCTCGCTACCTCCAATCGCTCCCTCGCTCTCTCTCCGAACGTCGTTTCTCCCACACTCGGGGCTCCCCCAATCTTTATTATAACCCCTCCCCAGGTTAGTTATTCACGTAAATTTATTGCCTCTTCGAGTTTTTTATTCGAGGGCAGGATGCTCTGACATTCCTATGGTTGACCCACGTGATACGCTTATTTCCAAGAAAATTGGAAGTCCGTTGAATTTCCTGGAATTTCTTTCCCGCGTCCTGAGGAATTCAGGAGGGGTGATGTTTCTTGGAAAATTGGTGCAGTTCCAATATGGCCGTTTTATGCCCCGTAATCGTGTTGGAAGAACAAAATGGCTATAACGTTGGAAGGAGTTCAAAATGTCCAAATTGTGGATCCTTCACAACAATCACTCCCCCCCTTTTCTAGGCGTGCTGGCACGCCACAGTCTGTAGGGGTTGAAGAACGGATTGGCTCCATTCGCTTCAGCAAAATAGACTCCAACTGCACAAAAGTCACACTGGCAGTAAAAAAAAAATCATGAATGACATCACGTGTAAAAGTTCAGGAGGTCAAAATCTCCCCTTATAGTGCTGCAAGTTTTACTGATTTTAAAAAAGAAATTCAAAATTTATAAAGTTTCCTTTAAGCTTACATTAACTCTGACCAACATTAACTAACATCATAGAAAATGGTATGCATACCCTGTAAAACAAATAATAACAAAATAGTGGCTCGATCAACACATGTGATCAGAGATTAAAATGTAAAGAAAAGGTTATCTTACAGAAATAGAAATCTCTACGCTAAAATCGTACAGCGAAGATGAAATTTTCAAAAACGTTGGCAAATGTGCATAATCGCCATTATGTGTTTAACTCGCGGAAAGAGTAAAAATGTTCTCTTTTCCTTGCGCTGCCATTTGTGTGAAACATATAATGTGCTATCCATGCATTCAATAATAATAGTATTAATAATGATAATAATAATAATAAAACACAATAATAAAACATAATACACGCTAATCTTTTAATAATATATATATATTTTTTTTTAATTTTTAAATTTTCCTCTTTTTTTTTTTTTTTTTTTTTTTTTGTTGTTTGTTTATTTATTCATTCCCCAACGAAATTGACCAAATTTTGCTCTATCATCAGATTTGTACACTGAAACATCGTCAAATTGAATTTAAACTATGCGCACAAATGAACCCACGACGAAAATTCTAAAGTCTGCTAAGTTTCCTAAAAAAAATTATATAGATATCACATAGCAATATAACAGAAGACGAAGAGTTAAGAGAGAGAAAAAAAACAACTTATTTTTGTCAATATCCCTCATAACAATTACTAATTAAAAATAATGTCCCATTTAGAATAATCGATCCGAGGTCAGAAAGGCCACGTAAGATCTTAATCAAGGGCTTGCCCGCCAATACTGATAGGCAAGATATTCACGAAGCTCTAACTAACATTGGCATAGAGCCTATTAAAATCGCGTACTTAACCAACAAGAGAACAAAAACTATTTTACCGCTATTTATGGCTTCCCTCAAACCGTCACCAAACAACGATAATCTTAACAAACTTACCAGTATTAATTTTCTTAAAATCACTATTACCCCCTTCAAAAATTCAGGAACGGCTCAATGCTACAACTGTCAGCGGTTCGGGCATGCGAGCACCACTTGTAATTTAACACCCAAATGTCTATTATGCAGTGGGAGACATCAGGCTAGGATTTGTCCCATTAAGGGAAATCCTGAGCTATTCAAATGTGCTAATTGTGGAGGCAACCACACTGCCAATTACACCAAATGTTCTAGACACCCTAAAAACATAGCAAAATCCAAAATAGACACCAACACCAGTAACTTTAATAATAATACCAACAACAACTTCATTCCTGCCCCTATCCCAAGCACTTCTGCTTGGAATAAAAACATCGATCACATTAATCACAGAAACTCTCAGGCTTCTAGCAATACCCACGCTGACTCCATTACTGACATTCAAAATAACGCTCCCAGTGCTGCGGAACTAGCATACGCTAGGACCGCGCCTAGGAAAAAGATTGATATCGAAAAACCGATTTCCAAATATTCTGCTCAATCTTACCATACCATAGATAACCACACTACTAATAATAATGGCCTCTCCGACTTCTCGGAAATTATTAAATACGTGAAGGAATTTTCGCAAAATTTTTCTATCCCTGACGTTCTGCAGCTCCTCAGTAAAGTCGCCGCGGCTCTCAGAAAGCCCGACGACAATGTAGCCAAACTGCTGAACGCCTTTACCATCAAATGTGACTACTTCTGCCCCGACCCGGGTTCGAACCCAGCTCGGGGAACTTCTGGCTAGCTCTTTCTTCTTGTATTTCTGGCATGCTAATGTCATTCTCCTTTTGCTTTTCTCTTCGTAATTACTTTAATTTACTTAATTACTGGTAATTAGTTACTTTAATTATTTATATCACTTAATTTTTCTAATTTTATGTTAGCTTTTTGTTTAACTTAAATTCTTAATTATCTCCATACCCCTTTTTGCATTTACTTAAGCTGTACTTATTCTTTTTCTCATGAGCACTGAATTACAACTCGATTTCGAGTATCACTGCGATTGTTACCTTGAAATGTCTACCGTGCTGACCGGAGATAAAGTCCAATCGGACCAGGGAACTCCAGTTCATACCCCCAACTAGCTGAACCCGGTGCAGGACCATTGTGGCGGTGCATAACGCAGCTGTTCAGCATCCTCTCTTCACGGTGTCTCCAGACTCGAATGCGACCATCGTGGTGTTGCAGACAGCAGCGTGACTCGTCAGGCCCGTTGCACACACAGCGTTTTTATCTCTAGCGGAAATTTTCCATCGGACGTCGTTCCAACAGTAGACCACAGAAGTCAATTGGAGCTTGTACACACAGCGGAAAATGAAATTTTTCTTCGACGGTAGCTGGTGCAGCTGTCGAGTGCCACTGTGCGCTGGCGGTTTCGTTGACGCCACATTGAACTAGTTATCCATGTGACCCTATGCACGCTTACACACACAGCGCATTCTACCGTCGTAGGGTCTTTTGCGAGGGTGTGGTTGGGGGTTTGCTGGGGGGGGGGTGAGCGCTGGTTTTCTTGGAATCGTAAAGGGGATTTGAAAAGGAGGGCTCCTCCGATTCCGGCTGGGGGGAGGGGGGCGTTGGTGCGACCCCTCTGGTTTTCTTGGACACGTGCAGGATTCGAAAGGGAGGGGTGGGCCTTTTCCCCGGCGACGGAGTTTTTCGCCGTGTGTGTAAGCGCTATTTTTAGAACGACGTCCGATGGAAAATTTCCGCCTACGCCGTGTGTGCAACGGGCCTCAGTAAAGACAATTTCATTCCATTCTGCCGTCCACATCCTTCTGTCATCGCACCATTGGCGGCGGAGACGTCTGTGGTTCTGCGTCAAGGGTAGACAAAGCAATGGACGTCTTGCGGACAGACCATTCTGCTGTAAACGGCGTCGAATGGTACGCGCAGACACTGGATGATGCGTTACAGACTGCATGTGCTGTGCTATGGTTCGTGATGTGACTGAGCGATCCGTCACTGCCATGCGCACAATTTGCCTGTCATCACGTGAAGTGGTGCGCTGAGGTGGATGCGATCGAACACGCCGGTCCGTCGTATCCTCCTGCATCCAACGATCACATATCCGCATTACAGTTGTTTGGTTTCGTCCAACACGACTTCCGATTTCCCTGAAAGATAATCCACAATCTCGGTAGGCCACTATCCTTCCTCTGTCGAACTCGGATACTTGATCAAAAGATGATCGCTGTTTTCGACGAGGCATAATTGATCGTTTTTTTGAAAAAAACCACAAGAAAAACACAATTGCCGAACTTGAAATCGTTGAAATCTCCAAGCCTTAAATAGCGCTTTGAAGTGGCGCCACAGGCGCGCGTGATGTGCGTCTGCGCTGAAATTCTAATCATTTGCATATCTCACCTCCGCTAATGCATGTTGTAAATTTCATGTTATTTGCATGTTTCCTTCAGGGTGTTGCATTTACAGTGGCCAGCAGAGTGTATATCAGTCCTGCTGTCTTTACTCGCTTTTGTTAGATTACATTACATAGAGCTCGAATGTATTGACAGTGTTTTTGCCTCGATTTGCGTATCCTGTTTCAAAAAATCGCACCAGCTCAGGAGCGGGATATTTCACATCTTATTCTCTGCGAAAGACGTTTGGTTTGAACTGTATGGTTCCACAATTACATTCCTAATCATGTATGTACAAATTATCCATCCACGGATTATCTATACTAATAAAGAGACAAGTGGATGTCGAGAGATCACGTGACCGTAACTCATCCGGGCGGGCACCGATCCTCGAAAAAAAAATGGCCGACAAATATACAGGAAACGGTGTAATTTTTTTTCTCATGAAAGTACATAAATGTTACATATTTGGAAAGACCTTCGAAAACTGATAATTTTTTCTGCGTACACTTATTCTGTTAATCCAATAGTTTTAGAGATATTTTCATTCTAAAATCCCTCACTGATGAGAAACCAAATCATATGGTGCAGTGGTGCTGCCATCTGTCGGCAGCAACGGGAATGAAAATTGAAAGGAATTTATTCACTTGAATTTAATCATTTGTAGGCTTTTTTCTTCTTTTGTGGGGCCCGAAGTACATAAATATGTTACACGGATGGCTTGAGCGTAGCTAGGCGAAGCCCGGCTAGTCAGGAATATATTAAAAGGCTTTTAGAAGGACATTATTTGGCTTCTATTGTAAAGTTCCCCGATTACACTGAATTACCGACGATCCGTGTGCGGGTTATTCCGGAGTAGCTGTAACCTATCGCTCTGAAGGACGTTATTTGGCTTCAAGTATATATCCTGAATAACTCAAAGCTCCCAATTATCAGTGTGCAAATTATTTCTGCACAGATTATCGGCAGTATCCGTAACCAATCACTCTAAAGGCCGTTGTTTGGCTTCAATTATATAGATCCTTAATCACTCTGGACCCTCGATGAAACGTCTGCGAATTTTTCATGCACAGATTTTCGGTACTATCTTCAACCGATCACTTTGATGGACGTTTTTTGGCTTCAAACCTATCAATCTTCAATTATTCTGAACTCTCGATTGCTCTTGAGTGGATCATTTGTGTCCATATTATCGGGAGTATGTGTTACAAATCGCCCTGAAGGTCGTTGTTTGGCTTCAGTTGTATAGATCAACAATTATCTGTAACCAATCGCACTGATAGATTTTACTTGCCTTCCCAAGAATAGATCTTAATCACTTCCGAATATACGTGTGTGGATCAACTGTTCACAGATTATCGGTACAATCTTCAATCAATCACTTTGATGAACGTTGTTTGGCTTCAAACCTATCAATCTTCAATTACTCTGAACTCCCAATTACTCCTGAGCGGATCATCTGTGGCCATATTATCGGGAGTATATGTTACCAATCGTCCTGACGGTCGTTGTTTGGATCCAGTTGAATAGATCCTCAATTATCTGTAACCAATCGCACGGATGGATGTTAGTTAGCTTCCTAAGTTTAGATCTTAATCACTTTGAACTTCTGAATATCCGCGTGTGAATCAAATGTGAGCAGATTATCGGGAGTATCTGCAACCAATCAATTTGAAGGACGTGAATTGGCTTCCCACGTATAGATAGATCCCCAGTCACTCTGAACCCTGGATTATCCGTGTGCGGATTATATGCGCATTGATTTTATCGGAAGTATCTGCTGCCACTCTCTTTTGGAAAACATTATATGGCTAGGTACAGATCCTCAATTACACTGAACCCCTGATTACCTGAGTACGGATTAACTGTCCACGGATTACCAGGAGTATTAATCACCAACAAAATTAGGTTACTGATGAAATGTCGAAGTTCCATATGTAACATTTATACCCGCCCATCAAACGGCAACTCCAAGGGAAGTGTAGAGTTAGTCATTCTGTTGTTCCTGGTATGTTATGCATGGGGTAATTCCGTTGAGGAAATACATTTTGCTGAAATTCCGCCTTTCTATTTTAAGGTAGGTTGCAAAATGAAAATTTAGTGTTGTAATGATTGCTATACAATTTATGTACATAAGTTTATATTTAAATTAAGTTTATATATAAGTAAGATACATATACAGTGAAACTTCTATATGGCGGCCAGTAATGGTGCCAAAATAAGTGGCCGTTTTGAGGAGTGGCTGTCTAAAGAGGTTTCTTCCACAACTTTGGATCTATGGAGTCTTTAATCAGTTCTGAACAAAATAGGGCCGTTTAGGGGGGTGTCTGGCTAGAGATGTTGCCCTGTATATACAAACATACACACACACACGTGTGTGTGTAATACTAATACTCCACCATTCATTAAGTCTATACCTTTAACGCTGTCTTTCTTTTTCTAAAACTACTTATATTTTTGGGGCGCCTGGCTATCGCTTTAGAACAATGGTTCTCAACCGGTGGTTAGCGCACCCCTTGGGGGTACGCGAAAATCTGTAAGGGGTACGCGGTTAACTACCAAAAGGTATACAAAATTATATTGATATATGCTAGAATTTAAATGTGACAAAAGTTTGAGTAATGTTTTAAAACTGAAAACTAAAGCAGCAAGCAAACACGTCGATCGTTACTACTATATCCAAGCTGGAGCCAAATATTGATGAACTTTGTAAACAAAAACAAGCCAAGCGTTCCCACTAATTATTTCCTGAGACTTTTTTAATTTTATGTCTGATTAATAAAAACTTTGCAATAAAATGTCCATTAAAATAAAATTTCTTGTTTTTAATTTAAATTACCTATTCGAGATTAAACTTTAACAGTTTAACAGTTAAACTTTAACGAATGTAACACATTTCAATAAAACTAAAGAGTTTTTGTTGGGGGTACGCATACTTAATGATACACAAAAAGGGGTACATGGGTTGAAAAGGGTTGAGAACTCCTGCTTTAGGAGATACCTCATATTCTGGTCTGATGTACAAGTGAAACTAAATTTCCATGGTCCTGATAGGAGAATTCAACTGCTCGCCACTTAGAGTATTGGATATGGGTTGAACCAGAAGCTACCATTCTCTCCTCTGTTCTTTGTAAATATGTAAATAACTTTCAATCTTTATATTTCCTATAATATATTAACCAGTTAAATATTAGAGTATTGACCATAATGTGTTCAACTAAATAAACTAGTTATTCCTCACAATTGGACTGTATTCATTGATATTGTGTGTATGTGTGTGTGTGTGTGGGCGGTATTTATATACAGTCGAACCCCGTTATAGCGAACCCGGTATATAACGAATTCACGGATATAACGAACGAAATTTTTGGTCCCGCCATTTTCCTATTGTACGTAATTTAATTAGTATTGTGTCAGTTTAATGTAATCGATTTTAGTCGATTTAATTCATTAATGATAATTTTTTAATAGATTTTATCATTTTTAATACATCATTATTGAATACACATTGCAACTAATGAGTTATACATTTTGTGAACTCTGGCATTTTTCTTAACGGTTCAGATATAGCGAACCACCGGATAAAGCGAACAAAACCTTTGGTCCCTTGAAGCTCGTTATAACGGGATTCGACTGTATTTATTAAGAAATTAACTTAATGGCAATAACTTAATTATTTTAATGCACTATTCTACTGAATTTCAAGATACGGAGCTGTTAGAAACGGAATTTAATATAAATATTCCCACGGTGTCAGACCAATGCCATTTAGGAAAATGAAAAAAGAAAATGAATCTCAAAAAGCTGAAACTGGTATTGAAATCATGAACATCTAAATCCAGAAAAACGTAACGAAACTTAAGTGAAATGATAAGGTCTCTTTATCAACAGACCCGACAACTTTAACGGATTTTATCTGAAACAATCCTTTGTTTATTGATAATGTTTTAAACTGAATTCCCGAATGATTTTTAAAATATTTTACATTTGTTTTGTCGGTCTGCTCAAAGTTTTCACAATTCCTAATACGATTTATCTGGGTATAAAGTCTAGGTTTTTCTCGTGTACTGTGTTGATCAACCAGAACACAAACATGAGTTGGTAATCGAGGTAGATCTTACTAGATGTAACGATTTTTCAAAAATGATAAATGGTAATGTAACGGTCTTTCAAAAATGATAAGATATTATACGTAACAATCTTTCAAAAATGAAAAATGGGATAGTACTTGAACTTTACATTACTAGATGCAACACTCTTTTTAAAAAGGGAAATAGGATAGGGATCGGAATAGATCTTAGTAGATGTAACAATCTTTCAAAAATAATAAATGTGATAGCAATTGATCTAAATCTCACTAGATGTAATAAGCTTTCAAAAATGATAAATGGGATAGCGACCGAACTAGGTCTTACTAGATGCAACACCCTTTTTAAAATATGAAATGGGATAGCGAGCATAATAGTTCTTAGTAGATGTAACAATTTTTCAAAAATGATAAATGGAATAGCAATCGAGTTAGATCTTACTAAATGTAACGATCTTTCAAAAATGGTATAATAATCGAAACTTATTATGAGTAACAATCTTTCAAAAATAAATAATGGGATAGCGATCAAAATAGTTCTTAGTAGATGTAACAATTTTTCAAAAATGATAAATGGGATAGTAATCGAGTTAGAACTTACTAAATGTAACGATCTTTCAAAAATGGGATTATAATTGAAACTTGTTATGAGTAATAATCTTTCAAAAATAAATAATGGGATAGCGATCAAAATAGTTCTTAGTAGATGTAACAATTTTTCAAAAATGATAAATGGAATAGCAATCGAGTTAGATCTTACTAAATGTAACGATCTTTCAAAAATGAGATTATAATCGAAACTTGTTATGAGTAACAATCTTTCAAAAATAAATAATGGGATAGCAATTGAACTAATCTTATTAGGTGTGACAATCTTTGAAAAATTATAAATGGGAGGGTAATCGAACTAGAAGTAACTACAGGGTGTCCAGCGAAGAAGTCCCTGATTTCAAAATTAAAAATCTCGAAAACAAAGATCTGTAGAGGAATGCAACAAACGGTATATTTATCGTGAAAGCTGTAAGAATTTTATTTACTAATTTTCGAAATAGTTACAAAAGCTGCTAACAGATGGCGCTGTTAGTCAAATTTACTGCAATTTACTGGCGTAGGCATGGATTGGTCTCCATATTCGCCGGACCTGAGTCCTTGTGACTATATTTTGTGGAGCACATTAAAAGATACTGTCTACAGGACCCCTCCCACCACGCTGGACGAGCTTCAGTCGGCGATCTGTTGGGCAGCTGAATCAATTTCTGTTGAGCAGGGGTGGGATGGCAAATTTTATTATTCGTTTGCGCCACCTCCGTACAGCGAATGGTGAACATTTTGAAAAGATTGTGATGTAGTGATTGCAAAGACTGCTTGCAAAAGAGTACGGGTTTATTTATACCTGCTGATACGAGTTGTAGAGCGCCATCTGTTAGCAGCTTTTGTAACTATTTCGAAAATTAGTATATAAATTTCTTACAGCTTTCACGATAAAAATACCGTTTGTTGCATTCTTCTACAGATCTTTGTTTTCGAGTTTTTTAATTTTGAAATCAGGGACTTCTTCGCTGGACACGCTGGTATCTTTCAAAAATGATTGCATGAGGAATTAGGGAGTAAAACTAACACTTTGATATCCGTATTGAGGGGTTTTCTCGCCAGGTCCGGAAAACAAAATCTCGCGGAAACTGGAACACATGCAATATTTATACGCAATCTAGCAAGATCTAGGCGGACGTCTGCTGTCGAAAACAACTGAATTACGTGGCACGGAATAACAGTCCCGAATCTCTGAAACAAACGTGATTAAGACCAATAAAACTCTCCTGCAGAGAAGGAGAAAACTGCGAGTGCCAGGCCTCTCAGGATTGCCTTTTGACCTCTCTTACTTAATCAATTACAGTCGCATGTTGCTGAGTGTAACTCGAGTCCTGGGGGAACACTCAATTGACAGGACGACTTGCCTACGTCTTTAATTTCGGCTCCCGAGACGCTTGACACGCTGCCAAGGGTGGGTTTCAGTTGCTATGCGACTGTTGACAACAGATTCATTTGGCTTTTCTTTTGATCGGTGTTAAAAGGACAGAGAGAGAGTGAGAAGTAGGTTTGTAAATAAAACGAAGAAATTTGTTCCGTGCTCCGTTTTATTCACTATTAAGAAATGATCGATTGTGATTAATTATGCCTAAGGACCGATCATATTTAGTCGAAGGATTGTTCCTTTCGTTCAGTGATAATATTGGCATTGTTTATAATGAAATGTTATCTTGATTACACTAATGATCTTAACTTGGATTTTCTTTATGTATAAACTCTGAATTTCAACTTTAATATATAGGGTGGTGGCGCTGTATGCAATATTGGTAAACGAAATAAGGGTCGGAATCTAACTTAACCTTTTGTTACACGAGTTTAACATTTTGTATACCGTTAAGAAACATTGACCTACACAAAATTACCATTTTAAGTGTGCGCATTCCGGAAATCGTTTTCTTACAGATCATTAATTTGTGAATTTTGAAGCCTGAATTCGGCCCTAAGACATGAGGATATCGGTTTAAAACGATTTTAATCGTTTATAAAACGAAACTGTTTGTGGGGTTATTCAAAACCGCAATGGCTTGTAATTGGCTTACGGCAGGAAGAAGCAAATGATTTATGCAGATGCGCTTTACACGTCATTTGATTTTCCAGATAAAAGTGAGCCTGTTTGTCAGAGTTCTCATTGTTACGAATCGACAATGTCTTTAACCATGCAAGACCGTGCTTTTCTCTTTAAATGTTATTATGAATGCAATAGCAATGAACGGCGTGCTTTGCAAAGGTATCGTTCAGTAAGAGGAATACGCCGAGGGCCAATGACACCGCAGGGTTTGAGGAAAATTATGGCAAAGTTTGAAGCCACGGGTTTGTTATCTGTTGCACAATGCGAAGTAATGCGAGTATGCAGTAATGCGAATTCCGTAATGCGATTTAACTTGCTTTCGGAAAATGGTGGACGCCACATTGAACATGCTTTGTAACACGTTTCAGAAACGATTAAACACATTTTAAACCTATGTCTTCCTGTCTTATTTCGTTTAACAATATTGCATACAGCGCTATTTCCCCCTGGTGGTGAGTTTTGATTTTTTTTTCGGAAGGGGGGGGAGGGCGGAAAAGAAATTCCCGTGACCTCCTTTAAACTATTACCAAGTTTGATAACATTTGGTTCAGTAGTTTTTCTTTTATGACCATTTCAAAGTGGAACTTTAATTATAACCACCCTGTATTTTTCACATTTTAATGAAAAGTACGGCAGCGTTTTGCGCAATATTGTGAGAGCATTCATATTAAAAATCAGTATCTATGAGCTTTGTTTTAGGATAGTAATAGATTGGTACTCTTTTGCGCATTATATATAGTATATATAGGTGTCCGGACTAAAGGTATCCAAAAGTCATGACTTATTTTTACGAAATTACCCATTAGAATTTTTTTTAAATTATCTAAATAGAAAGAACATCTCATCAAGTTTTAATATCAATCATAGATTTCTATCATAGTAACATCGATTTCGATGTGTGCACCTTTTGTAGCACGACTAACGTCTAAATGGTAATCCAGTTCTCTCCAAGTGTTTCGTAGCCTATCAGGCGTTATTAGATTTTTTTGCTCGGGGATTCATTAAATCCGTTTTGTATAAACAAAAATTTGAAACTGTGGATGAGTCGAAGAAGCGTATCATTCAAGCAATTCGTTTGCAACTCCTGAAATGCTTCGAAACCATTGGAGAGAACTTGATGATACTATGATCGAAGCCTATGATTGATATTAAAACTTGGTGAGAAGATCTTTCTATTTAAATAATTTTTAAAAAATTCTAATGAGTAGTTTCGTAAAAATAAGTCATGACTTTTGGATACCTTTAGCCCGGACACCCTGTATATATATATATATATATATATATATATATATATATATATATATATATATATATATATATATAAGAAGCGAAACAAAGATACGAAGATACGAGCTTTCAACGTGTCTTCACATGGGTGCAGCTTATACCCAAGAGAGATCGGATTCTTCCTTTCAGGCATATAAAGATGGACATTCCCCTATTTTGACCACCAGGGATTAGAACTTTTTAATTGGTTAGATTTCATCTCAGTAAGTGTCTCTCGGCAGTTCATAGGATTAAAATTGTAGGAGTGAGTAACGTCATTTAATGCCCACTTGACTCTAGGTATTTAGGGCTGTTAATTTCTGGGTCAAGTATGGGGCAAGAACGAGTTTTGACGATTTATTACTTGGTAACTGGCTATAAACAGGGCCTTTTAATTACTAATTAAGTTAATGGGAGGTCCATATGATATTTTCTAGAGGGTTAGAGATGTTTTGATGTCCACTTATGGTAGCTTTAGTTTACTATACTGGGTTGAGGAATATCTCGTGCCTGGAAAATAACGTCGGCACTTGACTAAAGGGCTAATACAGTTTCTAAATTAGGTTGTTCATTGATGCGTTAAAGAAGTTATGTTCTATGTTTGAAAAGTAAATATTTGAAATAAGTATTAGGAGCAAGCACTTTTCGTTACAGTAATAAAGAAGTGCAGTTTGCAGGAAAGGGCTCATAAGGAAGTCGGATTTTTTTTTAGCAGCAAAATAAAAAATTAAAAAGTCACTGGTCCAGCTTTGCGAGCACTGCTACTCCCCGTGGACGATTACACTGCCATATCATTCATAACGGTTTCCACCGCAGTAATGCGGCCCTCCGCCAACGAGGGTCTTCCACTTCGTGGGCGATCCCCAAATTCTCGTGTATCACGGTCTTTTATTGCAAGATTGATTTGCATCATTCTGCTGAATCTCTCGCATGTCAGCGCCATCTACCGGTGACTTTTTAAACTTTTTAACTTAAAAAAAATTCTTTTTTTAAACTTTTTTTTAATTTTGGCTGCCAAAAAAATCCGACTTCCTTGTGAGTCTTTTCTTGCAAATTGCACTTCTTTAACATGATTTCTTCCTTTTTTATGAATTTTTAAAGTTTTTATGAACTTTTGGCTCACCCTATATACATATATACATGGGTGTGTGGGCGTATCTAAAAAGTCTGTCATTATTTTTGAGAAGATTGTTTTGAAAGTAAAATAGATACGCAATATTTTGTGAGATACTAGACTGAATTTACTTAAACCACGTTCGTGGAAATGTCCCGAAACGTCATGGCATGTATTCAACTCATGTCTTTTAAAATTATGCAGGGCTTCTGGTTTTATGGAATTTTTAAATTTGCCTGCGGAAGTCGGTACTCGGTCTTATCCTAACAACCCCTAAGTCATGCTAGGTCGCCGAAGCGCTCAAAAAATGCATGTTTACAAATTCAATGCATCTTCCTGTTTTTCAGAACTAATTCGAAACGCATGTGTTTGTCTCCCCCCCCCCCCTCCTCCTACAAGGGGTGGGTAGTGGGGGGTTCTTAATCCATCTTCCAGCAGAAAGAGAGAGACCGCGTTCCTCGAACATCAAGGAATGTTTTTTGAAACCGAATAGGGGGTATATGTGTTTTATTTCATCGGTCGGCTGGCTGTCGAAGTTTTCAGACGCTATGACGGAGGGAAACCTTGAAATGAATGAAGGATTCATTTTGGGTCATCAGTGTACTGAAAAAGGACGCGTTATGCCGACTTTAAACTTGAAGGGGTTGCAGTGACATTTCCTCTTTATTTTTATTTATTTATTTATTTTGGAACGTGAGTTGGTTTGATACGTAGTACACGCTGGTCTGTTTCATTTTATACCTCATATTTAGTAATGGAGCACACAGAGAAGAGACAACCCCTCCTACGCACCCTAAAATATAAGTAGCCGTATTAATTGCAAAATTAAAAAGCCATTATTCCACCACTGACGTATATTGCTTCTTAGTTCATGTCCTTTTAAACTATCCATAGTTCTGCACACACGACATTATCTACAGAAAAATTAATTGTATACATATAGTGAAACTTCTCTATGGCGGCCAGTAATGGTTCTGCAAGAAAAAGTGGTCGTTTTGAGGGGTGACCGTTGAAAAGAGGTTTCTTCCATAACATTAATTCTATGGAATCTTTAATTGAGTCTGGAAAAAATGGGCCCGTTTAGAGGGGTGATCATCGAATAGGAGTGGACGGCTAAAGAAATTTCATTGTATATAATTATATTTGTTATATATATATATATATATATATATATATATATATATATATATATATATATATATAGTAGCTGAATACCCGTGCTTCGCTACGGAGTACATTCAAATTAAATACAACGGTCAATGTATGCAGTTAATTTGTATGTTTAATATCCATAAAACATATTAATTTGAATTAAATTCTTAAAAAACTTCCATCTCGATTAGTCTAGTGGTTCAATTTTATCTTTTACCGTATTTTAATATTTTTTTGTCAATTTATTTCGTTGTTATGCACGTGACGCAAAATTGATTTAAAGTATCACAAAGATTATTATTTTAAATGCAAACTCAAAAAATGTTACAAAAAGAGCTAAAAAATGTAATTTTAAAAAAAATTATAAATTTTTTTTAAAGAACATAAAAATTTGAATTTTTCAAAAATCTCTCTTAATGCACCCCTACACTATAAGAAAAATCGCCATGTAAAATTTCAGTCGTTAAAGTCCAGCGGTTTGGTCTGTGCATTATCTGTAAGTCAGTCACGGAACTGTTTTACATATATAGATTTGTTATATCATCTTCCGGTTCAAGTCCGTGCCATTAACTAATTATATTTTTATTTTGCATGATTACTTTTCTACATACAGTTTACCAGGATAATTTTGTATTAACCTTGAGCGACTGTGAATGAGGTGTTCTCATATCTGTTTTTTTCACGAAATAATAGTAAATCCCTGTTGCTTTAAAGGCTCGAAAAATCCTATGTTCGACTTGCCTTGGGCTTTTAAAAAAATCTACAGGGTATGTATATATTTCCTGCAAATACATAACCGACAGCATACTTCTGAAAAATCCATGCTAAGGATTTTGGTAAAATCCATTCATTACTTCAATAACGTAATAATTAATTAGATTAATTTTCTGAGTTACCGTATTTTTTTTTTTTTATTTATTTATTTATTTATTTTTTATTTTATTTTATTTTTTTTTTTTTTGGGGGGGGGGGGGGGGTACCTATTTCTCATTCAATTCTTTTACCAAATTTTTTCCGTTAGTAAAATATTCAAAGTAAGCACCTTTATTCTCTCAATAAATGTTTACCCAAGAACAAAAATACATATATTTCTTTATGAGCTGATGTATTTTTTGCGAAAGCACAAACGATTCATTATTATTTTTCGAAATTTTTTCTTTGAAAAATTTATCTTTCCGGTAACAGTTATTATTTTGTATTACTGTAGTTTAACAGTTATTCTTTTGTAATTATTTTATATGTTTTCTTAAGTTAACTTGCTACTTAAATTGTAAATATACAAGACTATTATTTTCTAAGTACATTAATACATTTGTTTCTTTTTAATTTGACATGTTTTTGCGAGACACCAAAGTTTCACAATTATTTTTCCATATTCTTCTTTTGAAAAATATGGAAAACGATATTTCATTCTGACAGCAATTTAATTATTCTGTGTGTTTTAAGTTCACTTGTCACTTAAAATGTAGATAAGCAAGACGGTAATTTTTCCTAATTACATAAATGTATTTGTTTCTTTCTGAGTCGACATGTTTTTGCGAGAGCACCCATTTCTCACAGTTCTCTTTTTCTGAATTTTTCCTTTGAAAAATATCTTTCAGGCAGCAATTTAACCCTTATCTTTATACTTTCACTTTTCCCCCGTGGAAATCTGCAATCATCACATTATTATTGTATGACCCTGAATGGGGCTTTTTTTTTTTTTACTAGTAAACTTGTTTACTGTGGGCCAACTTACCTCTATCTAACAATTAATCATCACTTTATCTTAATACTTTAATTATTCTTTAAACTTATTCAATTTTTCTAAATTCTTAATCTATTATTTTATTACCCTTCAACTCTTGAAGGCCTTAAACTTTTGATTTACTCCTTAAGAAAATGTATCCTTAAACTTTATCTACCGTAACGATTTTTTAATACTGAGCACATATACATTGATGACAATATATCTTGCGACAGGAGTTAAAACCAGCAGGTCCAGGCACTCCACTACTAAAATTCAACAGCTCAGTCAGGCAGCAATTTAATAATATTGTATGTTTTTTTCCCATGCACTTATCACTTAAAATGCAGATAAGCTAGACGATTATTTTTCCAAGTACGTAAATATATTTTTTCCTTTTTGAGCTGACGTATTTTTGCGAAAGCACCAATGTCTCACATTCTTTTTCCCTTTGAAAAATTATCATTTGAAAAATTATCATACAATATAGCGGTTTAATTATTCTGTGTGCTTTCCCACGTCCACTTGTAACTTAAATTGTAGATAAGCAAGACGATAATTTTCCCAATTACATAAACATAAATTTGTTTCTTTTTACGTCGACATGTTTTTGCGAGAGCATCCATTTCTCACTTTTTTTTTTCTCCTCCAAATTTTTTCTTTGAAAAAATATTTTTTCAGGCAACAAACAGTTTAATTATTTCGTATGTTTTCTCACGTTTACTCGTTACTTAAAATGTAGATATGCAAAACGATATTCACAAATATTCTATCCCTAAAAAAAAAAAAAAGTTTCTGCGTTTGTTTTTGTTAAGTTAACATGACGTATGGGCTTTTGCTGGCAAGCATGTCGATATCACGCAGCGAGCTAATAACCCGGCCACCTGCCTGGAACGGGGTCGCATGTCAGCTCCGCGGTATTCATCATTTTTTCAACGGCCAGATTCGCATTTGGATTAATTACAGAGGAGAGAAATACAGGCATTAGAATCCCAATGAACAGATGCCTGTCTCTGAACGTTTTGGATGACGCAATCCTGGAGGCTCGCCGCATCATGCTCTAAACCCGAGCAGGCAGACGGTGTATCCCCCGAGCGTTGCAGACTCACTTCGCGGAATGCTCGAAAGCCAGGGGAGGCGTGTAAAAGTAAAAGTTAACAGCGGAAGGTTAATCCCTTTGCTTCGGTAATGAACGTTGTGAAACTGTTGGGATTTTTTTTTTTTTTCCTTTTTGGTATGCTTGTATTGGTCGTGTTGTAACGCTGTTTCATTTCGGAAATCAAAGTTGCTAACTTTTCCGTCGCTAGCGTTCCACAGCATAAGTTTTGCACTTTTTCGTGTAATTTGAAAAGCGTTACGGGGTTCAGTATTTGTGGTTGAGGGCAGACGGAGAGCATAAGATTTCGCTTGATCGGTTCCGGTTCACATATTTATTTCCTTTATTTACATGCGTTTCGTAACAACTTTTCCCTTCTTAAGATGTCTGTTTATGTAATAATATTTGTGTAGATAACAAATTACTTGGCTAATTGTTTTATTTTTTTTTAATAATTTAATATTCTAAAATTTAAAATTCGTTCAGATACTGATATGCCTGCTTGAGAAATGAGTCCCGTTTTGGGACACCTTTACGCATTTCTGCATAGGAATTTCTTATAAGAACTCCATTTATTAAATCTTAAATTACTCAAAAGGAGATTTTTTTTTATCCCCGTTGGGATTTTTGGTTTAGGGAAAATATTTTCAGGATATTTGCACTACACCTGGTCCTTAAGACAGTTTAATGAAATCAAAAACAATGGAAAGCTCTTGGAATTTCACACTGACCATTTGCAAGGCATTTCAGTGTTATCCTGTTTCTGTTGCTGTCACTAATGCGTCCATGGATGGCTGCAGGACGACGAGATTTGGCTTCTGCTTAACTCATGGCCATTGGGAACAAGGGTCGGAGGCCAACTTTTTACCCGGTGCCTCCACAATTTCGACCGAGCTCCCCCAGGCGCGATTATCACTTCCCAACCTCATAAACCATACAGAAGGACCAGCATGGTGACTAAACTTTCTATGGCTGCTTCTCGGACAGTTGTTGTTTCTTATGCCCCCTGGGTGCAACGTAGCTCCAGATGAGATCCATATAGGCTTCGGGATGAAGTGTGCGACTCCGGTTTGAATAGCACCACGAGGGTCGGAGTCCGTTTGAGCTAGTTGCCACCTCAATTTTGACCGAGCACCCCCAGGGGCGACATCTGGAGGGATCGTACACTCTCCCTTCCTCTCTGATCTTCATAGAGGGACTTTCCGGTCTACGGATTTAACGTGCCCATATCCAGCCTAGACACGGAGCTGCTCGTATTTCCCCCCGAAAATGTCTCTATACTTGTGGCGTAATTTTGTACTGCCAAGTCCCTTTTCAGAGTCATTCACAGAACGGAATATTTTTGTCCCAGGCGTAATCAACACCTTCATCGTGCTCAGAAGTCCTGAATGGCGTCTAAATTGCTTTGCCTACTGTTCGGATTACTACCTGCAAATGTCTGTACACTTTAACTAGTGGCGATATTTTGTATCAGTAAATCTATCATCAGAGTAATTCTCCGTTAGGAATCTTTCTGCCTCTTATGTATACTGCAGCCGTATCGAGCTGAGGAGTTCGGAATCGCGGCTAAACACTGGTTTATGACGATGCACTGCCTGAAAATATAGCTTTGGCGAGATTTTGCTTCAAAAGCGTATATTCGTAGTAATTCAACATATAGAATCCGCGTACGGCGAATTACTCTGATGGCGGACTTAGTAATACGAAATATTGCCACTAGTTGAACTACAGAGACATTTTCAGGTGGTAATTCAAACAGTAGCGATAGCTAATTGAGCCACCATTATGGACTCCTCTGCACGATACAACTCCTGAACACATAGAAGACAACAGGATTTCCTTTGTTGAATTACTCCGAGGATTCACTTTTGATACAAAATTCTGTCAAAGATAAATTTTGAATGCTGTTGTCCTCTATGTGGCCAGCAGTGATTTATGACAATTATTCGGATGACTTCCTGAAAATGTCCGTCAATATGGATTCCTCAGCACGGTACAACTGCTGAACACATAGATGACAACGGGATTTCATTTGTTGAATTACTCCGATCATTCACTTTTGATACAATATTCTGTCAAAGATAAATTTTGAATGCTGTTGTCCTCTATGTATTCAGCAGTGGTTTCTGACAATTGTTTGGATGACTTCCTGAATATGTACGTCAGTATGGACTCCTCAGCACGATACAACTGCTGAACACATAAAAGACAACAGGATTTCCATTGTTGAATTACCCCGAGGATTCACTTTTGATACAAAATTCTGTCAAAGATAAATTTTGAATGCTGTTATCCTCTATGTGTTCAGCAGTGGTTTATGACAATTGTTTGGATGACTTCCTGAAAATGTACGTCAGTATGGACTCCTCAGCACGATACAACTGCTGAACACATAGAAGACAACAGGATTTCCTTTGGTTTTTTACGCCGAGGAATCACTTTTGATACAAAATTCTGTCAAAGATAAATTTTGATTGCTGTTCTCTATGCGTTCAGCAGTGGTTGATGAATAAGGTTCGGATGACTACCTGATAAAGTTCGCTATTATGGACACCTCAGCACAATACAACTGCTGAACACGTTAAAGACAACAGAATTTCATTTGCTGAATTACTACGATAATTCACTTTTGAAACAAAATTCCGTCAAAGGTATATTTTGAATCCTGTTGTTTTTTATGCGTTCAGCAGTGGTTTATGACAATTGTTAGGATGACTACCTTGGAAATGTGATATAACCAGGTTTTATGATCACCGGAAGAGCCCTAGGCAACCGGCCGCAGTTAAATATCAAGCAGTTGACGCCGAACTACTATCTTTTTCACACCTCTTATCTCAATCCTTTCAGAAGATTTTATTTCTGGAGAGAAAAAAAAAATATTCATTTGCTTTGAATCATGTAGTAACAACACAGTCTTGCCTCATTCGTTTACTTTACTTTGAGATAAAACCTGTTATCTAGAAGCCGCTCAAAAAGTTTTCAAACATCTTTTATGTTTTGCTTAGTGATCATCACACACGTTTCGCCAGTTCAAACTTATCTCACACGGGTTCCGTCGTAGATATAAAAAAAAAATAAATAAATAAAATAAAAATGGTCAAATGAATTGATCTGCGAACAAAGCGGAGAATGAGTAAGGAAGAGAAAATCGTCATTTGTCTGCTCGTGCGTATAAAGAGAGCAGATCGTTCGAATATTTCGAGCATTGTTCATTATCTGCCTTTAGACATCATGTAAACTTAGATGATTTAATAAGTCGTTGGCTAATCATTTTGTCTTAAGGCTAGTAGCCATACTGAATTCGCTCAGCTCAGTATTAACCCATGGAGATAATTTTCCCGATTTTTGTCGACTTGGATTTTGAGAATTTTTTTTATATTTTTTATTATTGCTATCCGTAATAGAGAAATAATTTTTTGACTCGGGTATTGTTTTCATTCTTTAAAAGAAATGTCAATAATATTTTTATATTTGAATTATTCGGGGGGGGGGGGGATGGGGTATATCGTGTTCTAAACGCACATAATATTCTTTGGTGGACAAGATGTCTAAAACGAATAAGATGGCAGGGTAAAAAAAAAAAAAAATTCTTTCTTCTATTACGGGTGCAGTTTAAAATAAACAAATTTTTCAATTTTTTCAAGTCGACAAAGACTGAAAAAATTTTTCCATCCATTTGGGCTACCACACAGCTGACTTGAGGATCAAATTCTTCGAAATATCCGTCTAAGGTAGGGATATTATACAGTAGAATCCCGATAATCCGAACTTCGGTAATCCGAAAGTCCGCTTAATCCGAAACCAAAAGTCAAAATGAACTAAGGTTACAATAAAACTGCAGTGACACTAAGTAAAATTAAAGTATATTTCTGAAAATTACAAGAAAATTCAAAGTTAGACAACAGTGGTATAATAAAGTAGGACAGAGTAGAATAAACAACACGTGTTTAAGTTAATGTTAAACTGACACTAAGGCCGTCTGCACACGGGGCAACTCAAAAGAAACTGATAACTGACTCGAATCACAAACCAGTCCGTGTTGAGTCGTAACCTATGTAATTGAATGGAGCCATGCACGCGGCGCAACTGGTTACAAACCCGGTCGACCGGGTCGGGAAGTTCGTTAAAAATCGATTGCAAGATTTGTACTGGGCAAACACACAAACACACACACAAACAAGAAAGCAAGTAAACATGGTAATAATGAGTCTCAAAAGTCATTGTAATTTGTTTTTAACACGTGTTATCTAATAAAGGAAGTTTTTAGTGTAAATCTGGGCCGGTCTTATCTAAGAAAAGCCTAGATTGAACCCTGACCATGCTATGTAGGTTTTAAAAACCTACATAGCATGTTATAAGGGCTTTGCCTTACATAAACGACTGCCAGCCTTTTTGTATTTTATGCTTTAATTGCATTTCTCGACTAAATACAGGCTATTTACAATATATATAAAACAAATTAAATTTGTGGGTTCATGGCATCGACGAGGAAGGTCAAACTTGCATTCATTCAAGTTTATCTAGGCCTGACAGTATCTCCTTCTCTCCGGCTCCAGCGTCACTCTGAATAACTTAATCTCTAAATCACTGATTTTTTACATTCCTGAATCCGCGTTCGGCGTCTATATATACCTCCGCTGAACGTTCTCGAAAGGTCTGGAAAACTCCACCTTTCTTTATTCAATTACGTTCCCAGACGACAAGGCGCCTTCGGTCGGCAATTTTCCCTTTTTGTCGCTGACGAACTGTTCCGTGAGCTGTCGGTAGCACTTCCGGCCATTGTGTCGCCAGGCGACTGTCTGTCTGCAGACGTCCAAATCAATTATGTGCACAGACCGCGCGTTGATTAGCCTTCTCGGAATTTCCCCCCCCGCAAAAAATTCGCTAATGTACGGGAGTCGTTACAATGTGCTGTCTACAGATATAAAGTGTATAGTAAAAATAAACTTTTAAAAACTGTGCTGCCTTTGAAAAGGAGGGGTCGCACAAGAGTAGTGTTTGCTTCGGGGAAAATATTTTAAGAACCTTTAAAATAGAAACCTACAATTCTGAAAACACTTTAATGAAATTGGACCCCGTCCTTTTTTGCAGTTTTAAGTGCGCCATTCTTTAAAATCAGAAGTTCGCCAACTTGAATTTGCAGACGTGTCAGGCTTTTCCTTTAAACATTTTTTATTTACATAAGTCTACTCGACTGTGCTTCGAACAAGCAAGACAGAAACGAGAAAACTCTGCTTGTTATGACCAAAATCTCTCTCTCATTTCATGCTCGTTGCTTCCTGATTCCGTTAGGTATGGCAATTCTAAGGATATGGTCTCTACTTCAAAAACAATCTGACGAAACGTTACGCTCAATATATCAAACAAAATGTATTCGCGAGTAAAATTTTAAGCTGTAAATTTCTAAACATGGAAACAAAAAATTTTTTTGTTCAAGTTCTAAAAAAAAATTCCTGTATTTCTTCCGTTTCCTGACGTTTAGAAAACGAAAATAAAAAACGTTCTGCTTAAAAAATCTGCTTATATATTTTCTGAGGCGTGGAGTGGCAACGTCGCAGTAATTTTGCGGCTAGTAAAGTCAGTGCAAGCTCAAAAATATCATTTATTTTTACTCTTTCATAGGCTTTAATTTTTGCTTTTAAGTTTACTTTTACGTCAAATTTGTTACTGTTAAGTTTATTTGTAACTTTTCATTGAAGTTAATTATCACAAAAAGTTTGTTTATTCAGAACATGAACCTATTTTTGCACCTAAAAGGATTGTTTGGGAGAGGGTCCCAGATGGATTTTTTTTTTTTTTAATTTATTTGACAAGTGGCCCCAGATCAACAAAATGTTAGGAACTGGAGCCAAAAAGGCAAGCCACTGCCTTAGAGCGTGGGTGGCTTACCTTTTGGCTTACCTGAGCCGTACTGTGTGACCAGGATTTGCCTTGGACCGCATATAAAATATATAATAACGTAATACGTAATTAACGTGCCGTAAAATCTTGACTATAATACACACACGTGTATAATACGCATGCTTGATTTTGCGCGAGTTTTTCGGAAAAATTAAAATTCGACTATAATACGCACCCATAACTTTCCAATATATTATTTTAAAATTGCCCAAATATTTATTAACATAAATAAAATGTCTAATAAAAAGAAACGAAAACATCAAATTCGGTAGAAATTAAACTTTAATTTTTAATTGAAAACAAACTTTTGTCAAATTATTAGTCTTATTCTCTTTCACTGGAATATCATCAATTGTCTATCTTTTATTCAATGTTTAAAACTACGTTTTTTTTGTGCAAGAGTATAATACGTACCCTCATTTTTGCGGACTAAAAATGTGAAAATAAAGTGCGTATTATATTCGAGATTTTACGGTATATAAGTAACAGAACTTCCTTTATTTTTAAAATATTTTACTATAACATTAAAAAAGGAAGGCAACAGAAATATAAAACTGGTGAGATATTTCACCTATGTAGTTTTTGTGAAACCAATGCATCATTGGCTGGTTCGACTGAAACAGCTGCAATCTTTAGTCGGTTCTTAAGGTACTCATCAGAAATTTTTTATCATGGTGTGCTTCATCTTAGAAAGTTAATGCACCGTATTCGACTCTGAACGTACTCGGTTCGAGTCCCGAGTCTAAGCCGAGTATGGGCACGTTAAACCTGTAAGGTGAAAAGTTCCTCCTTGTTGTTTGTAGGGGTTGGACGAGGGTACGAGTCCACCAGATGTCGTCCCTGGGGGGGGGGGGGGGTCTCCGACTCTTGTGGTGTCTGCGTGCTGAACAGGAGCTTTTCATCTTTCAGTGAACGTGGATGGGATTTATCCGGACAGGAGGCATTAGTAACGCAGCACCAAGAAATAGTTGTCCACAATCGTACGCAATGCCTTGAATGTGATAGCACGATTACGGCGTGTTTGTGAAGCCAGTGTTGTCCTCTGGGAAGACAGGTAAAATTTACGATCTTGTATGGCCGACTGGAAAGGCCGGATTAAGATACGGTAGACACCTGGGTTAGGGTGATGTGAGGCCTCCAGTCATATCGGATTGGGCATAAGTCGCTTGACAAAATTTCATTTTAATATGCCGACTATGTCTTAATATTTTCTAATTTTTAGAGATATGCAGTTATGTTTAATGCGACTATGTAATCTATTGTCGTTTTTGTTGTCATTGCTGCTTCTTTGGTCATTGAAGCGACGAATAACTGCTAGTGTCGAGCGACTTTGTCATCACTCTGTATTTTCAAGAAGCAAAAAAGAAAAAAGAAGTTAAAGACAAAATTAGATTTATTCATCCAAGGCTGACAACAATTAAAATTTAAACATTTGCTTTGTGCCATTTCTTGGAAATAAATTTCTCTAAGACATTGGAAAGTTTTAAGTCCTTTAGAATAACATTTTTAACTGCCATAAGAGCGAGTATGTTGAGCCTATCTTGAGGCATTCATCTTGGAGAAACTTCTTTCTCCAGTTCGCACGAGTTATCATCAAGCCCTTGTTAAACCACAGAGCTTAGGAAGTGAAGAAGTGAATCCACTGTTTGCTACGAGGGTGTGGATATCAGGAGACTCATGCTTTTGGCCTGAATTCAATTTCGCCTTTCCCCTTATCGTATCGTGGCACCGCAGCTGGCCGAGGCCCATGGTCAGCCCATACCTTAATCCGTCCCTGCCAGTTGTCCAGAACTGCCTGCGGCCCACGGACCCTACAGCTTCTTATAAGCATTCAACCTGAGTTCTGACTGACAACTCAACAAAAATCTTGCCTTATCTCAATTTTGAGAAATTACGCCAAATTTTTATAACGAAAGCGCCAAACTCATTCTTTTTTTTTTTCTTCCCATGAAGCCTCAAGAATGTCCTCATCGCGTGATTAGCGGTTGACAATTAAAGAGATCGATAAGATAATGGTTGACTATTAAGTCAGTTATCCGTCCTTGAACAGTTCAAGAATCTGGCATCACGCAATGTGGGCATGGGATTCGAATAAGGAAAACATTAAGAAGGGGTTAAGGAGAAGGTACCATACAAAAGTTGATGGTGTCGCTTGCATTCAAGGTGAATTCAGAATTCGCGTGATTGAGTCCCTGCATCGGAGAAACCTATCAATAACGAGCTTGAACGTGTGGATACATCGGTCATAACGTGCAGAGAATTTCGAAGGGTTTTGGTGAGTTTGGAGCAATATCAGATAATCATCGGAGGTGTTTATTATAGCATGGAGCATGTTTTTGCGGAGTCTCTTTGAAAGATGGCAATACAAATAGAAATTCATCAAAAACTAGCTCAAACAAGTTATTTCTTTAAATAACGGGAAATTTTGAATTCCAATCCTTGAATTATTCATAACAAGATTATACTGGATTATTCATCTAATCTCAAAATAATTACAAGATAAAAGGAACTTTTTATATACCATGTTTTTAAATTTTCTGTTGAATCATATAAACTTGACAATTCTATGCATTAATAAATACTTTTTTGAAATTTTTTTTTGATGAATTATCCCATCAACTTGAAAGAAAATGAAGTTAATTGGAAGTTAACTTGCATTTTTCTTTTCGTTCCCGTCCCGGCCAGTAGATGGCTTCACCAGTCTACAAAACAAAATTAACTGAAAATGAATTCAATGCTGCTTAAAGAGGGCTAAAAGTATCAAAAGAATGCATTGTCATCGGGTTCCGAGCTATTCTAAAAGTTTCAAATGTCTAGCTAGTCGGGAAGTTAGTTAAAAATCAATTGCAAGATTTGTACTGGACAAACACACAAACACACAAACGAATAAGAAAGCGAGTTAATAAAAACATGTAAATAAACCTGCCTTTCTGTGCAATATGGAAATTAACTTACTTTACAAAATTATTTTTAAAAGGTATAAATTATGATCGCATAAACGTCATGAGTAACTTTTTATGTCTTTACATCTTTTCCACATGTTGTATGTTTTACCACTTGCCTTGAATTTTCTTTGAAGTGCTCTGCGAAAAAGTGTAAACACGGTTTCACTGCATTATTTTCATATTTTTGAACAACATACGAGTCGCAAATAGCGAATAATTTGGCAAAGCTAACAGTTTCTTTAGATTTTCAAATACACTGTAGAAAAAAATAATAACCGTGGTCATTTACCGAAGAAAATTAGCAGTACATCTCTGATTGCATTTAATATTTAAACGCTTGGGTTATTTTATTTAATCCATGTGATTTCTACGGTCTTTTACCATTTATTGTGAAAGTAAAGGAAAAAAAAACTTTTTTAATATACAGCTTTTTATCGTTAATTTACGGCTTTTTTAATTGAATATCCACCGCTCACCGCAGGCGCAACAAAAGCTGCTTTGGGGGATATTTTTATGAAAAGTAACACACATTCCTAATTGCATTTAAAGTATCAACGCCTGTTATTTTATTTTAAATAAATACATTTTTAACTTCTATGCATGGTCTTAGTAGACACAAAATGCGGTTTCAGAATACAAGCCGTAAAGTTGTTCAGAAAATTTTTAAAAGAAACATTCTGAAACTATTAAGGCATTTACTTGTTAAGTAATCATTTGTAAGGTACTGTTACTTCCCCGTAGCTTAACTTGGGGATAGAAGATCTGCTTTGTCAACTGATGTACCGCCTTAACCAACTTAAAAAAGGAGGTTCTAGCCGTTTGTAAGACCTTCAGTTGTTCAGAAATTAAAAAAAAAGAAAAAGAAAAAAAAAGATTTACTCTGAAAGCTTTTTTTGAAAAAAAGTAATCTTTTTATCTGAAAAAAAAGATGTACTCTGAAAGCCTGCTAATTACAGATTATTTTGTTCTGTAATTAGCAGGCGTTTAATCGTTCTTTGGAGTACAGTGAAATAAAGCAAACTTTCTGAATTAACACTCTAAGTAATTAACACTATTAGTAATCACTCATTACTCTGATAAAGTAAAATTTTCGATACGCCGAAATGTGGTGTCATTCCCTTCGAAATGTATTACAGGCATTTTTATAACATTAATTTTTCAAGCAGTTTGTTTACCTGTCCTCAAGCAGTCGATGCTGCTTCATTCGAAACTTCCTCCCGTAACGCCCCATTCTCGGTATGTGATAAGAAAAGGTGTTAGTAGCAGAATGACGAGTCGGTAATGACATCATCACTGTGACGACATAAATGTCTCACGCGAAGTAACACGTGACATTGGGTTTTACGGAGCTAAAAGAAAACGGTTCAGACGATAAATTACGTTTCAGCATATCCGAAGACGAAATTCTGCCTAAAGGAGATGTTAATTAATTATGGTATCATTTGCAGAAATAAACTCTTATCTTACACGTGTCTACTGGGTCAAGAATCAAACCTAAATTATTCTCATTTCAAGCGAAATATCTCAGCTACACATTTAACTATAACGTAAAATTCAAATAATTAAACTGATTTTTTTTTCAGTTATCCATTTAATGCTGCTTCTAATTTCAAAATAGATAAAAGAATTTGTAGTTTGAATATCACAAACGATCTATGGAGTAGGTTCGAGTCAACGCGAACGAATTGAATTAAATATGGTATAGTTTATTCTTACAAGCGTTTACTCCAAAAAAAAATTAAACTGTTTTTCTTTTCTTAAGTTATCCATTTAAAACTGCTTCCAATTTCAAAATAAAGGAATTTCTAGTCTGAATATCGCAAACAATATATAGAGTACTTAGGACTTATTTTTTTTTTTCAGACATGGTTCTTTCATATGAGACGTCTGAAGTTGGAAACTATACATTATAGATTATTTTTCAAAAAAAATGGCCAAATGTTAATCGCAGGCTCACTAAACTTTTTTTTTATTTATTTACGAATTATGTTCCATACTCTGTCTGAAGTAAAATTAGTTATAATTTTTCATTTTGTTAAAGTATGTTTTCAGCTTATTTTTTTCACTGCTTTCAATGTTAATACGGAATTCAAAATCAAAAATGCATATCAGTAAAACAGCCAATTGAAGTAAAATAGTTGAACGTAATGTAATCTAACGAAATTATTGAAAACTTGAAATTTTATTTCTGAAAAAAAAAATCGATCTTAAAAAAAAATAGGAAGTAATCCATGTATTTTGTTTACAAAAATTTAGATAATTACAGTGAAATGCCGCATGAAATTTTAGCAATTTGGGCTAACTTTGAAATGGGATAAACCAAAATCTATTTGACCAAGAATATGGAACACATTTTTTAGAAAACGCTACTGAATATGGAAATATTAACGTAAACAATTTTCATCATACAAAAATTCGAACCCTAACTTAAGGGTTTTAGCGTTTTCGGCTAACTTTGAAAAGGAAACCAAAATATCTTTGACCAAAAATATGGAGCAAATGTTTTAGAAAGCGTCTGTTAGGGTAGTATCCTTTGAAAATAGAAACACAAACCTAAACAACTTTTATCATGACAAAATTTGAACCGGAACTTAGTGTTTCCCGCCAACTTTGAAATAGGATAAGCAAAATCTCACTGACCCAAGAATGTGGAACTAATGTTTTAGACAGCGTCTGTTAGGAGTTAGGATAGGTGTAGGGTAGGTGGGGGCAAAGGTTTGCAGTTTTGAGTTTTGGGTTTCTTACGGGCCTCCTTTAGATCCTATCGCCCCAAAAAGTCACTTGTATTGTAGTTGGGTATCCCCTCTACCTTCTATAAAATAATGAATTTTTTCCCGAAAGATTTAGTCACCGAATTTTTTATTTTACCAAAACACCTGTTTGCGAACCTTTGCCCCAATCGGTGGGGCAAAGGTTCGCACTGCAAACCTTTGCCCCACTCGTTGGTTTCTTACAGGATAGGCATCGAAAATCACAAAAAGAGTTGTCTAAATAATTTTATTTCACATTTTGTAATCTTTTTAAAGGTGTTACATATATAGAAAATCACAATTTCAACATGTTAATCTCAATAAATTTTTTCTTAAACTAAATAACTTCAAAATGAAATATCAACTACTAACACAGAAAGTTGAATCGAACAAAGAAATTCACAAAATGAAAAGGGGTTAATCTCAAGAATTTTTTCTTAAACTAAAGAACTTCCAACTAAAATATCAACTATTAACACTATCGTTATATCATATCTTAGGCTTTACTTATTCTTTTAAAACCCGTAAAAATTAAGCAAATTAGAGGATGGGGGACATTACAAAGCAATTTTTGAAATTTTTACCTCAGAGGTATGAAATTGGGCATAAATATTCATTAAAGTAAAACTATTTCAAACACCTTATAAAATTTTATAAATATTTAAAATTTTATTTTTTATATTTAAAAAATTGAAATTTTTATTATGTTTTTTAAAATGCTCCTTGCGATCCAATTTTTAACCTTATCCTTAATTTTGCATTTAGATTGCTTATACATTTTGATCAGTGTTATGTTTTGATTTGTGCTTTCGTTGAATAATTAATTTTTAGGAAATATTTTTATGCTTGTACTCTGAATTCTCGTGAAATTTATGTACTTTTCCACGCTTAAGTTAAACTTTGATAATCTGAATGATGTCTAAACCTGAAATGGATACATAACTTTATTTTAATGTATAAGAGGAGTCTTTGTAATAAATTTTATAAAATTTCGTCAAAAATTGTGACGCAAGGAGCCTTTCAAAGACTTGCAAATCTGGAAATTACTCATTTAGAGTTTTTTTCCCTAACCAGACCTTCGAAGCTTATAATGTCTTGTAACAACATTTAATTCCTTTATCTTGTAAAATAGGTCTTTGTTCAGAGCTATTTTATTTTTGTGTTGTACTAATTTATTTTATTTTTAATTTATGGATTTTCAAGCATTTTACAAAAAATTTTCTGATTAAAAACGGGCAGTTTTTATCAAAAACCACAATTTTTTTTCAAATTACAAAAATGTGAATTCCCATTAATAATAAAAGACGTTGTTAATAAGGATTCCTAATGAAAAGAGGACATGAAACAAATGTTAATAGTTAGAGCGGCAAAGGTTTGCAGATGGGGCAAAGGTTTGCACTGCGAACCTTTACCCCATGACTCCTGCAAACCTTTACCCCATTTCGTGCTGGTTCTGTTTCTGCAGAATGGAAGTCACTGTATTTGAGTTAACCCAAAACTTAAGGTAGGATTTGAAAGGTTATTTACCACCCTAACATGCGAAAATAAGCCCAAAACAGTTCGTGAGTTTGAGTGATGCTCAAAATTACTCAAAAGTTGCAAAAAATTACATTAAATGAGACGAAAATAAACTTACCTCATTTTCTCTGCAAGAGGGGGTGTTAACGCCAACATTTTTTATGAGGCAACTGACTGGAAGTAGAGGAATGCACTGCCTACCCTATTCTTCCTAAAACTCTTCCCGGTCGTTTTAAAATGTATGTGCGAACCTTTGCCCCATGCGAACCTTTGCCCCCACCTACCCTATATTTACAGTGGAATCTCGATCTATCGTTTTTCAAGGGACCGACTGAACTGAACGATAAATGCGGGAAAACGATAGATCCGGGAAAATAACAAAGCAATATGATCGCTGGAACTGAGTGAAATAAACGACACATACGGGAAAACGATGATTCCGAAAACGATCGATCGAGATTCCACTGTGTGTATATATATATATATATATATATATATATATATATATATATATATATATATATATATATATATATATATGGTGTCCCAAAATTCATGCAAGATTTGAATTTTGCGCCATTTGTGCGATAAAGTGTTGCCAACGAAAAAAAAAAGACAGCGTGATAGCTAACAGTTCAGGTTTATTAAAAAATACCATATATAACCCTATACTATATACTTTATGAAGATATAAAAAAATTACAATTTTTAATTATAAACCTGTGTTTTCTATCAAAATTACTTTGTATTATTGAAACAACAAAGTAAAAAGGGAATGATAATATAACTTGAATTGACTAAAATGATGGCTGCAATCAAAAAGAAAAAAAAATCAAATGACACCGCTCCGTTGCGAGTAGAGTCGACACTATCAATAAACAAGGAAAAGTCTACGCTGCTATAAAATTTGATCGTCAAGATACTTTTGCTAGAAGCTCTTCGAGATTCCGTAATTTTCCTTATTTTGAAGATTCACCCGTTCAGATGCATACTTTGTATTGCTGGCGTCGGAAGGACTGACTCAGAAACTATGAATTCTGTTTTCATTTCCTTGAGTACAATTCCGCCATTTTCAATGGATTCCGGTTTTGTCTTATTTCCCTACCGATTTGTTGTTATACGATTATATTATAAGGTACAACATTTTGGTGATGTACTTTATACTCTGTTGTATCTCTGTACTTAAAAACCTCGAAATGGAATTATCATGATTTTTTTCTCTTTAAAAGTATATATCAATGATTACTTAAAAGGTATGTCGATGAAATTTTGTACAGTGAATGTTCTCTATGGCGGCTAGTCATGATTTTAAAAAAAAAGTAGCCGTGTAAAAGGGGGTAAAATAACATTGGCTGTATGGAGTGTATTGAATCGGTTCTGAACAAAATATGGTTGCTTAGAGGGGTGGCCAACTCAAAAGTTTCACTGTACAGCTTTCTTTTATTTTGTTTTCCTTACGCTGTCTTCAGGATTTTAGATTTAGCGTATAAAGTTCGATCCCGAAGTTAAAGATTTATGGTGTTTTTCGTCAACTTTCAAAGGGGATTTGATTTACACCAATATTGGATCATAAAAATGCTTCAGGTACATTTAACTTTATGCGATGGATACTATCCTTACAAACATTTTCCAAAAGATGTGTTGCATATACCTTTTTTAACGTAGGATTACGTTCCTCCATAACGGTTCTACAGAAAGCAAAATTTCAGATGTCCGTCGTTGCAAGTTATAATTTTGGCAGCGCTCCAAACCCAGTCTGTGTCGCTGGGGCAAGCAGTAAACAGTTAAACAGAAAAGTACCAAAATGCGTCAAAATGTTGACTACATATAAGTATATACATACATACGTACCTATATATAGATACATATATACATAACACATACACTGCTCAAAAAAATTAGGGGAGCAAGCAAAGAAGTTAAGAAAACCGTGTGATACAGCCACGTATTGGCTTAAAATGGATAGTACACGCGTATCAATGCGCAATACAGAAAAAAGACTTAAAAAATTGTAATTAAGCTTTAATTCTTTGAAAATATAGAAAGAACATGAAAAGATGATTTAGGGCAACAATTTGGTTACCTGTAAACGATAAAAAAAGTATTGTTTAGAAATGATGCAAGATTTTTAATATGGCGTGTGGTCTCCTCGAACAGCTAAGACTGCTGCACACCTGTTTTCCATGGATGCGATGATGTTATCGATAAGATTTTGGGGAATACTGTTCCACTCCTCAAGAAGTGCAATCTCCAAGTCTCGGAGAGTAAAAGGAGGCCTTGGTCTCGCAGCAATGCGTCGTCCGAGCATGTCCCAAACATGCTCGATTGGATTCAGGTCAGGAGAGCACGCTGGCCATTCCATACGCTGTATTGTTTCAGCTTCAAGCATGTTCTCCACAAGACGAGCTGTATGGTCTGGCATTATCATGCTGGAAAACAAAGGCATCTCCAATGGCTGCAGCGTAAGGTATGACATGAGGTCTCAGTATCTCGTCTGCATACCTTCGGGCCGTCAAAGTACCATTCCGAATGATATGCAGGTCCGTACGTCCACCTATGCTGATTCCACCCCATACCATAAAACCAGCTCGTCTGTATTGTGACCTTTCACGAACGAATGTGGGGTTATTTCGAGTGCCCCTTTCCCTCCATCCCAAAACACGTCGGGTGTCACACTCCAGACTGAATCGGGACTCGTCTGTAAACAGTACTTGGCTCCAATCATGTTGCTCCCAATCTCGATGTTCAGCAGCCCATCTTCTTCGGGCCGCGCGGTGGCATGAGGTCAACGGAATGCAGACCATTGGCCTACGTGCATAGAGACCTCCCTGATGAAGCCTATTACGTACTGTTTGGCTGGACACCCTTCGTCCTGTTGCCAAGAGCAACTGTCTTTGCAGCTGAGTAGCATTGTCTGTTCTGTTTCGATGAGCTGTTAACACTATATACCGGTTATCAGTTGCTGTAGTGGCGCGTGGCCGACCTTGCCCTGGTCGACGTCTAACATTCCATGTTTCTTGGAATCGATTCCACAACCTTGCAACGACACTTCTGGCGACTCCAACAGCGTCCGCGACACTACGTTGTGTTTGCCCGGATTCAAGTCTGCCTATAATACGCCATGACATGGATTCCGGTAAATCACGTTGTTGAGACATTTTCAAGTCACCTTTTCTCAAAAAGAATAACTGAGCAATCGAATTTCACAGTTAAGGCAGTGAAACAGACGTTTCTGCAACATCCCGATTTCGCAACCCCCTTATGTTCTTTTTCTGGTTTTTGACGTCATGAACTTTGATTTGCATATGAAGTTTTCTTCTTCTGTTTCCTGCTAGGCTTTAAATTATGGATGATTTATTTTATGTTACTTATCGGTGTAAGTATTTGCGTAATTTCGTTAAAACCATGTGTTTCCCTAATTGTTTTGAGCAGTGTATATATATATTACGCCTTCAGAAGCTGAGCCGGACGATGGACAAATGGCTAAGTTGCTGGCCTTCGGTACCAGAGTTTGTGCATTCGAGTCCCACTCTTTGCATGGACTTTTGTAATCGTTCGGAATCGGCGTTTAACAGTAGGTCCCGGTCTAATTAGCCCTCGTGTAGCAAAAGTTGACCGTAGCGCTTCAAAGCAAACCTTTAGAAGCTGGGGTGTATCTACAATCTTCCCTCATCCTTTTTCTTGGAAAAATGGCATTTTTGGAAGCATTTTAGTTTAATTTTTCCCTGAGTATTATTCTAATCACTGACAAGCAAATGCATTTCTTTAAATATCTGTTGTTTAATTTTTTTGTATGAGGGTAGGCATTTATAAGTAAAAAAGTGCATGCTTTTTAAAAAATTTCCGTAGTTAGTAATTTTACAAGGCATTAAAAAAGATGGATTGCAACCACCGCAAAATTAAAACTCTTTCTTGAAAAAAAAATTAATTATATATCCGTATAGCATTTAAAGATCTGTTTCTAAATGCAGTAAAACAGAATTTAAAAACAGGCGCTTACTAATCAGCGATTTAAAAAATACTAAGAAGAAAACTGATTCCCCGTAACTTAAAAATAAGAATTGAAGATTTGTAATGTCAGCTGCCTTACCTTTAAATGTTATAAGGGAAATAAAATTCATGCGGCCATCGTTAACTTACAAGGTACATGAATATTCTTCCAAATAACTGTGTTGAAATTACAACTTAGTATATTAACTCTTAAAAGAAGTACAGCCCTCTGTAAAGAATCTTATCATCATATTGTCACTTTAAAATTATATTTAAAAAAATAATAATTGCAGCAGATTCCTTCCATCAGTTCAAAATAAAACTACCAAAACAAAGATTTTGATTTAAAAAGGCATTGAGTAAGGATAATGCCTATCACAATCCAAGAAAAAGCCAATTTTTGATGATTCACAAGCTAAAATACGGCTGCTAAAAGATTTCGCAACAAAAAAGCCGTAAGATGAATGGTAGCTCATCGGAATAGCAGTCATAATTATTGCACATTTTAATAGTTTAATGCATGGAAAATCTTGATTTCAAATTAGTCAAATATTCTGCATATTATGGCATCTGAATCACAATACTTTTTCTCCGGATTTCATAGTTACGCTACTGCAGAGCTCTATATGTTACATATTCCATCAGTTCTCACCATACTTACGGCTGTGTTTGATGAGAATTAAGAGATCTAACACAGAACTTAATCTCAACACCGCATGAAGAGTTAATAAATAATCACATTTTAAAATGCTGATATACGTATACAATGGTGAACGTTTTAAAACTGTAGATTAAACCAACAGCAAGGAAACTCATTCAAAGCTCTGTGTATCAAAGATACAGATGGTTCATTCATTGCATGCCGCCATAAAATATAGTGATATTTTAGCACTGAATACTGGAAATAAAAATTATAGAATATTTAAAGAATGTTTTGAAATTATAGCTTTCTAACTGAGAACAATATCCTCACAGTCGATGAAACGCTTGATAATTCTAAATGTCAAACCCGAAGAGTAAGTATTAAAACACCTGAGATCATGTATCACATCATCCTTCAGTAGTTCTGAAACTTTTTTTTTTTATTTATTATTGGATTTCTTGGTTATGATTAAATGTCTCATGTACCCCTACCATCAAATTACTAATTGGTTTACCGTGATTTAATTGTTTTGTTATTTTGCCAATATTTCCTCGACAGACGCATGCCACAGTTTGAGAACCGCTGGTGTAAATCATTTCAATGAAATCTCAGATTATTTTTGAGTATGGATATCAAAAAAAATTAAATATCTAACTTCTAATAACAAAACTGAAGAACACAATTTTGTATTCTGATAAAACTTCGCATAATAAATTCAGTGCTAGTTATTCTTTCCACTTTTTTAAATAAATGAACAGTGTCTCACAAGCTATCGACATTTACATCTTTCTTATAGAAACTCTGATTAATTTTTAAAAAAATAATAATTACCTAACTTTGGCTTTTAGGTGAGCTAATTGAAACTTTTAACTAATTTCTTAAAAACAACATTTTATTAATCGAATATAATTCAAGAAATACACATACGTAAAAATGACCACACAGTGATTGGATAACTATTCTTTTCACTCACCTGGAATTTTTTCTTGCTAACCGAAAGTTCGGTTTACCCATCTAACAGTCTCTGGATTAACACAACCTCCGTATGATTCATGCAGCTATGCTACAACACTATGTTTGGGAACCAGTAACCTTGAATATTTCAAAATATTTTTGGCAATAAAGCGTTTTACTGCACGAAGACTGCTTTGATCAACCCACGTGCCTAAATTTGATTTCAACATGTTGTGTACAGTGTTACAGTAGAAACTGTTCAAATTATTTTAGCAATTCTTCTTCACTTTTCTGAACGCAAATAAAGCACTAACCTACCAATTTCTAATAATATTTCTAGTAATCATGAATCAGTCGTACAAGTGTCTAAATAATACGGTATGAAATAATTCAAGCAAACGATATTTTAAAGTGTTGCCCATCGCTTTTTGATTTAAATTAATATAAATTTAATATTTATTGCAGACGAATTCATTAGCAGTTTCAATAGTATGTTCGGCCAGGTAAGACTCGAGTACGTTTTTATCTTCCTGTTACAACAGATTTTCAGAATATTTACTTTTTAGAAAGAACAACTTGTATATAAAATGATTTAGTGAACGCACACATAAAGAAACATTTCTGAACAGTTTCAGTTTAACGTAATTTTTTGTCAATTCTTTCGATACTTGCGAGCGTCTGATTAATTTCAAGAGACACTAGGAGTACATATCACAAAGGTTTTAATATCTCCCAAACGAAAACGGACAGAGCAGACTTACATGTACATCTCTTAAAATATGAGGTTACTGCACCATTTCCTGTTACTGGTGCAAATGGCCGGCAATCGAGCGATTACCATTTATCCAGATCTTTTTTATATTCCATCACCACAATGTCGTTTGATTTCTATCGCTGCAGATATCAAAATCATCTTTAACCGAGGCGCGTGTGCGTTGTGTTGTTACTAAAACTATTTAAATTATTATTGAGAAATGTCGTCCACGCGCGGTCACACAAACATGCTCACGTGACAGAATTCCCAATGCCAAATCATAAGCTATTTTTACGTTCAACTGAGTAGAAAGGGCTGAATTTGAATACGTATCCGAGGCTGGATGAGCACGATTTATTAACTTCTATCTCTCGCGTTCGCTGAACCTGCGAAAACAAATCATGTGTTTTCGGAACTGAGATTACGATCTAAACACTGTTCGGTCAGCCTAAGACGATCATTACTCATTTTATCACTTTTCAATGGAATCCTATCAACTAATCCCCAGCTTTATATATTTATTATTTTTTCTAAAGTTTATGACAAAAGAAACCGGAACACAGATAAAATAATATCGAGAGAACAAAGTTGTTCCCTACCACAATCTAAAATTTTTCATGGGGTCAATTCACGTGAACACTAGTACACCAATGAAAATAACTAATTTCAAGTCCTGGAAAAGAAAAATCATTCATCTTTTACGGTTTCTTCTAGCCATGGATTTATAACTTTTAATTTAATACAGTCTACCGTAAAATAATCTAAAACTGTATATTTCTGTATCTTAATATTTAAACAAAAATAGAGAACTTGAACTTTACAAATGAGATTGTTGTTTCTATTGCAAACATTTTTAAAGTGAAAAATTTTCATACATTATTAATATTCCCAAGAAGAGTGTCTGGCCGAACCCATATAATAACTGCAGAAAATTAATAAACATCATTCGACAATAATTAAAACTTATTTCATAGAGCAATAACACATTAAAACTTCAGTGACACAAAAATCACTATTCTTTATTCAGAAAAATACAAACTTGGCATTATGAATCATACAAAAAATTATATTTATTTCAAAACGATCAATATGATCCAAGAAACATAAACAAACGTATATGAAAAAACATGGTATACATAGTTATATAAAAAGCACTACACAGAAATACCGACTCAGTGATTATATCACAGAAACATTGAGCTTTGGTTTATTAAACTGACCTTCAGATGATGCTTTTTAGAATTCGGATGCATAACATTGTAATAAAGATTAATTAACAGCCTTATCAGGTCATGTGACGCTCTGTAATCCTTGTTAGATAATTATAGAGGTTTTTTTTAAATATTAAAAAAATGAGATTTGCTTTAATTAATCTTTTAAATTATATTACTTAAAATATAACAAAAGAGAAGCCTGTTGTGCAAGTTTGAGTCAATATAAATGGCGTGTTTATCATAAAACTTAAAAACACTTATATAATATGATGTATGCTTACATATTCAAAACTCCAGTAAAAGGTATCTTTTTTACTGGAGTTTTAAAAATGTTAAACTATTAAATGCATAGCATTTTGAAATATTTAACAAATGGAATGGACTAGAAAAGTATATATCAAAGGAAAAACTGACAAAAACTATCACTGCTGAAAATTAAGGCCTGTTGCACACACGGCGTGTTTATCCGTGGCGGAAAAAATCCGTCGACGTCGTTCCAACAGAAGACCACAGAAGTCAATTAGAAGCAGCCATTAAAACAAGGATTCTATAGGCCGTCGTACTTAATCAAAACCGCGAAACTTATTCCTTTAAACAGCAAGCAAGGAAAATCAACACGAATTGTGACGCCAAAAGAGGTTTGATAAGTCCAGCTGTCATTACGTATAAATTTAAATAAACAATATTACACCGCGAATAAAAATCGTTGAAAAACAAGTGAGATGACTTGAGTGAAAAGGGATCATACCATGTACGATGTTTGAGGTTAAAAGAAGGAAGGGGTTGATAAATCCGTGACAAACGCAAAGTAATGGGCAATATAAGCAAAGCGAAATAGCAATGAAAGGCCCATTTAATGATGCTCAAAAAACATTTGTTATCTAATATGCGGCTGTTATATGCCAGGATATTTGCAGAGCATTTCAGAAGACCAAGGCCTTTTTTTTCATCGCTTGCTCTGCGTCGAGCAGGAAATGATACTTCCTAACGCGCATTGGTATGACGTAGTTGATGATGTCCACTGCGGCTGAAATAATAAAAACAAGGCAAATCCAGAGACAAAAGGGTTGGTCTCAGGATAAGAGATCAGATTTTAGAACAGTATATTTACAAACGACTCTCACTTAAAAAATTGCACTTTTGAATTTCAAATTTTCAAAGAACGTGTGCAGAGCATGCTTCACAAATAACGTGCTATTCAATTCATTGCACAATTTCATTATTAACATTATTATTAATATTAGATCTAAGGCAATAAATCAACATTTTAAAGCTGATACCGCGAGCTATGAAATATCACTTATATAGTAGACGCATACTTCATAAATGGTAGCCTATCAGTTATTGTATTTGTTCACATTAATTTCGAACTAGTACTGATACGATGAAAATCCATGGCTTAGTGATTTCTTTTCTCTGCTTTCAGAACTGATATACAGGAAACGCTCTGATGTTAACATGTGCATCAACCGTACGATCTACATATCAAAGTGCATAAGTAAACTGACAGAGGCATTCTTTTAGCAACAAATGCTGTCTTAACAAAGACAAAACTGAGATTAATAAAAATTAGTCATTAGTCCATGGATTAAAAAACTTCGGGTATTATTAGAAAGCTAATATTAATATCAACAAATCGAATAATAAGATTAATAATTTAAAGGCAACTGATTCTCAACTTTTCATCACAAACATGAAGTTTAAATACTGCCTTAGACATAGCTAATCTACAGCAGATACCATTTTACATGAGAGGAGTAAGGAAAATCATTAGCTTTTTTATGTGTAGCAAGTGAAATTAAGCACACTACCTTCACGTAGTATTACACATTACCCCCAGAATTTTAGGGAAATTAAAATATTTAAATTAATTTCACTGAAAATAATATTTTTTAGCCAACACGCTAAATTTTAGGAAGTAGTGTTATCAATCCTATATCTCTCACTATACAACACACAAAGTGCAAGCCACAAGAAATGAAGTAAACATTATTTAAGTAGTAAGAAAGAAAAGTCTGAAAGACTCAAGATTTACAAGATAGTAAAACTACAAAAAAATAACTTGGTAAAACACAAATCAAATATCGCAATAAATATGAAACACACAATAGGAACATAAAACAAACTAATTCTAAAGTTTTGATTAGGAAATTACACAATATTTTGATCATATATATGTAAGTCATACCAAAATAAATCATAAAGAAACCAAACAAAATACGAATTCCTCTCTGACGTCGACATCAAGATTTTGATTATGAAGCACGCAAATCAAACCACTTGTGTTGGCAGTGACATTTGATACAAAAGCCATCTGCAAAATAATTTAAGCTTTTGTGTATGTTGATAAATATTTTTGAAAATTGGACCCAGTGGCTAAGGGTTTATACATTTTACGTAACAAGATGAAAAAAAAATATACATAAATGGCACACAATAATTTCATTCATACAAACATGTAAAACATGTATACGAATATCAAGCGAAGTACGTATCAAAACAAAATAAACATGGAGAGTTAAGTCTAATTCAAGATTCAGATCTTTTACAATAAAGGAAAAAATACGTTCGACAACGCAGTCAGAATAGTGAACACAGTGTCAATGAAAAACTGAGATAATACATTCTGCCCGAGACAAAAAATGGCAATTATAAAAGTAGAAATGGCGCTCTAGTAGTATTGGACTTATAAAATCTTATTCTCTTACACGATTATTTTTCGTGACTGAACGAAATTGAATCACAAAGAGTTACAGTAATTTACATATACATACGTAGTGAGATCTTTATCTATTGGATAATATCACTCCACATTTGGAGACTTCTCGTCTCAATTCAGGCAACAATGTAAGTAAACAATACGAAATAAGAAAAAAAACGCTGAAGCAGTTTACACATTTCCCAAACATAGAAATAAAAAAGTCAAAATAATGAAAAAATCATAAAATGTATACTTACACCATTAAATAAAGAATTACAATCGGTGGAGAGATTAGATAAAATTTTGCAATGTTTTTTTCAAATAATGAATTAAACGCTTCAAAATGAAAAAAAAATGTGAATTCTTAAAACCTAATCATCCATACAATCATTGTACTTATGAAAATGCATTCTAAACGCAATGAGTAAAGTGATGTAAAATACTTTGAGAAATCAAAACTCAAATCTATATCGAGATTTAAATTAACGCGGCACATTTGACATTTTCAGATCTGATTAAACCATCACGAATTAACTTTCGTCATTTAAAGCGGTGCATACATTGACGTCACATTTTCAGTCCCAAGGAGAATTTTCCTGTCAGTGTTTATCTAAACACAGATTAGCAGTTGTATATTTTTATGTTTGTTTACTCCATTTGAAAATGGATCTTTTAAAGGCAATATTTGTGTTTTAAAAATCCTTTTATTATAAAAGTTTTGTAGCAACAGACGCGCATAATTCGATGCCCTGTAAAAAAAAAGTTAACTAAGGAAAAATTTAAAAACTCTGCTGTTATTTAAACATATACCTTCATAAACAAAAAAGAGTTCAACAGCATACAACTACTACTCTGTGGTTAGAAAAATAGAGAAAATTTTCCCTCAGCATTACAATAGGATTGAATACCTGCAACGTCAAATGAAACACCCACCGTCTTGATGTAAAAATTTATGCATAAAAAGACCTACTATTTTAAAGAAATACCGTATGAAAAAAAAAAACGAAGTTTCACATTGTATGTAAATATATGTTCAATAATAACAAATATTGCAATTCATAAGTACAAAAATAACAATTACAAAAATATAATTTTGCTGTTTCTTAACATAACTTGAGACTCGTGTAAATTATCTTGAAGCTTTTTTTTTTCCCCCCCTAGAGGCAAACTTGGGGCATATATTTACAAAAGTAGGCCATATTATCAGATAACTCTACTGATAATAGATTAAAGTGCCAGAAGTAAAGTTTTATGATTCAAAAATCCAACGATTCTATTGAAATGCTCCTTATGCACAATCGCCATACATGGCAGGTGATGCGATGACAGTTGAGGCAAGTTCTTGTTACCTTACATCATAGTCAGGTACAGGTACTAACGGTCAATAACTGTCTCCCGCATAGAAATCCTGCTAATAGATAAATAACAATTCCATACTAGTTGAAAAATAAATATAAATAATCACGTACATCGGCAATTAAGGCATCGAATCGTAATAGCGGATTTTCTTCAGACAATCTTCTATATCAGAAAAGGAAAACTATATTGATACAGTTTTTAACATTTAGATGTTTAAATAACTTCAATAGCTTCAAGTTTTCAATACGCCAGAATCTAGATTTACTTCAGGTCTAAAATACACGAAATATTACATCTATAGGAGCATAATAAATGGTGGTAATAAAATCGCCATTTAAAAAAAAAAAAAAAAAAAAAAAAAAAAAAAAAACTTATTGATGATTTTCACTTCTCTTGAATAAAGGAGATTGTGACATTCCAGAGATGATATTGAATACTGGAGGAAAGTTCAATGGCAGTCAAAAATTTGAATTTACACACATAAGAATATTAGAAAAAATAAACCATTTAAATTTACAGATGTTTCATAATACTGTAAAACCTCGTTTATCCGGATCAGATTTGTAGACATTTTTCTTAGTTGATGTTCACATTAGATAATTTTTACCTATTATAACAAGAACGTAATTATAAGTAGACCATATATTCGCTTTTTTGGTTTGATTCAATGTTCAGTTCCTGCATAGATTGTACAATAAATTATGGTAATAAAATGCTTTTTGTTGAGTTTAAGAAAGCTTTACTGGAGTGTCACAGGCCGTTGACGTGGATTGACTCAGAAAAGTTATTTTTATATTTTTTAATATCTTGTAAACAGTAAGTTTGCTTAGTTAAGGATTTTGTTCTGCTTATTACCCATATTATCTGGATTGCCTATGGTCCCAGTTAGTCCCGATAAACAAGGTTTTACTGTATATGTAGTTATGACAATGAATAAAATTTCATACTGTATTTCAATTACAAAGTGCTATGTGGCTCATGAAGTAAATTTTATAGGAGCATAAAATGAAAACTAAGCTATTTTATAAAATTTTAAAAAAATTATAAATAATAAGCTTCTTTGTTTCAACTTCACAATAGCTTAAGAAAAATATTCAGAACTTTTTCAAAATTAAGACATATATGATAAGATATTCATTGCATTATAGTTTTAGTATGTAAATAGATTTTACATAATATATGTATATATATATATATATATATATATATATATATATATATCCTTTATTATCTCTGAAATTCATACAAACAAAAATGACAAATGATTTTAAATAAAATTGGTAAAAAAAAAAACTTTTAAAGAGTAATATTTTGAAAAAACAATGCTGGAAATTTACTTTCACATAAAAGTACCTAAAAATTTTTATTCGTTATAATAAAACGACATCAAGAAAGTTTTGCAAGCTTGTCTTTAAGCTGCTGATCATCATTCTCCAGTTTAAAATGGTAACTATAGTTTTGTGTGCATATGACACACGTTTAAACATTTTCACCACTACTTCAGGTGCTTATAGCAAGACCATTTAAAACGAGGATTAGAATTAATTGAAAATTCATGGTGAATGACATATCATGTTAAGTAATTGTGTTATTTCTTCAGTTCATGATTATTTAAACAGTTCAAAATGAAGGTTCAAATGTTTGACTATTTAAGATGACTTTACATCATAAACAATTTGCAAACTTTTTTTTTAAATAATTTAAAATATGAATTTTTAAAGCATCCTTCTCGTGATGCACAAATCACACTTGTAGTAATACAGTCATGGAGTAGAAATATATAAAAATCAAGATATAAGAATTATGAAATGAAGTACAAATCAATATAAACCAAGATCAAAAACATTCATATATAAAATAACCTACATGGGCATGGAAGTTTTTTTCCTCCTTTAAAAGAAGGTTTAAGATGAGATACATCATATGAAAATTACTCTTCATTATAGAAACTACACGATAAAAATTCTACGCACATCACTGAAAACTTAGTTTCATATGTAATACTGTCACAATTATCATTAACTAGCTACTTATGAATAATTACTTAGAAAAGTGAAATGCATGTGTTATAATTTCAAAACTGCACTTACAAACAAAATAATGTTAAGCTTTTTTATTATTTGTCTAGCAATAATTTAAAAATATAGCACTCTTTGTATAAATTCTATGGTCAAATTAACTTGATGTATATGCAGTCCTATTTTATAAAAATTTATATTTTTAATGTTAAACAGAAAGAAATACTTGAAATATATCAATGAAGACAGGTGACTTCTCTCCAAAATATGTATTTGCCAACAATAAATATACAATATAAAATTTCCTAGGCTATAAAATAAATACCAAAAAATTGAAATATTGCACGGAGATCAATACAAAACCCTAGCATGAATACACAGATGACAAATGGCTAATGATGATAGTTAAAATTTATGAATACATATGAAATGAAGTATTGGCTGGTCTGAAGCATGATATCCACCAAGTTTAGAACACATCATATATTGCAAAGTATCACAACATTCCAAATATATTGGCATCCATCTTATGTTAAAGACAACTAAAAAGCCAAATTTAACAAGCATTTCAGCACTGTAATACTACACAAGTAACAAATATTAAATAATGGATTTGAGAAAACTTAAGAAAAAAGACAGTTAAGATATTTTAGTGAAATGATAAATCAATATATGTTAATCGTGTACAGATACTACTTGAAATCTGAAAACACCATTTTTTAAATAAATGATACAAAAGCATAGTGAAAAATTAAACATATATCGAGTACTATTAAAAAATTTCTTTTACTTCAAAACCAATAATACTGACCCAATAAGTTAGAGTCAAATTGTGTGTATATCATAACTATATACTAAAATGCTAATAAATATTGTGTACAGTTTGTCTTTTCTATTAAACAAAAGATACATCTTCGTCTTTTGATGATGACGGTCGAGGAACATAACCATTCTGTTCCATTGCAGCAGCTAGATGACTTATAACAGAACGATAATGTCCAGCTTCAATATTTTTTGATAGCAAATACAGGACAAACCAGTCACTAAGTTTAGATGACCCCACCAGTCTATCAAGAGCTCCTTTACTGGCATGAGGGGCTTTAGTTACAAGAACACAATATCTTAAAAGTGGCATAGCAGTCAGGAAAAGACGATATACCAGAACCAAACCTATGAGACAACCGAGAAATACCATCCAGTACCATAAGAAAATAAAAATCTTTTCATTCAGGATATTTAAAGGCAAGACACACATAGCATCAACACGTTGTATATCACCAGATGAACCAAAATCATGGAACAGGCATTTCGTCATTCTTGGGAAGGTTTGAACAAGTGGATCAGTTCGGAATTCTTGATCCCACTGAGACCACTGTATGACTTTGATGCCAAAAGTAGTAAACGCTCCTCCCAGAAACACATCTAACAACCACATTTGACATAGAACATTGATAAATGTCAACAGCTCACAAAAGATGTATTTCTTAAAGTAACCAGAAAAGTGCCCCCAGTGAATATGCAGAGCATGAGATAGTAATTTACAGCTTTTCTTAGACTCATCTGGGGGTAATAAAGGATTTTGAAGATTAAGTGCAAAAGATTTCATCATACCGTTTTCCCAAGTTTTCCATAAATAATGAGGAAAATAAAAAAATATACCTTGGAGTAGGAAAACAAACGCAACCCACTGATAATATGCATGATACACTTTCGTATGACTAGGAAGGGTTCTGTCAATACCTGGATATGGTACTTGAATTCCTACGGATGCGTTCCAAGCATGGGGTAAAATATATGTCGAATGAATCCAGCAGAAGTTCTCAATAACTTTCATCGTAGAGCCTTTGACATTGTTCTGTAAACAATGGATAGGATCGCCGAAATACTGACGGCAAGTCAACAAAATGCAAGCAGCGAGAAGAATTAAAACAGTGGCTTTGCAATGTAGACGAAATACAATTCCTGAGGTGCAAACAGTGCTTTGTTTAACAAGACCTAGGATACCAGCAAAAAGGGTAAGCATAATCGGTTTTGATGAGATATTAAACAAATGAAGCAAATAAAAAACGAGCCTCACTCAGCTGTTTTCTCACGAGACTCCCGCGTTACTTCACGTACCGATAAACCGTATAGCAGAAATAATACAAACAGAATTTTCAAAACTAGCTGAAACTATGCTCCGCCTCTTACGGATGACGACATTTGGGTTGCCACAAATAACAATGTTACTAAAACGTAGCATTTATCGCTTTCGCAGGAGCGAAATTTTCGCGCGAAATATATACGGAAAGAGAATGGATTTATTCACGTGAACATAAGGATTGCAGATTTATTTACTACATTCAAGAAGAATTAACCTATGAAATATCTCCAGTACAATCAAACATTCACTCCGTTCGCAATTTTACTTTTTTTACATTGAAAATATTCCAAACGATTAAGTAAAAATTACGGTTGAATAATTTGGCTTGTAGATTAAAATGGTATGAATAAGTTTTATATACTACATAAATGAAAAGTTATCTTTTCGGAAACACTTAAAAAAAATTTCAATTAAACTGTACTTTATGTGTCTTCGAAACAAATTTTAATAGAGTTCTTGTCAGTTTATTAATATAAATAAGTAAATAAATTATGAATATAAAAATATAATTAAATAATATTTAATTGCCATAGGATAAAATGACATAAAAATTAGAGTTTTTCAGGAGACAAAAGTATTCCGGAAAAAATTGTTTGATTCAAGTTGTTTTTATATGAATGACATTTTAATGTGAAACATTCGTTATATGTTCTATAATATTATTCAGAAGTGTTCTCTAAATACTTCTTCGGTTACCTTGCAGTTTTCTGTCATGGTTGAAAAATATTATTTTGAGTCGAAAATTCTCTTCGAGGTAAGGAATAATTTTCCACCGTAAACAAACTGTTTAGAAAAAATAGTTACTGGATGATCTTCTAAAATCGTATTTGTAAATATTAAAAAATATAGATGTTACGATAGTTTTCTATTTTTAGACTTTTTATCACAACATTTGTTCCAAGTATGCTTTATTAAATAGGATGCTTTCTTCAAATTCAAACTGCAAAGCTTAATAAAGAGAAAAAAAAATGGAAAATTAAAAATATTTGAAATACACCTGAATATAAAAAAAAAAGATTTTTAAGAGCTTGAGAATACAGGTATAGTAACATAAAATATCCCTATTACACACAAATAGGGAAGTTTCTGCAATAACTAAGGTATTCGAAGAGGAAAGAGAGAGTTATAATGGAAAAAGAAGCTTCTTGAACTCTGTGCCACGAGTAGATTCAGTTTCGAGTGGGGTGGTCTATTTCTAGAGGGGGTGAAATGAAAAGCACCGCTAGGTAAACTGTCTTTCATTAGTTTTCTTTTAACTTAGGGGTTTCATAACCTCTACATTTTAAAATATTTTATACACCTATTTTTATACACCTATCCTCACCTCAGGCCAAGAGTCGCCTAATTGACACTAGAAAGACAAAACGGGTGAGTGGGTGTGCAATTTAGTTTAGTTGGAATTAATCAAATTAATTTTAACATTACTCTAGTTTTTAACCGTAGATACAAAAAGAAATAAAAGAATCAAGATCGAGTGGCAAAAAAATTCTGCTTCGTTCGTATTTTAATATGCAAGCTCAAGAAATATATTTTATCTCAATGAGAAAGGCAACTTGTGATAAGGCAGACATTTTGAGGCGTAACACTTTGCTTAAAATAACGTAGAATTTGATACCCTGATCAGAGATAAAAGGAGGGGGTTATCACTGATTGAAAAGGAGATCGACGACGCTCAAAAATGTTTCTCACATATCTACACACATTCATATGTGTGTAAGTATCTGGGTGTGCGTGTGTTACGAAATTTAGAACATAGTTCCAGATCACACAGCAACGTCGACGGGGAACTGTGAACCATTTCCTCCGGAAAAAGACGAAAGAGGTCCGGATACAAGCAAAGGAATTAAGTTTAATTTAATTCTGTTATCTATCTACACTGAAACAAATAACAGAGGAGGTTTCTAGTCTAATTAATAGAGTTAATATCGAGGGCTCCGTTTAAAAAAATTTACATTCAATCTTGTGTGTTTAAAAGTGTCTGTGTATATATATATATATATATATATATATATATATATATATATTTGAAAAATTCTCTTTCGGCAGAACTTTCGGATTCTGACACTGAATCCGAAATCGAAAATGCTGCTTTAGCGAAACAAATATATAGATTATGATTTACACTCGTCGGCAGTGGCGCACCCAGGGGGGCCCTGCCCCCCCCCCCCCCAAAGAAGTAGAAATATTGATTTTGCATTATAAATATTTTTATTCGTTCATCTCGGCGCCCCCCCCATGCATTATAAATATTTTTATCCATTCATCTCGGCCCCCCCCCCCAAGAAAAAATCCTGGGTGCGCCACTGCTCGTCGGCTATGAATCACAGAGTTCTAGACATACAGTGATTTCCGCTTATAAGAATCACGTTTGTTATTACTGTTTTTGATTCTTATAAGCGGTTGGTTCTTATAACCGAAACTTCCCTTTGGACAGGCACACATACACAAATATATACTTGTACATATATATAAACACACAGGCACATATATACATAATTTATCATTAAATACTCTTTAATTTATGTTATTTATCATTTATTAAAATTATTTTTTATAATTTTAAAAATGCTCAATTTCTAAACAAATACTATAACTCAATTTCTAGACCTATAAGTAACAACACATGATTATAAAATCAACAAGAGGCAGCTTCTCTTTGACTACACTTTGGAAGAGCATCATATCTAATTAACAAGTTCTGTTTTTCAGAAAAAACTAAGAGTTTTCCTTGTTTTTATCATATTTGAATTCGACTATCAAAAAGTTCTAACACTAACTGGCAATTTTGTTAGAAAACTAAAGTGAATACTAGCGACGTATGCTCATTACAGTCTCAGACGAAGATTCACTTTATAGCTTACGTTTCACGGTTTGATTCTGAATCAACCTGTGAAACGTTTAATTCAGCATCTGGTTCATCTGATTCAGCAAAATGGATCCGTTTACGTTTCACGGTTTGAAGTGCTGAATCCACTGTCCCGTTTGCGTAAGTCATGGTGGACACTTCGCGGAAGATTTATGTGTTTCAGGGTCCAGAAATCCGCAACCAGGAAGTAAGTGGTGGGAAAAAAGGAGTGCCTGTCTGGAGAAAACCGAAATCAGACCAGGGCGGGTTGGATGCCCCTGGGTAAAGCTAATAAGACAGTGTTTAACAAAAACATATAAGGAGAAACTCTTATGTTATGTCTAAAGGAATGTATTTTACGACTGTTTTCCACCCCAAAGTTTTATCAATCTTTTTTTTCAAAAACTTAAGAAAGAATTTCGTACCTTTTGAGACTTCAAGTGGCATTTTTTGGAAAAATGAAAGAAAGGCGAAGATTGCAAACTGATTCTTATAACCCGCGGATTGATTCTTTAAAGCGGAAATTTTAACATGGAGATAATACATTTGTTTTTGTTTTTGCGGTATTGATTCTTATAAACGGTTGATTCTTATAACCACTGATCACTATAAGCGGTGGTTACTGTAGTTCTTTTTATTGCAAGAAATGATTCTGACTATGAGACATTTTACTGGCGCTGATAATTTTTCGATTTATTCTTTCTTTTGAGAAGTTGTAGAGAATTTTGTTTTTATTCCCAGTGTGGCAACCGAACTCGCAGACAGCTCCGACGTCGCGTTCTGCGCATCTGGTTCGCGCAGGAGTGGAGATTGCCGCGGACATTGGAACACCGAACTTCACTTCACTCTCCGTACTAGTGTGGTACGCACGCGTCTCCGCTCCGAATTCACCGCGATGAACTACGAGCCGGGTTTCGTAATGATTATTGTAAATTTATGTCATGTGTCAAGTTTTTAAATAAAAGAACATGTTAATAAGTTCTAATTGCTGCTTATACCTTCTGATGTCCGTAATATGGGAATAATAGTTCCCATACCACGATTACAGAAGCTGAAACGATTATCTGTGTGAAACGATTATTAGACGGTCCTGTTAAGAAGTTTGTGCAAACACTACACAATATTTTCTCATTTTTCGGTTTTAAAAAATGCGTTAATAGAGGAATTTTCGAATCAATTTAGTTCTTTTGATATACATACGGAACTGCAGAAAAGAAGGATGCAGCCCAATGAAACGTTATTTGAATATTTTTTGGCAATACGTGAAATTGCTTCGAAGGGAAATTTTGTGATGGATGATGAATCAATAATTGCACACTGTATAAATGGCATTCCTGATTCTAATCGAAACAAAACTATTTTATAAGCATGTAAAAATATTTCTGAATTCAAAGATGCAGATGATGCTGGGACAGGAAGCGACGAAGTCGAAACGACGAGCGACGTTTTAGTTCTTAAAAGCCGTTATGACGCGGCAGCAACGCTTTAATTGTTTGTATTAATAAGACGTATTCAATGTAATATGATTTTGGACTATATGTTTCCTTCATGTAATTTGTATTTGTTTTCTCGTCTTCACTAAATGTTTGTGTTTTGTTAGCCTTTGGGTTTTGTCAGCCTTTACATATATACACTGGTGTAAAAAATTAAGAGAATTTGCAGACTTGGTGGATTATCTCTAGAACTACTGTACCGATTTTAATGAAATTTGATATGTACATACATTGATACAATACAAAACAAATAACCATTCAATAATTGTAATACACACGCAGGATCGTGCGTAACACTCGTTGGAGTCGGAAGGTATGAAACAGCGGTTGCAGAATAAATAAAAAAAATGGGTTAATTCTTGGTGTTATTTTGCAGCAATCGGTTAATTTCAAATTGTAACAGTAAAAATGAGTAACCACCAACGTTTAGATGGTGGAATGAGGTGGCGAATTGTGGGGAGGCTAGAAGCAGGCCAATCTCAAGTCCAAATTTGTAGAGAGTTTAATTTAAGACCCGTTGCACACACGGCGTTTTTATCAATGGCGGAAATTTTCCATCGGACGTCGTTCCAACAGTAGACCACAGAAGTCAATTGGAGCTTGCACACTGGGCGGAAAATTAAATTTTTCGTCGACGTTAGCTTGTGCAGCTGTCGAGTACCACTGTGCGCTGGCGGATTTTTTGACGCCAGATTGAACTAGTTATCCATGTGACCCTATGGCCCGTTGCACACACGGCGTAGGCGGAGATTTTCCATCGGACGTCGTTCTAAAAGTAGAGCTTACACACACGGCGAAAAACTCCGTCGAAGGGGAGAAAGGCCCACCCCTCCTTTTGGAATCCTGCACGTGTCCAAGAAACCAGAGGGGTCGCATCAACGCCACCCTCCCCCCAGCCGGGATCGGAGGAGCCCTCCTTTTCGAATCCCCTTTACGATTCCAAGAAAACCAGCGCGCCTCCCCCCCAGCAAACCCCCAACCACACCCTCGCAAAAGACCCTACGACGGTAGAGTCCGCTGTGTGTGTAAGCGTGCATAGGGTCACATGGATAACTACTTCAATCTGGCGTCAACGAATCCGCCGGCACACAGTGGCACCCGACAGCTGCACAGGCTACCGTCGAAGAAAAATTTCATTTTCCGCTGTGTGTGCAAGCTCCAATTGACTTCTGTGGTCTACTGTTGGAACGACGTCCGATAGAAAATTTCCGCTAGAGATAAAAACGCTGTGTGTGCAACGGGCCTAAGTACGCTTACACATACAGCGGATTCTACCGTCGTAGGGTCATTTGCGAGAGGGGTGTTTGGGGGTTTGCTGGGGGGGTGAGATGGTTTTCTTGGAATCGTAAAGGGGATTCGAAAAGGAGGGCTCCTCCGATCCCGGCTGGGGGGAGGGGGGCGTAGGTGCTACCCCTCTGGTTTTCTTGGACACGTGCAGGATTCGAAAAGGAGGGGTGGGCCTTTTCCCCGGCGACGGAGTTTTTCGCCGTGTATGTAAGCTTTACTTTTATAACGACGTCCGATGTAAAATTTCCGCCATTGATAAAAACGCCGTGTGTGCAACGGGCCTAACGCACAGCGTCGTGTGTAACTTATGGAAACAGTTCCAGGATACCGGATCCATCGAGAGAAAGCCTGGGCAAGGTCGTCCAAGAGCCACGACGGCCAGAGAAGATCGCCATTTGTCGATTATAGCGAGGCGTAACAGGAGTGCTACAGCTTCTCAGCTCTCTCGTGACTTGTATGCAGCCACAGGAACCCATGTATCAAGGGTGACTGTTTCCAAAAGACTTCATGAGAGAGGGTTGTTTGCAAGAAGACCTGCTGTTTGCGTCCCGCTCACTTGTACGAACAGGAGAATCCGTTTATCATGGTGCAGAGAGCATAGAGATTGGAGTATGGATCAATGGGCGACCGTTCTCTTCACTGATGAGTCTACACACCGATTCAGCCTAAACACCGATTCTCGCCGTACGTTCATATGGAGAGAACCAGGGACCCGCTACCTACCCTCCAATGTCCGCGAAATCGACCATTATGACGGAGGAGGTTTAATGGTCTGGGCAGGCATCATGTTGGATGGCCGCACACATTTCCATGTCTTTGAAAGAGGCACTGTGATTGGTGTGGGGTATAGGGATGAGGCTTGGAGCCCTATGTTCGCGTTTTCAGGGGTGCAGTTGGCCCTGAGTTCATTTTAATGGACGATAACTCGAGACCACATAGAGCTCTTCTGGTCGACGAATTTCTAGAGAGTGAGGATATTCGCCGGATGGATTGGCCAGCCAGATCTCCAGACCTTAACCCTATAGTGCATGTCGGGGACGCTCTGGTGAATTGCAACTCGCAACCCCCCTCCGAGAACCATCCAGGGAATGAAAACAGCGTTGCTGAACGAGTGGGACCAATTGCCACAGGAAATGATAAACTGCCTTATTTCAAGTATGAAATCACGCTGCGAGACCTGTATATCTGTAAGAGGGGACCATACCTCCTATTAACCCATCTATTAATCCATTTTTTTGTTTATTCTGCAACCGCTGTTTCATATCTTCCGACTCCAACGAGTGTTACGCACGATCATGCGTGTGTATTACAATTATTGAATGGTTATTTGTTTTGTATTGTATCAATGTATGTACATATCAAATGTCATTAAAATCGGTACAGTAGTTCTAGAGATAATCGACCAAGTCTGCAAATTCTCTTAATTTCTTACACCAGTGTATATATATATTCCGATTGATACCAGGATCCAATACCAGTATAATCATAGTCATTTTTTAAAATGTTTGGTTTCTAAATAAATTTATATTGAATTTTATAATTATATCAAATAGTATGGTGGTGAGTTTCTTGGGCTTCCGCAAAGGGGAATGGGATCGAATCCTGTATACGCCAGGGACGCTTCTGTTTCGTGCTTTCTTAGGGAACAGTGTTGGTTAATCGAAGTGGTGCTTCAATACGTAGCCAACAAAACCGAGGTGTGAATGCTTCAATGTTCTCAGAACAAAATACATGCTGCGTTGGAGAAAAAGAAAAAAAAAACACAAAGTTCGTTGTTTGAAAGCTAAAATTTTCTTTCTCCTAAATCATAAGATAGAATAGGTATCTATTTTGCTTATTGAACAAACGATCATTATAATAAAGTACTATTAATAAAAAAAATTGTTATTCACATACAGGATGGGACAATCTAAAAAATTGCCACTGAAAATCCAACACTTTCGTTTTAACGTAGGATTACGTTCCTCCGGAAGGAAAAAGTGCCCTGCGTCGCGAGTTATAATTTTGGCAGCGCGCCAAACCCAGTAGCAGTAAACAGTTAAATAGAAAAGTACCAAAATGCGTTAAAAAAAGAGGTAATCAACGATAGGTAATCCTACGTTAACCCGCGGTAGTTTCGTTAGAAGAGACTGCCTGAAATATTTTTTTGTGAAATGTGCCGGTGATTAAGAGAGTGGTTTAAGTCGTATATTTTTCGTTTCGAGATACCTAAGAGTTTGAACAGATTAGGAAATATTTTTATGCCATGAAATAAAATATTTCAAAAAATATTTCAGGTTCAATTTTTATAATTTTGCAAAGACTGCTTCGTAAAAGAATGCAACGCGAAGTAACTTATAAACTCATTTTTTCTAGATTCGTGATTTAGGCCATTATCATATTCACCGTGACAAATATCTCTTAAAATATTCTATTTCACAAAATGGGCGGTATTGAGAATAAGCCAGATTTACTCCGGAAATATTTAACAAACTACCTTTCCGATAGCGACGGGGATAAATAATTATAACAAAAAGCGATTTTTGCTATATTTGCTGGTATGAACGGCACAGTATAAATGTACAAACAGGCAGTTTATAAAAGAATCCCACGGAGAAATATTAGCCATAGAAAATATCACATCTAAGTAAAAACTTGCATGCTTCCTTTCTTTATACAAGTCATTTATAAGTTGAATTAAATGTTTTCTAAATTTTAAGAAAACCTCCCTCGAAATAAAAGACTTCGCAATTGCTCGTCCACGATCATATCAATTCGTTTTAGTAGATTTTGTTAAGATACTGTATAGTAATAGCCTTTGACAGAATGGCCCATTGGCAAACAACAACATACCCTTTGGAAATCATAACAAATGTATGATAGCACCTCAGTGATCGTTTCCAGATATCCGTTGGAACGATGTTATTTGGAGTCAAAAGTCGGATGGAACTGGATTGAAATTTCAAGTTTGAGAGATGGTGAAAACTTTTGTAATTTCTAAATCTAAATGGAATACTATAACAAACGTGAACTACACGGCTCACCACGCTCTCTTTTGCATTGAGAAAATGGCAGCAGGGGGTGAGGGTCGGGGAAATGCATGCGGTGAAAGATAAAAGACTCTGGGTAAAAAAAGAAAAAAATTCATAAAGGGAAAAATTCATGGAATCTTTCTGGCTCAACCAAACCTGTTCGTCGACAAGTGTTTGAATTCTTGGTATTTTCCGGGTCCACTTCCCAATTTCGATAAGGGATAAACGATGTTTATTGTTTTGTATTTAACCCATCAGCGGGCGCGCCCGTGTACAAACTGCAACATTTTCGTAATTTTGAATGGTTTGTTTTTACATGTAAGGTTTGGATGTTCTAAGCAGTTTCTATTCATAGCTACATCCTTTCTAATGCAGGTCTGATTTTCTGACCCTTGGATTCCTTTCCATTGATTGTTAGTCGTAATTTAACCGTGGTAAACCAGCGATTATACTGGATTACAAAACGACAAAATTAGGAGTTGATGTAGTAGATCAAATGTGCAGCTATTACACGGTAACCCGCATATCACAAAGATGAGCAATCTCATTATTTTTTAGGTTTCTGGACATAATAGGAATCGATTCGCAAGTTGTCCTTAGATGCATTAAACCGGACATTTTTGAAATAAGGCGATTGCATCTGCATTCTTTGGCCTTTAATTATAAATAAATCTCAATATTATCAACATTTTATATATTGTCACAAAACGCAGAATTATTATTTTCAATTTGAAAAAAAAAAGCTTATTTCAAAAGGAATAATCAAGGTTGAAAGAGACGTTGCACTTTGTGCAACGCGCGCCTGCTGGTGTTCCCAACAATTGGCGCGCCCTATGAAGGGTTAATACCAGACATACCAATCTTATACTCGCATGCCATTCTTGTGGAATAAAAGCTTGTTTTTAGTTCAGGAATAATAAATCATTTCAAGCTTTTAGCTCAATCATAATAATAATAATGATGATGATGATGATAATAATACACCCAATGCTCCAGAAAATAAAATAAATTTAGAAATTTTTTAAAAATAACTCTTGATAAAAATGGACACCTTATACCTGGAAAAATAGCTTATTGGTACCAGGTTTTTGAAACCTGTAAAAACCTGTAAAGGGTTCATCCAAAAAAGTATATCAAAAATCTTTTTAAAAAAAGTCAAATTTAGTTTTCATGTGCATTTACGCACATTTTATTTCATAACCATAATGTAACTCCTTTATTTACACAGAAGTAGAACAAGTAAAAAATGATCCCAAATTCAAGAACTGGTACAAAAAAAAAAAAAAAACACAGCTTAATTCGTTGACGTCATCTGATATACACGTCCGCTTGCGTAAAACCGATTCATCACACCCATAAGTCACTGACATTACTGGTATCCTTTTATTTATGTTACCTTCTATCCATATTAGTACTTTTCTTTTGTTGTTCCAGGTAGTTTTGTTCCAGAAACTACAGAGTGTCTAATAACAAGCTCCATTTCTTTAATTAATTCTTGCTGTCGCTTCGTTCAGAACAAAATTCTTGCCAAGCGATATTGATCTTTTTCCATTTTGAAAAGAATCTAAAATTTTAATTTTAGTTTACAAAGAACTCTCCTTTTGAATTTTGGAGTTGTAGTATTAACATTTCTCTTGCGGAGTATATATATATATTTATATATAATAATTCGAAAAAGATATGAATAAATCAGTAAAAATAAAATACTACCTACCTATTTTATGATCATCTTGAAATATTATTTTTTATTATGCTGTCTTACTTATCAGTATAAAAAAGCGTACAATTTAAAAACACTTCCAGATTGATTGAAAATAAACATGAGACTGAATTTTATCAACAAACAAGGGGAATTCCCTAAATATTTCTTAGAAAATTACGGATAATTTAAATATTTTTCCTTAAAATTTAAAGAAGTTGGGATTTTTAAAAAGGCATTTTTTTTTCTAAACCGTATTAAATCAAATGAAACTGAATTATAATGGAATTTAATTTATTTTTCTATACCGTGTTAAATCAAAAGTGTAAAAACAGAACTGGATGTAAAAATAATTCCTTTAACAAACCCACCAAAAAGTAAGCATTTTTAAGAGCCTTAAAAACGTGTTATCAAATACAAACACTTTTTAAGCCTTTGCGATGACGTTACTCACCCTGATAACTAGCGTATTGTCTTGTTTGCCGTTTATCAAGATAGAGCAGGGATTCCCAACCTTTTTACGTTTGCGGAAATAAGATTAGAAACTCGGGACATACTCGTAACATTTTAGTTTTAAAATTAAAAAAAAATATTAAATCAAAATGGTCATGAACATGTCAAATTTAAGTTCAGATAAATACTCACTCCATTGCTGATTTTATTCATTTATGGAAAGACCAGCTGAATACCCGTGCTTCGCTTCGGAGTACATTCAAATTAAATACAACTGTCGGATATTTTTATACACAAAATAATGTAGAAGAAAATATTCAAATTAAATCTAATAGAACATACTAAATAATATAGTACAGTTAATATAGTACAGTTTGAGGAACATTTCTTTTACTGTATTTTAATATTAGTTTTGGATAATGCCCAATCATCTGCCGCATTAGAAAGGGGAAAAAAAATTTTTTTTTGGACAATTTATTTCGTTGTTATGCACGTGACGCAAAATTAATTTAAAGTATCACAAAAAGAAAAGAAACCACGTGATCAGCATTTAATAAATTAAATTCTAAAAATTAATTTTTAAAAATTCACCAAAAATTAGAAAATAGAGGTAAAGATTCGAAAAAGATTTGATTTTAAAGGAATTTTTATGATCTTTCTCGTGATATGTTTTATAACCCTCAGATTATTATTTTAAATGCAAACTTTAAAGGATGTTACAAAAACAGCTAAAAAATTTAATTTAAAAAAATCTAAGAAGAATTTTTCAAAAATTTTTCTCAGTGCACCCCTACACTATAAGAAGAATCGCCATGCAAAATTTCAGCCCTTTAGGTCCAGCGGTTTGGTCTGTGCGTTATCTGTCAGTCAATCAGTCAGTCAGTCAGTCAGTCAGTTACGGAACTGTTTTATATATAGAGATACTAGCTGTACCCGTCCCGGCGTTGCTCGGGTAATATAATTACCAATTTTTTAGTAGCCTTAACCCTCTGTTAATGGGCGTCGCTGTCATCCTTTTCCTCACCACGATACATTATTTTACCCATATAAATTTAATCCTTTCTGGCACATTTTGGCAAAATTTTTTTACATAGGATTACTTAAAACTTTCCACAACAGTCAGCGAGACGAAAAACGCATTAAGATGTTTATTGTGCTGAAATTCTTTGAAATCTTCATAGATTTTTTCCACAAACACACCACAAATTATATGATATTAACTAAGTGTTGGCCAAAAAAATTACGGCATTACTAAATGCGATTTTTTAATCGATTATCACTGCAATAGTAATCGATTTCCTTTAACCACCCAATCCCTCATAGAAAACAAACGCCCCAACACATCACGTGCTTGACGTCGAAAAAGACACGCCTATTTTCCCCCTCTTTACCTTCGTCCGGAAATGAAGAACGAAATCTCCAAAATGAGATTTCTCGCAAGAGTTTCCGAATCATAAAATAAATTATTAAAAAATAACTACAATTTTTAAATTAATTTTGGTTCTAGCTTTCGAAACTGTGATGTCTAGGGTCTCTGAGATAAAAATTTCGGAAAAATGTAACAACATTTACGTATCGATTCGACAATTTGGAAAAAAGGGTCGCGGCCAAAATCGCGTTTTTTTCCGAAAAACGGGTGCGTACAGGCGATCGAAAAAAAATCACAATTAATCGATAAATTAAGACAGACAATTTTAATTGTGATTTCCGTATAGTGTCATCTTTCCCGTATAGGCTCGTCCGAAAAAAAAAAAATTCTTGGACGGATACGTTAGGATTTACGGAGCTTTTACTCGTCCGGGAGCTCCAAATTGCGACTAAATATTTAATTACGGAAAATCTAATTAAAAAATCGAAAAAAGGGCTTCGAGGTGCATAATGAGACCTCGGGGGGCATCTTCGTGTCGAATCTCAAGACTGTCCGACCTGCCGTCTTTGCGCCGTGCCGCGAGCAGACAAAAACTCGGTCACACACACACAGACTTTGCCTTTTATATATAAAGATAAATAACAAACACCAGAATATAATATAGTATTAACACAGTTTCAAAAAATAGCCATGGAATTCCGAGTAGTATTGCACTAGAGCAGAGCTCCGCAACCTTTTATCTTCCACGGCACAACAACGTTTTTTTCGATAATTCCGCGGCACACCACAAGAAAAAGCTTGCAAATATATAAATTACAATAAATACGTATATGTTTTAATTAGATAAAAAAAAAACACAACAAAATAGCTCTATGTATCAAGATAATTATAATCATTTAAGTTTTATATAAATCATTTTGAACTGTACACCAACACAAGAACAAAAATATAAAATTATAGTTTACAAGTAAAAAAATTTTCTCTTTAAATTTTTATATTAAAATTTGTTTTTTGGTCTTTACTTAAGCCTAATAAATAAAAGTTAATTTAAATATAACTAATTTATTAATGAGATATTTGAGATTATTTTGATAAATGTGGGTTTTATATTTGCACGTTTTATATTTGGCTCTATATTAGAAAGAGCTACAGTTCCATGGTCAAAGCCCTTTAAATATGATCGTTTGTTATTTTCAATTAGAACCAGTGTCGAAAAACTTTGTTCGCATCAGTATGTCGTAGAAAAAGGGAGCAAAATTGCAATGGCCTTGTCAGAAATTTGTAGATATTCTTTCTTAACCGAAATCCAGAAATATGACGCTCGAGCATACATACAATGTATGGCTAACAACATGCTTTTGCTTTGTGTATAATTTCGACCCAGAAAAATTACATATTAACAAAAAGTTAGAGGAATATTTTACTTAGAAAAATTTCTATTTAATGCGGTGGTTAATTTTTTTATTATCATAATCGATAAAATCACCGTGGCACAGTCAAGATCACCTCGCGGCACACTAGTGTGCCACGGCACAGCGGTTGCGGAGCACTGCGTCTAGAGGACTGCAATGGAAATTACTAAGAGTAGTTTTGTTTTATGAATGTTAGACTTGCAACGCATACTTAGAGAACAAATGTTTCGTATCAACTTAATATTTCTTTTTGAGAGCCCTACTAATATTTTTTTGTTTATCCCCTCCCCCCCAAAAAATAATAAATAAATAAAATAAAATAAAAATAGGGCTGTACACCGGATATAAATCACTGAGACAGAGATGCAAGATGAATGCTTTTGAGTCAGGTCGTATATTTAAAAGCTGAACTGTGTATCACTACGTTTGAATGCTTTCTCTGGTGTCAAATCTACTCTCAAACTATGTTTAAAGAAAGGCAGAGATCTCGCATGCACATCGACACGTTCTGATGATTACATCCTTGAAAAAGCGTTGTTATGAGTTTATTCAGTTTCATTGTTCGGCGTTCTGTTGTTTCGTTTCTGAGATCTTCGTAAGGGACGTTGATACTATAGGGCAGTGATTTTCAACCTTTTTTTTTTTGTCGCGGCACACTTTTAACGATTTCCAAATTTGGCGGCACACAAAGAAAAAGATAAGTTTTAAAGTTGTTTACTTAAAACGGATAAAAACAGTTAAAAATATGGCATTTAAATGTAAAAACAACAGTTTTCTTTTACAGTGTACTTTTCTTTAATTTAAACAAACTTTACTCGTAAGAAAAAAAAGCATTATAATTTTTACTATATACATTTTTAAAATTTGGCGGCACACTTTAAGAATTTGGCGGCACACAAAAGTGCCGCGGCACAGTGGTTGAGAATCACTGCTATAGGGGAAGGGTCTCCTTCTTACTCCCATTTAAGGGCACAGTAAAGTCTGGATCTTATTCTTAAAGCGGTAAAATATACTAGATACAGAAATACTTGAGACTTCCCGAACAGGCTGTACAAAGTTAGTCAAACTTAACTATAAAATATGCCATTTTTGCTGCCTATTAACGCAACTTCATAATCAAAAGCATATTTTAAACAGGGTTAATTACATTTAAGTGCATTCTTCATCTGGCTGGAGCGAATCTTCGCATTTATCAAAAGCGGAATGCACCTGTGAACTAGTTGTCCATTTAGAACCGTGATCTTTGACCGTGACCTTGACAATACAAAGCTTGGTATTTCGAAGGTCACGGTTTGACAAGAAGCTCGGTAGGAAAGGAAGGGGAAGTTTGACCCCCTCCTGTGTTAACCGACTGTGTGGAACGTTTGGGGAAGGGTAAGAAAGGATCTCATCTTTCCTGGAAAAACATACTTTACACTATCAGAAAAACTGAACAGGCTGGACCACTTTGTTAAACAGCATGATTACTGCCGGCAGGTGTACATTGTGGTCATAATGGCACAGATAAGGACCCCAAGGACACGAGATGGCACATCGAACAATTTCTTCCTCATTATCGCCAAGTCGCAAAAGTGAAGTCGCCAGCTTGATGCTCATGGAAGTGGTTTTTGAATCTTTTCTGCCATGCTTTTTTTTTCAGTACTAAGTGCATTTCATTAGGTATTTAAAGCTCATTGGAAAGGGATATTTAAAATTTTGTGCTCTCCACGAACCCTAATTCTAATTTTATTTTCAGAACACCACAGCAGTGGCGTAATCATCTCTCTTATCAAATGTTTTTCAGGTTCTGTTGGCCTCATTATCATATCTTTTGGTACCGTGGTTATGAAATAACAGTGAATTTTTTCTCTTTATGTTTTTTAAAATCAATATTTTAGTACAAATCCGAAATTTGGGGTCTTATTTGAAAAAAAACAATCTACCCGTTAAGTTGGACAAATACTTTTTAAAAATTTTTAAAACTTTTTAAAAAGGGTTTTTTTATATGCTCCCACACTAGAGATGTAATCATTACTAAATTTGTTGTGATTAATCTATTCTAGGGCTGGTATAGATTTACAGGCTGCTAGTGTGATTTAGTTAAGCTTCGTGTGTTCAAACATACAGAGGAACGTCACAAAAAACAGTGATTATTTGCAGAAAGTAAAAAAAGGAAAAAAAATCCTTCATCTTGTGACATATGCACGTGGTTTCTTTTTTTTTTTTTTCAACTTTCTGGGTTTCAGTGACTTGAGCTTATCATTTATGCTAACTGATTTAAACCATATGGATTCTATTTCTTTTTAAATTTGTTTATGATGACAGCTTTACCATGGCAAGTACAGACGCAAGCAACACGGTTATGAAACTAAATTTTAAACCACATTACCTTTTATCAAACCTCCCCCCCCCCTCAAAAAATAAAAAAAATAAATAAATAAAATTCAGCAAGAAATTTATTATTCTTGTAAAATATCATATATGAAAGCGTAAAATTCTTTACTTCGACAGCATTGTCTCGAAATCCTGTTGGCGATAATTTATTTAAGGATATCGGATTCATTTCCATAAAGTAATTTTAATCTGCTAATTACTAATCTGCGAAAAATTGAGCCATTTTGTTTCGTTCTATTCTTCAATTCATTTCGACGAGATAAAATGGCCACTATTATCCTGAGGTTGACTTTTCAAACTAGAGAACTGTCGTTTATTAGTTAGAAGAGCAGCATCGACTTAAATAAATAAATGAAAATAAAAAATATATATACATAAATGAGGTGTCATTAACATATATAAAACTAATCATTCTATTCAAATCAGGCGAATAGAACCAGTTTCCATGCGTTGAAAGGCCGTAATGATGTGTCTGTTCTGAGTCACATTCGACGCGCTGAGCTGTTCGTTTGAACTGTTTGTTTACTTTCCATAAGATAAAGTGAGTTATCACAGGTGTTAAAGAGTTTGAATCATTTGTTATTATTATTTTTTATTTTGCTCAAAGCACCTATCATTCGAAATCGTTACATGGGCGGTCTACTTAAACTTATCTTCAGAAATTCAGACGATAAGTCATTAATAAGAAAAAAAAGTCTAGTGAAAAAAGCTTTACTTTCGTTTGCAGTGCATGCATTTCCATTTAAATATAATGAATGCTTTTGTTTCTTTTTCACGAAATATAAAAACAGGAATGTTTCAGATATAAAAATTTTCAGAATTTAAGGGAAATTTTTGCACTATCTTAAACATTCTAAATGGCAAGTACTTTTAGCTAGTTTCCAAAAATCATAAATGCTTTCCTACGCTCCATCCAGCATTATTGGAATTAAAATCAGTCATGCAACATTCATTCATATGTAAAAATCTTTTGAACTTCTAAGCTGAGAAATTTGGACTTTTTTAAAATTTTAATACTTCCAGTGAAGTCACCAATCATCGTTATATTAAACATGCTTCTGCAATTTAATCTTAAATGTACTTCCTAATCAAAAGTGCACAAGTAGATGTTTCCCATAGGAAACAATTGCTTAAAATATTTTTTTATTATTATTTATTTATTTATTTATTTATTTGCATGTGTGATTCCTTTGAAAGAACAGGGGAACTAAATAAATCGTAATTGCTTCAGAAATATTTTGTTTAAATGTACTGTGCAGTCATAAGCTGCAGCCAATATATTTCGCAGAAAATTTTCCTGTATATTGGTAAGTTATTTTAACCTCTAATGTATGTAAATGAAGGAGAGAAGTCTTGGTTCATTTTTGCGAGGCCCAAGGCGGTAGGTAATTCCAGAGATCTTCAATCACAATGTCAAACAAAGGGGAATTTTCCATTGGGTATTTTTTAATCTGGGCCCAGATTAATTAGCAGATGCGTCTTCTTTAATTAAGGTTTTTTGCCTCATGAAAATATACTTAAACGCCTACTTTCATGAGTAGCAAGTATTTAAACAATTTTTAATTTCTGCGTACTTAGTTTTCTACAGGGTATCAAATTATTGATTGCTGACGTCTATCCCAATGAAGTTAAAAAAAATTAAAACATTAATTTCAAAATAAGAATTTTGAAAAATGAGTTTTTCGTATTGAAACAATTACTTGCGGGTTCCAAAATCAAGGTTAAAAAATATGCATTTGTTTTACCAAAAAACCAGAGATATAAGTAAGCGTTTAAAACACTAACAGATCGTTTATTAAAATAATGGTTCAAAAAATATTTTCAGTAAATGGTCAGCCAGTTATACGAGCGTCATAGAAGTTTATTAAAATAATGGTTCAAAAAATATTTTCAGTAAATGGTCAGCCAGTTATACGAGCGTCATAGAAGTAGTGTACGCCTACCGAAGGATGAGGGGTGGTTGACGTTTTGCATTGGAGGGGGAATGAAAATTAACGTTGGAATACCTTTTACCCGCCAATTTTCATGTTCCAATGTCAGAAGCACAATGGGCATGAATCGGGTTGAATCTCATGATTCAACCCGAAGAAGCATAAAAAGTGAGGGAAAAAGGAATTCCAACGTTAATGTTCAGCCCCCCTCCCCCCGTTCATCACATTTCATTTATATTTTTCGCATATTATTTTTCACGTATGCATAACTTATATTTTTCTCTCTCAAAGTGTGCATCGAAATTGCGTCATATATATGTGATAATAAACTGAAACACTGAAGCATTTATTTAACATTCCTATCTAGGGAAAAGTATCTATCGATGGCTCAGAACAAAGTAACTTTTAAAAATTAAACTCTTGTAATTCCTGCCAATGCTAGAATCTGCTATACCAGGGGTGAGCAATTTGCTTTGGCTCGGGGGCCGCTTTATGGAAGTGGGGGTTAGCGGAGGGCCACACCTTTTAAAATTATTGCATTTATTGGTTAACTTTACATTTCAGAAAAGGTATAAATTGTATCATAAAAATCAATAAATATAAATTCAATAAAATATTGGCAGCTTTTCTGGCTGTCTTGAAGTTTTCTGGCTGACTTTAGCAGTTTTCCTGGCTGTCTTGGCGGGCCACAAAAAAATCTGCAGCGGGCCTCAATTTGCCCACCCCTGTGCTATGCCATATAACAGGGGTGGCCAACCTGCGGCTCGCGAGCCACATGCGGCTCTTTGAAGGATTATTTGTGGCTCTCGATAAATGTACCCGAGTTCTGTTTTCATTTTTGTGTTATTATATTTTAAAAAATTATTATCGTTCCCCTATGTGTTTCAAAATGTCTTTTGTGGCGGGAACGAGGGTTGCTTCAACGTTCATCGCCAACCAAAACCAAAACTAAATAGATATTAAAAGCAAAACAGCGGCTGACGGCGACGACAACTCTTGACAGCAGCATGAAGTGGAAACTTCACGACTCTATCCAGTGTTCGGCGTCCGACGGTCATCACTTATGGCGGGAAAGAACGCCACTAGTCAGGCTCAGCGTCGAAAATAAATCAGGTAACTGGAATCAGGTCTAACGCCATCTCAGAAGGTGAATATATTTATTTAATTACAATAGCACATACATAATTAATTTAATTATATTTACATATATACAATTTTAACATTAGGAAGAACAACAACCACATTCAACGGCATTAGAAGATCAACTACTAACCCCAACGCCTGTCTGGCGGGAGTTTTTCCCCGCAGCTGGTTGGGGGGTATGAATGGAAGTACCTTGGTCCACTTGGACTTTATCTTCAGTAATCAAGTTAATTGTCATCAAGGTATGTGTGCTCAGTAAATTAATTTAAAGTTAAATAAGTATTAAGTTAGGGAGTTTTTCCCCGGAAGCCCCTCTCCCTTTTTAAAGACAAAAATAATAAGGAGAGGACACTTCCTCGTGGCGTTTAGCGCCCTCTACTCTAAGATAAAATAATATCTGACCTCTCACAGTGTATATTTAGTTTTCAAACAAAATTACAACTTTTTCAAAAGGACATTAAAAATAAAACATTTTGTCATTTTCCTCGAATTAAAAAAATGTGTTCCAATATTAAACAAGAAAAACTCAACGAGTATATAAAAAAGCTAGAAGGAATATTGACGGAATTCCAAAATAGATTTCAAGACTTGAAATATTTTAAATCGTCTCTTGATTTTTTTCTGAATCCATTTGAAATTAACATAATTCAAGGTGAGTTTTCCATTTCCAATATAATTATGACCCAAAAAGCATCTGGAGAATTAGAATTAATAGAGATGCAAGAAGATCAAGCTCTACAATTAAAATATAAGTCAACGCCGATTACTGAATTTTGGAAATTTGTACCAGAATCGAAGAATCCTGAATTAAAAAAGGCTGCTTGTCGAATTATTTCAATATTCGGAACAACGTACTTATGTGAATCATTTTATGCCACTTTAAAATTCGTGAAATCCAAACACGGATCAGTATTAACTAACCAGCATCTCAAAGAATTACTGAGAAGTGCTGTCACCAATTATTCACCAAAATTGTAAAGAATTATCAAGAGAAGTAAAATAAATGTGTTTAATTTTTAATATTTAAATTCAATACACATATTTTGTACTTTTATTTATATGTTTTCAATAAATATAATTTCTGTTAAAAAAAAAAAATTTTATACCTTTTTTGCATAGCTTTTAAATACGTATTTAATTGCGGCTGAAAAATTTCAAATTTTGAAAAATGGCTCGGACTATCAAGGAGCTTGGCTACCCCTGCCATATAAACACACACACATATCTGATATCGAATTCTTTATAATAATAATAATAATAATAAAATCCCACATAATTTTTTTAATCGTGGCTAAGAAATTTTTAAATACTGTAGTATAGTATACCCAGTTTAGAGCATTTATCACCGATATATGCGCTTTAAAAGCTAAAAACTACAGTGAAATTTTAGAAATGGATCCTTGTTTCACTGCCTCACGGAGTTCACTCTTCGTCTTCAGTCAATTTAGTATACGTGCTACCATCTGTTAGTATTACTTAGAACTATTGTTTATATCATCTTGAACCTTATTACTGCATGTTGTATGCATGTTGTCTCCTCCATGTTTGAATCAGACTTGTGCGGCAATCTCTTGGTTATTTGGACAGCTAATCTCATGTTCATCACCATTATGTAAAACAATTTACAAAAAATAAACTAAAAAAAAACATTTTTAAATAAAAGAAAAATTTAAAGAATACAGAAATAGCAAAATGTAAGCTATTTAGGGTGAAATATATAATAAGATTTTATAAACAGTAAAATTCAAAATTGATATTCACTCAAATAAATGTACTGTAGGTAAGACTATTTTGTTTAAATGCAATTTTCAAGAAGTCATCACATAACTTTGCAAATTTTACTTGTTCAATAAAATTATGCAAAAATATTCTTCGAGGCAAAATGGGTCTGTTTTTTTATTCAACTTTAAAAGCATCTGCCTGAAGGAAAATCTTACAATCTGGGGAGTCCTAAACCTTCAATGCTCCACTCTTCTTAATTACAAAATGTAGGCCTGCATCAATATTTGAGGGCGATTTTTCAACGAAAACTCGTGAATAGATCTTAAATTAGACATTTCAAGCTGAATATTTGATAATGTTTGAGGAATTTCCCCCTTTTTTTAATGACGACAAAATAAACAGAATTAAATGACTAGGGATACGTAATTTTCGTATTTACGAAATAGGTGCGAATAAATGCAAAAATTATTTTTTTACTACTTTTCGGCCAAAACTCGGTGATATACGGCTTTTTAAGAGAAATTAGTTAATAATAGTAAAAGTTTATTAACGTACGAGTAATTGCTTAACTAAGGTCATCCGAGGTCTATAACTGAGAAATCTCACTTTCCTTCGGATTTGCTCCGAATATCACCCGGACAGTTTATACGTACCGGAGTCGAACCTGAAAATCTAACTGTAAAAATCAACCATCAAGTTTTGTAGGGCAATTTAGCAGATTTAAGAACGTCTCTTGAGCGCCAAAGTCAAGGGTATTTCAGCTACTTACAGCAGTCAACCAAGAGACTTCTGTTGATGTTATACGGATTTTAATTGCAACGAAATGCAACTATCTTAACTTTGCAAAGGCAACTATACAAAGCTTCTATAGTCCCATTAACAGAGTAGATGCTGAGATATTGTAGTATGTACAACAGAGCAAGTAAGTAAACAGAAAGTAAAGACGTAAGTAACATAATGTGGAGACTTCACCAATGTTAGCTTTTAAGTATGAATTTTGATACTTACCTATCAAAGTAAAGACGTAAGTAACATAATGTGGAGACTACTACAATGTTAGCTTTTAAGTATGAATTTTGATACTTACCTATCAAAGTAAAGACGTAAGTAACATAATGTGGAGACTACTACAATGTTAGCTTTTAAGTATGAATTTTGATACTTACCTATCAAAGTAAAGACGTAAGTAACATAATGTGGAGACTACTACAATGTTAGCTTTTAAGTATGAATTTTGATACTTACCTATCAAAGTAAAGACGTAAGTAACATAATGTGGAGACTACTACAATGTTAGCTTTTAAGTATGAATTTTGATACTTACCTATCAAAGTAAGTAAAATTTTGAATCTATATTCTTTTTTGCAAATAAATGCGAAATTTTATGTACTGTATTTTTTGTTGTTACGAAATTTCGATATTTTTTATGCGAAATTTATGTATCCCTAATGATGACTATCTTATTAACAGAGGGGAAAAAAATAGGACTTAGAAATAATTTACATAGAACTCATAAAAGCAATAGAATTAACTTTACTGGGAAGAAATAATTTACTTAGAACTCATAAAAGCAATAAAATTAACTTTACTGAGAAGAAATAATTTATTTAGAACTCATAAAAGCAATAAAATTAACTTTACTGAGAAGAAATAATTTACATAGAACTCATAAAGGCAATAATATTAACTTTACGGAGAAGAAATAATTTACATAGAACTCATAAAAGCAATAGAATTAACTTTACTGGGAAGAAATAATTTATTTAGAACTCATAAAAGCAATAAAATTGACTTTACTGAGAAGAAATAATTTACATAGAACTTATAAAAGCAATAAAATTAACCTTACGGAGAAGAAATAATTTACATAGAACTTATAAAAGCAATAAAATGAACATTACGGAGAAGAAATAATGTACTTAGAACTCATAAAAGCAATTAAATTAACTTAACTGAGAACTACGAACGATAACTGAGTGCATATTTACTTAATGAACGTGATATGTTGAAGGCTGCTGAGAACTAGGCCTATTGGATCACTCAATTGCATGTTAACTTATGGAGAAAAATTTTCCAATGATTGTCCACTTGAAATTAAAGATTTTTTCTTCTTTTCTTTTCTTTTTGCCAAATTGCACTCCGCCATAAAGAAAGACATTTTTGACTCGGGTATCTATTTTACTCTTTAAAAGAAACGCAAACAATATTTTTAAACTTCAATTATGCATGGAAAAATATAGAATATTGTATTTTAAGCGCACATAACTTCCTTTGGTGGATGAAATTTCTAAAATAAATAAAATAACAGATTGAAAAAAAAATTCTCTCTCTCTCTTACGCGGTTCAATTTTTTTTAAAAAAAATCTCTCAATCCAAGTCGACAATCGTTGGAAAAATTTTCTCCGTAGATCAGTCTTATATTAGTCTCACTCCTGTATTTGCCTCTTCTTAAAAGTAATTCTTATTTTCTTTCCCCTTTCAATCTACAGTAGACTCTCGTATAACGCATTTAGGCCCGTATGCAGAACAAACGCTGGAGCTTTGTGTCTCTCGCTTCGCAAACGGGGGGTTGTTGCGAGAGTAGGGGGTGAGCACTCTTTTTAGCTATGCTGATCAAACAATTTGCGCTTCCGCAAATGATGACGTCAAGATGTGTAAGGAAACCTTATATGGTCAAGCCACGCCCTTTTTCTCCTCCCTTTTGCGGGAGCTGGGGTCCCTCGCGAACCCTAACCTGCGGGGGGGATTCGACGGTCAATTTAGCGAAACCGTCCGACTGAACTGCCTCAAACACGGCATTTTAATTGCTTCCTTGCGTTGGGGTTCAAGAAAAAGTATACAGTATTGGAAAAAACCCGCGCTTTGACTTCGATCAATGTGGCTGTTTCTTTTACATTTTGTAGATAAAATTGTCTCAAAGGACATCAAATTTTTCAGTAGAGGAGATCGAGAAAAAAGTGCAGTAAAGGCATCACTGATGAGTCATTCTATTCATCTGCATTGGTAAGTAATTTCAGTTGTATTTGAAAAGAAAAAAATGTAATTTGACTTTAGCAATATCCTAATATTTTATTATTATTTTTTTACTTGTAGGCTGTTTTAAAACAGAAAAAAATGGATGGTAAGTAAACTATTAATTTTGTATTTAATTATCTGTTTATTAGAATTTCTTTTAATCATTTTCAATGCTATTTATAATATATCATATTTTTACATTGCAAGATATTTATCATAAATAAATTTAATTAAAGCAAAATTTTAAAATGTCCTAATGCTTATTTAAGGGACAATTAAGTACTAAAAGTGTTCTGTTAGACTTTTCTGGCATTTGTGTACAAGAATATCATATTTCTATTTTTGTTTATAAATCTTATTATAAATTTTTAAAAATGCTGTTAGTTAATCATTAAACAAAGATCAAAATATTTTGTTGCAGGAGGCTTTGTTACCAGGTAAAGATCACCGCATTATTAATATTTGAGGGTGGGGATTGAGACCATGACATTGTACACTTAAATAGCAAATATAAATTTAATAATTGTGCTTCAAAAGATTACTGCCAATGCTCAGTCATATATCAGAATTATGTTTAGCTTTATGATTGTTAAATGCAACTATGTATTTAATAATCATAAAGCTAAGAAAAATCCCAGAGAAAAAAATAGCTATTGTAACTAACAAAATGAATGTTTGTTTCATAATGCTTTTGGAAAATTTGAATTTTTTAAATAAATTTAAAGTAAAATTATTTGCTATTTATACTAATTAATTCCCCCCCCCCAGAAAGTTGTTGTTATTCAAAGTGAATTACAATACATAAGATTGTAACTACCACTAAAACAGCAGAAACAAAGTCTTGGCATATTGCTCAATCATCAAGTAAGTTATTTGGATTTTGATAAATTTAAATCAAATTTTTGTAACAAGTTTTAAAATATAAATTTCAGACTGAAATTGTTGGAGATAATTAAAATTTTTTTAGTACCATACTTTATAGAAATTAAACAATTGTATGTTTTACGTAATATACATAGTTTTATGTAAATGCCTGCATAGAACTCTTCTTCATAATTATTTGCAGCTTTACTATATAATCTGTGACAATAACTTCTATGAAATAACATATGTTGATTTTTATGTATGACATAATACCTCTGTTCCATGTGCTATCTCATTTACTATGTATTTTTTATTATTTTCTAGACAGTTCAACAGTACGTGGCAGGAAGCATCTAGCATTAAAAAGAAAAAGAGAAGCAGCAAATTTGAAGCTGAGGCTCTTCAAACCCAAAAAACTATGGTGCAAGAAATCGAAACAACATCCCGGCAAGGAATTCTGCTAAAAATTAATCAAAATTTAGAAACATTAATTAAAATAATGGAAGACAAAAATAGTTGTTAGTCAGAAATAAAAAGCTTTTAGAGCTCATAAATGCTGAAGATGTTGTAGAAAAAATGTAATAAACACATAAATTCATGTTTGCACAGTCTAAATTTTTGTAATAAAAACTTCATCTTCCATCTCAAGTGGATTATCCGTATCTTGTAATATCCATTCCCTGCTTAAAGAAAGGGATAACATCCTTCTCCTTCGCAAAGCGAATGACTATTCCGGCTTTGCGAGAGAAAAGACGAGTCTACGAGAGCTCCCTACTAGCCGCAAGTTTTGATCACGTGACGTTCGTATTTACGAGAGAAAAAGGTCTCGCTGTTTGATCTGCATCGCGATTGCGACCCCTCTGCGGAAGGGAGGGGCTTTGCGAGAGCTTTGCTCTCGTAAGTGTTTGATCGGCATACGGGCCTTAATATGTTACGCGTTGTATGAAACCGCGTTATAGGAAATCGTATTGAACGAATCAAAGTCTTGTATAACGTGAATGATGTTGGAAGGTAAAATGTTAGTGTGACTGTCATCATGTAATATATATACAGTAACCACCGCTTATAGTGATCAGTGGTTATAAGAATCAACCGTTTATAAGAATCAATATCGCGAAAACAAAAACAAATGTAGTATTACCATGTCAAAATTTTCGCTTTAAAGAATCAATCCACCGGTTTTAAGAATCAGTTTACACTCTTCGCTTTTCTTTCATTTTTCTAAAAAAGTCACTTAAACCCTCAAAAGGCACGAAGTTCTTTCTTTTTTTTTTTAAAGGAAGATTGATAAGATGGGATGGAATATAGTCGTAAAATTCCTCCCTTTCTTTATTGGACATAACAATAGTTTCACCTTAAACGCTTTAGCACAACACTGTCCTATTAGCTTGACCCATGTGCATCTTTACCCGTTCGGGTCTGATTTCACTTTTCTCCACTGACAAACAAAAATAGGGACTCTTTTTTTCCCCACCTCCCACATACTGGTTGCGGCTTCCTGGACCCTGAAACACATAAATCTTCCGCGAAGTGTCCACTATCACTTAGACAAACGTGGCATTAATAGTATTCAGCACGTTATCAAACCGTGAAACGTAAGCTAGAAGGTGAATCTTCGTCTGAGACTATTGGTATTGAAAGAGGTATAAACAGCCTCCTGAAAACTTCATTACGTCAAACTACCATAAAAAAATTTTTCTTGCTCTCTTCCTGTAGTTGAAATGTTAAAACTGTTAAGCAGGTATGTGGTAACAAATATTGGATTTTTTCTTCTCTTACTGTAATCATGTGTATCTACTTATAGGTCTAGAAATTAAGTTGTATTTTTAAAATTATAAAAAATAATTTTAATAAAAGATAATTAACGTAAATTAAAGAGTATTTTATGGTAAATTATCTAATATATGTATATATAGGTGTGTGTGTGTGTCTGTCCAAAAACCTAAATTTCGGCTATAAGAATCAACCGCTTATAAGAATCAAAAACACTATTAACAAACGTGATTCTTATAAGCGGAAATCACGGTATATATATATATATATATATATATATATATATATATATATATATATATATATACAGTGATTTCCGCTTATAAGAATCACGTTTGTTATTACTGTTTTTGATTCTTATAAGCGGTTGATTCTTATAACCGAAAATCACTGTATATATATATATATATATATATATATGTGGGATGCCTCCTTTAGATTGGGCTAAACTAGTCGTCTGCTATAACCAATCTAGCACCCCACATTTAATACATACACTCAGGATGGCTCATAAATAGTCTCTCACTAACAATAACAATAGACATTTATTTACTTGACACCATAATTCACACTCATAACATTTAACATATAGTAGTTGACCTTTTAAGGTAATAACAGTATTGCCAAGAACTCTAACGCTTGGACTTCTGAAGTCACTCGACTCCTTCAACTAGATTTGCCAAGCACTCAACCAACTTGGTCTTCCTGAAGTCACTGAGACTTCTACAGCACGGGAGCTCAATATCGCTTCCCTGCGGCCCGTAGCTACAAGCTAGGCCCAATCTCCGGGGTGTCTTTCCCCGTTCTCGCTTAGGAGCACCGTCCTTTGACACTAGCGCACGAGAGCCTCTGCCCTTCGTCGCCTCCAAAGCTTATCTCCCCTCAAACATTTTCTCCCAGTTCATCTCTAGGAATTCTGGAAGCGCTGTCGTCGCATAACGTACGCGGCGGGATACTGCTCATAGCCGGAGCCCTGGGATAATACAATCCCCATAACTCGGCCGTCTTGACAATTGCTGACGTCCTCGGCAGCGTTATGCCTCGTCATCATCAGTTCTAGTACACAGAATAGCACAAACGAAACAAAACAATGTAATAAAAAGAAAGTAATATGTCGTTTACAGTCGGTCATGGCTCTTTTCTGAAAGTCTAGTCGGAGCCAGTGGACTACAGTTCACTGTAATACTTACACAAAAAACACAGGTACACCACGTTTAAATTACGATGCACAATTTATCTTTAACTGTAACACTTAAGTCGTTGAAAACACCAATGAAACACTAGTCACACCAAGTTTGTGTTTAAATGCGTATCTTGTCACTTGAATAATGACACTATCAAACATGCACTCACAAACAAAACACTTAGTCTTCCGTACATCGGTGACACTTAGGGCTACCAATAGGGCCAAACACAACCCTTGCATACCATATCGCCCTTTACGACACTTAACTGATGACACTTTCTTCTCACACACTTCCCGATCACAAGCTGAGCACACTCTTTAGGTGGATTTCCAAAATCTGAAGAAGTTTGAAGTATGATAACCAACACTATTTTATACTCTTGAGTATATCGGTTCAACACTTTCGAGTCTAGGACGCATTTTGCAGACTCAGAGCAAAATTTCACAACCATTTCCGAAGATCCTTCACTCAAACTTGCTGGTATTTCGGAATCTATGGCCTTTACACTACGTCGTTCCCATTCACTACGAATCACTCTTCCTTCCCTCTCCTTAGCATTAATTTCACTTGCAACATCCAAAGAAATTCCTTCCATTACCTCAAAACCACAAATTTTTCTTTCCTCCTCCTCCTTCCAAACATAGCAACTATCGTTTACCCCTAAAGAAATCTTTTCCGCTCCCTGGGACACTTGAGGTGGTGTCGCAAGTTCAATGATCCCTTCCATAGCAAGCACTCGAAAATTTGCAAGCCTTTTCTCCTCTGTCGCACCGCCGGTGAAATTGGATGACAGCTTTATGACTCTCGTAGAGGTTGCGGTCATTTCGCCCCCTTCTGCTCTGTTGCCTTCAAATTTTGGGGGAGCCTCTGCACCCTTCGTACTGGTTTCAAATTTCAGCAGGCTATCGCCGTTCTCGCTGGGGTCCGCGAGGGATGATTCTGGAAGTTCGATGAACTTTGGGGTGTCGGAACTCGGGGTGTTTACTGATAAGCTCGTCTTTTCGGCTTGGAAATATTCTCGGTGATCGTCTGAGCGCTTTTCTTCCTCACTTTGTCGATTCACTCCCGAGAAAACATCAGATGCACGAAAATATCTCTCTTGACGGCACCCATAATTATCTGCACCTTTGTCCATACTAAGTATAGACACACTATCCGAGTCTATTTTAGGCGACTCTATTTGCACAGAAACATCAATTTTCGACAAGCTACTCTCGCTGTTACTGTCACTCCACGCACTTACATTTTTCGCTGGTATTCCTACCAGTCTGCGTTCCATCTCAGCCATCTCGAGTTGAAACTCAATCTCCAGGGCTGCCATTCTACGCTCGAACTCAACTCTCTCGGCTGCGATTTTCTCCAGCCTTTGTTTCTCGGATTCTCGTTCTTCCCTCTCTTCCTTAATCGAATTAAGAAGATTTTCGATGTAAACATCGTCACAATCTGATGTTTTAACCAGGGCGATTAATTGCTCAACCTCTGGTTTATCTGGGACCTCTAGGCACAGTTCGTCTACTAAAGTCACCAGGTCTATTATTCTCGCTTGCTCCAGATATGCCATCTTAGAAATTCTTCACACGTAAGATTCTGTGTTTTATCCGTTCAATCCGGGGCACAATTTCAACTCGGTTTCACAATTTTAAATTACGCAAATGTCACAAATGTCTCACTTAACAATTCGTACCGTTCGTGGCACTTCACGCTTTCACAAGTTTGCCTCTCGTGTTCACAAAACTTTTAACTCACACAAAGTCGCTTCAATGGGCGTCACTCACCACACTTCTCACTTTGTGGGATCACTTATCGCACTTGGGCGTCACTTCTCGCACTTGGGCGTCACGTATCGCACTTCTGGCGCCAATATGTGGGATGCCTCCTTTAGATTGGGCTAAACTAGTCGTCTGCTATAACCAATCTAGCACCCCACATTTAATACATACACTCAGGATGGCTCATAAATAGTCTCTCACTAACAATAACAATAGACATTTATTTACTTGACACCATAATTCACACTCATAACATTTAACATATAGTAGTTGACCTTTTAAGGTAATAACAGTATTGCCAAGAACTCTAACGCTTGGACTTCTGAAGTCACTCGACTCCTTCAACTAGATTTGCCAAGCACTCAACCAACTTGGTCTTCCTGAAGTCACTGAGACTTCTACAGCACGGGAGCTCAATATCGCTTCCCTGCGGCCCGTAGCTACAAGCTAGGCCCAATCTCCGGGGTGTCTTTCCCCGTTCTCGCTTAGGAGCACCGTCCTTTGACACTAGCGCACGAGAGCCTCTGCCCTTCGTCGCCTCCAAAGCTTATCTCCCCTCAAACATTTTCTCCCAGTTCATCTCTAGGAATTCTGGAAGCGCTGTCGTCGCATAACGTACGCGGCGGGATACTGCTCATAGCCGGAGCCCTGGGATAATACAATCCCCATATATATATATATATATATATATATATATATATATATATATATATATATATATATATATATATATATATATGTATGTATATATATATATATATATATATATATATATATATATATATATATATATATATATATATATATATATATATGTATATATATATATATATATATATACGGTGATTTCCGCTTATAAGAATCACGTTTGTTATTACTGTTTTTGATTCTTATAACCGAAACTTCCTTTTAGACAGGCACACACACACACAAATATATACTTGTACACATATATAAACACACAGGCACATATATACATAATTTACCATTAAATACTCTTTAATTTACGTTATTTATCATTTATTAAAATTATTTTTATAATTTTAAAAATACTCAATTTCTAAACAAAATACTATAACTCAATTTCTAGACCTATAAGTAACCACACATGATTATAGTAAGAGAAGAAAAAATCCAATATTTGTAACAACATACCTGCTAAACAGTTTTCACATTTCAACTACAGGAAGGCTGCAAGAAAAAGTTTTCTATCGTTGTTTGACGCAATGTAGTTTTCAGGAGGCTGTTTACACCTCTTTCAATATCATAAAATGTCCCGTAAAGTTCTTCAGAAGCTCCTCTATATTCAAGAGTCCTAAGAATACTCAACGCTTCTCTGGATTCTTTAGCTGATGGTGGTTTCCCAGGGAATACGTCATTCATTTCATCCTCGTACTCAGTTTTATCTACAGTTTTTTTAATTTCTTTGGCGGTTTCATCTTCTGTCATTTCTTCCGATGTCTGTAGATTTTCGTCAATTTCAACCCACTCACGAAGTGATTCCTCAACAGGATCAGTTTCTCCTTGACTTAATGAGTCATTAGTCTCACAAAAAAATCCTGCTTTACGGAAGCAATTAACAATGCAGTGATTTGAAACCATTTTCCAGGCACTTGCAATATGTATAGCCTCAAGCAAAGTTATTCTTTTACTTATTTCTGACGCAGATCCCTTTCCTTCGTCGATCGCGTCAACAATTCTTTGTTGCAAGTCAGAGCGATATAACGTTTCAAAAGTTTTTATGATTCCTTGATCAAGAGGTTGTATTACTGATGTTGTATTCGGAGGCAAAAAACAAAGCTCTATATTTGTGAGCTTTACAACTGGATGAGCCGGACGGTTGTCCAAAATAAAAACAATTTTTTTCCCAGTAAGCTCCTTATCCCACTTTACAAGGAAGTTAGTAAAGATCCTGCTACACATCCAAGCATCTTTTGAATTTTCGTAAGACACAGGGAGAGTTTTTATTTTCGTAAAGCATCGTGGAGATTTACTCTTACCTATAACCAAAGGCATTTTCTTTACGCCCCCAGTCATATTTGTCGTCAAAAGAACTGTAACGCGTTCTTTTTGTTTTTTCCCAACAGAAGACAAATCTGTTTTAATCATCATCATTCGATCAGGCATCGCTCTAAAATAAAGCCCAGTTTCATCTGTATTAAAAATTTGGTGTGGGGCGTAGTTTTTCCTTATTGCAGGCAAGCAATCAGAAAGCCATTTTTGAGCTGATTCCGTATCAGCATTTTGCTTCTCACCTTAATTTTTTTTATAAACAATGTTGTTTCTCTCCTTCCATCGGGTAAGCCAACCTTCCGTAGCACAGAAATTGTTTTCTCCCAATTTTTTTCCAAAATCTTCAGCCTTTTGCAGCAACACAGCTCTGTTGATAGGTGCATTCATCATTCGGGTTTGAGTAAACCACTGCAAGGGAGCCTCTTCTAAATCGACTGATTTTCCATAGCGCTTCCTTTTTCGATCAAGATTTCCATTTTTGCTAATGGTACCCGAAATTTCTTTTCGACATTTTAAAATTTTACTAAGCGTAGACTGAGTTAAACCCAAACAAGAGGCAGCTTCTCTTTGACTACACTTTGGAAGAGCATCATATCTAATTAACAAATTCTGTTTTTCAGAAAAACTAAGAGTTTTCCTTGTTTTTATCATATTTGAATTCGACTATCAAAAAATTCTGACACTAACTGGCAATTTTGTTAGAAAACTAAAGTGAACACTAGCGACGAATGCTCATTACAATCTCAGACGAAGATTCACCTTATAGCCTACGTTTCACGGTTTGATGCTGAATGTTTGATTGTGAAACGTTTGATTCAGCATCTGGTTCATCTGATTCAGCAAAATGGATCCGTTTACCTTTCACGGTTTGAAGTGCTGAATCCACTTTCCCGTTTGCGTAAGTGATGGTGGACACTTCGCCGAAGATTTATGTGTTTCAGGGTCCAGAAATCCGCAACCAGAAAGTAAGTGGTGGGAAAAAAGGCCTGGAAAAAAGTGAAATCGGACCCGGGCGGGTTAGATGCCCCTGGGTAAAGCTAATAAGACAGTGTTTAGCAAAAGCGTATAAGGAGAAACTCTTATGTTATGTCTAAAGGAATGTATTTTACGATTGTTTTCCACCCCAAAGTTTTATCAATCTTTCTTATCAAAAACTTAAGAAAGAATTTCGTACCTTTTGAGAGTTCAAGTGGCTTTTTTTGGAAAAATGAAAGGAAGGCGAAGATTGCGAACTGATTCTTATAACCGGTGGATTGATTCTTTAAAGCGGAAATTTTAACATGGAAATAATACATTTGTTTTTGTTTTTGCGATATTTATTCTTATAAACGGTTGATTCTTATAACCACTGATCACTATAAGCGGTGGTTACTGTACATGTAAATTGGTGTCCGTCGTTCTAAATTGAATACATCGGTTCACACTAACACCAATTTATTCTTGACGAGTCACAGGACAAAACAGTTACAATTAACATTTATGGAACATCATTTTTACTACTTTTTTGGTAGCCGTCTGCTACCACGCTACATCCTAACGTCTTACTCTCCCGGCAGCTTTTCCTCTCTCTCTAGTCGTGCGTTCCCCGTAGAATGGCGGGGATCTTCGTTCGGCGGGTATGTCTCTGATTCGTCTCGGGTGCCGTGGATGCTGTTGCCACAGTTCTCAATAACACATATCACACTCGGGCATCCTGGCTCGACAGGTCCTCCTGTCGCCGAAGAAAATCAAAGGAACCAAACCTAAAAAAAAAACAAGAAAGGGGAGAAAACAAACAAAACAAAAACATGGCATGGTCGTCTGAAAGCTACATCATCGTCGTTGTATAGCAATTGTTCGTCATAGGTGCCATAGTCTTTTCCGTCACTGAAACATTACACAAAACAAAGAAAAAAAAAAGAAAGTCATTAACAATAGTTCAGGATCATGAGAGAATGTCCATTGTTCAAGTCCAAGTCGTCATCGTAAAGGAGCTGGAGCTATAGTCACTAGGTGTTTGGCCAACTTTTGAGTTGATCAGCGGCTCTAGATGTGAAGTTGGGACCATCGTGCAGACCAACTTTTCGGACGTCATATCGGTCATGTGGTCGAACTTTTATGATTTCGTAAGGACCAAAGAATTTGGGGCGCAATTTGAGCCCAGAACCAAACTGGTTACGTTGAATTGCTACGTGATAGGTAGTTGCTTGTTTCCGATGTTTGTTGTACTGCTTCTTTTTTAACTCTTGTAATTTCAAAATGTTCTTGGAATCGTTGCGAAGATGATTTGTGGCTGGAAATGTCACGTTGAAAAACTCATCTTCTGGGCCAGAAACCTGCTTTATCAAAGCTAGTCGTTTTTCGTCATTTTGTTCATCTCGAGCTGGCAAGTCTTTTTCTAATTGAGTCTTGAGTTCTTGCATATTCACTTATAAACGTAATTTGGAATCGTCAGTTAACTGTAAGTCGTCTTCAATTTGGTTGTCTAATTCATTGTTAAGGTCTTCAAACTTTGATTGCAATTTGTTCTTTGATTTATTCAGCTTTTCATGAACCATTTGTAATTCATCTAATTTGTGGTGCAGTATATCAATATCTTTCGACATCGTCTTCTTTTGTTCTTTTAACAATGTAGAAGCATCTGCTTCCTCGTCAGCTTTCTGCAATCTAGATTTTTATATTCTGCAATCTGGATTTTGGCAATATCTAACTTTTGCTCTAAGTTCTTCCTTGCTTCTACTTCTTCAAATACTTGCTCTTGTAAGCTTTCACGTTCACGTTCAAGATTGTGCTTAGTCTCCTCTAAAGCAATTTTAGCTTTTTGCACTGAATCTAACTGTGCATTTAATTTTTCAGTGTCAATTGTATGTTTCTGCTTCAAATTACGAATCTGGTTTTGGTGTGCAGCAGAGTCATCTTCCAAGTTTCTCTTTAAAATATTGAGTTCTTCCTCCATTTTAGTTCGCAAAGCTTGTTGTGTATCTGTTGAATCCATATAATCAATAAGTTTATTCCTCAAATATTCTAACTCCTCATTTAAGTTTCTTTTCTGCATTTCAGACATTGCTAAATCTTCCCTTAAGTGAATCAGTTCAGATTCCAAAGCTTTTTGTTTCTTTTCAGCTTCTTGCGCTTGAGCATTCAGTTCATCTTCAATTAACCGAGATTCTTCCACTTCTCGATGAAAATCTTTCAACTCACTCTGCAATTTTTTGAGTTGGTGGGTTTGGTCAGTAATCATTGTTTCTTCGCTACCTGAATCGTGAAGCTCATGAAGATTAACATTGTTTATCATTATTGGATAACACTTATAAATGGATGGTGTAGGAACATGTAAGGCGTCATTAGGTGGAGTAGTTTCCGAAGAATTTTCTGGGATTGTCTGTCCAACGCGTTGGGAGCAAGTTGAGGATAAATGTCCAAAAGAATTCCATGAAAAACATTTTGGAGTCGTATGCGGGCAACTGGAACTTTTGTGGCTCTTGGAACCACAATTGTAGCAAACGGGGGGTTTTGGAGAATTATTGGGGAGTTTTCTATCGTAGGTATAATTTCGTTGACGATTATCATATGTGAATTTAATATCCTTAGAAGGTTTACTTAATTTGGACGTTGAAAGAAATTTCTGATAAACTGTCAATTTTTCTTTGAATTCTGAAACAGATTTAGCACCATATAACAAAATTTTATTAGATGTAGAATCGGGAATACCGTTGATAACATAATCAAAAGTTGAAGAAATGTCAATTTGACCTCTTGAACCGATTTCTCGCATAGCTATGAAGTAGTCGTGTAAGGATTCATTAGGTTGTAACCGTCTTTGCAGCAACATCGTATGAAGATCGGCGCTATTTAATTTGGAGGAAAATTCTTCTAGTAAGTTTTCTTTGAGAGAATTCCAAGTGGTTATGCCATGGAGAGAATTAATAAATGTTTTTTGCGGAACCAACTAAACATTTTTTCGCAAAGACAATTTTGTGGACTCATTTGTGATGCTATTAAGATCAAAAAGTTCTTCTAAATCCTGTATGAAAATTTTAATGCTGTAAGAATCGGATGAACCGTTAAAATTCTTAATGCACTCTGCAAGGTCTCGTAACGATAAATGTATTCCACTGTTTGTGACTGGAAAACACTGCGAATCAACAACAGATAAAAAGGGATTTATCTGTCTCTGCTCGAAAGAATTGTTTATGTTAGAATGTGAAGCTGCGGTTGGAAATGAACTTTGAACTGGCACCTGGCTAGTCGCCAAAACCGTAGAGCTTCTGTTGGCGTCGTGTAAATCATTTTCGGTTTCACTCGTATCCGAGAGCACGGGGGGGGGAATAATGCAAAGTTATTTAAAGCATTGAAAATAGTTTCATAGCTCTGAGCTGGGTCTGTTGAACACTCAAGATGTAGCAAATTCGCAATACAAATTAAATCGGTGCTGGAGAATGTTTTAACTCTTTTATCCCGTTCGTCATTGGCATGAAAAGTTTTAAGGAAACCAGAAAAAATGCGGAGTTCTTTACGATTGTCTCTCCCAGCATCATTTTCAAATATAAACTGATGTAATAATCTAATTGCTTTTGTGGACCCTGATTTAAGTGCTTTTGAAATATGCGTGATATCATTTAGAGTACTCATATTGAAAGTAAACAGCACAAAATATAAATATGCAAATATATCTTCAAAAACAAAACACTTCTTGTATCGGAATTAAAAATGCATATATTTGTTAGAAAAATATACTTTCTTTTTTAAATATTTCTTAAATATGTTCATATATCTTCAAAAATAGAATCAAAATACTTCTTGGAGATTTAAATGCAATTGTTCCTCTTCAGTAACAACAATTAGACGATCGTAAAAATATCTTCAATTGACAAATTAAATTAAACTCACCGGTTCGTCGTAGATGGGCAAGAAATAAATCGGAATAATCCAGAGTATACTCTAGAAGTAATCCGGGAGTAATCCAGTTCGTTAATAACGTCGTAGGATGGCTTGCTAGGGGATATGGAATAGTGGCCCAGAACGCACTTTGAGAAAAATGCTTCGGCCGAGTCCTCATGTAAATTGGTGTCCGTCGTTCTAAATTGAATACATCGGTTCACACTAACACCAATTTATTCTTGACGAGTCACAGGACAAAACAGTTACAATTAATATTTATGGAACATCATTTTTACTACTTTTTTGGTAGTCGTCTGCTACCACGCTACATCCTAACGTCTTGCTCTCCCGGCAGCTTTTCCTCTCTCTCTAGTCGTGCGTTCCCCGTAGAATGGCAGGGATCTTCGTTCGGCGGGAATGTCTCTGATTCGTCTCGGGTGCTGTGGATGCTGTTGCCACAGTTCTCAATAACACATATCACATATATACATATATACATACAAAAGAGGTAAGCAACGATAAGTATTCCTACGTTAATAACTCGCGGTAGTTTCGTTAGAAGAGACTACCTGAAATTTTTTTTTAAAATTGTACTCTGTAAAAGAGAAAGAAATTTGACACCGTAAGGCATTTTTTGTTTAAAAAGAAAAATGATATTTTAAAATTTAAATTATTCGGGGAAAAAAATTCAGGTAGTCTTGTTGTGATGATAATTAATAAGTTATTAAATAATTAACGTTTATTTTAATATCGGGTTTTGAGATAATTAAGTTAGTAAAGTAAGTAAATTTTAGTAATGGTTGTGCTTTGTTTGAATCAATTTATTAAGCCTCTGCTAAATATATGTGATGGTTAAACTTGTGGTGATCAAATATTAATTGATTTGATTAATGTCATCGCATTTGGAGAAGTGTGCGCAAGTTTCTCTAAATATTTTGACATTGTGAAGAATTAAGTTGAAATAGATCATCACATGTTATTCCTTATTATTAAAATATTGGATAATTATATCTCATTTAGAAATAATTGTGAGGTGGCTGGTACGTAATATTGGCTGGTGAATTTTAATTCAAAGGTTGAAGAAATTTAGTTAAATGGTATAAGTTTTAGAGATATTCATTGTTTATTTTTCTTTCCCAAAAACTGACTCTATGCTTGGTAACAAGTTCTTATCGCTACCTCTGCTGTCCGCTGTCTTTGGTAATTTGATATGCCTGGTCTTCGCCGTTTCTTCGTGATGCACAACCAATCCCCCCCGAGCCAGAGAGGAGAAAGGATGAGAATATCAGAAGGTGCGGAAGGTTACAGCGTCTTGTGGATGGCGGCGTTTTCAAGGAGGAAATAAGGAAACAACAATGATGGTATAAAATAATAAGATGAAGAATCAACGATGAGTTGGAGAAAAGTATCCTTCGGCTAATTCAGAACTTCAACGTTTTCCTCGTCCGAAATCGACGGCGTGCGTTGGAACTTCTTACTTCCTCGCGGAATCCAAAGGAAGCGACGTAGCATCGAACTCGGGGGCGGAGGGTGCGAAAAAAATGAGAGAGGGACAGAGGGGGAGGCTTGCCAAGAAGCTGGGAGCTGACCCGGAACCCATGATGGAGAGCGATGACTTGATTTTTAGCGGCCAGCACGCTATAGAAATGGCGCTGGCCTGGGGTTCCCCCCATGATTTCATAAAATTATAGTTTTTTTTGTTAGAGTGCTGCAGCATTTTAATTGGGTAATATGATTTTAATTTCCTTTTTTTTTGTTTACTGAATTTTTCTTTAGTTTTTCTTTTGATTTTTTTTCATCACTTTTTCATTTAGACGGGTTTTTTCTCACTAGCCACCATGATAATAAATGTTATACTAATAGTAAATTGTACTGTAAGCAAGCAAGAATTTTGTGATTAATATAAGTTTATTGGGAGGAGATGTTGAATCTTCAAGTGTTTAAACCATTTTTGTTAAGGTATTGTGTAATATTGTGAAGGAAATCGGAATGAATAAATTTGTTATGTTAAAGTATATATTTGTCATGTCGGTCTTTGCCTTTCAGTTAATTTTCTAATTTGAGCCTTAGATTCTTTTTTTCAGCAGAGTTGAATTTTTTTGAAGCTTTTTCTTTTAGGTGAAGTAAATTTATTTTTAGGTGTACTCCAATGATAGAGAGGTAATTTTATTAGATTTAATTTCTTTTTTCGTTTTGGCTCATTAACCACCACAGTGGTGCAAACAGTAAGTCGAACCAGTTTTCATAATTAATTTTGGGTTATTGCTACACACAACACACGTCTTTAAAATGTACTGACCACTATGGCTAATGGCATATTGAAGTAAATTTAACTGAAACCTAGTATTAATTGTAAATTAATTTTAAAGATTGTAAAGATTTATCCTACCTTTATATCCTACCTCCTAATTATTAAATAAAGATTTAAATAACCCCCAATACACAATTTTAAACGCCACAGTCTCTTCTAACGAAACTACCGCGAGTTATTAACGTAGGATTATTTATCGTTGCTTACCTCTTTTGTACGTATATATATATATATATATATATATACACCCAAGAGCCAAAACATTATGACCACCCCTACATTTTGCAATGAATTCGCCTGGATGACGTGGAAGGCACCTGATCAGGTGGAAGTAGTATTTAACTGCTGCTGGAGAGTCTGAAGAATCATTCTTTCACTTACTTCTGTGTGTGATGGGAAAGGTTTCGGATCTAAGCAACTTTGATAGAGGGCAGATTGTAATGGCTCGAAGGCTCGGAACAAGTATTTCCGAAACTGCACGACTCGTGGGTTGTTCGCGACCTACAGTTGTTAGCACTTATGCAAAGTGGATGAATGACGGTGAAACCAGCAGTAGACGACATGGTGTTGGACGTCCACACGCTATCAAAGAAAAAGGTCGTCGGAGATTGTCTCGCATGTTGAAGCAAAACCGGAGCCAGACAGTGGCTCAGCTGACAGCTCAATACAATGCAGGGCCAAGTAGAATAGTATCGCAGCACACTGTTCAGCGGACACTGTTGGATATGGGGCTACGCAGGAAACGTCCCACTCGTGTGCCTTTGCTAACCAAGCGTCATCGCCAACTGCGTCTGCGCTGGGTCCGGGAACATCGCGACTGGTCCATGGATCAGTGGGAGAGAGTTGCCTGGTCAGATGAATCACGGTTTGTCATTCATCACGCCGATGGCCGTGTCAGGATACGCCGTCTTCCAGGCAAACTGTTGCTCCCTCAATGTACAGTAGGTCATACACAGGCCGGTGGTGGCGGTATTATGCTTTGGGGGACGTTCTCTTGGGCGTCTCTGGGACCCGTGGTTGTGGTAGAGCAGACCATGAATGCTACAGGGTATCTGAACATCATTGCGGACCAGTTGCACCCTTACATGGCCTCTGTTTTTCCAGCTGGAAATGGAATGTTCCAACAGGACAACGCCCCGTGTCACAAGGCTAAAATTGTGTTGGAGTGGTTCCAGGAACATGATGCTGAATTCCAGTTAATGTCCTGGCCGCCTAACTCACCGGATCTCAATCCGATAGAACACATTTGGGATGTCATGGGACGGCAGCTCCGAGTTCAAAGACCACTAATTCGCAATATCTCGGATTTGCGTGACCGTTGCTTAAACATCTGGTACAATCTGTCTCCGGCCATCTACCAAGGACTTGTGGCATCCATGCCAAGGCGGGTTGAAGCTGTGTTGCGCGCCAAAGGTGGGTCAACTCGTTATTGACAGGTGGTCATAATGTTTTGGCTCTTGAGTGTATATGTACGTATGTATATATACATATATGTGTGCCAAAATTTTGACGCATCTTGGTACTTTTCTGTTTAACTTGTCCAAGCGATAGACTGGGTTAGGCGCGCTGCCAAAATTATAACTCGCGAGGACGGATGGACGGATGGTTTTCGCGTCTGAAATTTTCCTTTTCTGGAGGACCGTTATGGAGGAACGCAATCCTATGTTAAAATCTTGTATAGAGTATTTTAAACGCTCATAAATTCCTTTGGTAGACGCGATTTATAAAATGAATCGAGTTGCAAGGTGCTGAAAAGTTGAGGCTACCTGAAAATGTCATTTTTATTGGATTTTCGGCATTTATGTAGCCGTCAATAGAAGACACATTTTCTCCATAGGTTAGGAAGGCGAGCGAATTTATCTCCATAGGTTGAGGTGAGCGAATCCAATAGAGTTAGTACACAGCAACCTTAACATATTAATTTTATATATTTTAAATTTAATTTCTAGTAGACAAACTTTTAGAACTAATTTCCTCCTAGAGGTTTAACGTAACACCTCAAATATACCCACATATTTAAACATTTCTTCGTGAAAATTTTAATTTTATTAGTACGATAGTATTAACTGAAATGGTAATATGTGTTTACACTAATATATAAATCGACTTCAACTAACCAGCTTTCCCAGAAAACGTATTAGAGTCATCCAAAATTATCTACAAAATTCCTTTAGATTATATTTAAATCTCTCCAGATTTTAAATTATTTAGTCAAGCGATATCTAATTCGAGCTTTCACAGGCGATCCAACTTGAAAACATCTGCGTAATTAATGTAGCTGATCCAGCTGAAACATTCCTCTGAATTTTTGTTCCACTGCTCTAGATTTTCGTAATGAGTATTAAGGTTTATCGCTTTATCAAGAGCTAAAATCAGTTTCACAATACTTTCCAATCAAGTTTCTCGTAATGCGATCCGAATTTCTTCAAATGATTGCTTTATTTTTTCTGGCTTTAGTTCAAAGTCGTTCATTATTTTGCTTAATACGTTAAAAACAAAGAAAGCTTGTCCTAACTGCACTCATTAGTATGAGAAACGTTTTGCAATTAATTTTCTTATTACCAGTCCTTGAAAACTTTTAGGCCTTTGAAATAACTTTTTGGAAATCCTGAATATAATACACATTTTCTGCTACTCATTAACTTATTTTGTTTTCGCCATATACAAAGGATATTTTTTATACGTTTATATAAAGTGTTTGAGTACCATTACAAAGTAGTTCCCCCCCCCCCTAAAATTAGTTTTAAGATCTACTTTAGCACCTTTACCGAGAAAAATGGAATCTTCTTCTCCTACAACAATTTTTTTCTTAAACACCGTTGATCTAGTAAGAAGTTTTAAAAAAGCATCAAACAATGTAGTTATCCTTTGCAAAAGTTTATTTTCATGCCAGTCTTTTAGAATTAAATTCGTTTTATTTAATGTAAATCTTTAATAGATATCTCGCATAATGACGCAGAAACAGAATTTATTCCGAGTCATTTACTTACAGTATTGAAATAAATTTGAAAGTAAATTATGCATTTTGATAAATGATCACTCAAACCATTTTCTTCTTGCGACAAACTGATAAAATTGGCTATTTAAAATTCTAAAATTCATGTTTCTCTTACTTAGCTGAATTTTTTTTTATTATTTACGTATTATAAATCGTTTTTCTTTACGTCTCATTTTACAGGTTACCATTCATAAATTTATCTTGTTGCGATTTATTAATGAAAATGATAGAAAACCGACTTTCCTTTAGCATTTCGTCCCTTCTCTTGCTAAGTGTATCATTTAGTTTTGGAAATATGTTTAAAATAACTTAAACTTTCTTTTACTTCTTAATAGACGATAGAACAGTTTGTCAACGAATTAGCTGCCTCTCTTACCTGGCTGTCAAATGACAGCAGCTGGTTGGTATTTACATCACCTTCCACGGATATTGACCGTCCACCGATGGTGAGTGAAACATCTTCACTTGATGTTTCAGTTGAATGCTCACTTGATGTTCACTTGAAGTTGATGATCGCCAAAGAACATATTCATTCCACAGATTGATAGTTTTCAACAGAAGCTTCCTGGGGATTAATGTCAATAGAAACTTCTTCAATTCTCGATGATAATGATGACTGAGGATTGATGATATTCATTGTCTTCCACGGATGGGAATAGATTTCTGATGACAAACAATCCACATTCACCATTTGATGATATATATATATATATATATATATATATATATATATATATATATATATATATATATATATATATATATATATATATATATATATATATATAAGAGCTCGTCTGTTTGTTTGTCCGTTATAGAATCATAGACTGTTTCACCCACCGGGACCAAATTCGGCACAGTTAATGTTTAGGACCCGAGAAACTTAAATCAGGAAAAACGAAATTTGGGGCTCAATTAGTTTTTTTAATTAATTTTTTAAGGATTTTTGTGCCTCTAAGAGGTGCGCGACCACCTGTGGAGCCACTTCACCACAACCAGCTGCGTTAAGAGAGATAGTTTGGGGGGGTGACGGGGGGTCAAATTCCAATGCGCAGGAGGAAGAGGGTTGGGAAGGACCTTTGGCCCTGGCTCCCCAAATAAACACAACTGGCCAGATGAACATGAAGAGCGGGGGTGCAGCCCAGTATATTTTTTGATGGAATGCATGAAAAATTTTATATCTATATATCTACCCGGGCAACGCCGGGCAATAATGTTAGAGTATATATATATATATATATATATATATATATATATATATATATATATATATATATATATATATATATATATAGTGACAGGAATGGACTCCTATTCTTCCCTTCCCCTATTTCTCCGCCGATGACTAACTGACCGGAGCTGCTTGCTTGGAGGTGGTCGAGGGAGGGGGGGGGGGCGGGGCGAGGAACCCACTTTATAGGGTGTGAAAAAAAGACTGGTTCGGGACATTTGTCTCTCCGGCTTTGAAGGTGAAAAAGTGACTGTCTGGAGAAGTTTCCGTGTGTGTGTGTGTGTGTGTGTGCATGTAGGTGGGGTTGGAATCGCACCCCCAGCGATAAACGGTGGGAACAGTATAAGAATGGCGGTTTGGTTATGCTTAGAAATTAGATATGTAAATGTTGTATAAAATTTAACAGTTATTAAGTGCTGATAACTATCTGACGTTTATGTTCTCCACAAAGTTTGGGGGGGGGGGGGGCCTGGCCGTGACGTAGAACATGGAATTTTTGACGGTTCAACGTCCGGCATCCTGTTCCCGCTATCAATGGAATTGTAACAATCGGTACGGACTCAGTCGAACTGTGAGTACACATCTTCCGTTTATATTATACGAATTGTGAGTACGTTTTTTTTAGTTACATTTAATGTTATAATGGCAGACTTAACCGATTCACGTAAAACCGATTTCATTAAACTAAGAGATGAGTTAGGCCTAACTGTGCCAGCAAATCCTAAAGTTCCTCTGTTTAAATTAATTACTGAATCGAATACCTAGGATGGTGAATGTATTAAAGACTAAAGGCCAGTTCACATTGCATACGGAGAGTTGTGTTACTTTACTATGTGGGCTCCGAGATTGTCGGCATGACCTGTGATTGGTTTGACATATCACGTGGTCAGTGAGTTGAACTCTGTAATTGGTTAAAATTTTCAACCCTGACCAGCATTGTACATTTTTAAACCACTAATAACCACGGCCATATTACTAAAAAAAATCAAATCAGAAGACGATAAATTGCATCCGATGCAGCAGATGAGTAAAAAGGCGACAGCTAAAACAAGAAAAATATTTAAAATATTCTGATACACTGGTAAGTACTATTTTAAAGTTACTGCAAGAAAACGGTACGCAGTGCAGTTAGAAAAGGGAAAAAATCTCATTTGTGCAAAATCGATGACCATGTTGCGTTTCAGAGTACTACTCAGTTCGACACAGAGCTGAAATTGCGACCAAAGTCGAAAAATGTCAAGAATCATAATGGACCAAACGTCGATTGTGGAAGATCTCCTGAAGCCGTGGTCCACTGATATTTTTTACTAATGGACTTGTATCTTTTACGAACTGTGTGCATTTTTGTATTTTTTTTCTTCTTTCTATTTTCTATTTTAGGTTTAATGAAATTTAAGAGAGATGTGGTCTTTATATATATCTATACAGAGACATAGAATAAAATTAAAAGATAGATTATTTAAAACACCTAAAGAATGTCTGAAAATTTTGAAAAAAAAAATAATTTTCAAAATTCTAAACCTGCATCAAATTGACCAAGAATTATAAATAGTGTAGTGCTGCCATCTATCGATGAAAGATCAAAATATAATCTTCAGATGACACGATATGGTTTATTCACCGGAATGTTTTGTCAAAGAACTAACCCCCAATCTCCATTTTTTTCTCTTTTAAATGTTCCCGTTTAATAATATTTACATATAAGTGAAATTTGGAGAGAATATGTTTTCCGTTTCAGAGGAAACTTATACTGCCACAATTTATTACATCTTTCGAGGGAGAAATAAAATCATTTATTGGAACAAATAAATAAATATTTTCCTTTACATAAAAGAATCGTAAGCAGTTTCCTTTTTAAAGGGAACGTTATTTCTTAGGAAAAATTTTCATAGCTGGTATGAGTTACGCCACAGCGAGGAGAGGGTTGGTCGGGGGCAATCTACCTCTGTCATGAGCTCAAAAAATGGAAGGAAAAAAGGGAGTAATTCTAGTGTTGTTATTTCCTTGCTGAGTTAAATTTTTAACTGCAATTTTTAAATTATTGATAATTTCAGTAAGTAATAGATAAATAAGATTTCATTTTGCCCTTTCTGTCTCACATGCATTGATAACAATTGAAAGAAAAAATTGTGACAAAATTTTACTGTCTGTTGCAAAATTTAAATTTGTATGTATAAAATCAATTTTTAAAATTATCTTCTTTTAAAGAATATATGGGTGATAGTAAAAAAAGAAAATATATTTTGTTAAACTACTTTTATTTAATAAAATTTATTCAATCGATTTTTTAGTATAAATTTTTTAAGTATATAAGCATAGTCTTTCCTTAAATTTTAGGTAGAAATTGTTTAGATCTACTAATTTTATCACTTATTAGACTTCGTAATCCAGAATTCTGATTCGAGGATTTTTTAAAACCATTGTGCCGCTGGTTTCTCAAGTTGCCCACAATTTTTATATTCAATATTTAATACTTCGAAACTTGATATGTTGCAATATTATGGTGAATTAATCAGTGGTTTTAACATTCCTCCCTATTTCATATAATATATGCTGCTGCATTCACATGCATAGACACTCACTTTTGATCAATATTTCTAAAAAGTTGAAAATATTATGAAGTTGCTATGTGCTGCTTTCATAACGTTAATCAATACTGCACCTTAAAATACAGAAATTAAAAATGGGCCATTTTTAATTCCTATTATGGTTATTCAGAAGTAATGTTTATCTCTTTCACTTTCCTCCAGTTGTTTCACTTATATGATACTAGCTGTTTGCTCGGCGTTGCGCGGGTATTTATTTAATCCCACTCATTTATTAGACAGGAGAAGGAAGGAATTCTACCTATAGTGTAAAATCTAAGTAATTTTATTTACAGGTATTTAAAAGTATATGTACAGTATAAAAATTATAAAGTAAAATTACAAATTCACTATAATATTAATTTAACTGAAAACTTGATTATGAACAACATTTTTAGCTTCCCCTATTCTTCTCAGCGAGCCCGAAAACCATATTCGACACTACTCTCGGTTATTTTGGACATTTTATTTCCCCCCCATCTCCCCCCCCCCCAATGCTGATGGGGCTGAACTTACATTTAAATGGCATCGGGAGGGTCCCTCAGCGTCCCCGAAGACTATGGATTCGACAATAATATCAGTCGTTTTAGATTATTTTTACATGTCTCCCCTTCCCTCCATAGGGGTGTTAGGGGTGTCTTTCCCCCCTCCCTCACCAGTGTTTCTTTCCAGATTGTAAGTCATATGTGTACCAAGTTTAGTTGAAATTGCCTCAAGCGTTCCAGAGTGATGCTGGAACATACATCCATACATCCATTTATATATATTATAGATATAGGTAAATTAACATTATACATTAAATGAGGGATTTAAACAGTTTACTGCTGCCATCTATGGCCAAGAAACTAAGATAAATCTAAGTTTGGACGTTTAAAATTACATAATGTATGGTAAACCAATCTATGTATGCCTAGTTTTAAATACAGGAATACATTTTAATAAATAAATAAATAAATAAATAAATAAATAAATAAAAACTTGAATTATTCTGAGAAAAGGGTAGGAAAGTTGAATAATATATTTTTTTTCATCTGATACCTTACATGAAATTTTTTCATTCTGTTCTCCATTTGTGAAGAATTTTTCTGTAGGTGTTTTTCTTATTACAGATGAGAGGATGAATATTTTTGAATTCTGTTTCCTGCTATGATGGCATCCGTTTAAATAAAGAGCGCGTAACTTTAAATTTTTTAAAACTTTCAGTCCTTAATTTCTTTATAGGGCACCGAATTATTGTTACCTCTCGCTACAACGTTAATTATTTATTTATTTATTTATTATTAATGTTGAAATGAAGCGAAAAGTTTCATTTTGACAAACTCACACACTGGATATCTATTTCCAAATGCAGAAAACATAATTTAAAAACTTCAATTTGCTAATCTGTAATTAGGAAAATTTCAAGAGGAGAATTCCTTGTAGCATATGATAGGGATTGTAGACTAGAGTAAAATGATGCCTTAATTTTTAAATTTTACTGTTATAGAAGTAGATACTATGCTTAGAAAGTAACAGATCTATCACAGACACTGCAGTCATGTAAATCAGTGGTTCACAAACTGTGAGTCTCGAATAATCTGAAGTCAATTTATATCATATTGAATTATTTAATAATAATAATAAAAAATGCTTTAAATTTTATATAATTCCACATGTTTAATATTTTTATTTATATTTTTATGTTAAAAAATATGATATGGTATCAAACAGTTTTATAGTAAATTCTCCATCAGAAAATAGGCTGTACTTCCATTTACTTTTACCTATTTTATGTGAGACTGGGTTTTCAAAATTATTAGCTGTAAAAACCGATTAATGATCGGAAGATAATGTGGCAAATATATTATCCGATCCAGATTTGTAATGTAGCAGCACAGTCTACATTTAATTATTTATTTTCTACTCTACAGACATCACAACACAGACAATATAAATCTTATAATCTTATATTCTCAGATTTGAAAACCTGGAGCTCCATGGCTCATTCCAGTCTCGCTTCTCGCTTACTCTGCCAAAACAAAAATACATAGGGAGAGAGTGCATTGCAGCGCCATCTACAGATCGCAAGTTTGAAGTTGCAACAGATAATATGAGAGTAGCATTCTCAAGTATTTCACTAAATATTGAGCAAATATTATTTGAGGTACAGCCTAACTCTTCTCACGAAGTTTTAAAAATTTTAGTTTTATATAAATAGACTAGATGAAAACCCGTACTTCGCTACGGAGTACATTCAAATTGAATACAACGGTCAATGTATGCAGTTAATGCCAATCAATATATATATATATATATATATATATATATATATATATATATATATATATATATATATATATATACAGTCGAACCTCCATATATCGAACTTCCCTATATCGAAATTTTCTTTATATCGAACTCTTAGCAAATCTCCTTGTTCATTACATAGAAAAACTGTTTCTATATATCGAAAAAATCTCTATATATCGAAATTTTTTTCAAGACAAATAGGGAGATTTTATTCCACTTTATATAAAATCTCCCAATTTTGGACATTTGAAACAATGCGTCGTGGACTTCCAATTCGCGGAAAATGTCCGTGATGAAGTTTTTATTGGATTGAATAAATACGAACATTTCTTTGAACTTTCCGCAAAACTAACTGTTCAGCAAGATATTCGTAGTTTTTTTTAAAGAATGTAACTGAGATCATTGTAACCACTGTCTGCACTGTTTTTTTTAAAGATGTGTAGTAATCAATAAATATTTCATATTAATTCATTTTTTAGTTATTAACTTTCATTTAATGGGATTCGCAAATAAATTAGAAATGGAGTTTCGTATACGAAAATTGGCTTTAATTTTTTTTAAAGGAGAATTATGATAAGACTAAGCTCAATTCTATATATCGAAATTTCCATATATCGAATTTTTTTCGCGCAATTTGCTATTTCGATATATGGAGGTTCGACTGTATTTATAATAAATACAACGATCAATGTATGCAATTGATCTAAAAAAACGAAAAAATACATTTATAAAAAATCGTAATGGATAATTTTATAGGCAAAATAATGCAGAAAATATTCAAATTAAATCTAATAGAACATACAAAAGAATATAGTACAGTTTGAGGAACATTTCTTTTACTGTATTTTATTATTATTTTTGGATAATGTCAAATCGTCTGCCGCATTAGCAAGAAATTTTTTTTTTGTCTATTTCATTGTTATGCACGTGACGCAAAATTCGTTTAAAGTATCACAAAAAGAAAAGAAACCACGTGATCAGCTTTTAATAAATTAAATTCTAAAAATGAATCTTTAAAAATTCACCAAAAATCAGAAAATGGAGGTAAAGATTCGAAAAATATTTCATTTTAAAGGCATTTTTAGGATCTTTCTCGTGATATAAATTTTATAACCCTCGGATTATTATTTTAAATGCAAACTTTACAGAATGTTACAAAAACAGCTTAAAAATTTAATTTTAAAAAAATCTAAGAAGAATTTTTCAAAAGTCTCTCTTAGTGCACCCCTGCACTATAAGAAGAATCCCCATGCAAAATTTCAGCCCTTTAAGTCCAGCGGTTTGGTCTGTACGTTATATGCACTGGCACACCTAGGGGGGCAAGGGGCTCTGCCCCCCTCAAAGAAATAGAAATTGCATTATGAATATAGATTTTGCATTATAAATATTTTTATCCGTTCATCTTGCCCCCCCCCCCCCCAAAAAAAAAAAAAAAAAAAAAAAAAAAAATCCTGGGTGCGCCACTTTTTATATGTCAGTCAGTCATTTACGGAACAGTTTTATATATATATATATAGATGAAGTTTATAATTTTCAATGTTTTAATATGTCGCCTATAATTTTGAAATCATGCCCTTTTATAATTTTAATTTTTGTTAATTTTTACCCAATTGAAGTACCCATTAATATTTAAAAATAAAGATTTAGCACATGAGATTTGCCGAAAACACGTGCAGAAGGTAAACAAGACATATTTTTATTGTTATTCTGCAAAGTACATATTATTCCCTAAATCTACAGTTATTGATTTTTAAATTATTTTGAGCAGTGGTGCGAAAGTTTGCGCACCCCCGCCCAAAATAACGGGCAGTAACAAGAAAAGCAAAATATTCAGAAATTAAATGGTAACTTTTAAAATTATGATGACATAAATTTATTAATGTTACTAAAATTAAATTAAATTATAGTATATATATTAAAATACTGTTCTAACAAATCATTTTTTTTTTTTTTTTTTTTTTTTACAAAATCAAATTGGTACTGCTCGAACTAGGTCTATGTACAGTAAGTGCCATTAAACTGGTGACCATTCGGAAATTTCTTTCACTAAAGAAAATTGCCAGTGCAGGTAACACAATTTTGTGTGTCGTCATGACGTCATTTGTTTCCTCTTACGAATAAAGAATAGTGATGAAAATTAATGGAAAACGTTTAATATTTCGATAATAATAATAGAGTTTTGATAAATATTTGTTGTATTACGTTTTAACGTAAGATTACGTTCCTCCATAACGGTCTTCCGGAAAGCAAAATTTCAGAAAATTTTGACATACATATACGTATATATATATATATATATATATATATATATATATATATATATATAAGAATAAGATGAAAGAGAAAACCAGTAATAGCTCTAAAGCTACTTGAAGCCAGGAACATCCAACATGTAAAGAAAAGTATGAATAAGGTTTTTGACAGCATTTCTTCATCAGCGGTGTCAATACTGTCTAAAAACCAATGGATTGTTTCTGATGAGTATGATCTATTAAATAAACACACTCAGACACCGTACAATCCATTATTAACAGAAGAATTGAATAATAAATGAATTAAGTTTGAATAAAAGTACTTAACCAAAGAACACCAAGCCTGGCGCTAGTCAGAGTGGAAGTTAAGAACTTGTAACCGCAAGATGACTGACGTCATATAACTTGCAACCATTGAGGTAGTGGATACTCAGTTACAGACTTACTTAGGTTACCATATTTTAAGACTATTATTCCTTTATTTATTTAGTTTTTATTATTGTTACTACTATGAGTTAATTATTTTTTTTATTTTTCTTATGATTTTTATTTTTGTTTTTAGTAGTTATTATTTTTATTTTAACCTATTGTTATGTTTAACTTATTAATGCAACAGAACAAACTATTCATTAAAACAAAAACAACCAATTATGTTTTTGGATAGACTTACTGGGTAATTATTACGAGTTAGCACAGCTTTCAAGTCTATAATATGCTTAATCCTATTGTCTTTAGAACATAGCCTATTTATAAGAACTAACTGATTTATATATATATATATATATATATATATATATATATACATACGTACATATATATACAAGGTCCGCCCATAAAGTAACCGAACGATTTTTTATAAATAAGAAAAATATGACTCACCTTCAAATAAATTTATCTCCTTCAAAATAATAGCAAAAGGAGTCTAAACAATTTTTCAAACGTTTCTTCAAGTCATCGAAACACTGTTTATAGGCGTTGGAACTAACCGTTCGCAAAATACGCGTAACATTTGATTTAATATCCGAGGCGTTTTCAAATCTCTGTCCTTTCATGGCCATCTTAAGATTCAGAAAAAGGAAAAAATCAGCTGGCGATAAGTCGGGAGAATAGGGTGAGTGATTTATCACTGTAATCGAATGCTTAGAAAGATATTGTTGTACAGAAATTGCTGTATGGGGCCTAGCATTATCGTGCAAAAGAAACCATTGCTCAGAATCAAACAGTTCCTTCCTAACTTGCCGTATCATGTTTCTCGATCGAAAAAGCACCTCCTTATGAAAATACTGATTAATTGTTTGATTTTAAGGAACAAATTCGTGGTGAATAAGTCCTTTGTAATAAAAAAAATGCAAAATCCATGAAAGGACAGAGATTTGAAAACGTCTCGGATATTAAATCAAATGTTGCGCGTATTTTGCGAACGGTTAGTTCCAACGCCTATGAACAGTGCTTCGATGACTCGAAGAAACGTTGGAAAAATTTTATAGACTTCTTTACCGATTATTTTGAAGGAGATAAATTTGTTTGAAGTTGAGTCATATTTTTCTTATTTATAAAATATTGTCCGGTTACTTTACGGGCGCACCTTTTAGATACATATATACATAACACATACATACATATATACATACAAAAGAGGTAAACAACGATAAGTAATCCTACGTTAATAACCCGCGGTAGTTTCGTTGGAAGAGACTACCTGAAACTTTTTCATGTGGGGTATGTTGACATAAGTTCCTAATCAAGCATTTTTTTTTTAAAACCAAGAATGATCCCTCTAACCCATAAAAAAAACTTGTCACAAATACTTATTAATCACAGTAAAATTAATTTTTTAAAAATAAATTTTACCTCTATAGAATTTATAGATTAAAAGAAAACTCATGTCTGTGAAATTAAAATACCTTAATCGATATATTCGATATTTCAAGATATCGTTCTCTGTCTGTCTCTTGCATAGCAGGGATTTTTTTTTTAAAATGTGCATCTTAATAAAAAAATCATCCAAATTCGATTATGTATCCGATTTTTTCCTATATGATTTATGTTTGTATTATAAAGTAAATAACAACTCTCTGTGTAAAGGGTACCTTTCTAGCATCACGGTGCATACTAGAATGAAAATACCCTCGTTATAGATATCAGTATGACGAGGATCAAATCCCACCTGGATCCTGGATCAAAATCCCACTTTGACCCTCTCCCCCCTTTCATTCGGGGTTACAGAAAATCGACATATCGATTTGTTTAGACAAGTGGTGCGCAAACTTTTTCGACCCTGACCCACTTTCTTTAAATAAAAAAATCGCTCTACCCCGATGAATTTTTTTTCCGCACTACCAATTTTATTTTAAACGTTAACAAAAAATTAGAAAAAATAAATGCAGGTAACCCTCCTATAACACGGTAGATAGGTTCCTAGAAAATGCCGTGTTGTGAGAAACCGTGTTATATGAGACCCAGAGCCAGTACAGAAAGGGGGGTTACGTTCCGAAAACTTATTAAAAACAAACAACTTTTTTTTAAATTCCATATAAGCAACTTAATTTTTATTAAAAATATAAATATATGTATAACACAAAAGAAACAAAAAATATTATTTTCATTTAATGCGACCTTAGTTTAATAAATTTCTTCCTCATCACTGCTGAGTAGAATCAAACGAAAACATTTTTTCGTTTGAACGATATCACCTTCATTTTCAGATATTTTTTCTTCATTTAGATTTTTTGCAACTTTTAATTTGTTTATACATTTTTATGTAAAGCCACCATAGTTCCTTATTCCTTCCCGTCATTATTTTAATGTAATTTAGTTTTTAAATGTGTTAAACAAAAATCATGTTATACAGTGCTGTAGAAGTACAGTGTTGTAGAAAGGTTTTCGCAATTTTTTTAATCGTGTTAGAGCTAAACCCTGTTACAGGTTGCAGTGTTATACGAGGGTTCCCGCAATTTATTCTATCGTGTTAGAGCGAAACCGTGTTGTATAAGATGCCGTGTTGTAGGAGGGCTACGCGTTTGCAAATTTTAACAGGCTATTTTTAAATTCAATGAAGTATAGATATTAGGTATATATAGGGAAACTCCTCTATCCGGCCTAATTATATCCGGCCTAATATTTTATCACTTTCCTCCACTTTTTGTTTTATGGACTGAACCGATTTGTTCAAGTGAGCGGCTCATTTGGTGAAATATTTCAGAGCGCCTCTCTCATCAAAGTCTTGATTGTTGAAGGCTTTTCATAGCTAGAAATTTTGAAAACTCAGTTACGCACATGTAGGTGGAAAACAATAGCTTTTCGCTGATGGAGTTTTTATTGTAAAACTGCTTGACACCTTATTTAATGATATCATATCACACATTTTTTTAACGTATGAAAAATATAAATAAAAATACAAAAATATGTAATTTTAGGAAATTTAAAGAAATTTTTTAAAATTAAATAATTTAATATGATATGAATGTACTTCAGACTCTCTGCGTTACACAGTTTGCACACCACTGGTTTAGACGAGTCACAAAGAAGTAAGAGATGCAGGTTGTCTCCCCCCCCCCCCCCGCCCCCCATTTTTAAAAAACTGTCAAGAAATTTGACACAGACTCGACGTTGAAATTTTCCACTTATACCAAAACTAGCTAAACACCCGCTCATCATGCAGAATACATTAGCACCATCATTTATGTAATTTGGTTATTTTAATTTTACCCTTCAGCGGGCGCGCCAATTTTTGGAACACCAGCAGGCGCGCGTGGCACAAAGTGCAACGTCTCTTTCAACCTTGATTATTCCTTTTGTAATAAACTTTCTTTTTTCAAATTGAAAATCATAATTCTGCGTTTTATGACAAGATATAAAATGTTGATAATATTGAGATATATTTATATTTAAAGGCCAAAGAATGCAGATACAACCGAGATACCTTATTTCAAAACTATAATCTATTATCTATATATACCACACATCTATTAATACCTTATTAATAAGGTATCTATTAATAAGGTATTAATAGATATAGATTATCTTATTCAAAACTATAATCTATATCTATTAATACCTTATTAATAGATACCTTATTTCAAAAATGTCCGGTTTAATGCATCTAAGGACAACTTGCGAATCGATTCCTATTATGTCCAAAAAGCTAAAAAACAATGAGATTGTCCATCTCCGTGATATGCGGAATACCGTGTAATAGCTGCACATTTGATCGAATACATCAACTCATAATTTTGTCGTGTTGCAATCCAGTATAATCGCTGGTTTACCACAATTAAATCACGACTAACAATGAATGGAAAGGAATACAAGGGTAAAAAAATCAGACCTGCATTAGAAAGGGTGTAGCTATAAATAGAAATTGCTTAGAACATCCAAACCTTCCTTGTAAAAACAAAACTATTCAAAATTACGAAAATGTTGCACTCTGTACACGGGCGCACCCCCCCCCCCCCTCCCTGAAGCAGGGGTGTCAAACTTGCGGCCCCCGACGAACATTTTTGCGGCCCGGCCAATATATTGGCACAAATTAATATATGTAAAATAACCGACGCAGAATTATAATAAGATAGGAAAAATTCGCTAAATGTATTTTTTAATTATACTCTTTTTTTTGCTATTGATTAAACAAAATCTGTATATTTATGTCGAATATACTGTAATTAGGTAAATACGTTATTTAAGCATAAATAGTATCTAAAATACGTCAAAAGTTATGTTACTGACTTTTTTACAGATGAAAAATGTTAAAAAAAATTTAAAAAATACAAACAAAATGCTTTTAGAAAAGTTGATTAAATGTTCAACTGTTAAATAATTAACAGTAATTTGTTGTTGAACGAAAAGCTGAAAATATAGATTATTAATAAGGTGTCCTGTTAAAAAATATGTAACAGTTGCGGCCCACCTATAGTTAAACCTTGTTTGTTTGGCCCAAGTTTGCTTTTGAGTTTGACACCCCTGCCCTGAAGGGATAAATTAACTTCGCATTGTTGCGAACCGTCCGATTTCGAGACCCTTTCCCTAGTTTCGGCTTGCATCACGTGACCGGTGGAGGGAGCCCACACCTCCGAACAGAACTTTCGTTTAGGAGGTATTGGGGGGAGCGGGCTATTTTTAGATCAGTGGACAGTGGAAGAGAAATTGTGATGCAGTGTGCACACAAAAGAAAACCCACGCTTGTGCGGCAGATATTGTAATGACATGTATATAGTTTGTGTTTAAGAAAAGAGCGTGTGTATCGTGTCATTCTCGTGTGTGATTCCAATTTAACCTAAGAATAAAATGCTTGTATTTATCAATGAACAGAATCTCGGGCCTGTCGACAGTTGGTAAGTGATAACACATTATTCGAATCTAGATTTTGAACCTGCCTACATGTAGTAAAGCTCGCCATCCCTTAGAGCAGGGGTGGGCGATTATTTTGGCTCGGGGGCCACTTTGCGGAAGCGGAGTTTTAGCGGAGGGCCGCACCTTTTAAAATTATTGCATTTATTAGTTAACTTTGCATTTTAGAAGAGGTATAAATTGTATCATAAAAATCAATAAATATAAATTAAATTAAATATTGGCAGTTTTTCTGGCTGTCTTAGAGATTTTGGCTGTCTTTGGCAGTTTTTCTGGCTGTCCAGATTTTTCTGTCTGTCTTGGAGGGCCATAAAAAATCTGTAGCGGGCTGCATTGGGTCCGCGGGCCGCATTTTGCCCACCCCTGCCTCAGAAGAATTTACCCTGTAATTTAACGACCATGATCCGACATTGAATATGGGCTTAGTATTTTTTTATTTTTTTATTTTTATTTATTTATTTATTTATTTTTTTTTTTGGGGGGGGGGGCTTAAACCCCTTTTTAACCTCCTCAAAGGGTGAATTTTTTTTTTTTTAAAGCTTAATTAGGGAGCACCTAGGGCCTTTGAAGACCCATCATACAAAATTTCAGCTTCCTAGGCTTTATGGTTCCAGAGACATGGTTACAGTGATCAGTCAGTCAGTGTTTTATTTTAGGGGTTTAAAGTCCCTTTTTGAACCACGCCTAAAGTTTGAATTTTTTAAAAAAGGTTTCTTAGTGAGCACCTAGATCCTAAGGGGAACAACCCCAATTCAGAATTTTAGCTTCCTAGGACTTATGGTTCGAGAAATACAATGTCCAGTCAGTGACAGAGTGGTATTTGGCTGTTATATACCGTGAAAAACTTCTCTATGGAGGCCAGTCATGGTTCCGAAAAAAAAAAAGTGACCGTTTTTGAGGGGTGGCCGTCGAAAAGAGGTTTCTTCCGCGACATTGACTCTATGGAGTCTCGAATCGGTTCTGAACAAAATAGGGCCGTTTAAAGGGGTGGCCAGCTACTGAAGTTTCACTGTATATATAGATTCACAACGTAATTGAGATCTAAACGTATTAACTCTATACCCTCCGAGAAGTCAGGGGCATATGTACTCTTGTTCAGAGAGAGACGAGATGCAACGTCAGCCGGCGTAGATTTTTAAGCACTCTTAACTACGGCATGATGAATCGCGTCAGAAGTGATGGATTGTGGCAGGAAGTGGGCCCTCAAGCGAGGGGAAAATAACTCCATAAAAGTTGATAAATGGGATTATGGTGAAATTTCAGCTGCCGTTCAACACGCCGCACAGCACCGCGTTTGTTTATCGTTCAGTTTACTAGTATGATGAACAGCAGGGTCATGTGGTTTTAGATCAGAACTGCGCAGACTACTGCTCCGAGTATTAGAGAGATTTCGGAACCCTGGCTATTTTTCAATTCCTACTATTAGTTCACACTCTCTCTATATATATCTTGTTCAATCTTTCAATCGTTAATAAAAGTACTTTTTATTCATCCACTCAAGTTCAAATACATTTTTTTAAACTTGTAGTGGATGACACTTGATGTTAATACAGTTTTTTCAAATATTAATTCATTAATTAAATTTAATTAATCAATTTTAGTTTTAGACCAAGAGCGTCTCTTGCTCTTGAATAGTAATTTCCCTCTTGTTACTGTGTAAACGGTAGCACTGCGGTAGTGCGGGCTCCTCCCGTCCTGTAGGTTGCGAGATCGAATCCCCAACCTGACAAACTTTTTCTCTCGCTTTCCCCCCCCCCCCTCCTAATCTCGCACAGTAAGCAAGGTTCTGGCAGGCAATCCTTTTTTTCAATTCCTACTATTAGTTCACACTCATTTTTCTTTGTTGACCTAAGTAGGAATTGACTTTAAAATTTTTTTTTTTATATATTACTTGTTTTCCATGGTTTTATTAACTCGCTTTCTTGTTTGTTTGTGTGTGTTTGTGTTTGTCCAGTACAAATCTTGCGATCGATTTTTAACTAACTTCCCGACTAGCTAGACATTTGAAACTTTTAGAATAGCTCAGAACACGATGACAATGCATCTTTTTGATACCTTTAGCCATCTTTAAGCAGCACTGAATAAATTTTCAGTTAATTTTGTTTTGTAGACTGGTGGTGCAGCCAACTATCGGCCGGGACGGGAACGAAAAGTTAAACGCAAGTTAACTTCCAATTAACTTCATTTTCTTTCAGGTTGATGGGATAATTCATCAAAAATATTTTAAAAAAGTATTTATTAATACATAGAATTGTCAAGTTTATATGATTCAACAGAAAATTTAAAAACATGGTTTATAAAAAGTTCTCTTTATCTTGTAATAATTCCAATCTTTAACTCCGGTCAAGGCCTCCCCCCCCCCCCCCCACACACACACACACTTGTACTAAGGAGCTCTCCGCGTGCACAACCGAAAACTTAAAAAAAAAACAAATTATCGGTCGATGGAGATAGTTAGAAAAGAAACTTTTAGTAACCGGTTAAGAACAGTACAGTAATTTAGTTTTAATGATGATGATGATAACCCGATAAATGTAAAAGAGATTTAGATTCCCGAGGGAAATTTCACTGACGAAGTTCTTGGGGTTTACATTCAACAGTAATGATATAATCGAAAATTTGCCGATGTGTTTACTTTAAATTTGCTTTTTTTAAACAATTTCAGGAGGAGGACGCGGTGGCCCAGTTGGCAAAAACAGCGAGCCAGTGACCTGAACTGAATGTCTCTGGTTCGATGCTGGTAGCTGACAAAATCCATCACCGTGTAAGCTAATGGCGGCTGGTGCACGTAAAATCTGTCGTGGCTGCAATGTCCTCCAGTTCTCAGATTTACCCCTGGAGGTTCTGGTTCAAGTGTACCGGTCTCGTCACTTGACTCGGTTGAAAATTATGGGACCGGACCCACAGCCAAGTCGGACTCCGACCCTTGTGGTGCTGAGTTAAAACCGGAGCCGCATCTTCGAGCCTAGTAGCCTATAATGGCCCTGATCTGATGCTGCTGTCGGTCAAGAGGCATAAGCCACAGCACAACAACAAGAATTTCAGGAATTTTCTCGTTTATTTTCTTACGAAACTGGTCAGTGGTAAAAAAGAAATGTTATACACACTGTAAATGGAATATTGAAAGATGAAGACTATATATATTCAGTTTTCAGTTACGTTACGGTCAGATCTGGGCTTGTGTGAGTGGCATATTTGCGGTCCGGGTTCGGACCTCAACTAACCAAAATATCTGCGAGCCGGACCTGATCGATCTGACCGTCGGTCGGACCTTGGGCGGGGACGGGACCAGAATCTCTGATTCGCGGAAACTTGAATATTGGGAAAACCTGGAGATTAGTTTTTATTTTCCTTAAAATATACTGCAAGATAATACAGGGTGAACGGGCTAAAGGTATCCAAAAGTCATGACTTATTTTTTACGAAACTACCCATTAGGCCGTCTGCACACGGAGCAACTCAAAAGAAACTGATAACTGACTCCAATCACAAACCAGTCTGTGTTGAGTCGTAACCTATGTAATTGAATGGAGCCACGCACACGGCGCAACTGGTTACAAACCCGTCGACTGGTTTGTGATTGGAGTCAGTTATCAGTTTCTTTTGAGTTGCCCCGTGTACAGACGGCCTTAATGTTTGTAAAGCTTATACCAGAGGTGGAGAACGCGCGGCCTGCGTGATCTTCTTGTGGGGCCTTCATAAAAGCTAGCTCTTGTATTAATTAATATTTAATTTTATAGATTACTACAATTTTCAAATCAATGGAATTAAATAAAGAACGGCATGAATGTATCTACGCAGGCGTTACGAAGCTTGATCCAAATATTCAATTACTTTTAAGCAAGAAACAAATGCAAATATCCTACTAGATTAAATTTTCCATCGGATTTTAAAATTATTTTCGGAATTGTTGCTATGTCAGTTATTTATAGTTTAATACTATTATTTTTCTATTGTATTTCTTTATAACGTTAAAATTATTTAAAAATACTTCTACTTAGTTATTTTTATTTGAAGTGGTATTTAAATATGTAGTTTTTTATTAAAATTTAAAAATCTGGATATATATATATATATATATATATATATATGTGCTTACATAAATAAAAATACCAACAGTAAAATATAAAAAATGACAGCGGTATCTATGAATCTTATAATTTTATAAAAAAAATAATAATTAATGATTAATGTTATAGCAAGTTTTTACCCTTATGTGAATACAAAAATATTTTATAGTGTAACTGTTTAGGTCAAATAATAAATTAATAAGGACTTATTTATTTATTATTTGACCTTTTTTGTTGTTATTTTTCTATATAATGCACCAGATTGTTAAAACTATATCTAACTATAATAATTTCATAAAAGTCGCATTTATAGGTACATCAGTTTATGCGGGCTCCTTTATTACTACCTAATTTACATGTGGCCTCTGATGGTGAAAAGGTTCCCCACCTCTGGCCTATACAATACAAATATTCTGAGTTTGTTTATATGTTACTTAATGCAGCAAAAATGGTACACCGTAGTGCTCATTTGTATGAGTATGGTATACGAGTAGAAACACAAAATAAGATTCGTTAAGATCGAACAGATCTGTTCGATCGCTGGCCTCGAGGCGTGCCGTTTAATGTTGATGTTTCCCCAATTTTCGACGAATATTCGAAAAAAAAAAAAAAGATGACATCTATCGATAATTTTCAAAAGTTTTAAGGTACCAGACATGGTAAGAAATCCCGCTGAAAAGTCGTGAATGTATAAACGGTAGCTAATTGGAACCACGTCCAGTTTATCTCGTTTTCATAGTATATTCATCATACATTTGAGACGAAAGATGGGTTCGTTTCAAATTTTGTATCTAACATATGTTAACTGAACAAAGAATCTTCCGTTTTTCGGCAAACTAAATTATTTTCTGATTGGTTGGTTGGTTCGCTCCGTTACTGTTGGTTGGTTCGCTCCGTTACTGCCATCTTTCACTACACGGGGCTAAAGCTGGTGCATGCGAACACCCAAGTCAACTCCAGAATTGGAAATCACAGACTCCGGTACCGGAGGGCAGCTGCAGGGGGATGTTCGCATCCCATCTGCCAGTGTCACCGTTACTGGTATGGAAAAATTTTCACCAATCACAAAGCGCAACAACTTTGAGACGATAATGAAATCAAGGATCAAGGAATTTAAATTTGTTGGCACTCCATGGTCAAAGACTTTATCTCCGGTAATTAAGCGACAATTGTGATCCAATAATGCTCAGCAAATTAAAAAGTTTTAAATGGCGCATTTATCAGTAAAAATTAGTTTAAAAACAATTACAAGATAAAAAGAACTTTTTATATACCATGTTTTTAAATTGCCTGTTGAATCATATAAACTTGGCAATTCTATGTATTAATAGATACTTAAAAAATTTTTTTTGATGAATTATCCCATCAGCTTGAAAGAAAATGAAGTTAATTGGAAATTAACTTGCGTTTAACTTTTCGTTCCCGTCCCGGCCGATAGATAGCTGCACCAGTCTACAAAACAAAATTAACTGAAAGTTAATTCATTGCTGCTTAAAGATGGCTAAAAGTATTAAAATAATGCATTGTCATCGTGTTCTGAGCTATTCTAAAAGTTTCAAATGTCTAGCTAGTCGGGAAGTTAGTTAAAAATAGATTCCAAGATTTGTACTGGACAAACACACACACAAACAACAAAGCAAGTTAATAAAAACATGGTAATAAAAATATAGCTTTGAAAAATTAATAATGTGAAGTGAACTACAAAGAAAAAAAGAGCGTTTAAAAAGGAAAAAATTACGATAATGAGGGATAATCAATTCTGATTCTTAAATTATGAATAATTCGGATAGATTGAAATATTTATTTAAATTGTCTAAAAAAAACAAAGGAAAGGGTTAAAGAAAAACTGGTCAGCACAACCGAAAGTAATAATGTAGTACCTTTTCAGTTACTCATGAAATAGTCGTAAATGTTGTATGTCCATAATAACAGCTTGCGTTTTATTTCACGAGTGTTTAGTGCTTACGCTTTCGATTAAAAGGTTCTGTTGTATAGCTGAAGAAAGCTGGAATATTTAAAAATACAAAATAGCAGGTAGGGAATTACAGTCAGAATATCTGAATAATACCAAAGTCGCCAATTTATAGAGTTATACAAAGTTTACGAAAGCTTTTTCAGTAACATTATGTTTAATTATTGAAGTATAAAAAAAATCGAAAGAAAATTCGATACTACAACGCCTGCACGATATTTCAAACTTCATTAATTCGAACATTTGGTTGATTCCAAAAATTTTGAAAGGATATCAGTTATAATTTTTTTTTCAGTAACGGTATATTTAATTATTGGAGTGTAAAATCGAAAGAAAAATTGGATACTACAACGCTCTCATGATGGATCAAACTTAGTAATTCGAACATCCGGTTGATTCCTGAAAAATTTAAACGGATATCAATAATAAAAAACAAATCTCGTTGAATCAAATTTATTTCCTGTTGGGTCATCCGAAATGTGTTGGATAACACCTTCAGCATTTATGGCTGAAGGTGTTATCCAACACATTTGAGAGAGATGGGAGCGTTTGAGCATGCCTGAACTCCGGCCTGAGATAGAATATTTGAGCTGTTGAGAGAGTTTCAGCCAGGTAACGCTACTGTGTTTTCAAATCATTATAGACGACGTTTGGTGGCTCTGTTTAGCTGAGATAATCTCGCATAATCTCTACTTCGATACAAGATAGAATTAGATTTTGATACGAGAAGATAGGCAGGCCCTGATTTTCCATTACGCTCGGGTCTAGGGAGCCCCAAATATTGGGGGCAATATTTTAGCAATTTTTTTAATATATCCTTTTAAATTTGATTGATTGGTTCATCATATATATAGTTCATCATATGTATGCTATAGTGTATATAAGGGATTAATAAGTTTTTCTGGTTGCATTGTATCGGTGTTTTTATGATGAAATTAATATGTTGTATTGCTTTTTGTTATTTGATAATGTTCTAGGCTTCTACGCTTCAAATAGCCATTTCTTGGTAAAATGGTACTTTCACAATGTTTCATGATAATTTTTTTGTGTGTCAATTTTGGATATTTTACGCCCACACTAGTGTTAGGGGGCCCCCATCCCGAGTTGCGCCTATAGTCAACAATTTTCTAAATTGGGCCCTGAAGATAGGTCCTGTTTCGAACGAGCTCTGTTCTCGTATTCTTTATTGGGTTTTTAAGCCTTGTTTTTTTGTGTGTTATTAAAATTGTTTGCTATGTTTAGCCGTGCATCAGATTTCCTTTGATCATTCTTTGATTTACCACTGAACCATTTTCGATTTTGCAACAAAACATTCACGCTCATTTTCAATAATTTTCCCAAAAGATTTATTGTAGACTAGCTGAATACCCGTGCTTTGCTACGGAGTACATTCAAATTAAACACAACGGTCAATGTATGCAATTGATGTCCAAGAAAATATATTTTTAATAAATACAGCGGTCAATGTATGCAATTAATTCCCCTAAAAAAATTATATTTATAAAAAAATCATAACGAATATTTTTATAGACAAAATAATTTAGAAGAAAATATTCAAATTTAATACAACGGTCAATGTATGCAATTAATTTGCATGTTAATATCCATAAAACATACTAATTTGAAATAAATTCTTCAAAAACTTCCATCTGAATGAGTCTAGTGGTTAAATTTTATCTTTTACCTTATTTTAATATTTTTTTTGCCAAATTATTTCGTTATGCACGTGACGCAAAATTAATTTAAAATATCACAAAAAGAAAACAAATCTCGTGATCAGCATTTAATAAATTAAATTCTAAAAATTAATCTTTAAAAATTCACCAAAAATCAGAAAATAGAGGTAAAGATTCGAAAAAGATTTCATATTAAAGGAATTTTTGGGATCTTTCTCGTAATATAAATTTTATAACCCTTAAATTATTATTTTAAATACAAACTTTAAAGAATGTTTAAAAAAAACAGCTTAAAAATTTAATTTTAAAAAAACCTAAGAAAATTTTTTCAAAAGTCTTTCTTAGTACACCCCTACCCTATAAGAAGAATCGCCATGCAAAATTTCAGCCCTTTAGGTCCAGCGGTTTGGTCTGTGCGTTATCTGTCAGTCAGTCAATTACGGAACTGTTTTATATATAGAGATAATTTAATTAAATATTTCAATCCGGGATCGCTTCATTTGACGTGAGTCCAATTTTTATTACAGGTCATCAGCCTTTAGGAAATAAAAAAATATTCCAAACATGTCCCTAACATACGTTACCCAATCCGGGAATTAATTCCCTGCTTTCTGTGTCTGATAGGCAGACAGATAGACAGATGTCATCGTAAAGTATCTCTTTGAAGAACCAAGACGTCTGTTAAAGGAGGGAAATAATCTAGCGCTCGTATCTTCTGCTGCAGAACATCGTTATTTCTCGGCAAAATTGGGTTCTTCATTTTGATATAAATTTTCTCGTAAGGTGTTATCACAGATCAGCTTTTGTACTCTATTTTTCCTGGTTCCTGCAACTGGGAATTGGACTCATAGCTGTTTTAGATGTTTAAGGAAAGAAATAATAACTGGGGAGATTTTTACTCAGTTTCACTATATAACAGGTTTGGTCAAACTGTGAGCCACACTACATTCAATAAAGCCTTAGAGTTCGCTTAAAGTTAGTTTCATATCAAATATAACCTTTTTTATGTTTTTGGCTCTCCTAAGTAATTTACTTAATCACGAGATGGTGTGACGGAAATTAGTTGTGTTTTTCAAGTGTAGAGGGCGTTAGTCGTCCATGCTTTGATGTACTTTCAACATTGCTTTGTCTGATGTAATTTCTATAAGTGTACAGTATTCTCTTTGTTTTGAACCACCGAGTATGGAACGTCCGTTTAATGGACGATAGGATAATGAATAAATATTGACCAGGATTAATGATGCTATGTTATTTTGGTCATCCTGTTTGTTACAGAGGGCACAGCTTTGTATGCCTCAAATAGCCCCATCTTTGTTTTTCATCAGAGAGTGCTGAACCACTAGGGGTCCGACGCAGAGCGTTGTTTTCACGAGTCCGCAGTTATGTATCGCTTATAATAAATATACTTAAAGGATATTTGCAAGACCCTTCTGAAGTGTATTTGGATTTATGTCTATATATTACTAGAAAGGTAACCAGTCATTTTGACGTCATAATACTAATAATGACGTCATAATGAATAAAGTATATGAAAGTTAAAAAATATCCCGCATTATCTAAAAATATTGCATTTATTCCACACCTTGTAAAAGCAAACCCTTTCATTATTTTTTATTTATTTAGTTTTTCATGCGATTGGAGTAGTAGACTGCCATCCAACCCGTCATTTTGACGTCATAATACTAATAATGACGTCATAATGGAAAAAGTATATGAAAGTTAAAAAATATCCCGAATTATCTAACAATATTGCATTTAATCCACACCTAGTAAAACCCTTTCATTATTTTTTATTTATTTAGTTTTTCATGCGATTGGAGTAGTAGACTGCCATCCAGTTTTTTACAGCTCACTACGCGATATGAATACTTGATCTACTTGATTCATTCACATTCAAGTTTGTTTACTTTCAGAATTCATCGCAAAAGTAAACAGATTTTTAAAAACTGTTAAATATACAGCTAAAAGCATCCAATTTTTTTTAGTTCTGAATATTTTATAGAAAAATAGGCTGAACAAACGTGATTTGATGGAGAAGATATTAGTTTTTAGGTAAGAAAAAATTCTGATCCACATCTGAAATTGAAATTAAGCCTAACCGGCCGTTTGTTTACTGAGGGCTTCAATTGAAAGATGAGTACAGCCCGGAAGTGTTATACAGAGACAACGGTTATTATATATATAATTATTTGTCAAAGTATTCAGACATTCCCAAATGGCTCATTACGCTGTTTATCTTGGCTATCCCTGTTATATAAAGTCGAGGCCTCTCAAATCCTAACACCAACTACATTAACATGGGCTACATTTTACAAAAATTGTACATTTAAGATATATATACAACATTTTTTTTAAAGGCCGGAGTTCAAGCACGAGCTAAAAGCCAACAATTTAAACGAGCCCATGTTTTCTTAAGACACGTTAGTGTTTTCCTAATTTTTCAAATTTTCTCGCTCATTTGCGACAAATGTACTTACCATCCCGGCGATGTGGGGGGCGGGGGGGGAATATCCAGTAATGAAAACCATTCCTCTCATGCTTTTCCTCTGCTAACTCCATTTAGACTGCTAAAGGACCGTAACCTAATACAAAACCTAGGTCCAAGGCCCCCTGTGCGGAGAGATACAGTGATTTCCGCTTATAAGAATCACGTTTGTTATTACTGTTTCTGATTCTTATAAGGGGTTGATTCTTATAGCCGAAATTTAGATTTTTGGACAGGAACACACACACCTATATATACATATATTAAATAATTTACTATAAAATACTCTTTAATTTACATTAATTATCTTTTATTAAAATTATATTTATAATTTTAAAAATACAAATTAATTTCTAGACCTATAAGTAGATACATATGATTATAGTAAGAGAAGAAAAAAATCCAATATTTGTTACAACATTCCTGCTTAACAGTTTAACATTTCAACTACAGGAAGGGTGCAAAAAAAAGTTTTCTATGGTAGTTTGACGTAATGAAGTTTTCAGGAGGCTGTTTATACCTCTTTCAATACCAATAGTCTCAGCTTACGTTTCACGGTTTGATAACGTGCTGAATCTAATAATGTCACGTTTTCCTAAGTGATAGTGGACACTTTCCCGAAGATTTATGTGTTTCAGGGTTCAGAAAGCCGCAACCAGGATGTGGGAGATGAGAAAAAAAAGAGTCCCTGTCTTTGTTTGTCATTGGAGAAAAGTGAAATCGGATCCTCACGGGTAGGATGCCCCCGGGTCAAGCTAATAGGACAGTGTTTAGCTAAAGTGTTTAAGGGGAAACTATTATGTTATGTCTAACAAAGAAAGGGATGTATTTTACGACTGTATTCCATCCCATCTTATTACTCTATCTTTAAAAAAAATAAAGAAAGAAAGAACTTCGTGCCTTTTGAGGGTTTAAGTGGCTTTTTTGAAAAAATGAAAGGAAAGCGAAGAGTGTAAACTGATTCTTAAAACCGGTGGATTGATTCTTTAAAGCGAAAATTTTAACATGGAAATAATACATTTGTTTTTGTTTTTGCGATATTGATTCTTATAAACGGTTGATTCTTATAACCACTGATCACTATAAGCGGTGGTTACTGTATATTTTTTTTTAAGCTCCGCCTCTCTGGCACGCCTTATGTATTTAGTCATCTTCTGGAGCTCTAAATTTTGTACCACAAATCGTGATAGTCGATGGTTCTTTCCGAAGAGGGTTGTTCAACTGTACTTTGTCAGTCACCTTTAGAAATTTAAAAGAAATTCCGCGCTGGGAATTCCTTTCCCTACATCGAACTCATCGGTTATATCTTGCTGAGGAACCCTTTGTCGGGATACACTGAAATTGGCTAATTTAATCCACTGACGTTAGAAAATGGTTCGGGGACACCTACCCGGTGTCTCTTGATATACCGATGGAAGATACTGGAAACTGTCTTTTTCCTGTTTTATTATATATCCTTTTCTATACATATAATACCTTTGAGACAATACCCAGGATTGCTCGATGTTCTCTCTCGGAGAATCACAGTTGTACTACTAAAAACAAAAACCATATACCGACGCGCATGCGTCATGACTTCTCCCAATCAGCCTCTTCGAAAACATCTGAAGAGACGGGGAGGTTTCTCCCTCTATTGGGCAGAATGTGTATGAAAACTGACATCCTCCCACCTGAATTTACCTTTGGTAAATTCACCTAGACACAAAATTTACTTACTTTTGGCATATACAATTCTAAATATCAATACTCTTTCTCACGACTGAAAAAATAGTACCTAAAATTAAAAGACATAAAAAATATTTACAATAACTATATACATATGTACAACATGAATTACAATAATTAGAAAAAAAAGAAAAATTGTCTTTTGAATCAAAGTTTTTTGAATGTCAATAAACGAGTCTTTTGGGAGCGACTACGGGCCGCCCACTACGGGTATGGACGATTGGTTCGAAAGGAGAGTCAATGTTCACCTCTAAATTGTAAAGTCTTTGAACCGGTCGGATGAACTCTCCTTGCTGCGTTTTTACTCTAGCCACTCGTGAATGACCGTCTTTTCCTGGAAATAGTTCCACTATTCGGGCTAAAGTCCACTGTGCCCGTTTTTGGTCGTTTTCAATGATGACCACATCGTTCACTGACAATGGTTTAACATCTCGGCCAGATGTTTGTTGTTTTAGTTGTCCCAAGTATTCACTCCGGAATCTCTTCCGGAGATGATCCCGGATCCCTTGTACATGTTTTATTCGGTTGTTTAACCCCTGACGGTCCACCAAATCGATGTCTTCAACATCGGACAAGCTCAGTGTCTGGAGAAACATAGCCGGAGTTAAAGGAGACGGGTCCTCCGGACTCTCTGACACATAAGTGAGAGGTCGTGTATTTATTACCTGCTCACAGTCACAGATGACGGTCAGGAGTTCTTCATAAGAAAGGACAGCCCTTCCTAAAACCTTTCTCAGAATCCGTTTTACTAACTGGATCAAGCGTTCTCACCAACCGCCCCACCAGGCGGCGGAAGGGGGATTGAACTTCCAACGGATTTTCTGCAATGTCGACGCTGCCGTAACAAGTTCCCAATCGATGGAAGAAAAAGCTGAATTAGCACCGACAAAGTTCTTTCCGTTGTCGCTATACACTGTGACAGGCCTACCTCTCCTGGCAATGAATCGCCGGAAAGATTGCAGAAACGATTCGGTTGAAAGCGACGTCACCAGCTCCAAATGTACCGCCCTGTATACTGCACAGGTGTACAAAACGATCCAAGATTTCTTAGCTCCTTTAAGGAATAAAGGGCCGGCAAGATCTACACCCGTCACTTGGAAGGCTGCAAAGTCTTGCACTCTGTCAGCTGGTAACGAAATCGGTATGGACTCTGTCTTAGTTGCATTAAACCTTTTGCACCGTACGCAACGGTGTATAACCGCTCTGATTGTTCTTCTAGCCTTGATGATCCAAAACCGCTCGCGTAAATTAGACATCAACAGGGTGACCCCAGCATGTAACAGTCTCTGGTGTTCCCATAAAATTAGGAGATGTACTACCCGATGATCGGAAGGTAAAAGTACCGGGTACTTAAAATCATCTGTATCATGTCTGTACATCACTTGAGTTTTTACTCTGATAATGCCCTGTTCGTCAACCAATGTTCGAAGGTTCTTAAAACACTGTTTTTCATTTTTCGAAAATGATTCTTTCTGTATCAGAATGAAAATTGTTTCTTCAGCTTTCTTAAGTTCCGAGATCGACAGTTCAATTTCTTTACATATGTCTGTTTTTCTAACGTTGTTCAAAAAACGTAATATCCACGCAACTAATCTCAAAATTCTCGGGAATGAAGAGAAATAACGATAAAACCAATCATTCGGCACGAAAATCCCCTCAGTGGCGGCAAGCACCGATTTTCTCTTTTCGGAGTTCACTACTTCTTCGTCAGGTTTCTCAACCTCGGAGGGCCACGACTCCTCAGGTCCTTTCAGCCAGTTGGGTCCCTCCCACCATTTTGATCGAAGAAAGTGCTCTACTGAACAGCCTCTCGAAGGCAGATCTGCTGAATTTAGTTCAGTCGGAACATAACGCCACTCTTCTACTTTTGTCAACGTACGGATTTCCTGTACTCGATTCCAAACGAAAGTGCCCCACTGAACATCTCTCCGGATCCAAGTCAGTGCTGTTGTGGAATCACACCAAAAGAATCGTTTTATTCCAGCAATTCTTAAATCTGAAGTTACTGTGTTTCCCAGTCTGGCTCCTATAGTACAGCCCAGCAACTCTAACCTTGGAATAGTTACGTTCTTAAGTGGGGAAACTCGTGTGCGTGATTGCACTAAATTAACACTAATATGTTCATTTGTTTTTATCCTTATAAAAATAGCAGTAGCATATGCTTGCCTACTCGCGTCACAAAAAACATGCAGGCTGACATCTTCGGGTATCGAACCCCGAACCTCCATCCATCTCGGAATCTTAATTTCTTTTAGTAATGTCATCTTCGTTAGCCACGTAGAAAACTGCTTTTCTAACGGTTCTGGGAGTTTCTCGTCCCAACTCAATTTTTGTTTCCAGCATTCTTGTAAGGCCAATTTTGGGAAAAGAGTAACGGGAGAAGTGAAGCCCATGGGATCGAACAATTTATTCGTGCATGACAGTAGGGACCTTTTACTAGCGACCATGTTCCCTTCCGTCTTCGTTTCTATTTTACATGACAACGTGTCATCTTTTAGATTCCAATCTAGCCCTAAAACACAAACATTTTCCTCTAACCCCGCCTGAGAAATTACCTCACTTTCTCCGTTCGTCCTCCATCCCCTTAAATTAAACTTTGCGGCCGAAAGCAGCGTCCGCGAAAGCATCACAAATTTGTCTAGTTCTTCAACTGTCTTGAAACTCACAAGACAATTGTCTACATAAAATGACTCCTTTAAAGTTTTTGCAGTGTCTAAAAAACACTCCGTAGCATTATCTAAGTGACAATTTAGAGTAGCCGCCAACAAAAAAGGACTACACGTAAGCCCGAAAACCACCCGTCGGTGACGATAAACCTTAATATCCTTCTCATTCACACCTTTCCACAAAACCCGTAAAAAATCCCTATCCTCTTCTCTAATACTTATTTGTAGAAAGGCCTTCTCTATGTCCGAAACTACTCCTACCGGAAACTTCCGGAAGCGATTTATCAACGAGGGTATGATTTCGAGGAGGTTCGGACCCGTTTCTAGACATTCGTTTAACGAGACAGTTCCTTTACTGTGTGCTGACGCGTCGAAAACCGGCCTAACTTTCGTAGTACCAGCTTCCTTAAAAATTGGACGGTGGGGAAGATAATGTTCATTAGGTACATCATTACGTACCTCCTCAATAATATTATCCGCCAACCAGTTATCAAATACCTCCTGATAGGCCCCAATTTTATTCGAGTGCATTAGTTTCTTCCGAGTAGTCTCTAGGCGTTTTTCCGCCAATTCTCGGTTGCTAGGTAACCTAGAACGATCTAAAACCCATGGTAGTGCAACCTCATATCTACCTTCGGAATCTACTCTCAACCTTTTCTCAAAATATAGCATACTCTCTTTTTGCAACTCTAGTTTTGTTTTCGCTTCGACCGGGTCAGTTATTCCTATAGTATCTAATTTCCAAAAATTTTCTGCTGATCTCTCGTTCAACAGTAACGAAACACATGTGTGGGTATCCTTCTCGTTAAAATTTGGTACTTTTCCCATGATGACCCATCCCAATTTTGTTTCCATAGCTACGGGACCACTCTTTAAACATCTTAATTTTCCAGTAAATAATTTTCCCGCGACGTCAGAACCGATAAGCATTTTTATTTCATCTCCCACTTCCGGAAAACAACCCTGCATATCATTCACATAAATACCATAAGTTTTTAATTCCTCTGACAACGACCCGTTTGAGGATATCCTTTTTACATCTGAACAAATAATTGATTTGTTTAAACATAACATCTCACAACTAAAATCATTATTAAGACTATTTACGCAAATGTTATACATGCGATGTAACTCTTCACCTGTCTGTACGCCACCGAAAAGTTGATGAATTAATCTCTTTTCCCCCTCGCTCTCACATCGTAAATACTCAATGACGTCATTACAAATGAACGACTGCACCGCTCCACTGTCAATTATAACTCTTATGTTTTTTTGCCTGCTCCCGTTGGATATTCCAACCACTAATGTCTGCAATAAAACTCCCTCATCTTGTAAACAACTCGACGAAAGTATTTGATCATTGCCAACCGTTTTCGCCTCCTCTTTAGACTCAGAGCTTGCAAATGTCTGTTTACTCTTGTCTGGCGCCGTTGGGCAAATGATAGACAAATGACCTACTTTCTGGCATATGCCGCATCTGACCTTCAATTTTAACCGACAGTTGCGGGAAATATGATTTCCCCCCTTTTTCAAACATACATAACAAACTCCTTTTTTATATAACAAATCTTTCTTTTCCTGATAGGAAAGCGTTTCTGCTTTAAAGCATTTTTCTGTCGGGTGAGGCTTCTCACAGAAAAAACATAATTCTATTTTTATCTTATTAGCCGTCGATTTTTTCTCTCCTACCCACAATTCGTGACAAGTAGGGATATCTGATTCCTTTAAATCTTTATTTTTTGAACTCCTTTTGGGTTTGTTTAAACCGAAATCATCGTGCGCTAATAGCATGCGTTCTTCAGTTAATACTTCAGTTTTTAAAAACTCAAGAAGAGAATCTAAATCTGTCTTACCTCTAATTTCTGTGGACTTTTCCCTTTCTCTTTCCCAAATTCGTAATATATCCGTGGGCAAACAGGATTCAACTAGAGGGAATATTATGCTGGCATATTTATCCTTAGTGACACCAAGCGATTCCAACGCTCGTAATTTAGTCTCTAATTTGTCGTAAAGCGATGATAATGAAAATTTTTGATTTGACGTGTAATTAGCCAAAACTAACTGTAATAAATCACGCACATAAATTTGTATAAGAATCTGGGTATTTCCAAATCTAGTTCGCAAGTGCTCTATCACTTTTGAATAATTATCAGCTGTGCAGGGGTAACTGTTCACAATCTCCCGTGCTTTGGAATTCGGGATCGTTGACTGTATTAAATACACAAATTTCGAGTGTTCGTCCAACGTATCGTCTTCATGAATTTTTATGAAGGTATTCCAGAAGTTTAGCCACTTTCGGGGGTCTCCATCAAATTGAATTAAATTAATTTTCGGCAACCTGATTTGAACTTGCAAAATTCTAGCTTCGGTTTCGTTTTCACTATTTTCTTCCACTTGACTTTTTTGACCTCTTGACGAACAAATTTGCTTTTCTTCTGTCTTTATTTGTACGAATTTTTCCACATATACTTCACAAGCTTCGAATTCTTGAGCGTATTCTTTCTCTTTGGCTCCTGAAGTTAATAAGGCATCTAGCAGTTCTTGATCAATCTCTCGGAGCCGGTTTGACTTATCCGTCAACTGTTCCAGACTTATTTCGATGTCTGTCATTCTTGGTTCTTTTTCTGCTAATTTTTCCTTAAGGAGATTATAAACTTTTGTAAACGCCGTACGGAGCGGTGCTCTCTTAATCTTCAGTAGCTCCATTTTTCAATCAATAATTAATCTTCCATCAATAATCAATCCTACCGGCTGCGCCACTAATGTCGGGATACACTGAAATTGGCTAATTTAATCCACTGGCGTTAGAAAATGGTTCGGGGACACCTACCCGGTGTCTCTTGATATACCGATGGAAGATACTGGAAACTGTCTTTTTCCTGTTTTATTATATATCCTTTTCTATACATATAATACCTTTGAGACAATACCCAGGATTGCTCGATGTTCTCTCTCGGAGAATCACAGTTGTACTACTAAAAACAAAAACCATATACCGACGCGCATGCGTCATGACTTCTCCCAATCAGCCTCTTCGAAAACATCTGAAGAGACGGGGAGGTTTCTCCCTCTATTGGGCAGAATGTGTATGAAAACTGACGCCCTTAACAAAGGCGAAACCTAGGTACAAGGCTAACTGCACTCTAAAGATGTATATTTTTGGTAAAGGATCTTTCGCTGGAAACTAAGGCAACTGGCACTGTTCATTGAATCCGATAGCAATGTTACAAGGTCAAGGTAATAGGGTTTACGGAGTTCTTAGCAATGCGAAGCATTGCACTGCTTTCCTCCGAATTTAATCCTCCGAATTTATTAATTCATTATCCTCCGAACGGATAATGAATTAATAAACTTATAGTAATTTTCCGTAGTAAACGAGTTGCCAAACATGAATTTAGAAAAATCGCACGGCTACCGCCTGGATCCGTGATCTGTCCCAGCTTTGGCCTGCGAAGAAAATTCCGTTTTCCCATAACGAAGGGGTAAACCGACAACTGTGCGCTAAAGAGCAGATACCTTGACGATGACTTTCTCTAAAATGAAACGGAATGGCCGCTTCCAATCATGAGATAGGGTATTGGACCACTAGCGCCATTTATAGGTCGGGCAGGGAACCAAAAACGGTTTCCCAAAAGGGAAGTTTTTCAGTGTTAAAGCAATTATGTTAAGATAGAAACGAAGGACTTAAAGGATTTAAACTCGAAATATGTGGAGTCTTGCTTTGTAAGGAGAAGGGTCGACCAACGCGTGCCCAATTTCCCGGGTCTTTGCAGTATAACGGGAAAAGGAAATTAAAATTTAGATTAAGAAGCTGAAGAATCAAAAAGTAGGCTTGGCCAGCTAATCATATGTATTCACAGTCTCCTATGCTTTTTAGATGGTAAGAAGGATATATCTGGTCGGCTTAATAAAGCTTTTGGCCTTGCGCCGAGCTGGGGGTCCCTGGATCGTAGGGAGGAATGCTGTGAAGAATAGGATTAGTGTCGTGTTGCCTGTCTTCAAATTATTTATTTTTTTGGGCGAGATTCGTATATTATTTGGGTTAGTACAAATTATTTATAATTAATAGGTATTTGGGTGCGTTGTGTTTTTTTTTATTTATTTTCTTGAATACAACCCAAAATTCTAGACAGGTTTGCAACCGAACAGGTCAAATAAACTTTGCTTCTAAAACCTTCCTTTAGATCAACTACACAAAACAAAGATGACTGACTCCAATGTAACAAAATAAAATTGATTTATTTACAACCTTATCTATTTACAATTTAACTAAAAAAAAACCGAATCACCAAATCTTCGTACACAGTTTACACATTTTACTAATCCTTTAGCATTTTCTCCTCGATTCATATCGAATGACATGTATTTAATTAAATCTACACCTTTTGGATTCAGGGAGCATAAATTTATTTATTTTAAATACGGCAAAGAACTACTCTCTCTCAAAATCTATATTTAAAAAATAAACATTTTATCCCGCACTCAATCATTCAAATTTTCGATGTTGGGTCTGAACAAGACAAAATGATTAACACTCACTCAGTTTGATGCTAACTGGACTGGAACACGGGTGACGATCTCATCATCGGACTTGGTAACTTCTCTCGAAAACGGGATTATGAAGCAAGCATACCGGGAAGAATCAACCGGATCTCCTATATGTCGTCACTCCATCGTGAAGGCGTAATTCTCTCTTCTCTCGAAAACGGGATCATGATGCAATCATACCGGGAAGAATCAACCGGATCTCCTATATGTCGTCACTCCATCGTGAAAGGCGCAATTCTCTCTTCTCTCGAAAACGGGATTATGAAGCAAGCATACCGGGAAGAATCAACCGGTTCTCCTATATGTCGTCACTCCATCGTGAAGGCGTAATTCTCTCTTCTCTCGAAAACGGGATCATGATGCAATCATACCGGGAAGAATCAACCGGATCTCCTATATGTCGTCACTCCATCGTGAAAGCGCAATTCTCTCTTCTCTCGAAAACGGGATCATGATGCAAGCATACCGGGAAGAATCAACCGGTCTCCGACAGTTAATCGACAATCTCTCATCACCTGCCATGCTAAGCACCGGGGGGAAGGCAAACCCGGGCGGCATGCAGCAGTGAAAATTTCGAAAAAAACTCTAAGTCTTCTATTTATTTATTTTTTTATAACAAAGTCCACGCCTTCTCGTGACTCCTAATCCATTCAGGAAAGCTTTCAAAAATCCACCACTTAGCATCAATTTTCATTTCTTGGATTGGATAATCCCATAACTCATGCCCGCCTTCATTACGTCATACCACAGACCACCCAAAGTCCAGTCCACGTGTTTTGCGGTCTACAGGCCCAATAAATTCTTTACAATAGGGTATTTTACTTTAATGTCAAACCCTGGTGCCATCTCCTTATCTGCGTCTGGAATCACCTACCCCCTATCGCGCACCGCCGCTTTTAAATTGGCTGATGCGTAAAAGGCGACTGTTCCGTCCTCTAATCAAAGGCGGCTTCCTAGCATTCTAACCGAAATGTGATGAAAACAGCCTTCGATCACTTTATCTCTCTAAAAATTTAAATTTTTCTTTAAAATCGAAAGCGCTTCATCACAATTAGTTAAGCAGTGTTACAAGAGTGGGAAAACACACCTGCTTAAAAAATTCCACAGCTTTTGATGCCGGGGCTTCATTTAAACTGCCTTTAAAAGGTTTTCAAATTCACCCCATGGAGAAATTCTCCCATGAGAGCAAAATAAACAACATCAAATGGCTCAGACTGCAAATTTTGTGTGAGAGCAAGATAATCAACATCAAATGACTTAGGTTGCAAATTTTGTCTCACGTTATCTATGAAGAGAAAAAATTCAATCAAATGTGTGCTGTAAGATAAGGAAAAAATGGGTTTTTTTTTCTTTTTTTCTGGAGATATGAATTCTGCAATATTGTACCTCAAAGCAGGCAAAAATTATTTAATACGAGCTCCATTACGTCCTACAATATCCGATGAGCCCGAAATTAGCACTCTAATCTGGCGTTTCACATTTATATTTTTGTTTGGAGTAATGAGCATGATCAATACCCTATCACCATGGAAATTCTATTTTGCATTTAAATTTGCAGTTTCAAACGAGTACATCCCCCCTTGAAAATCAGTATAAACGAAATCCCAAACCGAAGAAATTTTCTTATGAACATGTTTGACTACACTTTTTTTTTTTTTTTCCAATTTGACTGAGTTAATTTTTTCTACTAATAGAGTATCTGCATACGTGTGCTTGTTTTAGTTCCAAAACTTGACAAATATCACTACTATAAAGCCCGTTTAAAATTCAAAATGTGTACTTTTGGTGATAAATGGGATGAGGACAAACTTATCATTTTACCACCAAGCACTTTCCTGACGCCTAAAGCGGAACAAGCTAGTAGAGAGGGCGAAGGGCCTAGTTCACCACTCCTCCGAATTTCTGGTCTGTCATGAACTGTCCCAATCATAATTCCCAAAAACAGTCACTCCCCAGACAGGTTTCTTTTATAAAGTAGGATTACGTTCCTCCATAGCGGTCCTCCGGAGGGGAAAATTTCAGACGCTTAAACCTTCCGTCCATCCGTCCTCGCGAGTTATGATTTTGGCAGTGCGCCAAACCCAGTCTATCGCTTGGACAAGTTAAACAGAAAAGTACCAAGATGCGTCAAAATTTTGACATACATATATGTATATATATTGTTCCGAGTTTGGGGCCAACTTGGCGTATTATCACCAGCCTGCGATGTTTTGGAGTCCACGATAATTAAAAACAATGATTTAGAACGTTCACGCGTCTACCATGGAGTAAGTAATAAATCCTGCTCTTGGGTCTATTGTTGGAAAATGGTTTGGTAGAGCGGTGTGGTCACCCGGGTTTTGTTTCCTAGGTGAATAAGAGTCTGGAATAAAAAAGATCAGTTCTAAAAATAGTTTTTGATGCGAGTGGTTGTGTTTTCAATAGGTGATTTTCAGTGTGAAAAAGTTTTTAGTCTCGGCTGGTATAAGACGAGGTCCATAGAAGGGAGGAGATTGAGGTCGTGTGCTACTTATTAATAACTGTTATATTGTATTAATTGATTGTGTATTAAAATCTCTCCTTGTTAAGAAAAGTTCTTAGGTGCTGGAATTGTTTAGCTTCCAGCAAAGATTCAACGTTTTTATTTTGTCTACTCTTCTGCAAGTTGTGAAGAAGTGTATTGAAGATTTAATGTTATATAAAAATCTATTATTCAATTTGCGGTAACTGGCATATTTATTTCTGTATTTGAAATTCACTTTTTAGAATATCTAACCGTCGCTCGGATTTGGTACAATATACATACGTACATATATATATAGATACATGTATACATACAAAAGAGGTAAGCAATGATAAGTAATCCTACGTTAATACCCCGCGGTAGTTTCTTTATAAGAAACCACCTGAATTTCTTTTTCCTTTTTTTTTTATTGGTTTATGTATCATATTAGAGGGAGCAGGCAAGGAAGTATCATTAAGATCCGCCTTTACATCCAGTTTCGTTTAGATTTTAGATCAATGGTTCCCAACGTGACAGTCGCGATCCCCTAAGGGGGTCGCGAAGTGTTTTCTGGGGGGGGGGTTGCCAAGGCTTTTAGTGAATTAAAGTAACTATTTAGCGAATTTCACAGAGAAAAAAAAATGCGGAATATTTCTTTTTTACCATTGTTGGGTTTAAAAAAATTACCATTTTTTTTTTGGGGGGGGGGGATATCCTAAATTGGTCGGCAGATCTGTACTGTCCGTCCAGCTACCAGATCCATACTAACTGAAGGAACAGGCGGACCCTCGACTGCGTATACAGGAATTACTGTAGTGACTAGTCTTTAGTTCAATCATAGTTGATGCCTTACTGGTGGGAAACTTATAGTTTTGTGATTACCATTGTTGGATGAGATAAGGAACAATACTCAACAGGTATGAGTTATTTGCTGTGCACAAGTTATAATCTGGAAATCCATGAATTTCTAAGCTGGATATGCAGTTGTAAGCACAGACATCACGTTAAAATGATTTCATTTACTTCATTTCTGTTAAATTAAATATTTGGTTCCAATTAAATTATGGAAAATCTAGTTTAGTGTTTTCACTTAAAATCTTTTATGAAAATAGAAAGGGTTTGAAGAGGGAGGGGGGGGGGGGGGGGTCGCGAGATGCGTGAAATCCATTGAAGGGTGTCGCGACTAAAAAAAAAAAGAGGTTATGAAACATTGGTTTAGAGTGAAGCGTCGTGAGAAAATCTCCCCTAAGTCGTTGAACTACGTGTGTGGTCCTTATTGTAAGAACTCGCTCGACATAAAGAGAAAAGGACACACTGGCATCCCAATAGTGGTCATTGATTCCACTAGCTGTCTGAAAAAAGGCGTTGGAAGAAAAGATGACTCCGGGAAAAATGAATCTTTCTAAAACAATAGATGATGTGTCTTCTCTTTTGTATATTCCAGGAGAAAAGAAAAACCAATTTATTTTCAGACAATGTGTCGGAATGCGGAAGGCCATTTTTCCAGCAGGACTACGACAAGGCAAGGTGGGTGTGTGTGGGCTTTTGTGTAGAGCCTTGGGGACGGTGTTTCTCAAGTTCGGAGCAAGTGGTCAACGGGGTGGTCCCGAGGGGAACCGGAAATCCGTGGCCCTACGGATGGATGACGTCAGCCGGTCTTCAGAAGGATAAAAGAGGGTTCTCGCTCTAAGACCAGGACAGAGATAGCCAGGATTTTGGACGTTGCGGAGACTTAGGTGCAGCAACGGGTTTTAGCTAGTAGGAGCATTTTAATTTAGGCTAGACTGAGCCAATTTTCTTTTTTTTTTTGGGGGGGGGGGCGATAAGCCTCGTCATCACATCAGACTTGTAACGTGTATTTACTACACATGTACATATTTGTAAATATCATCATGTAATCTGGTTGTCCAATAAAGGACTTTGTTTTAAAATTTAATTCAAGTTCCTGGTCTGTTTCTGAAATGAGATGTGATACGGTTTTGGATTGCTGTGGGCCATGCGACACCACAAGAGGCTTTTCCTATTTCCAGAAATAGATGCTGTAAGACAATACAGTGTTTCAGAACTCTGTGTAAAACTTTAAAGGAAGGTCGGGAACACTAAATGAAACATATTTCATACAGGAATGTATGGTCACAGACGTCATACTTTAGTGCTAGAGGGCATTGTTGGTCGGTGACTATTTCTTCCGAAGGGCATTTTTAAAATACAGCTTTTATTTTGCCTTCCGCCCGCCCCCCCCAAAAAAAAAATTAAAAAAAAATTCTGTAGCAGACGACTTTTATTGCCTAAATTTTACCATCGTTAACTGAAGATGCAGACTAGAAAACAGGTTGAACCATACCATTTTTGATTGGATCATACGTCCTGTCAAATCAACTGGACGAGAGGAATTACTGTATAAGTAGGGATACGTAAATTTCGCATAAAAAATATCGAAATTTCGAACAAAAAACATACAATACATAAAATTGCGCATTTATTCACAAAAAAAATAATTAAAAAATTTCGCATTTACTTAAAAAAATTACAATTTCACTTACTTGGTTAGGGTAAGTATCAAAATTCTTAGTTAAAAGCTAACATTGTAGTAGTCTCCACATTCTCTTCCTTACGTCTTTGACTTCTGTCATTAGTTACTGTGTTGTACATAGTAATATATCTCAGCATCTACTCTGTCAACGGGACTATAGAGGCTATATCCCGCGTGCCTTTGCAAAGTTAAGGTAGCAACATTGCGTTGCAATTAAAATCTGTATAACATCAACAGGAGTCCCTTGGTTGACTACTGTAAGTAGCCGAAATATCCTTGATTTTGGTGCTCAAGAGACGCTCTTAAATCTACTAAATTGTACCACAAATCTTCATGGCCGATTTTTACACTTAGATTTTTAGATTCGACTCCGGTACGGACAAATTGTCAGGGGGGAAATTCGGAGCAAATCCGAAGGAGAATGAGATCTTTATGCATCACACACTGAGAAATAATGGCAGCACTACTTTTCTAACATTAAGGCAAAAAAGATACTAATAAGTGATACTTTATATAAATTGAAAACGGTAGTTTTCCTTAGATAATCACATGATCATTTTCATCTCCTCTCTTCACGATGTTCAGGCATCTATGTTTATGCACCAATTTTAAAAAAGAAAAAAAAATTAAGATTAATTCCTAAAGTGGTATTTCACCACCTGCAAAGCAAGATCTTGCTCGTAACTTTTAAATGTTCTCTCCTTCTGTTTCCTTTTGAGAAATTGAAAAAAAATTGAAAATAGTGCATGGCTTTCTGTAATATTCTGTTGCTTAATACTTTAAATTCTCGGTTTCCACCTTTTCTTATGGCCTCTGAAACAAGCTGTTTCATTGGTTCAATTCCTGGCCCCTGACCTCCCATTGGTCGAGAACTTGCTTCTCCCCAATTCCCATTGGTTGTGGAACCAAGGTTGAGAACCCTTTTGTGAAATTTCTTTTATTTCAACTTCCTATGATAAAAAAAAAAAAATTGTATTAAGCTTTCTTATAGTTCTTTTAAGTAAACTTCCACTACATTTATTTATTTTCTACTCTTGGACTCACCCATCGTTATTTTTGTCTCCTTTTTTGTTCTCTCCTATCTCTGTCCTTTTTTTTATTATTTTCATGATCTTTTAAGATGACCAAGAGTTCACAGTCAGAAACTACCTAGTTCTGACTGAATGTTTGCAGGAGGAGGCCAGTGGCTCTTCCCTATATCCTTTTCCAAATTCTAAATATCAATAGCCCAGCAGTTGTGGTTCTGATCTGTCATTCGCCTGCTTGATCGTCCCAATGATTATCTTACCGATTCACACTCGGAACAGGTGAGGGGGCGAGACAATCCCTACCGAGGTTCAAAACTTGCTTGCTTCCTCACTGATGTCGCTACTTGTTCTTGGTATTTCTGAGTTTGACCCGCCGTCTCTTGTTGGCCTTTTAAATTACTAAACTATAAGCTCTATTTTATGATTACAGTAACCACCGCTTATAGTGATCAGTGGTTATAAGAATCAACCGTTTATAAGAATCAATATCGCAAAAACAAAAACAAATGTATTATTTCCATGTTAAAAATTTCGCTTTAAAGAATCAATCCACCGGTTTTAAGAATCAGTTTACACTCTTCGCTTTCTTTTCATTTTTCCAAAAAAGCCACTTAAACCCTCAAAAGGTACAAAGTTCTTTCTTTATTCTTTTTAAAAGAAAGAGTGATAAGATGGGATGGAATACAGTCGTAAAATGCATCCCTTTCTTTGTTAGACATAACATAATACACTGCTGGCCACCCAAATTGCAACACCAAGAAAGACAAGAGATATCACAACAAAATTTATTTTGTAGATAACATGTTGACCAAGTATCAAATGATTAAATTTATAGACTTCTGTGAAGTGTCGTTCCTGCCAAAATCAGTTGCCAGAGTAGCCGCCATTGTTGGAGATCACCGCTGCCACACGCCTCGGCATTGATTCAAAGAGACTTTGGATGAGTTCTTGGGGTACAGCAGACCAAGCAGCTTCCACACGTTGCCAAAGTTGATCTGTTGTGGCAGCTGGGGATGTTTTCTATCGGCAAAAGTTCCGGAGAGCGAGGCGGCCAGGGAAGCAATTCAATCTGGCGATTGACGAAGAACCGTTGGACAATGCGTGCCACGTGTGGTCGCGCATTATCCTGTTGAAATATGGCTGTGGGCAAGCCCTGAAGGTAAGGAAGGACAACTGCCTCCAACACCTCGGAGATGTAGCGCTGGCTGTTTAAAGTACCGGCAATGCGTACTAGAGGTGTGCGAGAGTGATATCCAATACCGCCCCATACCATAATACCCGGTGCAGGACCAGTGTGGCGGTGCATAACGCAGCTGTTCAGCATCCTCTCTTCACGGTGTCTCCAGACTCGAATGCGACCATCGTGGTGTTGCAGACAGAAGCGTGACTCGTCAGTAAAAACAATTTCATTCCATTCTGCCGTCCACATCCTTCTGTCATCGCACCATTGGCGGCGGAGACGTCTGTGGTTCTGCGTCAAGGGTAGACAAAGCAATGGACGTCTTGCGGACAGACCACTCTGCTGTAAACGGCGTCGAATGGTACGCGCAGACACTGGATGATGCGTTACAGACTGCATGTGCTGTGCTATGGTTCGTGATGTGACCGAGCGATCCGTCACTGCCATGCGCACAATTTGCCTGTCATCACGTGAAGTGGTGCGCTGAGGTGGATGCGATCGAACACTCCGGTCCGTCGTACCCTCCTGCATCCAACGATCACATATCCGCATTACAGTTGTTTGGTTTCGTCCAACACGACTACCGATTTCCCTGAAAGATAATCCACAATCTCGGTAGGCCACTATCCTTCCTCTGTCGAACTCGGATACTTGATCAAAAGATGATCGCTGTTTTCGACGAGGCATAATTGATCGTTTTTTTGAAAAAAACCACAAGAAAAACACAATTGCTGAACTTGAAATCGTCGAAATCTCCAAGCCTTAAATAGCGCTTTGAAGTGGCGCCACAGGCGCTCGTGATGTGCGTCTGCCCTGAAATTCTAATCATTTGCATATCTCACCTCCGCTAATGCATGTTGTAAATTTCATGTTATTTGCATGTTTCCTTCAGGGTGTTGGATTTACAGTGGCCAGCAGTGTAGTTTCCCTTTAAACGCTTTAGCACAACACTGTCCTATTAGCTTGACCCGGGGGCATCATAACCGTGCGGATCCGATTTCACTTTTCTCCACTGACAAACAAAGACAGGGACTCTTTTTTTCCCCACCTCCCACATCCTGGTTACGGCTTCCTGGACCCTGAAACACTTAAATCTTCGGGGAAGTGTCCACTATCACTTAGAAAAACGGGACATTATTAGATTCAGCATGTTATCAAACCGTGAAACGTAAGCTAGAAGGTGAATCTTGGTCTGAGACTATTGGTATTGAAAGAGGTATAAACAGCCTCCTGAAAACTTCATTACGTCAAACTACCATAGAAAACTTTTTCTTGCACCCTTCCTCTATAGTTGAAATGTTAAACTGTTAAGCAGGTATGTGGTAATAAATATTGGATTTTTTTTTCTTCTCTTACTATAATCATGTGTATCTACTTATAAGTCTAGAAATTAAGTTGTATTTTTAAAATTATAAAAATAATTTTAATAAAAGATAATTAACGTAAATTAAAGAGTATTTTATGGTAAATTATCTAATACAGTAACCACCGCTTATAGTGATCAGTGGTTATAAGAGTCAACCGTTTATAAGAATCAATATCGCAAAAACAAAAACAAATGTATTGTTTCCATGTTAAAATTTCCGCTTTAAAGAATCAATCCACCGGTTATAAGAATCAGTTTGCAATCTTCGCCTTCCTTTCATTTTTCCAAAAAATGCCACTTGAACTCTCAAAAGGTACGAAATTCTTTCTTAAGTTTTTGAAAAGAAAGATTGATAAAACTTTGGGGTGGAAAACAGTCGTAAAATACATTCCTTTAGACATAACATAACAGTTTCTCCTTATACGTTTTTGCTAAACACTGTCTTATTAGCTTTGCCCACGGGCGTCTAACCCGCCCGGGTCCGATTTCGCTTTTCTCCAGACAGGCACTCCTTTTTTCCCACCACTTACTTCCTGGTTGCGGATTTCTGGACCCTGAAACACATAAATCTTCCGCGAAGTGTCCACCATCACTTACGCAAACGGGACAGTGGATTCAGCACTTCAAACCGTGAAACGTAAACGGATCCATTTTGCTGAATCAGATGAACCAGATGCTGAGTCAAACGTTTCACGGTTTGAATCAAACCGTGAAACGTAAGCTATAAAGTGAATCTTCATCTGAGACTGTAATAAGCATACGTCGCTAGTATTCACTTTAGTTTTATAACAAAATTGCCAGTTAGTGTTAGAACTTTTTGATAGTCGAATTCAAATATGATAAAAACAAGGAAAACTCTTAGTTTTTCTGAAAAACAGAAATTGTTAATTAGATATGATGCTCTTCCAAAGTCTAGTCAAAGAGAAGCTGCCTCTTGTTGATTTTATAATCACGTGTTGTTACTTATAGGTCTAGAAATTGAGTTATAGTATTAGTTTAGAAATTGAGTATTTTTAAAATTATAAAAAGTAATTTTAATAAATGATAAATAACGTAAATTAAAGAGTATTTAATGGTAAATTATGTATATATGTGCTTGTGTGTTTATATATATGTACAAGTATATATTTGTGTATGTGTACCTGTCCAAAGGGAAGTTTCGGTTATAAGAATCAACCGCTTATAAGAATCAAAAACAGTAATAACAAACGTGATTCTTATAAGCGGAAATCACTGTATATGTATATATAGGTGTGTGTGTTCCTGTCCAAAAACCTAAATTTCGGCTATAAGAATCAACCGCTTATAAGAATCAAAAACAGTAATAACAAACGTGATTCTGTCTGCCAGTCACACCTCCGGGTGTCCATGTTATATGTGTGCTGCGTCGAGACGAATCTATAAAACTTACAACTATTAAATTTGGCACACGGGTAGTGAAGATTCTGAACATGTGCACCTCGAAGCCCGAATTTTAAATTTTATTACCGTTAATTTTTAATTAATAAAAACCCAACAATTTTGAAGGGTGACAACAGTAAATGGAAGCTGTTACATTTCCGAAAATCACCCCTCTTGATATGGCGCGATTTTGGAGGCCATTTTGATCGAAAATCGGTGTATTTTTTTTTTCATGATAGTACATAAATCTTACATTTTTGTTAAGAGTTTTGAAAACTGATCATTTTTTCTGCTTACAGTTATTCTGTTACTTCAATAGTTTTACAGATATTTTATTTCTAAAAGCAGACTCCACCGCTATCGCATATATATCCGTAAATAAAGCGTCAATCACAGACATTTCGAAGAATCTATATATATAAAACGCGTAGGTATGCGGCACAAAAATCGGCGATATTTCTACACTCCGAATGGCAACGGCTGCAACTACCAGATGTAAACATTAGCGGCCGACCACGTGTGTGTAGTAGTTCGACGATAGCACGAAATTTGGTGCAATTTAATTGCTGTATTTTACACGTGAAGAATTTTAATTTATTCACGAGATAATTTATTCTTTTGTTCCATCGGTTTTTCTAAATGTAAGTAAGAGGTCAAACTTTTGACAAAATATGTTTAGACCTATCAAATCCAGTGTTTAGTCACGGACAATTGTATGTAGGTTTATCTAGAGTCCGTTCTTTTGATTCTGCACTGTTCATCTCCTATTTCTGAAATACTCAACTGTGTATATCAAGAAGTTTGAGGAATATCATAGTAAAATATTAATAATTGCATTATAATATCTTAATAGTAAGTAAGAGTTAATTGTCTACACTTTTTTTTAGTAGTACTTGCTGATTTTTACTCCATTTTGTAAGTGAAGAAATTTTCCCAACAATTTTTTATTTGATATGATTAAGTGTAGATATCTGAATTGTGAACAATAGTACATATAGGGAGTGATGTTATACACACTATATTTTAGTACTTGCTGAATTTTTACTCTTCTTTTGATGAAAAAATTTGTTTCTAACAATTTCTTATTTGATGTAATGATAAAGTGTAGATATCTTAATTTTGAAAAATATTACATAGAGAGATGAGTGTAATTTTTAAAATCTTTGTTGTTGGGTTTCCCAGTCTTATCTTTAACTCTGTTGTGAAGTAATGGAAATTCATATTTTTTAAATCGCGATGTTTTAGAATCATCCTTATAGAGAATTTTGCAATGATTATAAATTTTTTGCCTGAGATCACACTACTTCTTAACAACGTATATTTATGATGACAGGTAATAGTAACATTCCTTACATAGGTTTCTTTCAGTTGAGTTGTTTTGCAAAAGAAAATATAAAACTAAAAGCGACCATGCTGGTCGCGCAGCGGCTAGTTACCGTTGATTCTTCGAAGAATTAATCGGATTTGTTATTATTTCTTAAATTGTTGCATTTATTATGTATTCGTTCATTTGTATGAGCATCTCGAAGCCCGAATTTTAAATTTTATTCTAAAAAAGATTTGATTCAATTTTTTATGCAATATTTGGTTCTATTAGCGCTAAGATCTGCTAGATGGCGCCACGAGAGTGATATAGTATGAGCTGTATCGAGTGTGACACATACATAGCGCCATTTATTGTTGTACCACAAAATTTAAATACCTTTATTTGTTGGTTTTAGTGTTTCCATTCTCTGAGAATGATTGCTGAAGGGAGCGGGTCCCTAAACCGATCGGCTAGATGGGCGAAGCCCGGCTAGTACTCAAAATCTTAGCCATTATGAATCTTCTGACTTTGCAAACAGGTGGTCTATTATTTCGTTTTAAGTTTTGCGTTTTCTCACTTTCTTTAAATTAGTTAAAAATAAAGTAATGCATATGGCCGAATGGCTAGGGCGCTGGCATTCGGTTCAGATCCTGTGGGTTCGAGTCTCACTGTTGGTATGAATGTTTGTAGCTGTTCGGAATCGGCTTTAAACTGTAGGTCCCGGTCTTCGTGTAACAAAAGTTGACCGTAGCGCTCCAAACCAAACCTTCCTGTATATGAACTTCTCTGTAACAACCGTCGTCTTTTAGTGTGAATTTGGAAAATCTGAGAACTTTCCCAAACTGCGCAAAGGGTTATCCAATTTTTTCTTAAATCAGAACAATAATATATCCTGGCTGCTTTCAAGCAGCGACTGCTGTACTATTAAGGGCCTGTTCACATAGAATCCGTCAACTTAAGCGTTAGGGCCTGCTCACATAGGAGTCCGTTGCGTAGCGTTAAGGGAAAGATGACGTTGAGACGAAAATAAACCAATCATAGGCGTTAAAAATTTCATTGCTAATCGTTTGGAGGTTTGTTATTGGTTAAATTTATTTCAATACTTTAACGCTCCGCATCGGACTCCTATGTGAACAGGCCCTTACTCGTATTGGCATATTTTAAACCAATCACAGACCGTAACAATTTCGTGGCTAATCGTTTGGAGGTTTGTAATTGGTTAAATATATTTCAATACGAGTAACGCTGACGGATCCTATGTGAACAGGCCCTAAAGGTCTGAAATGATGCAGCACGGCTATTGTATGATCAATTAAACGAAGTAAAAAACGTTATTCTCATCAACTAACTGATAAAATTTATTTCCCCAGTTTGTGAATCGGTTGTAAATCAATCTATGTATTGTGGTAGGCTTTGAAGGTCAAACCCTACCATACAACAAGCCTTGTTGGTACAGTCTTTCTAATGGCCAGGAGGTGTTTAGGCGAGTGAAGAAGATTTCGCTATTAATTTACGCATTGTTTCATAATCAAGTTAATAAGGGTTTAAATGTAATCAGCTACACTAATTTTTATGCTGTATGTTAAGTTTATAATTGCTTTCTGTTTCCTTCTTACTGATTGAAAGCTTGGTTAGTGATAAAGGCAAACAACTTACTGAAAATAAAGGACAGTGACTCACTTAATTCATTTCTAAAAATTAACTTAGTTAGCCTAAAAAATATTAAATAGTTCAATTAATATTTGTATCATAATTAGTTTGAATATATATATTTACTATTTACGATGCAAAATAATACATATAAATTAATTATAAAGCATATTTTATTTCATTGAAATCAATCAAAAAAGCCGAGAACAGATTTAGATTGTATTTATGTCTTTCAAACTTTAACGAAACGACCTATTTGTGTTTGCAATTTTAATACGTCATACTGTTATTACTAGCATTTAATAATCAGGTGATGATGTTGATGATCTACGATGTACATGTAGATGTACTGTAAAATATTTTCTTCATCCGGGCAACTTGCGCACAAGATTGCGCAAGCATACATGACTATAGTTGATAGAGTTGACAACTGAAGTTGGATCGTATCCTGAGAGAAATGTATGTGGTTTATTTAGGTCTTTAAAAGAGTAATACATAAATATAAACTGTTATATATTTAATTAAAATATGTATTTTTAATCATTTGAACCCAACGTATGCTTTAGTATGGACTGGATATAGGTTATGTGTGAATCAGTTTCTTAAAGGTTGCCAAGTCAGGACGTTTGCCTTTTTAATTTTGGCCAATTTAAAGGATATTGTACCTCATACAAGACTTGAATTTTAAATTTTCCATTGTTGTTTCTAATATAAATACTGTATAGAATGTTATAAAATTTGTATAATGTTTCAAAACTGCAACATTATGGATTTGGCATATGCTGGTAGAGTCATGATCAAAGTAAACACACCATAATTAAGATTATTTATATTTGTTAGTCCTGTTTTTTAACATATATATTAAAAAATTCGAAGATTCGTTGAATTTTATAGAATTTTTTAAAAAGTTTTTTAGCATTATCTATTAGTTTTAATTAGAATGACAGTGAGTTTATTTTGATTGTTTCTGAGATCATATATGGGATTTTTACAGCTGATCCAGTTTCCTTGTTTGACATCCACTCTCAGGATTAAATATTTTTATTTTTAATAATTTACATTCAATATTTTTCGACGTGTGCTTGAAAATGTAGAAAGCTGAAAAGAGAATAGGATTTATTTAAATTTTCATGTCATGATTATTTATGAAAGTCAGCTGATCATTTTCCATTTAACTAATGATTGCTGTATAATATGATTATGTTACAGCAGCGATCAGGAGAAAAATATTTTGAAATTTGCCTTTTCTATCTTTCTTTTTTCTTTTCCTTTTTTATAATTGATCTAATTGAATCATATGTTTATATGTAAACTCTGTTGAATGCTTTATATCATTTTATAACTTAAAATATCATCAACACATAAGGTAAAAAATTACAGTAGCTCGTTTTAATCTATTAAAAGTATTGAGATTACTTTAAAAAGCATATGTTTAGATTTTTTATGAGATTTAAATTAGTTTACTTGTTAAAGGGAAAGAATTTAAAAGTTCATATAGAGGTATTTAAAATTATATTACTTAATTGAAATAGCAAATGATTTATTGTATTTGGCTTGTAATGTACTTTGTAATTATTTGTGTGAATCAAGAGAAATTATTAGGTTTTATGTAAGTTGTAAGTTTTGTTAATATGTCACTAAGCCTAAAACCTTTGATTCAAATATTGTCCTGCATTATCTTATAGAGGTTAATATTCCTGCTTGAATTCTTTAGTTTTATTTATGATTTCTATTTATTTTAGTTTGTAACAAAAGGTAATTTGAAAATTCTAGTTACTTAACTATGTTATATCTTTAGTACTGTGTAGGGGGATTTTTTTTTTCAATTAAGTTGTTTAATTGAATGAAAAGTCTAATGTGAAATATCCTTTGATGATTTATGATGAGAGAGAAATAACCTTTTTGGTTTATTCAAGATTTTTGAAATTCTGAATTGTTTTAAATGCGCTTATGAAAATATAACACATTAGTAAAAGTTTAAAATTAAAATGTCATACCAAGTATACTACATGAAGAAAGATATTTAATCATAAAATTGTATGATTACACCTTTTTGTATTATTTTTGATTTGTACCAAATTCCAAAGCTTTTATGAGATAAAGATAAATAATAAATGATGATAAATGCAGGTGAATTTCTCAGAATAACCAATTTGCTGTTTTGGACTTTAATATTTTATCTTTTGTAGCTTTCATTAAAGAAAAACAGTTGCTATAATAATTTAAGGGAAATATAAAATATTTTCAGCTTAAAAGTATAGGTCTATGATAATTCTTAAAACATATTGGTATGATACAGACTCTTAACTTTTTTTCTCAGTTAGTTGATTTATTTTTATTCTAATTTTGTGTAATTTTCTTGTATAGCATTTTAAATGTATTAATATGTATTCAATCATTTAGCTATATTTAATAATTACTTTTCTGTCAAGTCAACTTTATTGTTCTAGTTTATAGATTCATGTATGTATGTTTTTGTTTAAGTTATTGTAGATTTCTTTATATAAAAAACAAATAAAAACAATATTGGGTGTAACTTGGGGTTAAAAAATTGTAATTGTGCTCTTTGATTTGATTTTTGTTGTCAGGTTTATACCTGCATAACATTATTGACTTTGTGTTTCTTCCGTGAATTTTGTCTTTTAACCTAATTTGTAATATTCCCATTGTAATTCAACTTATTCTTCTGAAGTAAGATTTGACTGTAAATTTAAGATTATAGATGTTATATGGTACTTGATTTGTGGTAATATTTCTATGCTGTATGATCTCTTATGACACCGTTTTGCTATTCTGTTTTGTGTTTGAATTTTTATTTTACTCTTATTAATAATGAGATATATTTTACTCTTATTAATAATGAGGTATATTTTATTTTACTTTTATTAAATAATGAGAATGAAGACCTTAAAAAGGTCTGCATTCTCATTATTTCTGCTATTTGTAAAACAATAATAAATTATTCATTTAAAGTTTGGCTAATCTTAAGTGATTATTGTAAGGTTACGGTGTGACTGCATCAAAAACTGTTAATTTTAATAGTTTGATAGTTTTATTTTTTGAGTTTTATTTGTAAACAGTAAGAACAATTTTCATAAGTATTTTTTACAGTGATAACTTCATTTAGATTTCTAGCATTATGTAGATTTCTAGCATTATGGTGCTGATTTTTAATAGCTGTCAGTTATGTATTATATTTTGTGCTCAATAAAAGTAAATGCCAATTTTATTAAGAAATGATCACTATTTCTGTCATAAGCGAAAATAAGTTTTTGTTAAAATTATTTAAAATTAAAGAAAAAAAATTATAGACCAAATTATTAATACCAATCTGGTAAAAAGACCATATGTTAAGGTAAACAACAGCCTAGTTTTAAGAATGGCTGTATAGTATTCACTGTTTTAAATGATAGAAGAAATAGTATTAGAGCATGACTAGATAAGCTAAGAAATTATTTGAAAGAAAACTCCAAATTTCTAAAAGAGCTTCAAGATAATTTCTTATAATTTGAAGACAAAATAATAGGGTTTGATTTGTCTTTTAAGATAAAAAATTCTTTTATACATGTAAACAGCAGTTGTTACATTTTAGATTCTAATACATTTTAAAATTGTAAGGTTTTTAATTTTCTCCCTTTCACTTTTTCTTCCCACCAGTATAGTTTCAAAATCATCTGTGGAGAATCTTAGTTCTTTTTTTCTCACCTGCAGTTCTGACCATGAAAAAAAATATATATTTATAAATTAAAGTTTGAACTGTTTAACATGTATAGCCTTAAAAGAAATGGGTAGAATAATAAATAATATAATTTAAAGTTGCTGTGCAAAATATTGTAGGAACTATAAGATTGAACTAATTTTGAGTATTATTTGAAAGTTATTTCAGTTTGAAGTCTTTAAACATGAACTTCATGGTACAAAATTTGGCATTAGAACTGGTTTAGATTTTTTTATACCTAAATAAATTATTTTACTAAAATATTTTTATATTTTTACTGTTATTAAACCGAAATATAAAGTTATAAGTAATATATGAAAGATAATTCCTAAGTTTAAATAAAGCCTTCAATATACGTTATAAAATATCTATATTAAATTGTGCCATATGTCACTTTACTTATTTTAATTCATTGAGAGTTTCCAAAATAAATAAATAAATGAGAAATTTGAAAATGTGTAAAAAAAAAAAAAAAAATATTTAACAGATATAAATTAATTCAGAGAAGTTTAGAAATATGTGTATGGGATTCAATTTTCAAATAATTGTTTGGAGCATTTATAGATCATATTTGAACTGACATTTCCTAGATGGTTTTCTTTGTTTTTTACTTTTGCTTGTGCTAATCTTTTTGAAATAGCTTTGACATGAAACTGAAATTTTCTGCATCAACAGCTGTTTATCTTTATCATTGATTTTGAATAATCTAGTTTACTTTTATCAGAAATCTTCTATCACTTAGTTTGTTTTTCAGTTTGTGTTGAATGTTATAAAAATAGTTCATTGTAGTGTGAACAGTTTTAACATATGCATTTTCAAAGTAAGATATTTTGTTTTCAATATTTTATATAGATATTTGTTGTTACTAAATTTTTTTCACGTTATTGACTTTTACATTTATGCATTTTTTTTTTATATTTTATTTTTACAGAAACTTATTTTGCATGTACATGATCTTTGAAGACTCAGATTTTCTGCTTGTATAGTTTTATATATCTGGCACAAACGCAAGAAGGTATTTTCAAGTTAGCTATCTGTAAAAAATTTCTTAGTTCATGTTATATAGTATGTATATGTATTGTTGTGAGAATGAATTTAGCTTAACTGTAAATATGTTAGTAAATTACATGTTATATAAAGACCTGCACAGTATATTTTTATAAATTTAAATAACCTTTTTAAAAATTTGTGCTATAAATTATTTAACAATATGGATGGCTTATTAAATAATTTATAGCTATTTATCTGTTCACGATTGCCACTTTCTATATGATGTTTAACTAATACCATATTTTAAAAGAAGGAAAATTATATTCCCGAAGGAACTTAGTTATAAAATCAAGTTTAGTATTTTTTTTAAAAAAGATTAATTTTTAATTAATTGATCTTAATGATGTTACAGGGGAATAATTTAGGGGTCTTGATTAGAATTGTATCAAACATAAATGCTAGATTTTGATCTGATATTAGAATATTATTTTCTAATGAAATATTTACTAATTGTAATTTCAGAGTTGAGAAATAAATAAAACAATGCCCCAAAGCGTAATATTCATAATAATATCTTGATATTATGTGTAATGAATAGTAATTTATCATCACTGAAAATGCTAGGTTATAAAATTGACAGATTGCAGCATCAGTTTTTATTTTTAAAATATATTAGTTAGATTGTATGAATAGAAATTCATTTAGTGTGGGAAATATATGTGAAAATAATTTTAAGAATCTCTGGAAAAACTGAATAATTAAAAAAAAAAATTTCCGTATAGTAACAGTTAGTTCTGATTGACAATTAATAAATTTTGTATAATCCTAAGTACTGAATCATCAGTGATGTAAATTTCTAGTTTGGTGTTAATTTTTTTCTTATATATTTACACCGTATTAACTTATACCACAAAACAGTGGATTATTTTTAGTATATAGTTCAGTGAGATAACACTAAGCAATGTGTACTAGGTTTTATTTCAAATCTTTGAAATGTATTTTAGTATTCATTTTATTATGAATAGTTAGGAAAGTCTAATACAAGTTTTATGAATCTAGAATAATTTAATTTTCTATCATATAACCAATGAATTGAGACTTTTAATAACATAGGTTGACTCTAGAACTAACTTTTACTCTTAAATAATTCTATTAAATTTTCTTTCCTCAATTGTTGTATTTTACAGAGGGATCTCTCAGACTTAAACTAAAAAAATATTTTTACATAAATTATAGGCGATATTTCTCATTAAGAAAGCTTGAGGTTATATGTTCCTCATTAACCTCATAAAACTTGAAGGGGGTAATAACTTATTTTCCTATTGAGTTTGTTTGCTGAAAAAGTTTATTTCTCCTTCTCACATAGCTTTTAAGAGTTCCTTAGTTTTATTTTCTCTAAATGAATAGGATTTTATGCTGATTATTTTTTTAGATGCTGAATCTATGATTGCCTGAATCTTTTTGCAGAGGCCTGCAAGAGTAGCATTTGTCGCAATTACTTTAAATAGAACAATTTTGATTTAGAATTAACAGAGATTGTCACATGAGCCAATTATTTTGTCAGGATCTTTTATGGAGTTATTTTAAAACTGTGTTTTTTAACACTTTAAAAAACGCAGAATTAAGAGTCTTAAGACTGATAAAATTAGTCCTCATTTATGTAGAAATGGTGATGATTAAAGGATGAGATAAATCTCTTTAAACCATGTTGTAGTAAAAATCCCTCATTCAGTATTAGATATGTGTTTATATACAAATTTGTTGGGTAATCTAATAACTGAATATTGTAAACGTTTTATTACTGAAATTTATTCCATATAGGAAATATATTCTATAATTTAAAGTTTTATCTGAAATATATTCTTTAAATTATTTTTATACCTGACGTGAATACTATACTTTAATTTTTTATCTGAAATATATTCTATAATTTAATTTTAAGAAATTTAACTATTTTATGCATGAAAGTTTTCATACTTGAAAATAATATAACTGACTATACTTTTTTTATATAATACTTAAAAATCAGCCATAATTTCTAAAGTAAAAATGCAGTCTTACTCAATGGCATTTTATTTTTGTAATGGTGTATCAGGTGGTCACAAAAGATCTCTATTCCTCATATTAAAGAATTTTCTTTCGAGTAATTTTCAAAGCACAGGTAATAAAAATGCATATATTTAAACATCTGTTTTCTGCATTTGAAAGTAAATCTCTAAGAACAGTTTTAAAAATATGTACTAAAAAAAAATCTCTTAACATTTTCAACAAAAATTTTACTTTAAAGTGTTAAACATCAAACTTTTAAAAGAATTTTGGATTTCAGGAATTAAACATACTTCTTAATATCTACCTTCATATGCAAAATAACAGAATTCAAAAAATATAATTTTACTATTCTGTGAAAATTAGTAAGTTGTGTAATTAGAAAATATGGAGAGGAAAATTCTCCATGGGGATTGAAGATCTGCAAGGTCAGTTAATACATCACCTTATATCTTTGCTTTTTCTGACTGTAATTTCTTCTATAGTATACTTTTTATTTGTGAAATATGATGTATTTTTCCCACTACCCTATTTTAAGTAAGGTCTGCATTAAAAATTTTTTCTGTCTTATTAAAATTAAAACTAGCTTGACAATGTCAAACTTTGAAGGAATGTTAATTAATATTGTCATATTCAGTTGAATTCTCAAATGTAAGTATATGTTAATGGCAAAATGAATGTGGTTGCGATGCATATAAAATTTTAACTCTAAAGGACAGTATTTGTTATGTCTTAAAGCAATTTTTCTGCCTTAAAAGTATATTGTACAGCCTGAAAAGTAATTAGAAATATAAGAAAATTAAATATTATTTAAGCAGTTTGCTTTATGTAGTGGAAAGCATGATGGGATGTCTGTGAATGTATGTATGTATGAATAAAATATTTTTCAAGTATCTACTCTTAAGACATATTTCATAGCATAAATATTAATAAGCTATTGTCTAATTTATTTTTGTTCCCCCCAGTCCAGTTTATAAGGTGCAAGATGATGCTTCAGAATGAAGATCAAAATCTCGAGGTAGGGACTTGAAATAATCCTATTTTTAAATATTTTTAAGAATTATAATAATTTATCCTCTATATTTTAAATAATACTTAAGTTTCTGTGTAGTCCAGTATTAGTTATATCTAACGTCCATACTGGAAAAGTTATTATTCACATAAAGACATGTTAGAAAAATTAAATCATGTTTAACCTTATGATAAATATTTAAGTGTTTGTTTTAAAAGGGGTTACATACTTCATTTTTGCAGTGTAATACTGTGACTTAGAAAGTCTTGATTATCAGTTTTTTTGATAATTTTTAATGCAAGTTTTAATATATTAAAATTGATAAAATTAACATTAAACTACAAAGTAAAGTACATTGAAATCTAGATCTTTTATTTCATTTGTTATCTTTCTAAACTGTGGAATAGTAACTTGAACTTAATTTGAACTCTGAGATGGGGAACATTATAATTTCTTTGGTTTTGTATCAACAGGATGCTATTGATGGGGGATAGAATTGACAAATTGATAGTTTAATTATCAATATCTTTTTTTTTCTTTTTTCGTAATGTTGTGAAGTTCATGAGAGTTTGTAGGATTCGTGGTGGGTTTTAAAAAGACCTAAATTGATTTTTATTGTCATAGAGTTTTTTTCCATGACCTGTCTTATATTTTGGGTACTATAACCTTAAAAAGGGAACATTTTGTTAAACAAATCAGTTAAATTCCCCTTTCCAATTTGAAAGTTTTTTATGAAAACCATTTGTCACTTGATTTATGAATATGCAAGGTAAAGTGCAGATTTGTCTTTGCTTACGCCATTTATTTATTATTTTAGTTTATAGAAATGTGTAAGTATATATCTTTAGTTTGTAATACAATAGTGTACTTTCCTGCAGATAGGATGTCATTTTTTTTCTTTTTAAACATCAGCAAATATTTTTTTAAAATCTTATTCATGAACTTTATAGCCTGGGTATTATTTAATTAGCATTAGAAATAATTTTTAATAAAATAATTTTCTTTCAAATAAGTTAACTTCAATAACTTGTTGATTTATTGACTATTAAATCCTTAATTTCTTGGCTTTTGTATTTTTAATTCTTCAATTTTTTAAATTTTAATGAGCTCTAACTCTCATTGTTTATGAGCAGTGTCCTCTGTGTATGGAGCCTTTCGAAATGGACGATGTAAATTTTTTTCCTTGCACTTGTGGTTATCAGGTAAGTCAATTAATTATATTTTGTTTGAAAATTTAAGCATTTTGTATTTGAATTGCTGCGACATATCTTTAGTGTACTGTGCTTAAATGTGATATTTATTTATGCATCTTATGCCTTTTGATAAGATGAAGAATGACAATTTAGTGAAATCAAAAGGAATTAATATGTTTTACATCAGGAGTTTCCATTCTCTTAAGATTTTTTCTAAATATCAGTTTTATTTTCTTAAATTATAAGAATGCTTTAAAAAAATCACTTTTTAATCATAGAAAATCACAATATCTGTAGAATTCTTATGGTTATGTCAATCAGTGTTATTTAAACTGGAATACTTTTTTTTTCATTTATTGTATGAATAACACAAATTTTAGTTAAAAAAAAATATCTTTTGTTCTTAGTGAACAATGTAACATGAAATATATGTGTTAAGTTATGTCTTCAAAATGTCATTGGATAATTTTTAGGTCTTTGAGTTCTGAAATATCCTTTTCTATGTTTATAGGCCTTTTTTTTTGTCTTTAAATGTGTTGCTAATTTGAATCAGTGAATTAAAAGGTCGAAAATATTTCTGACACTTCTATGCCATCATCTATACTGATTAAAGTCAAAATTTTAAGATAAAAACTTATTATCCCTTGTTCTAGTATTGTTTTTAAATTACTGAATGAAAAGTTACATATCATGTTACATGTTAGCTAAAATTTTATCACTTTATATGTATTATGCATTATTTTTTAATTTTTGAAATTAAATTCTTTTCAGATATGCCGCTTCTGTTGGCATAGAATAAGAACTGATGAAAATGGCCTATGTCCCGCTTGCCGAAAGGTAAGATTTGATTACTGAATTGCTCCTTGAGGTATTTGCTTAAGTCATTATTTAATCATTTGTTACTTATGCAGACTAATGCCCCAGTAAATTTTAATGAAGATTGAATTGAAAAAGAAAACATGATAGCATTATAATGATTTTTATACCATAGAAAATTGTCAAGTGTAAGCAGATCACTTTTTAATTGTATATACATGAAATAGTATTACTAAAATTATGACAGGTAGCTTACGAATCTTGTATCCTTTAAATCTCATATGCTCTTTTAATATTCAGGAGTAACCTTAAATGTTTACAACATTCTAGTCTTTGTATAAGACAAAGGAGTTAAGACATTTGTATTCATTGATCTATTGTGGCATATGAAGTTATTTTGACTTTGTTTTTAGCAAAAGTCATCTATTATTTTACATTAATTTCTTTTACTGCACTCAGTAGATGCCACATTTCATTTACTAACTGTATGTAAAGAAACATTGAAACAAATATCAAGTACAGTGGAATCTCGATCTATCGTTTTTCAAGGGACCGATTGAAATGAACGATAAATGCGGGAAAACGATAGATGCGGAAACATAACAAAGTAATATGATCGTTGGGACTGGATAAAATGAACAACACATACGGAAAAACGATGGATCCGAAAACGATCGATCGAGATTCCACTATATGTTTTTCTTATTAAAGGATAAGGTAAAAATTAAAAAAAAATGAATTGGGAATCATAATATTCAGAAACAAGTTTTTAAGGTTTTTATATGTAGAATATTAATAATAAATCCTTGACTGTAATTTCTCACTCAGAAATCTACACAAAGCTTCTTTAAATATTTCTCTGAATTGTAGTGTTTCTGAAAGTTCACTAGAAAAGTACAGTAAAATCTCATTTATCTGGCCCTCATTGATCCTGATCTCCGGATAATCTGGATCAGATTTGTAGACCATTTTTTAAAATTATTTAATGTTCTCATTAGATAATTTTTAACTGTGATAGCAAGAACGTAACTACAAGTACACTAAATATTTGCCTTTTAGTTTGATTCAATGTACAGTTCCTGATGCATAGATTGTACAATAAATTATGGTAATAAAATGCTTTTTGGTGAGTTTAAGAAAGCTTTAATAGACTTACCAGTTCTTTGTTAAGAAATGTTAAAAGTTACTTTTATATTTTTTAATGTCTTGTAAACAATACAGACTATGTAAATTTCTTACAAAACTAAAGTTTTTTTATCATAATAAATGGTAAGCCTGCTTAGTTAAGGATTTTGTTTTGCTTATTATCCATATTACCCAGATTATCCAGATTTTCAATTGTCCGGATTGCCTATGGTCCCATTTAGTCCTGATAAACGAGGTTTTACTGTATTATAAAGCAAATAAAATTATCTTTATTTTCAATTTTTATACTTTTCTTTGTCATCACTATATAGACAACTAGTGTCTTATTTCACCTGTTTGATATTCAAAATTAATATCTGTTAGGATGTATCTTAATTTACTTATCTGGCATCAGACAAGAATAAAATGATAAAAATGTTTCATTTAGCTTGTGTGTAACATCTTCATGACCTATTAAATTTTCTTTATTCTAGCAATACCCAGAAGATCCTGCAGACTTCAAACCACTTTCAGTAGAGGAGTAAGTCATAAGTACCTGATGGCTATATTAAATTATTTTAAATATTTTTCATACATCTTTATTCTTCTAATTACTGAAAAAATATTTTATATCTGTAATTTGAAATTTTTTTAGGTGGCAAAAAATAAAAAGCGAGAAAAGGCAAAAAGATCAACAAAAGAAACAAAAAATGTCAGAAAGTAGGAAGCATTTAGCTAATGTTAGGTAAGTGTATTTTCAGTGTCTGTGGGTCTTATAAAAATATGCCATTTTTAAAAGTATTTTAACATTAATATGGCAGATTAACTGTGTAGCCCATGTATTAGTATTTTTTCAGGGTAACTTAGTTAAAATGTGAAGCATGTAATTGAACATTTTTTTTTTAAACTGAAAAATAGACTGATATAAGAGTAAATTGTCAGATCAAAACCCACAGAGTTGACTGTACTAAAGCTCTTTCTTTTAGTAACGGGATGAAAATATCACAATTCTCATTTTTTGACTAACAGTAGTTGTAAGAGTGTGGATAGAAACTTAAATGAACTGTAAGTGTGTTCAAACTCTAGTAAATACTTATTTTAATTAGCTCAGTTTAATCATAGAAAATACTTTTATGTAACGGCATATTTTTCTTGTTTTGCTGCTTCTAGGAATTTTATCAGGATTCTTGACCAGCCATTGGAAAACCTTTTTATTTATTCATATGATTATTTTTATCATTTTAACTATAAAATTTAATTTCTGTATTTTTTCAGGGTTGTACAGAAAAATTTAGTTTTTGTTGTTGGTTTGCCAGCAAGGTTAGCAGATGCAGAAGTCCTAAAGAAATATGATTATTTCGGAAAATTTGGTAAAATACACAAAGTAGTAGTAAATCAAAGTACATCGTATGCAGGTTCTCAGGTAAGTTTATGTTTCTCCTCTCAGATAATGACTGAAATTGTTTAATCATAGTTTGTTTGAAATTATTGTACAGATCTCTTCCCTTTTCTCTCTCATTTTTGCATGGACATTTATTTGAATTGGAATTTTTTGTTCGTTTGCATTGTGAACTCGAAGAAACTGATCATCAAACTGATTTTTCAAAGATTTTCAGTTCACATATATCATGGAGAAATGTTGCTTATAATGTACATAACAGGTTTTTATGTTTGCATTTGCATTTTGATCTTATCACTTTGTATTGGAACTTATTGTTCCCTGTTCTTGTTGGAAGCTATCTATTATCCATTCTCATTACATGGAAAGAAGAAATCTTTCTCTGTATTAACTTTACTCTTATTTTACCCATAGCATTTTTGTTATGGTGTTGAAAAAGTATAATTCTGCAGCCAAAAGTAATTAAAGTGAAAATCTTGTTTTTAATAATTCTTTACAATCATCCATAATTAAGTTATTTATTTGTTAGTTCCTAATACTTTTAAAGTGTACATATTTATTAATTAATAGTAATGTGCAAAGGGAAACTCTGTGTTAAATTATGTGTTTTTTTTATTTTTGGTTGGCTACATATATATTTAAAAGCTTCTGACTTAAAATATTATGGACCTAAAATATTGTATATTTGCAGGTTTTATGTCATTTTTAGTATGTGCTGAAAATGTACTTTAGGTATTGTCTCATGGTTAGGATATTTCTTGAGATTTTTATACTGAAATGTATTGTGAGCTTCAGTTAAAAATCCTTGTGCTCCCAAAGTAATATACTTCTATAGAGCAATCTTTTAGTGTATTTGATATTAATGTGAAGTATTACTATTAAAATACAAGTAGTTTATGACACCTGTTCAACAGGCATGTTGTATACTATTACACATTTTTATATATGCCCCATGTGTTTAATTGGTTTAATTCTAGAAAAATATAGCTTGATACTTGTTTGATGGATAATTGTATCTTCATTAGTGATGCGACATCGATAACAAAACATCGATGTTTTGAAACATCGATATTCAATATTAAAATATCGATGCTAATAAACCATCGATGTTGTAGAACATCCATTTTTTAAAAACTGGTTTAGTAATCTCTAACATTAATGTTACTTCCGTTAGTCGTGGGGGGAGGGGGTGATTTAATTTTACTCTCTGATTGGGCAGGCACAAATGACAAAAACTTGGTTGCTTTGGGCTACATTGATGACTCAAAATTTTGTTGTAAATACCGCCATGTTTTGCCTTCAAATGTCCAGATAAATTCGTGGTATTGCCAGAAGTTTTGAGGGACTTAAGACAAATATTGCATTTTGCCAATTTGTCAGTGGTTTTGTAAAAATATTTCCAAACGATTTGGGAGGCATCTTACTAATATTAACATCAACTTATATAAAACCAGAACAAAACAAAAACTTAAATGGATGCACACGTGGATATACTATTTGTAAAATAAAACCCCATGGAAGGTTATGGAGTGTCAGGAACATTCCAAGTGCTCTGATTGGTTCATTGGTTGTTAATTGCCATTTGTCTGTTTGCCAAGGAATCATTCCCCTTTTGTATTCGTCCTTTTCAGAATTCAGACTAAGGGCCTGTTCACATAGGAGTCCGTTGCGTTGTGTAATGTAAGGGCCTGTTCACATAGGAGTCCGTTGCGTTGCGTTAAGGAAAAGATGACGTTGAGACAAAAATAAACCAATCATAGGCGTTAAAAATTTCATTGCTAATCGTTTGGAGGCATATGATTGGTTTATTTTCGTCTCAACGTCATCTTTTCCTTAACGCAATGCAACGGACTCCTATGTGAACAGGCCCTTACATTTACTGAGTGTGAAAATTATGCTACGTGGTAAATTTTTTTATATTACGGTACTTTTTCATTAAAAAAAAACATCGAGCACAAAACATCGATGTTAAAAAAACATCGGCTTCAATAAATCGATGTTTTTATCAAAACATCGATGTTTTGAAAACATCGACATCGATGTCGCATCCCTAATCTTCATAGCATATGACCCCAGTTTATAGGTAATCGGTTCACATGTAATACTTAACAATATATATATATATATATATATATATATATATATATATATATATATATGTATATATATATATGTATATATAAAATATTATTGTGGAACTAGCTCGTTTTCTATGAAATGTTTATCTCAGATTCTCCCAATAAATGTTTGTGTTTCTTAGGTGGAATTCAATGCAATGGAACTACAGTTTAATTAATTTGGCTATAATTTAATTTTCTTTTGTGAGTTCTAAACATCAGTATTCTTTTTTTGTTTAAAATCAGCATTGTGAAGATCAACCTATGAGTTTTTTCCTGACAGATCCAGGAAAAATATCTAGTTCTATAGCTTAATCTAATTTTTTACTTGTAATAATATAAATGGTGTATTTGCATAGTTAATGTGTAATATTTTTTGTACTGTAAATTGTTCGTGTCCAACTTTAAAACTACATTCTAACATCCTTAAGTGTGGTTTTGTTTATTCAGTAAGTATAATCTTCTAATCTTAAATCATCACATGATGGCCATACAGCTAGGATGCTGACCTTCAGTACCAAAATTTGAGAAGTCCTCTTTTGGCATAGGTACATGCAGCTGTTCGTTATTGGTTTTGAACTCTAGAACCCAGTGTATTTAGTCTTTATTTAGCCACAGATAGCTGTAATGCTCTAAAAGTAAAACCAAATTTTGCTGTAAATTGTTGTTTAAATCGTTGGTCTGCAAATTTTTAACTTTTATGTATCTGAGTTTAAACTGAATTTTCTCTATGCTGATAAAAACTTATTAGCTCTGGTTTATGAAATAAGTAAAAAACAAATTTGCAAATCCTAAAGAATCTAAACAAATCCTATTGCACCTAATAGGACATGTTTGTATGATCGGACCAGCCTCTTATTAGGACCAAAGTGATTGTGTCCCGATGTGGTCCGATTAACCGGAATCGACTGTATATATGTTGTTACATAATCACAAGAAGCATAGCAATTGTGATGTTGCATTGCTTTTAATGAATTTCTGGAGCTTTTCTTACAACTGTCAAGTTTTAAACTGCTAGTATTGCTGCTTTCTTCTTTGGTTCTTTTTTTCAGGGGTAGAAATGTTACAGTGAAATCATTCATCCTAAAATATGCTAACTCTTAAGACTGATACTATATAAACCTTTTAAGATATTTTTGTGGAAAATATATGTGAAAAGCGACATTAGTGAAACTTGGTATTTGAAAATAGTGTAACCTAGCTAGACCTTGGTGGTTAATAAATACTGACCATAGCTCGTTGTGATTTGTTATTACGTAAAGTGATGTTTATCATGATTAGTAAGACATAGAAGTAATGTCTGCTTTAAATAAGAACTGCTATGCTTTCTAAAATAATTATGTCTAGGTATTTAAAATTAAGGTATTAGGATAAATAATTATGACAGGTTTTGTCCATAAGTTTATTTTCATATGCAGTCTAACATTTTTTTCATTCTTAATTTATTAATTCTAAGTAATGTTTACAATATTACAGGGCCCAAGTGCTAGCGCATATGTAACATACTGTAGACCAGAAGATGCTTTAAGAGCTATAAAATCTGTAAATAATATTCAAGTCGATGGAAGGACACTAAAAGCATCTTTGGGGACCACCAAATACTGTAGTCATTTTCTGAAAAATCAACAGTGTCCTAAAACAGTAAGTTCAGCAATAGAATATATATGTTTCTTAGTTGTTACCATAGAACTGCATGTCCATCAGGAAAAATGTGGATCATTGTATTTTGTTGGCTAATTTTTTTTTTCAAATATCAGTAATGTATTTTCCTTTAAAAAGTCTTTTCTTATGATATTCTGAAATTAGTTATTGCTTGTGCCTGTTGCGTACAGGATTTCACTTTTCTCTGCAATAGCTGTGATTAGTTAATGCCAAGTTTTAATGCATTAAAAATTCAATTTTGATTATGATTCTGTTTAAAGTTTAAAAATTAATTCAATTTTCATAGAGTGTAAAATTCTTGTATGAAATTTCTAATAAGTGTGCAAAGGGTTAACTAGCAGTCATTTAAGGCATGAAATTTAGTATTTAATGGATAATCTGACACAGAATAGGAAAAAATTAGTTTAAATGGATTTTTTTTTCTGTTTGTAAAATCTGTTGAGTTTGTTTATAATGTAATAATATGTTTTTATAAGTAACTCAGATTTTATAAGAATTTTTGTGCGAAAATAACTCACTAAATGTTCTGTATCTGTTCATGTAGGATTGTATGTATTTACATGAACTTGGTGATGAAGCAGCTAGTTTTACTAAAGAAGATATGCAGCAAGGGTATGTAATTACATTAGTTCAATGTGGTTAATATTGTTTTTATTATTGTTTAGCAGTTATGTTAGTGGTACTAACATCTTAAGTTAAGCTAAGAAAAAATTGTTATTGAAATACTCTGTAGTTGTTTGCTACTGTGATCAAAAATTTAATTTATTTATGAATGTATAAAGCAGCAATCATTTGATGTTTTATTATTGTAAACATTTTCAAGAAGCTGCTTCTTTTAATCTTGTATTGTTGGAATTGTATGTATGCAAAGGTGGTCTATTATTTTTATTTTATAATCTACTATTTATATCCTTAAATAATTTAATTTCTAAGAAACTTTATATGAAGCACATATACTACCCTCAACATATTACAGTTCAGAATGATTCTCAACATGGCCCCCTTTTTTTCCCTGCAGCAAACACCAAGAATATGAAAAGAAGCTACAAGATCAAATATTAGGTTCTAATAATAACAACAATAACAATAACAACAATAGGTAGAGTATTTTCTCAATTTTATTGAGTTAAGTAATTTTTAGATTAATTTATTCTAAGGTGTTACTATCTTTTCAGTTAGTTTATAATTTTAATTATTGAATTTCATATTAATCTCATATGTGTTTCATTATTATTAATTTTGTATCAATTTCTTTTCTCTGTTAAATCTTATTTTCACTTTATTTTATTAAAATTTTTATAATAAAAATTTAGCACATATACGTTACATGTTATGAGTATTCTTCAAAGTTTATTTTGTTTTGTAACTCTCAACTTTCATTTGATATTATAGTTGACTATATGGTATGACTTTCTTTGAATGTCAGAGAAGGGTTCCTTAAATAGTTTTAATGATTTTTTTTTCTGCTTCAATCTAGAAAACAAACAGCATCCCCTACTCCTCAACAGATCTCTCCTAATTCCATTAAAGATTCTTGGCCCTGTACAGTTCAAAATGCTAAAGAATCTCGAACAAGTAGATCAAAAGACAATTCCCAAAACCAGAGATCTGAAGGCAAAAGTAGCCGTTCCAAAAATAAACACACATCAGAAGGACAAAAGAGGTACTTTTAAACCAAAGTTTAATATTAAGAATAATAATATTGTTGCAAAGACATATGGGTAAAATGGTGATCTTAGTTTGTTTTCAGCGTAAAACATAAGTATTGTAACATAGAATTTTGTGTTGTATTGTCAATAAACTGTTGTGTATTATTGAGTAAAACATGCACTTGAAATGCACAATAAAACATTGATTGGCAGGAAAAGAAAACAAAAACTATTATTTGTCAAACCATCCTGATTTTTGTCAATTAGTTTTTAACTATTAGTTTCAAATAATATAGCAATTGCTCTATCTGATTGTAAGTTAATTTTTGTATAATAATTTGATTCTTCTTCTATTACTGTGAGAAGTATCAAGTGTAATCAGTTTAATTTAGCTAATTAAGCTGCTGTTTAAAAATCCTTTACTATTATATTGCACTTGAATGTGTATCCCCCCCCCCCCAACCTGGTTACATGCTTTTAAAAATAAGATTAAAATAATTTTTACTGTCATGTATTATGCCATGAATTTTTGCCTGGGTGCAGATTTTTCAGCCATCTGTTAATTTAGACTAGTATTGTTTGCTGCTACTCAAACACTATATTTTTTTTCCTGGCATTTTAAAGTTGGAAAACATTTAACCAATTAATTTCTATCATAGTGTTTATTTACAAGATTATGAACATATTTTAATATTTTTTGTGAAAATTAAAATTGAGGAAAATGAGTAATAGTTTAGTAACTTTATGGTGTGATATGAACTAGAAGTAATTTAATTTTTACAGACATTTTTAATAGTTTTGCAGAGGAAAAAAAACAAAAACAAACTATGTAGCACTTAAGTCTCTCAAAAATTTTTAATTAATCTTTTACTGTATGTAACAGAAATATTCTATTTTCTGTGCTGAGGCTTTTAAATTTATTTGAACTTTTCCAGACAGTTGTGCAGTTTAGCTGAAAGGACTATTGTTCCTCTCCTGTCTTCTCTTAGGATATCACACTTTTGTATAAGCTGTATAAGCCTCTTTCTTGTATAAGCTTCTTATTTATGTACTATTTTCATTGTAGTGCATTCACAAAAGTTATATGGGATAAATCTTTCAATTTAATTAATTGATATGCATTATTTGCTTCTATTATTTATAATAAACTTTGCTTTTACTTTTTTTTTCAAGCAAAAAAAGCAAAGGCAAATCCACAGATTCTGTACAGCATAGTAATATATCTAAAAGTTCTGCTAAGGAAGATAGTAATGTTCAAAGAAAAACTCAAAAAGGGAAACATAAAGATTCTAACCCAGCACAGTCTTCTTCTGGTCACTCCCCTGTACAGAGGATTGAAGGACCTAATACAAATCGTAACAGTGGAAAGCTAACAGATGTTTTAGAAATGAACAATAAAAACACACAAACTACGTATGTCCACATTGCTGAGAAGCAAATCCAAACAAAGCCAGTCTCTGCCAGCATCAAAATTGCTCGTAGTGAAAGTCCGGTGTTGCCTCCTTCGCCTATATCTTCTTCAAGTTCCTCGCTGTTCACACCCTTTGGGAGCTTATCAAGTAACTTCATGTCATCCTCATCGCCTTCCCCACCACCCAGTAGCAATAACCCTTTGTCTTTTGGCAATTTGGGTAATTCCACAAATGCACAGGAAGCAAACTCACCGGTCAGTAACTATGCTGCTCCATCAGGCATGGAGCCTAAGCGCCAGTCACCAAATCCTTTGTTTGGTAATATAGAAAACAGTGATTCCCTCTTCAGTCATATGAATTATCTCCCTGTCGCTAATGATTGTGGTTCCTATAATGGCCATCTGCACAACGAGGGTAAGTCTAATTTTAAATTCTCACAGGCATGCTGCTTCATTGATCATTTCTTTTTAGACACATTATATTGTTTGCATATTTGTTGAATTCATTGTTGTTTAGCATCTCAGATGAATAAAGCATTCAACCATCTTTTGCTTAAAGTAGATTAAAGTTTGCTTAAAGTTTTGTAGCTTAACTTGTTATATGTTTTATTTATGGAATGTTATGCATTTTATTCATGATAGTTTAAGGTTTTTAATAGTTGTTTAGTGTAGTATCTATTAAATATTCCATATTTTGGGTTAATATTGTAATTTTATGATATCAACTAATCCATTCATCTTATATATATATATACACATAAACTGTAGTTTATGTGTGTATATACAGTATGTGTATTATTTCTAAAAGGTGTTTTTTTTTTGTTTTCTCCCTTCATACTTAACCAAAATGGATAAATGAGGTACCATTTTAAAGATTAAGATCTCCGTTTCGTGCGAATTGTTTATTTAGAATTACACATCTTATTGTTTGTTTAAAAATTGACATATAAACATTATAAACAATTTTTCTTCCCCTAGATGGCACATATGTTAGCTTTTTTAGTTTACCATTATCAATTGCACTGAACTTTTAAATTTAAAATTCATTTGCTTTTATTATCATTCTGAGATTTCATTAATGAGTTTTTTTACTGGCAACATCTGCGTAGTTGTATGTTATTCTTTTTGCATAGAGAAAGCATACATATTATTTCTAGGCGGTAATTTTTTATGATGATCCCTTTCTCTCCCTTCACACTTAACCAAAATCGATAAAAGAGGTACGATTTTAAAGATTAAGTTCTCCGCTTCTGATGAATTGTTAATTCAGAATGACACATTGTATTGTTTGTTTGAAAATCGAAGTGAAAAATTGACTTTTGGCTCTTTCCCTGGATGCGTCGAAATGGCACGGTCAAATAGTGTGCACAAAGAGGTTTTGTAATGTAAATATCACATTTTCCATGAGTTTGTGTCATATTTAACATTTAATATTGTCTACAAAGGTGTTTTGATATCTCATGTTCCCCTGTTTTGTCTTATGCTTCACCTCCAATATTGTGGCCAAAGGCATTTTGTAATTGGTTTTGTATTATCTGTATGCACCATTGTTATTTGATATATAAACAATTGCTACAAATGAACTGGTTCTTCTTTCATCCTAGTACAAACCACCAACCTCGTTATATAATTTATCGCATTTTAATCGCATGCAAAAGGGTCGCACGGGCCTCCTAGTTTATTGAATTGTTTTAGAATTGATCACAATTCACTCATTTTATTATTTAATTTTTAAGTTTTTGTTTTGTGTTATATTTCTGGTGTGTTTAGTTAAAATTGAGAAAATTTTGTAGCTTTCGCAACTTGTATTTAGGTAATTTGCAACATATAATGTTATGTTAAAGCATTTTAGTCATAATTGTGTAGTAAAAGTATTTTTCACATTATAGATACACATAATGTGTTCATGTAAAATTCATTCAAAAGATTTCCGTTGTCTGTAAGGATGAGTAATGCTAGTATTAAATATGTTGATCACAGCCTCCCATAAAATAAGGAAATTAAAATATATGGTTAAATATTTTAGTCTTGTGTTGAATCATCGAAAATTGAATTAATTTACATCTCTTTTTTTATTATAGAGCTATATATTTTTGATTCAGCTCGGGATTTTCAGTGTAGTGAATGGAAGATAATGTTTATAGACTTGTTTTAGTATCATGTTGGTTTCTCTGCACAAAATTTTATTATGATGTGGTCTGGCATGCTGCTTTCAAAGTGTGCCATACTGCGAATGCAAAGTTCTAGTAACCTAACTTCGTAACCTCAAAGTATGGTGTGAAATCGTAAATTTTGTCAAATTCAACCATTGAAATTGTCAAAGAGCCTGAGTCTTAGAACATCTGAAATTTCATTCAGAGTTGTCATCATAATGAGGATTATATCTAATAACAACACTGATCAAAGTCCTTTATATTCCCCAAAACTAAATGACCAATTTCAGCAGTTTGGTTTTTCTGCTCTGATTATGTATGAAATAAACATTCTTTCAATTTTAAATGTAGAAAGGTTATTTTTGTTCTAAACTATCCATTTTAATTCTTTATTATACTTGAAGTTTGATGAACCACAAAGTTTGTTATTGTAAAAGTTAAGCCTTTACCTGATGATTGAATATGTACTTCCCTTTTCAGTTTGTTCTATTAAAAGAGAATTTTAGATTTGTCAAACTAAACTTTAGTTTTAGGTGCAAGAAAGTACCAAAACACTTGAGTTCATCTTAAAAAGCAATCTGTTAAATATTAATTCTTTTAGAATATGGTATAAATTGGGTTGACTTTTATCTATATGATTGATGCCTTAAGTTCAATTGTTTTTAGTAAGAAGCAAATGTAACTTTTGAGTGTGTGCGTGTATGTGAATATTTTGTTACTGCTTGATTTGTATTTAGTTAACCTATCTTTCTTTGGAAATCCAATCAGGCTTTTGATTACCAAGAGATTGCTTCTTATATGGAGTTGTTCATAGCTTAGAACTTAGATGAGCATATGTTGTAGATATAGTTTGTTTATGACTCTGTCATAGCCACATATTTCTTTCCCTAGTTACAGTGTCAGCTATATCTGTGTTAGGTATAAAAATAAGTTTAAAGATTTTATTCTAGTAGATTTTTTTTTTTTTGGGGGGGGGGGGGCGTCATTAAATGAGTTTTAATTTTATGTGTTATGAGTGAAGTTTTTATCTGTTTCTCTCTAAAGATTTAATTTCATATACTGTCATGTAATCTTCAAAAGTCCATGATAAATATCGCTGAAAATATTTACCTATTCTAGTTTAAAATAGTGCATTAAAACTAATTTTTTTCCGTCATAATAAATACATCAAAATTGTTTTTTTGCCCTTGTACTAGCATATGTTTTATACAGACATTAAGTATTACAACAGAATAATTTGTAATTTATGTATATTTTATTAGTTAGATGAGATTAAAAACAGTCAGATTGTAAAAATATTAAAACTATGGATTTTTTTTTCATTAGTGATTGGGAGGGAAACAAAACATGGAGTTAGAACTCGGATCATTTTTTTGATACCATGTTGTAAAATACTTCAAATTTTAATTTTTACTTGATGGATGATGAATTTGCTATGACTGCTATTATTAAACCTTTGTCATTCTTAGGTACTTGTTAAATAACTCTTGTCAATCTCTTTAATATTTTTAAATATTACTTAATAGAACAGTAGTATCTCATTCACTTAATATTAGTATCTATCTTAACTTCTTTAGGTGAGAATTCCAAATTCAACCAAAAATTTAAACAAAATGTAAGTGTTATTATTGTTGTTATTCGGTTGCATGTAAACTGAATGTTTATTATCATAAGTGATCTCCTACGTAAGTTTTTCCGCTTTCTCAGTTCCTAGCCTTTTGCGCAATTTAGACTGAACTAAACCAAAGCTAGAGAAAATTCTCTCTAACGGTGCTGTAGTTGGTGAAGCAGTAAACAGTTGATTAACTAAGTTAGAAATTTTTTCTTTTGGTGGCTGTTCAATTTTAATATTGTCCCACCAAATCTATGGTTCTACAGGTAAGAAATCATCTTCAAGCATAAAGTTCGGAATGGGGGATTTTTTTTGCTAAAAAAGTCATTACTAGAGGCGAAAGTTCTTTGTCTGTAGAATTCAAAAAATCAAATGCACCCTGCTTTTGTTCTTCAGTTAATTTTCTTCCACAATATCGATGGTTCAACATATTTGCCCCTAAATGTGCTGGTGAAAGAGCCATTTCTTCTCTTATTGATAATGTTTCTTGCACCTCTTTTATTCCTTTTAATTTATTTCTTAAGTTAATCCAAATTTCTACACATTGTGCAATTTTAGTCTGATCTTTTTGCATTTCATCTAATGCTTCTGCAATGGGTTTTAGAATGTTTGTATAGTCCGTACAATTAACCGTTAAGTTCACATCATTATCTAAATTAAAAATGTCTTTATCAATTTCATGTTTATGATCCTGACAGACTTGAAACAGTTTTCCCCTGTTATCCAAAAAAGACTTCATTGTATCAAACATTGTGTTCCATCTTACAGTTTGAGCTATTACTAACAGTTTGCCACCATTTGCTTTGTACCAGGCATTTGGTAAAGGAGTATTTCTAAAATACTTAATTATTTTGATTACATTTTTACTTACATTTAGAAGTTCTAGGTCTTTTGCTAAGAGATTTAAAATATGAACAGAACAACCGTAATAAATATCAAAATCTCCAGATTTAGCAAGCTCCTCTCTCATTATTTTGACATTTGCAAAAAAATGAGACATTTGTTAAAAAAACATTTTTAGATGTGTGGAAATTATTTTTGATAGCTCCTTTTAGCATTTTATTTACAAATTATAGTTTAATTTTCAATTTAATTTTCAATAGCAATTGAAAATTTGAAGTTCTAATTTTTAGACAAAAAATATGATGCATAATGCTATTTTCAGAATACTTCACTTAAATGAAAATATCAAAAATCCCGATATTTTGAAAATAAATATCGGATATATATCATGATATATATCGATTGTGATTGATATATATATATATATATATATATATATATATATATATATATATATATATATATATATATATATATATATATATATATATATATATATATATATATATATCAACAAACCCTGATTACAAATGAATTTCTAAAATGCTTAGATATATAAATAACTATTTTGTAGTCAGTTCTCAGTTCAAGAAACCAATTATTAAAACTAAAAGATGCATGGGGGTTTTCTAGAAAATATTTTCTTAGTTTTATGTAGAAAATCTCCAAACATATTTTAAATGGGGCTAGGACAGGGGAGGGCAATTGTTTTGGCGGGTCCACTTTGTGTAAACAGAGGTTAGTGGAGAGCTGCACCTTTTAAAATTATTGCATTTATTAGTTAACTTAACATTTCAGAAAAGGTATAAATTTTATCATAAAAATCAATAAACATAAATTAAATAAAATATTGGCATTTTTTCTGGCTGTCTGGATTTTTTGGGTGTTTTGGTGGGGCCACTATTTGCCCACCTCTGGGCTAGGAGAAAGTTAAGCATGTAGTGTGACTCAATCTGTTAATTTTGGCAAATTAAATTATTTATTCTCATGGTACAAAATATTTAAAGTGTAGTTGAAATTCAAAGAAATTGTATAAAAATTTAAGAGTTTTTAAGGAAGAATTTTTTCTATCCAAGGTATAATGTGAGAGTTTCAGTATATATTTGGTATCTGATGGTACTGCAGGATATCCATTTTTAAGAAACCTGTATCATTTTTGAAAAACCTCAAATCGTATAATTGTATGGAGAAGAAAAAATGAGGAACTTAATCCCAAGAACTTAGTAGGAACAGTTCAGCATGGCTGTGGAGGTGTCCTTGTGTGGGGGTGCATGTCAGCATCAGGACTAGGTAATTTGGTATTTATTGATGGCATAATGAATCCTGCTGTTTATATAAATATTTTAAGAGACAATTTAAAATTATCAGCCCAAATTTGGGTATTGGAAACAGCTTTGTTTTTTATCAACATAACGATCCTAAGCACACGGCTCTCAACATTCGCCTCTGGTATCTCTATAATTGTCCACAAGTTTTGAAAACACCACCTCAATTGCCAGATTTTAACCCAATAGAACATATTTGGAGAGAACTGGAGGTTCAAGTGCAAAATCATAACATTCATACGAAAAACAAACTAAAAACAATTATGATGGAAGAATGGATGAACATTGATGCAGAAATTACAAAAGAACTATTCCCAGATGTTTAAAAGCTGTTGTGGATGCTAAAGGATATCCTACTAAATATTAATTTAACGAAAAATTAGAATATTTACTAATATGTAGAGATTTTTTACAAGTGTACGATGACTTTTGTGAGATAAAGTTTTGTTACTTTTGGATTATTGTTTTCTTAAAAATAAAGTTTTACTATGTTTTCAAAATATTTCATGTAGTTTTGTTAAGAATAGATTATAGATCTTATTATTAAATACCCATTCTGAAATATTCATTTTAATTAACGGATACACCCATATTTCATTGAAAATTGTTAGTGTATAAACACTTCTGGGAGCCACTGTATATATTTAGAAATCAGGAGAGTGCTAGTCTGTATTTTTACATTATATGTTTAATATCTTAGGATAAACTGAATACACTCATCTGATGCATATTTGTTAATATTTTTATTACTGATAGTTATAGTAATTAATATTTTACAAACATTTAAATTTCCTTGATTTTTTTTCGTGTTTCATATAAAAGAGGAAAGGAAGGGCATAGTTGTAATTTTTATTTCAAATTAACTTCTTTGTTTGACTGTATATTGTGTAAGTATTGATATTTGAAAGAATGAAATCATAATGCAAACATATATAAAATAATATTTGCCAATGCTGAGTTAAAGAAATTCACAGCAATATGATCATCACTTATAGTAATAAAGTGAAAATAACTTAAGTATTTTTTTCTTTCCCTATCATGTACTACTACTGAATTAAACAGATTTTTTAGTCAACTATGCAACCAAAACTTTTCACTCTATATAACTTTTCCCATTGTAAATTTACTAAATTGATCATAAAATTGCTATGATGTCATAAAACATATAATTGTATTTCACTATTGAAATGTTGGGAATCTAGGGAATCCTTAAGAATTGTTTTTTATGCATATAATTTATTAACTAGTGAAAGTTATTTGTAAAGAAATTGGTGAGTATTACTCAGCCTGTAATAGTTCTTTAAATATATTAATATATAAAATGATCTTATTTAATTTATTAGCATTTATATTTATTCAATAGTTTAAAATCCTGAAAATTTAGCTTCAGTTTGTTTTAGAATTTTATTAATATTTTTGGCTTTGATTTATCAATTTGAGAAAATATGTATTGTCTGTACCATACATAATAAAATGTGGATATTTCAGTGTTCATTTATATAAATTATATTGAACGTTATCGTATGCGATTTTTCACATAAATTTGTATGCACATAAATTAGTAATTGCTACATTTAAAACTTATTAAAAAAGTTATTTATTGATTTAGTGCTCTGTGATACTCAAGAGTTTTAATGCTTTCTACTGTCCATGAAAATGAATTTTTTTCCCCTTGTATAAATTCTATATAGTTAATAGAATTGTTTTGGGGGTGGGGTGGGCTCTCATAATGTTTACAGAACTTGCTGTATCAGATAAATTCAGATTGGATATGCATGTAAAGCCACAACATGCAAAAAATAATCACCCAAGACTTTTTTTCTGAAGAATTTCCCTAATGTAATATTTACGGCTTTTCTTTGAAGCCAGAATCCTATCTTTCATGGACTGAAAGTTTTGAATTATGTCTAGTAGCAGATCTACCATCATGTCAGTGAAGCTGTAAAGACTCCCCTATGACTAAGGAGACCTGGAACTTTTGATTTCAAACAAAATTAGTTTTTGCTTATTTTCTTTTCTTCAAAGGTCTTTTGAAACTGAATTAAAGTATTATGTATATTATATTCATCAAATGTAAGTGAAAATATAAAACAATGTTTAATTCATATGAAAGAAAGCATTTTTACCTTATATATGATGCTGTTTTGCTAAATTGCAAAGGAAGCCTCTCCTTTCCTATTCATCTGCAATATTTCATGAATTTCATTGTCTGATATGTGCCATTAGTAAGTTTTACTAGGGTTTTACAGATCATTCTCTATGAGTAATTCTTAGTTCTACCTACTTATTTAAATTTAATATGTACTGATAATCAACTTTCTCAAGCTGTGCCCCTTTATAAAATATCAGCATTAGATCAAAAATGCAGATCTGCTACTGGCGAAGCTGTAAGATCCAAGTCTGGGAATTTTTTAGGCTTTGACTAAGAACCTCGCATATTAAAGTTACAAAACTGGGATTTTAAAACTCTTGTGATATCACTTTCATTACTTTGGTAGAAACATTGATCTGATTATCTACAAAAGAAACTTGACTAGTTTGGTTTCTATATTGTAGAACCCTCAACCACAGACAGTTCAGACTGGAGCTCTAATTACTCATTTGGGGAAACACAAAACAAATGCCAGAAGATGACTTGGGTATGATTTTATGTGTTTTCTCTTTATTTAGAGTAGAAATCTTCTCTCTATATAATGAAAAAGATGTATCATAAATAATGATATAGGGTTACTTTGATGCTTCTACTTTTGATGTAGTATCGTATATAACAATATAGGATTATTTTCATGATCTAGGTATGCACAGGATAAAGGTGTTATGTAAATTGGAATTGGGTACAAAATAATGATTTCAGCCAAATCAGGAATTTCATTGCTGGTATATTTCCTCATTCTAACAAAAACTGAGAGAGAGATTCATTTGGCTTGTCTTTTTATCTAATGAAATATTAATAATTTGTATATTTGTCATTTGACAATACTGTTGGCTGTGACCCTAGTCACCCAGAAAGTTTCTAAGAAAATTGGCCTGATAATTTTGTTATGATATCCTTCATTTAAAATTTTCTTTAATATAAAAATTTTTAAGTTAAAAAAATGCTGTAACTAGTATAATATTTTTACTATGAAAAATACATTGGCAAATACAGATTGCATATAATTTTAAGTAAATATTTCCATTTCTGGTGTTATTAATAACATAATATTAAATTTAGAATCCTTGCCTATTTTGCTTTTAAATTATGTTGTATTATTTTGACAGAACGGTATTAATGCTCCTGAAATAGTGAATAAGACCTGAATGTTATAAAGTTTTAAATTTTTATGGATTCTGAATAAGGTTGGATGGATGTTTAAAAACACCAGTTAATGTCCATACATGAAATAAATATCAGTGAAATACCAAATAGAGCTAATGTGTTAGTCATTTCTCCCTTCCTCTCCCGATTCATAAAGTTTGCTGTTCTGTCTTAATTAAAACATTTACATGCTCTTTTCAGGTAGGATTTTATTCCATTTTCAAACACTGAATATTACTAATGAAATTATTTGTAAATTCAAAATTGATTAATCTCTATGAATTGTTAAATACATTTAGCTAAGAAAAGTGTAAGGTCAGGGATAAAACTAAACTTATTTTCATATTTTAAATTGTATTTCTAGGTGGTAGGTGGTTTTTCTCTCTCTCTCTCTCTCTCTCTCTCTATAACCTTAGCAGATTTTGTTCCATAAAAATTTAACCAACTAACCGTATTTTAAATGCTTTAAATACTGCAGTTTTCTTAGAAATTTTACAGCAAAAGCAGGTTCTTTATTGCTTATAGACAAAATTACAATAAATGGGCATAAAAAGCTTACACACATTTAAAAAGTTTGTTTTTGTGCATAGATTCAATTTTTATACAGCATATTTCAGAGATAATATGTTATGCCTGATTTGTATAATTTCTGTAAATTATTTTAAATGAAATACTTATTACCTGAAGTAATTATATTTCTTTCATTTAGATTTTGATCCATGGAATGAGTCATCTAAAGGTTTAGCTGACCTGATGGCCAAAGAAGCTGTACACAATCCTTCATATACAGATATGCCTACCCCTCCTGGTTTCTTTCAGCCAATCAAAGCCCCGGTGCCAAACCAGCAAAGGATAGCAGTTCCCCCTCCTGGGTTTAGTTCCAGACAGGTCCCACATTCAAATTCTTTAAACCATATACCGGGAATGTTTGGGCCAGCAAATACAGGTAATTCTAAAATTTCTTCTTATATTTGATTTTGTTCCTTGTTTTATTTTACTTTATGATCTGTATGCCCACATTTAAGTGGGAAAGAAAGTCTGTGAGAACAATGTTGGAGTTGTTTTGTTTTCTGTATGTATGCTAAGTTAAGTGTTTCTTGAAAATTTTAGTTTAGAAATTGTAACATGTAATGTTAACATGATTTTCTGAAAATTTGAGTTTTAAGTAATGCATCTGATGACTTTTTTTACCTTTTTGGGAGTAACCCAGCTGTCTAAATTACATTTACTATTATTTGAATACATATGTTAATTTTAAAGTATCCGTTCTCCCCATTCAGGAATTAATGGTACTGGCCACATCCCCCCCCAACACACACAAAAGTGAAAAAGTCTGTAAATATCTCTAGCTACCCAATCTTAACTTTTAATAATATTGACAGTATTTAATGTATCCTAAAAAGTGAAATGATACTTATATGGTGTTCAGTACAAGTACAGGCTTATAAATACAATATTGTTTTTAAATAATGTACAGCAATTGATTGAAAGCATTCTAAAACACTTCCTGTATAATTATTGATGACAACTCATTTATATAAATAAAAGGAAAACTTTATCCGTCGACCAGAAACAGGAAACAATTCTGGATAGACCATTTCCGGTTTAGCATTCGTTATGAAATTTGGCAATGTTTGAAAATGTCGAAATCGATGCATATATATATATATATATATATTTTTTTTTCATGAAAATATATAAATGTTACATATTTGGAAAGAGCTTTAAACACTAATAATTTTTTCTGTGTATACTTATTCTGTTACTTTAATAGTTTTAGAGATATTTCAATTCTAACACCGATTCTCCACCGATACAAAATGCAACCGCCATGTTTTAAAAGTTAAAATCAAAGTATTTTTTTAAAAAAGAAAGTACATAAATTTTACATATTTAGAAAGACCTTTAAAAGTTAATAATTTTTTCTGCATACACTTATTCTAATACTTTAATAGTTTTAGAGATATTTCAATTTTAAATGCATACTCCACAGAACAAAACATAACTGCAGAGTTTTACGATGTAAACACAGAGTGATTCGTTCACAGCATGATTCTCACTAATAAATGAATCACTGAAAAGAAATGTTTCATTGTGTGTCTAATTTTTAATTATTTTTCAATTTTACATACTTTTAATTCAAACTTTTTAATCATAAATCGATCATTTGAAGATGTACTGATTTTTTTTTGGTTTTTTGGTAGTTAAAAGTGAAAAAAAATTAAATTCAAGTGAACTGTGATTCGAGTGTTAAGTGATTCGATAGCTGGGCAAAGCCCAAGCATAGCTACGTGAAGCCCGGCTAGTAAGTAATAAAATTGATGAAATATACCTGTTAAAGTGTAGAATGATGCTTTATATGTATCATTAGATAATTTTATAAACATTGTGTATTTTTAATTCCTCCAAAATTTAGAGTTTGGAAATTTTTGTTCAAAAATTATACATTTATGATGATAATTATAATAATAGCATTATGTAATGTATATTTGTATGCATTAACACTACAGCTTTCATCTTGTAATTTTTTTGCCATTGAAGTTTTCGCTTTTATGATGTATACCAACATTTTTTTTTCCAGATTATATATCAAATAAACTAACTTCATTTAGAGAACAAAGACAAACTCTAAATGGCTGCACACATTATTATTCTGAAGCCCCTCAGAATCCTTTAGGAATTTCAAACCAATTTAAACAACAACAACAACAACAACAGTTTCCTCAACCTTCTTCTCGTGATATTATTGTAAGTTTTTGTAGTTATTGTAGGTTATTTTATTTTTCCTCTTAATGAAAGATGCCCAATTATTTTGAAAACTTTCAATTCTTGTATTTACAAAATTTTAATCTCTCCTTTAGGAAAATCTTAGAGTTAAGAAAAATATGGATGTCCGCAATTTATTTCCAGATATGTTATATCATCTCACTTCTAGGAATCTTCAAAAGACACAAACTCAGAATGGTAATTGAATTATGTTACAAAATTTTGTGCTGATTTTGTTATGCTAAGAAGTTGTATCACTGGTTATATTAGTTTTATTAGTTTTACATTATAGAAGTTATATTAGTTTTATATTATAGAAGAAAATTTGCAGGATTGACTCATAGCTGTGTTATTACCCCAGTGTTGCTACTTTAATGTATTTCCGTAGCTTGTATTCTCTGTGTTTTTGTGCTGATATCTGATTGGTTGTTCCTAAGATGCACAGTTAAAAGCTTTTTAAAATAGTGTTCCAATTGTATTTTCTTTGGAATTAAAGGGGGCTTGCTTAAATTCTAAGGAAAAAAATGTTTTATTTTTGGCATATTATTTTTGGTTATAGTATATCCAGTTCTGTTTTGATTCAAGAATTCAGTCCACAAAAAACATTTTCTTTTATTCTATCAAAAATGGAGAAAATGATCCTGTTCTAAATGCAGATTTAATAAAAGGTCTGGAACTGGCCAAAAAATTGGATAATCATTTTATCAAACATAACCCTAATGAGGAACACGCTGGGAAGTTTCAGCGTGGACTGAAGTTGTTTGACAGCCTCTTACAGAGAATTGTATAACGGCCCAATCAAAACATGAACATGACAGTTAATAACTAAATTTGTTCGTAAAACCGCTGAATCATCAGCACCAGAGGAGACCCGTGCTGATTTTGCTCAAGAGATCACAGAAAGAATTTCATTTATAGAGGAAGATGATGTTCACAGCATTTCTAGTGATAGCAGTGATATTTCAGTCGTACACAAACGTATGTGCCGTTTATTGTCAGAAAGTGAAAATGAATAATAAAAAAAAAATGTGTAAAACAGGTTTTTTTTTTTGTTCATGACGAATTTTTTTCATTTTCATTACATATTATCACAAGTGTATTTTGTTGAAATAAAATAATAATCTTAAAACAAATGTTCATATAGTTTTTTAAAATTATTTTTACTGATTTTTTAGAGCCAGAACCAATCTTCTTTTCTTCCATAGATATGTCTTTTTTTACACGAATTTTTTTACATGTATTCTTCAGGAATGTATCTTAATGTGTAAAAACAGAACAAGGTGTATACATACATACATATATATAGATACATGCATACAGAAGAGGTAGGCAACGCTAAGTATTCCTACGTTAATAACCTGTGGTAGTTTCGTTTTAAGAGACTACCTGGATTAAATTTTTTTTCTGTTGAGTATTTGTTTTTCAATTACTAACATCAAACAAGTTAGCTTTGCACTGAAATCTACTCCCTTATATTGTTAATTTTCCCCTCAGTATTTCTGCTTGAAATATTTATGATAATTATATTTCATTGCATTTTCATTCATGTTCTATTGGAAGAAGAATGGGAAAATTAATAAAAAATATAAAGTAAATCTAATAGCAAAATTTATTTCAGTGGGTCAGATGTATACCCTGATTATTTCCTTGAAAATATACTAAAGTTGATATAAATTTAGAAATGTATTTATAAAGAAGTAAAAGATTAGGAAATAAATTTGAAAAAAGAATTCTGTTTTAATGAGTGCTAAGGTCTACAACTTTGCACTAAATACATATTGAAGTTACTAGTGAAAAGTGTGATTTTTGAATGAGTTATTTAATTGCAATTGTAATGATTATAGTGTAATCATGTTTATTGATTGCATTATTTTATTTTATTCAGATGAATAGGCAGTTTTGATAAATTTATGTAACTTTTTGAACTTGTTACAGGACCAACGTGGAATCATCAAACAAGAGATATTTCATGGTTGTCAAATGATTCCCCAATACTAAATTCAGGAAATATCACAGATGGTAAGTTTGGTTTATTTTTATGCTTAAAATAAGTCTAAATTTAAGCTGAAGAACTTTAAACTTTAAAAGTAATACTCTATCTGTCCAGTTTGGTTGTTTTTCCCCCTCTTACCTTTTCTTCAGAAAGGTCATCTGTTTTAGCTGAAGCAAATTGTACTGTATGAAAAGATGTGTTCTATTGTTTTTAAAAGGAATTTATGTAAATTTTTAGGTCAAAGGGGTAGCCCTCAGATATGGATGAAAGCTTTACAACATTTACAAATTGAAGAAAATTCTTCACAGTTTAATGTTCATTCTCCATATGCAAATCCTTTTGCTTTGAGAGGTAAAGCTTCTTTTTGTATTCAATACCATTTTGCATCCATTTTGCAATTGCAGTGTTTCATAATGCATATTAATAAATTAGTACATAATTCAATTGATAATCTTGATTTTTGCATCCTTTAAAAAAAAAAAAAAATGTTTTAGAAGTTTAGCTTGTGTGCATGGTTTTAGCAATTTAAAGCATGTTTTGTTCTTAAAACTTGCATAGCAAACTTTGGAATTTTTCACTGAAACGTGAAATAAATAATGGGCATGATATTATTCATATTTATTCATGTGTACAAGATCATGCTAGTTGTTGAATAAGTATCAAAAATCTAATTTGAGTGTCATGTTTACTGTAGTTTACTTGAACATATTTTGTGGAAAGTTCCAAATAGGATATCTTTGTTATCTCTGCAAGTTTCTTTTTATTCTGTGTTGACATTTCTTTTAAACCTATTGATTATATATTTTTATTTAGATAAAAATGCTAAAATCCTGTAAAGATTTAATTAGTTTGTAAAAAACTTTGTCAAAATATGGCATCCTTGTTCCTGAATCTTTATATGTTGTAGAATTATTGCAACATTTTTGACTAAATTTAGTTCTTCATTTTGTTTTAAATGAAAGATCTTAAAGATCCTCATCAGTGCACAAGATTGACGGTTGGTTTCAGACTAACTATGATTTTGTAAGGCCAGAAAGCATTAACTTCAGTTGTCTCTAAAGACAAACACAAATGCACTGAGCATTTAGCTCTTTGATACATGAAGAAATACTGGAAAATTACAGAACGAAACTAGCATGTGGTGGCAGAGGCAAAATGGTCGTTTCTCAATATTATATGATACACTTTAAGTTTCATTCTGAAAAAATTTTATATCCCTATGGATATAAAAATTTAAATCTCCTTTATCTTTAAGGATGAATCACACAGGTTCAACCATTTCTAATGAAAAAATTTGTATGGAACAACCATAATATGAGTAGTCACTTATGCAAATATACAGGGTTATCAGGAATGAATCATCCGATTACAAAATTTAATATTTTCCATAATTAAAAATAGAAAATTATAATTTATATGTCATTGTAAAGGTAAAATGTTAAATTTTTTTCACAGGTGTTCGATATGACTTCCTTTGGTCACCGGTATAATATCATTGCAATATGCCATTTCTTGCCAAACACGTTGTAATGTTTCACTTTTAACTGTTTGTAAAGCATCACTATTAACTGTTTGTAAAGTCCGACATATCAGAGTCTCAGAAGGTAGTACAACCAGTTCCAGGAAACTGGATGCCTGTGTAAAGGCAAAAGTCCAGGGCAACCAGGTGTTTTAGCAGAGAATGTTGAAAGAGTGTGAGAGACTTTTTTACGCAGTCTGAAGAAATGGATGGTATTTAATCCCCATACAACTTCTTTATTTGGGGATATGTCAAAGATCTTGTGTTCATATCCCCTTTGCCTACAAGTTTGCTTGAACTTAAACAATGCATTTGTGATGCTTTACAAACAGTTAATAGTGAAACACTGCAACGTATTTGGCAAGAAATTGCATATTGCAATGATATTATATGGGTGACTTAAGGAAGTCATATCGAACACTTGTGAAAAAAAAATTTTTCCTTTTCAATGAAATATTAATTATAATTTTCTGTTTGTTATTATGGAAAATTTTAAATTTTGTATTTGGATTATTCTTTCCTAATAACCCTGTATATACATCTCCAGCTTATCCAGCAGCCATGGAGATAGGTTTTCCCTATATCTGTGGCTGTTTGGTTTGCTGGGGCGTAAATATGCTTTGTATAAGTGACCCTTCTTATCAGGATGTTCAATGCAATTTTTATTCATTTGAACAATCTCCTATTTTGCATACTTTTGAAGATGCTAGTTCTTTCATGTGTGTGCTATGCATAACATGCATGAAACGTAGGAACATTGCTGCTGTGTGCTCTGAAGATGTATATCTTCACTTCTAATGCCATCCCAAAGAAAGGCTATACTGTTTTCCTAGAGATTGTCCCAAACAAGTTACCCTTCTTGCACATTATTATGCATTTTAAGGAGTGTTTGTTTACAACTTATTTATTCTTCACAAACTTCTTCAATTTTTATTGTATTCACTTTAAATTGCATTTCAGAGTTCAAATCACTCCATTTCTTAAGGGCCAAAGTGTTAAATAAATAAAAAGAGCACTAACTTACATAAATATTTTCCCAGCCATTTTACATTTAGAAGCTAGGTTTTAACACAGTGTCTCTTTGGCGATATTAGCTATTATGATGCCAGGAAACAGTTTAAAATGTTCTCAATGCAAATATTCTATTTAAAGAATATTAAAGGCAGAAAAAAAATAGTTTGAAAAGTTATTCAAAATGACATCTTTGGTAATATTATTGGGATTTGATTAGGTTTTTTTTAATTTCATGACCATACAACAATAATTAGCCAAGTAAATTATTATGAATTAAAATTTGCTACTATATATCAGCATCAAGCTTGTAAAATGTCTTCTACCCTCAAAGGCATTTGGGATCTTTATCTCTGTTCACATTTTGTCTAGTGTACACAAACACTTTTTGTCATAAAGTAGTTGAAGGTATGTTTGTTAATAGAGGACCTGGCATAGTTAAAAAACAGTGTACTTTAATTTCTGGTTGGTTTTAAAACTATACCTAGAATTAAACTTCAAATAAAGTCGTTTCTTTTTTTTATTTTTGGTGAACAGTATAGAATTAACTGGAAGATTTATTCAAGACAAAAATTCTTTAACTTTTCATATTTTAAATGAGGAAAATCTTCTACTAAGCAAAGTACATAGCATAGAAATGATATGTAATCAAAGAAATGATCTTATATAATGTGCTGTGATGTAATTGTATATATGAAAGAATGATCTTAAAAATATTTACACATTGAAATTAGAGCAGTGGAAATTTTCTTAAATTCTAAGCAAATTTCACAGATATTTTAATATAGTCTATAAAAAGTCTACTTGACTGCATTTCTTTAAACCTTATCATAAATAAAATCATGTTTGATATTTTGAATGCATTGTAAAGGATTTTATTTTGCAAGTAATAAAGCAGTAAAGTTGAAATTTAGGTGTATTTACTACTGAATTTGTATTAAAAAAAGTTAGAGAATTTTATATTAAGTGTTATATATATATATATATATATACAGTGGAATCTCGATCTATCGTTTTTCAAGGGACCGACTGAAATGAACAATAAATGCGGAAAAATGATAGATGCGGGAACATAACAAAGCAATATAATCGCTGGGACTGGAAGAAATGAACGACACATGCGGGAAAATGATGATTCGGAAAACGATCGATCGAGATTCCAATGTATATATATATATATATATATACTTACGTACTTGTCAGTAAAATACTTGAATAATTTCAGTTTTTTTTTTTTTGGGGGGGGGGGAAACGTTCATATGGTTTTCTAGTACACTTCCTTTTTGCACTTTCTCCAGTCACAAGTTTATGCTTTTATTTATCTTTTTACAGAATGTCCGATATAAACTCTGTATAATTTTGTAATTTTGGGAGGTGTGCTTGAAAAATAAATGAGATTGCACAGTTCACTTATTTCATTGCCATGCATTTTTCTCTCAGATGTGACACTGTTTCTGATGAAGGATGGAGACTCGCAGGAAACTTGTGTAGCCAAATGGGATCGCACAACTTCTTAAAGTGTACAGTATACTTAAAAGTATGGCTGCATGTTTCGAAGTAATTAGTAGTTCATTGTCAGGCATAGGAGCATTAACGTGAATTGTTCATTGTGATAATCATACGGAATGCTCCTCGGCGTGATGATGAACTATTACTTAGTTCAAAACATGCAGCCATCCCTTCAGTTATAGTGTGGATTTTAAGAAGTTGTGTGATCTACAATGAAGCAATATACCACAAGTTGAAACTGTGTGCTATGTTGTCTCCTTTTGTTATAGTTTTTATATAGTACTGTATATTTATTGTTTAACATAATTAATAGAAATTACCTTTAAAATATATTTTAAAAAACTGATGGTGTAAAGGAAATAATTATGGAGTTTTGTGTTTGAAATCCTTTTCTTGATTAATAGGAGGAAATGTTATTTATATGATACATGGCATAAATTTAAAACTTCTTAACCATAAAAATTTTGCACTTAAAATATTTTGTCCGGCTGTTGAAGTCTTGTTACAGTGTGGTAAATTTTAAGTTTTCATGCTTTAGTGCATAACATAGACTTTTATTTAATATTCAACCACAAAAAAATTTTTAAATTAGAAGAATGAGGTTAAGGAAGTAAGAAAAAAACTTAGTAGACATACTTTTTTTAAAATTGAAACAGTTAATTATTTTTTTTTCAAAAATTTCAAGTAAAGTATTGTTTTAATGCACATAAGAGCAGAGACTTTAGTTCCTTTTTGTTTGTTTGCTGTATTAAAATAACATTTCACTCTGGTGTCAAGCTTTTAGTTATTTTTGGGTTTATTTTTTAAATTAACATCCTTTTCAGTGTTTTTACTTCCAGTGAAGTACCAATGAAGTATTTATTATCAGGCATGCTTTTTTATAGTAAAATATCATTATTGTAGTGGGACAAAAAGTATAGCTTGTCGCATATCTTTATTTTTCTACACTTGAAAATGTTTAATGCAATTTATATGTCAACTCATAACATGTAAACTGCATTTTGCATTAATTTAAAGTAAAACCTCAATTTATCAGATTCATCCTTCTATTTTTTCTGTTAGGGACAATGCAGAAATAAAGAAAACTTGTCATAAAAAAAAGTGTTGAGCAACATTTAATTATGCTTTGTTTATAACCAAATGTGTGTATGTGTGTGTGAATATTTATAACTGCATTATAATTATCTATTTAAGAGTTGAAGCAATTATCAAAATGTCGTAAAAATTTATTTAATGTTCAGCATTATAGTTTTATGTTATTTGCAGTCATGATAGATTATTTAGATACATGATAATTTTAATCAGTTTTTCTCTGATTATATTTCAGTTGAAACCTTTTCTTTTGTTTATGGTGTTTTGTCATGTTATCTTTTCTTGATTTACCGTTAAGTGAAGTAACTTATAATTTTTGTTTTAACTACTCCTTATCAATATAATTAATTTAAACTTGCATGTATTTGACATTTTCATATAAATTTCTAACATGATTTTATATCCTTTTTAACTGTAGCTTGTTAAAGAATATGGGTATAAATATGAATAATTTCTGTTAGAGTAAACTTATTAGAGCATCAGGTTTTACTTCTTTTAATCTGGTAGATCATTCCTTTTTTATTGCCTTGAATTTTAAATTACAGCCTATTTTTTTTAAATATAATTTTTAGATTTTTGTCTAAGAAAATAAAATAGCTTTAGAATTGTCAATATTCAAATATATGTTTACATGTTTCATTTGAAAGGGGTCAGACATCTGCAAATTTTTTTTTTTAACTTGCAAAATATGTATGATGCATTTTCCCCGAGTTAGTTTATATCCCATAAGCTGCAATATGAAGCCTTCTAGAAAGGTCTTAGGCATGTAGTCCTGGTATGGATTTGATGTAATTGAGAATGATACAAGCCAGGCCCTTTGTCAGTAGGTCATTGGTTAGAGTTATTGTGTTATTAGGGCACTCTTAGCATCTATATACTCAGTTTTATTCCACTTAGCTATGGGATACTACAATATTCTTAACTTCTCAGTATGGGATCTACTGAGTATTTTGTTGTTCAATATTCTGTTATTCTTTCACTTAACAGAAACTTGTTTGGCTCATTGCCAAGAAAGACTACTACTACTACTACTACTAATAGAGGAGAAAAGTAAGCTTTTACAAATTTGTTATTGTCATCGCAATCAAAATGTTTAATTATCCAGATACCACTATAATTATGAACTTTTACTTTAGCTGGTGTTCTTATAATTGTAGTTTTGCAGTGCTTTGTAAATTGAATCCAGTCCTAAATCAGTTAATAATCATACCTTGTAATCTGATGACAGGAAACAAAATGTTAAAAGTTAAAAGCTTTATAGTTAAATTTAATTGAAATTCTATAAATAAGCACTAAATTTTCTGTTAAATTTTTTAATATCTTAAATTATAGATTTTCTACATCAAGAAATCTTGAAAATTTTCAGGGAAATTGAATTAAGAATATATATTTTACCCAGGGGAATCCTAATTACTCTAAAATCTCCAGTGATTGATAAAAATGATGACTAATTACAACTCTGTGCAATGGCATTGTCAATTATCTCTGTTATGGGCAAAACAAAATTTTCAAGACTGCTCTTTTGTTTTAATTAATGGTAAAAATCAAACAGTACAAAAAAGGGAATTTGGCCATTAATCTAAAATATTTTTTTTTTTCAAATATCTGCAAAATTCAATTTTAGTACTTTACAATAACTTACATGGTATAAATGATTTTTTATAAATCAAGCTAGAGAAACAATCTAATCCTTTATTTATTGATCATGTTTCTTTACTCGGGATTCTCTTACCTGTCTCCCCTTTAAATTTTGGAGCAATATTGGCAACAACAAAAAAAAAAAAAAAGTGCACATACGTGCATTGTTATGAATATTCCTTTTAGTTATTATATCTTCAAAATATATTTCTGAAAATAATCTAGCAGATAGCAACAAAAGCATTTGTGTGGAGAGAACTTGAAGAATTTAATGATTCAGATAGCATAAGTTCTTGGATACCCAAGTAAATGATAATAAATTTGATGAATTTTATGTTCATTGTTTGAAACATTGAGCCAATTTTCTACTTATACAGAACGGTCACTAAAATGAGTTGCAAGATTAGTTAGGAAAGAGCCATATTGAGCTGTATAATTAGCTTTAGAAATAAATGATTACAGTATTAACATATTATGGAATATGTTATTCACTTTAGTTTTGTCTTGGAATAAAATATATTATAGTTTTTATATTTATATTCTTTTATCCTCTGTCTGTGATGTTGACTGATTATTGCATGAAATTTAATAATAACATGTAAGAAACTGAGGTATGTAGACTACCTTAAAAAAAAAAAAAAAAATTAGATTTTTAGATTTTTAATCTGTAGGTTAAAAGAATACTTTTAAAAAAAAGTATGAGTATTAAATCTTTTAAACTGATCAATGTTTCGGTACGAAAGTGGAGAATCTGTTAAATCGAGGTTTCATTCTTTATGCATTTCTAAATTCATCTAATAAATTTCTGTGTGCGCCTATTGCATGATATTTTATTATGCAGGCCAATGGCCAGCAGCCCAGTGCCCTCCTCCTGGTTTTGCACCCTCTAGGTCCCCAGCCACCACCCCTTTCCAGCACATGCAAGTTAACCAGAGTGAGTCCGCTTTTTTTTTTTCAAAACTTATTTTTCTTTTGTTATTGTCATTTTGGAGATAGCCATCCTCGTTTTCATTTTGTTCTAACACTAACAGCATTAAACATTAAACATTGATTAATGAGTAACAAATTAATAAAAAAATTTATTTAAAAAAACAGTTGGAAACAATTCATTGCACATATTTTGCAAATATTACCAACCATGTTTAATATATTACGTACTCTGTGTACATCGAGTGGTTTAAAATAATAGGCAGTTTCTTTATTTCATAGTGAATCCAATCGTAGATGAAGTTGGTGAAATGTGTTACGAAAGAAATTGGTGTGTATTGCAATCATTATATTTTTTAAATCTTGTTATTTAATAAAACTTAAGGAATTTTGATTATTTGGGAGTGTATATCTGTTTGAATTAAAAAATTTGATTTGAGAAAAGGAATTTACTTTACTGTAATTAAAAGTATTATTAGATAATTTTCATTTCGTTATTAAAAAAAATTTTGATAAAATATTTTTAAAAATTAACTTGTTGAAAACTATGAATTCCAAGGAAGTTATTAATATTTTCTTTTAGTGCCATGAACTTTACTAGGACAATCATTTTATGAGGGAGCATTTTTTATTTCTTCTTCCTGAAACATTAAAATAAAAAAAAGTTCTATATATCTGTTTGTATTAGTAGTTCAATTTTCTGTATTCAACCTTACAACTGGAAATTCATATGCAAAATTACTTTTTAGAAATTTAAAGAGTTAGTGTATTGTGTAATTATGTTTAAAGAATTACATAACTGGTTGGTAAGTTTGCAAAGTTGCATCTTTCATTATTGCCTAAAACTTCAAGCAATGAAAGTGACTAATTGGAAACTGCATGTAAGAATAAACCAGAAAAACATTTCCAATATGAAAGATCTTATTAATATTAACTCTTGAAATTTCCTTGTAACATATATTTGAATAACTTGCTCTGTAAAAGTTAAGCTATAAAAAGTTTTTTTTTTTTTTTTAACTTATTTACTAATTCTGAAGAAATGAGAAAATAAAGGGATTTTTATTCACTTTTACAATGTGTTGATTACAGATTTATTTAAATGATAGTTGGTATTTATAATTATGTATTTCTTCTTTTTACATAAATATGGGCTTGAAAAATCAGAATTTGATTATTCATATATTTTTAAAAAAGTATTTATCATAAAATCAATGTACTATATATATATATATGCTATATATATTGTTGAAATATGTTGACCTAAAGGTTATAAATAGCAAAAAATTTCATATCTATTTTGGATAATTTTCTATGGGTTTAAAAAATTAATCACCCAAATCTGAGTTTATGTATTAGAGATAATTGAAGTGATTTATTTTTAGTTTGAATGTTGATGAACAGAAACTGATTTTCTGTGGTTTAATTTGAATGTAGATGAACATAAAATGATTCTCTGAGCATGTCTTTTCTTTTGTTATTAAATATAGTAGTATTTAATGTTGTTCAGTTTTATCTTTCAGCAGTTTTTCATTTTTCATAGGTATGAAATTCTTTAATGCAAATTATATAGAACAGTTCCATACTGTTGCTGTTTAAACTAAGAATTACTTAGAGTATAAGGTATATAAAATAATTAATATTTTTTTTAAAATTGTAATTTTTATAATTGTAATTATCTGTAATATTCAAGTAGTTTCTATAAAGAAACTGTTTGAGAATATTTAGTAAAACATAAAATTTTTATTTATACACAAGATTTTTGTTTTGATTTATTAATATTGGTAAATAATTATATTTTTATTAATGTTAAGTAATCCCAATGATTATTTTATTCAGTTATGAAGTACAACCTCCCAAATCCGGGATCGTTCAGGACATGGCAATTCTGGATTTGGGAATTTTCCGGATTTGAGAGGTTTTTAAATAACACTACAAAATTTTAGGAGAAAAAATAAACACACTTAAAAAAATGTAAAATTGTTTAATTATTAAATAAATCTAAATACTGAACATATAATTACATTATAATTTAAATGTTTCGGTCAATAATGTCTGTCACTTTAGTTTCAGCTTATTAGAAATTATTTTTTCTTGAATCCTATATAGTGCCATAATTTCATGTTCTGAGATAAAATCCGGTGTTCTAAGCCTAGTTTTGTTTTGTCTAATTATTTTTCAGGTCTTCCATTGGCATTCTTTTGTTTTCGGGCATTCTGAATCACTTTCACAATTTCTGTCATCATAACCTTTGTTATTTACCACACTATCGATAATTTCAGAATCGCTCAAAGAACCGACGATCGTCAGATTTTCATCCATGTCTAAAACTTCCTGTATGTCTGATTTATCCAAGTTAATGTTGCCTTTATTTGCACATTCTACTAATTCTGCTATTTCAACTTCTTCCCCAGACACTTGAAAGCCTTCAAAATTGCTGCTTCCACTTCCTTGAAAAGAAGTGAATTTTTTTTACCGATCATTTTGGTAGTGACATCAATCAGTAAAATGGAAAAGTAAAATTGGCCATTTATTAAAACATTCCAGATTTGAGATGTCCGGATTTGGGAGGTTGTACTGTATTTATTAGTATCCTGTGTGAGATGGAATCTTTTATTTTTTTCGTTATGCATTGAATTTTATGCTGTGAGTGTTAAGTTTCAATATTACTTTTATATTATGAGATAAGTTACATAAGAGAGATTTATTAGATTATCTGAAGTGTTGATATGACCTGTGTGTATTAAAAGTATTTGATATTTTTCTAAAGTGCAATTTTCTATAAGTTCTTACAGCTAAATTGATAATTAGTAAAATTTTAGATAAATATGTTTTAAAAAATAAAATTTGTTTGTGTTTAAAGTTTTAAGTTAAGTAAGTTTTTGGCTTTCATGTTACATACAGTGTAGTTAGTTCTTACAGTAAAAATGTTTGACTACATGTGTTGAAGAAATGTACCATAATTTCCTGCCTATAATCCACAATGGCATATAATCTGCAGTTGTAGTTTTAGCTGAGAACAATAATTTTTCCCTTTTGGTCTGCAGAAAATTTAGCATTTGTTCACTTTCTTTCAGCAGGCTCTGTGTCACTACATTTAATCTCTATCTGATGATAGAACTAAAGTGTTTAACTTTCCTCTAGAATAAAGCATATAACCAGATACTAAATATATCAATCATGCTCAGTTTTAGAATTTTCAGTAGTAGGATTAAGATAAAAATCCGGTGATCTATTCCAGGATCTATTTGCAATTACTGCATTAGTTGACAAAAATGAAATTGGGTACTTTCAGGTGTAATTTTGTTCTTTTGTGTATCTTTGTACTCAATTGATTTAAATGAATATTAATTTTAAAATTAGTTTGTATCTTTACTTTAAAGAGAGATTTCATGAATTAAAAATTAAATGCTTTAAGAAGGTTTGAAATGTTGTACAAGCTAGTGTTTCTCAGCTGTATTCAATTTTGTTTTCTCATGTAGCTTTCATGTATTGTGTAGTTTAAAGTAGAATCTTTAAATAAGCCTTCAATTTTATATGTAGATTTTAAAATTAGTTAATGTTTTAAAGTGCAGTGGAGAAATTATAGAAATTGTAAAAGAGTATGTATGTGAAATCATAAGTTAAATAAATGTTTTGAAAGGTATACAAATTTCAGTAAAGTTTTTAACTATCCATAAAGTTGAAGGGTACAATAGAGAAAACTAAGCTTAATATTAGGAAGGCATGTAGAGAAGGAAATTTTATTTACAGAACCTTTTCTTTCTATTCTTATTTGACATTGCTTCCCTATTTCTCTAAGTAAGTATATGACTAAATCATTAAAAAAATTTACTTTGTTTTTGTAGTTTTTATTTTACTTGTTATGCAAATTTAAAGGACTGGAATGGTTTTCTCTTTATTTGGAGAAAAAGCATTGCAGTTCAGCATACTTGAAAGTTTGCTGATCGTTAATATTGATTTGTTCTTTTCTCAGTTGTTGAAAAGAATTTGGTGTTTCAATTCTGTAGACATTAGCAGAGCAATAGTATTATTTTATGTAAAAATCTTTCACTTTTATTTATATTTCTAATTAAGTATTTCTTATACTTTTAATTATTAATAATCTGTTGATATTACAATTCTTTTTTCTTGTTGAAAGATTTTTGTATATATTGATTAACTTTTTGCTTTTCTTAACATTATTTTCCTAAATATGTCACTATCACACTTTGATCTTTCAAGCCCTATAAATACTCTCCTATTGATTGTAATAGTCTAACTGTAACTTATTTTGCTTTTAACTTTTTTTTCTTTCTTTTTTTCAGAAATATAAAATCTAATAAAAATTGTGAAACCTGTGACTCTGGCTCGGAAAGAATTTCAACAAAAGGCTAAAAAATTGTCGTTGTATACAAAAGCTTGTTAAACATTAGTGCTATAGTTCATTTTCCCTTATAAATTTGCTCTAATATATATAAATATATATATGTACACATAAAATCTTAGTAAAAAATCTTTTCCTACATCTATTATCTTCTGGATTTCTGGGACTTTAATTGTACGGAATTGAATGTTTCTTTTCTTTTTTCCCTCCTTCCTTGGCAAATCCTCTGTCAGCACCAAGGCCTCTCTCAGAGAGAAAATGTATTTATGTGATATAGGAGCATGTAATAAAGTTTGATGGAGTTTAGCTATAACTTTTCATTATGCAACCTTTGTCTTTGTATCAGAAAATCATTTCTTTTTTAAGTTAGGAAAGATTGATTTTTTTTTCTTCTTTTCAAATTTTGAAATTAAGAAGAAATGCCTTGCACAGTCATTGGCTCAATTCCCTATGAACTGCAGGAAAAATTCCCTAATTGGGAACTTCTAAAGAGTGGTTTTGAGTGACATCTGTTTCAGTGACATCAGCCCATTGGAAACAGATTGTTGTCCCATGTGACACATAAGTAAAATATAATGTGGAAATTTTTCATCAAATGCAGAAATTGCTAGTGAAAGAACAGGTTTTATGTTGTAAAGGTAGAAATGGGTTGGAGATGCTTGTTAAAATCTTCATTGTGTTTAAAATTTAAGTTTACTAATTGTTTGAAAGAAATTTTTTAACACAGAAATATTCAGTCTACAGAAATCAGTAACTGTCTGAACTTAATGTTTAGACAAACTATTACTTTCATTAATGAGTTCTATATTTAATTCTAAAATTTAGTTTTCTGATGCATCACTTTTAATCAGCTTGTGTACACAAATGTAAATAAAGCTTTAGAGTTTTATACTGTTTGGAACCAGATTAAAATAAAAAAAATTGAAGTATGTATGTACATACATATGTGTACACACACACACACAAACATATATGCAGGTTTGCCTAAACAAGTATGTAATTTATTAAATTTTATTAACACATATATGCATGTGTGCTTATGTAAATAAGTAATTCATCCAGTTTTATTAATAAGCTGTGAACATCTTAGGAAACCATACACTTGGTGTTAATAGGAAATTTTGTAAATTAATAGAAAACAAGCATGAGTTGGATTTTAAGGATATATTTGAACACTGAGTTGTCAGAAATTTTAGGTATGCATATCTGTGCACTGTCATGGCTTCTTATGTGCTTTAATTAATAAAAAAATACAGAAGAAACCATGAGAACCTCAGGTACATAAAATTCTTGACTATACTAAAGGAAAGGCTATGTGAATAAAGCACTGGGTGAATATGGATTTTCTAAGAGGAAACAAAAAAAAAAGTTTGGTTTGTAGAATAAAGTTAGCAACTAGAAATGGGGACTTGGGTGCATTTTTATGTAGGAGTAATTCTCATATACCTTAAATATCTTTATGCTTATTAAAAGTATTTTTTGTATTGTTTACAAGAAAAACAATTTCTAAACATCTGTCATAACAGTTCAGCTACCATTAGTGACAAACTTTCCGTCTAGCCATAAGATCTGCGTTTCAATCTAAACTGATTTATGAAATACTGGTTCAGAACCACTGGAGTACTAGAACAAATATAATAGTCTGTCCATGGTTATCAAGTGAATCTCGGTAAAAATTGTTTATAAAGTGGTTAATGTCTGCTTATAAATTTGAGCAAAAACAAGAGGCCTCTGCACATGTTTTTAAAAAATGTTATTCTATACAATAGTTGAGACAACTAGTTAAGACCTTGTTCACATTGTCTCTGAAGCATAGTGTAGTGTAGCGTTCCTCCATTGACGCAGAGATCGTTGATATAACATGTGATTGGTTTGACGTATCACGCGATTTTTGTGTCATCTGTCAGCATTGAACTTAAGTCAAATTTAATTGATGGCGCCATTGTGTTGAGCTCTGTGATTGGTTAACATTTTATTTCTGACGCTACATTCCGCTTCAGAAGTAATGTGAACAAGGCCTAAGAGGGAGGGATTATTTTTTGAGTGATATTTATAATGTTAGAGATTCTTAAGCAACTCTTCACACCTAATTTACTGACTTTTTTTAAAAATTTGCACATATTATTCTGAAATCAGTCATTATTTTTTACTATATTTGGTTTAACTCAGTGTCATAATCATAAAAAGTAATATAGATAAAATTACTTTGTATGGTTTTGTCATAGAATTACATATGGTTATAATAAGGAAATACATATGTGCAATGAATGTACATTAGGGCGGAGCGTAAAAAAAAAGTTTTCGATTTCGTTTTTGCCCTAGTGCGGAAAAGTTGGGTACTGGTGGGTAGGTCACGTATTCAAAGTTTTGGGAAAAACAAAAAATATCTTTCGTCTCCATTTCGGCCGTGATTTTTAGCAGATTTTTACCATACAGTTATAAATGTGTATTTCCATTGTTTTGTATGCAACTCGTCATTTTGTTCTTAAATAAAATACAGAGGTAATTCGAAACTTAATACAGAAAGGTAGCAGCTGACACACTGCGTGCAGAAAGGTAAAGAAATATTTTGGCATTAAAACATTGTCAACAACAACTTTAGAAATGAAGCTTAAAACCTTCGTATAAGACTCACGGAAATTGTTCGACATTTCTTCATGTAAGTGTGTTTCTTTTAACAAATGTTCTTGCCCAATTCATAAAAGGATTCCTGAAATGGAAAGAACTTTTCTTATAGACCAACGGGCACTTAGGCAAATGTCCATAGGTGCAGTTGACTTAAACTGAAAGCTGATGAAACGAGCCGATAGGAAGCAGAAAGAGACAGAAGCAGTAAGTCTTAAAATAAATGTTTCGCCATCTGTTACTCCATCTAGGCTCATATTTCCTGATCCAGATTCTGACGTGGATCCACGTAACTCTGATAGTGACACATTACTTGAAGCCCCAGGATGACTCAATCTGAAGGGAAAAAGAAGTTACGATCAAGCCGATACCCAGCAGTATCTATAGCTTGTGACAGAACCGGAGTTTCAGATCGGGCTGGAGCCATCATTGCAAGCGCTGTTTTGGAAGATTTGGGGATGATTACCGAAACACACACTTTAAATGGAATTGATAGACATAAAATAAGAAGAGAGAGGGAAAAAATTCGGAAAGAATATCAGCAAGGAAATAAAAGACAGCTGGAACCACTGAAGGGACTTTATTTTGACGGAAGGAAGGACAAAACTCTAATGCAAGAGAGCGTAGGGGGAAAGATGTACCAGAAAACAATCCTGGAAGAAAACGTTACAATGATTAAGGAACCTGGAAGCAAGTACCTTGGACACATAGCACTAACCTCATCATCAGCTTTGAGTATTTCTCAAATGATGCTGCAATTCATGTAGAATAAGAATATTGACATTCATCAACTAGTAGCAATAGGGTGCGATGGAACAGTCGTTAATACTGGCTATAAAATCGGCGTGATTCACCTTTCTGGGGAAGCCATTGGGAAACTCTTGCACTGGTTTATCTGCCACGTATATCTGTCACGCGTTGCACGCAAATGAGTTGCCACTCCGACATTTAGTGCAGCATTTGGATGGTGGAACGAGTGGCCCTAATGCATTTTCTGGTCCTACTGGGAAAGCATTGGCAAATTGTAAAAACCTCCCAGTTGTGAGATTTCTAGACATTTCGAGCGAATTTCCGAAAATCGACATAAAGGGTCTTAGCACACACAAGCGATAGCTTTGGGATATTTGTCAAGCTGTTACAAATAGAAATTGCTCATCAAGTTTGTCACAAAAGCACCCTGGGAAAATGTCTCATGCACGTTGGCTAACAACTGCAAATCGAAAAAAGTGTTTATACATTAGCTCGTCAGAGCCTTCAAACCGACTTCAAACTCTGGCAGAGTTTATCATGAAAGTGTACCCACCTATGTGGTTTACAGTAAAATTAAATCCATATTGCACGTATGGTCCACGAAATTTGTGGAAGACAATAAACGTCTCACGCTATCTTAAAAACGATTTAAAGACTGTGGTCGATCCCATTATCCAGAGAAATGGCTATTTTGGCCACCCGGAAGCAATTATCTTGTCAATGGTCACAGACGACAGACAGTCCATTCGAGAACTTGGACTACGTAGGATTTTCCGAGCCAGAAAGAAAAAAAGAAAGGAATCGGACACTACAACATTTCGTCACTCAACTTCGAGGCAGTTTCATATATAGACCTTATTGATTGGTAGAAATGTAATTTGACGGAACCCCCCAAAACACCTCACTTGAAAGAAGATGATTTCAGAAATTTGATTTCCAGTGGATAGTCTGTAGCTCAACACCTTGGAAGTCTAAAATTCCCTTGCCACACACAAAGTGTTGAACGTTTCTCGTAAAACTAGTAACAGAGGTTTCTGCGGCTGTGTGTGGAGAAAATAAGTGTGACGGTTTAGTTAGAACCCGAACAGAGTCGAGAAAAGCTATGCTATCATTTGGAACCAAATGCGAGTACCGAGTAAAACCGGAATAACTGCAAGGGCAAAGGAGTTATGTGCCGATGCGGTTGGGTGGAAAGGTGGGCACGGGTGGAACTCGCAATGCAGCCACCCCCCCGTCGTGAGTTCTGGGTTTTTTTCTGAATTTTATTTCAGAAAAAGCGAAAAGCTGCATACAAAACAATGGAAATACACATTTTTAGCTGTATGGTAAAAATCTGCTAAAAATCACGGCCGAAATGGAGACTGAAGATATATTTTGTTTTTCCCAAAACTTTGCATACGTGACCTACCCACCAGTACCCAACTTTTCCGCACTAGGGCAAAAACGAAATCGAAAACTTTTTTTTACGCTCCGCCCTAATGTACATATGTCTGTTACTGAAAATTTGGGTACTTTTTTCCTTTCTTTAAGAGCTGAAGCAACTTAACAATTTTCAGAATTTCTGGCTTTGGTATAAATGTTAATAATTAAACTTAAAAATATCAACTTCTAAAGAAAAAAAATTGCTTTTTTTTTATTTATTTATTTTTTTTTTTTGGGGGGGGGGGGGTTAAAATTATAAATTATGTAATTGTGTATCAAGTTTACTTTAATGGAGATTGAACAAAATAATGTTTTACTCCCATATTAAACATCATCTTGAATACTATCAAATCCCAATGAATCAATCATGGATTCTGCAAAGTTCTCCTAGCAAGTTCTCTCTTGAGAAAATCTAAATTTTTTTCATATTTTGGGTCTAAATTGTATGTTATTTTTAAACTTACAATTTAGACCATGTACTTTGGAGACATGAGTAGGTAGTATGTACCTGGCAAACAAAATATGAATCATCAGAATTCTCTCTAAGCCTCTGAATTATGCTTAGAAACATAGTTACAGTGGAACCTCTGTCTATCGTTTTTAAAGGGACCTATTCTGCCTCCTAGCATAAGAGACGTATATCTTTTTTTTTCTTCTTTTTTTTAGAAAATAAGATTGAGATAGGCAATTAATTCCCTTAGGACCTCAATAGTTTTTCGAGATAGTCTTATTTCTTTAATGATTTCTTCTATTTCTAAATAAGATACAGCCTACTTGGCTTGGGAATAATGTCACGAATACACTAGTTATCAAAAATTATGAAAAAATCACAAAAAGAGGGAAAACACGTTCAAAATTAGGTCAATCTGTTTAAAATTTGAATATATTGTTAAGTAAAGGTGTTGAACAATACTACATTACGCAAAATAGTGGCGCTGCAGTCGGAATACGTCATTTGCGAGAAACATAAAAGCGCATGTCTCAGAGCAAGGCGACAGTTGTCGCTGCAAGGCTGAGATTAGACATCTAGCATAGCCAAATTGTAACAATGACCTCCAGGCATCATTTGACCGAAGAACTGCGATGGCGAGCTATTGGGAGACGACGCAGGAAAAAGTCAGACAGAAGTGGCCAGATGGCTAAATGGGAGTCCGTCTGTGGTTCATTGACTTTGGCAACAATTTCTAACCACGGATTCGGCATCCAGGAGATTCAGCCATACGCTACGACGAGTGCCGATGACCGATATTTGTCATTATGCGCACGAAGGAATAGAACCGAAACTCCGTCTGAACTCAGTCTCCGTCCATCCTCCTTCGCTGCAAGCTCCGGAAGGTTGGTATCAACGTCAACCGTGCGTAGAAGGCTTCACCAAAGTGGTCTTTTTGCGAGGCGACCAGCTATTTGCGTCACGTCATAGGCGGGAACGTTTCAAGTGGGCATGTCAACATGTCCACTGGATACGTGATAATGGAGGGCTGTTCTCTTTACGGATGAGTCCAGGTTTAGCCTCCAAAGCGATAGTAGGCGTTTTTTGATTTGGAGAGAACCTGGAACTCGTTTTCATCCATCGCACATCCGTGAAAGAGATGCATACGGATCAGGCAGTGTCTGTGTTTGGGGTGGTATATCTTTGGGTGGACGCACAGACCTCCATGTCTTTCCCCGTGGAAATGTGAATGCTCACACCTATAGCGATGACATCCTTGATGCTTATGTGCGCCCTTATGCCGGGGCAATAGGTGATGCTTTCGTGCTACAGGACGAAAACGCGAGACGGCACAGGGCTCGCATCGTGGATGCTTATCTTGAGCAGGAAACAATTCAGCGCATGGAGTGGCCAGCTCGATCACCGGACCTGAATCCTATCGAGCATGTTTGGGACGCTTTAGGACGACGTATTGCTGCTCTCAATCCTCCTCCTAAGACCCTAGCCACGCTTTCAACTGCTTTGCAAGAGCAATGGTTCTCACTTCCTACCGAACTCATAGACCGCATAATTGACAGCATCACACATCGCTGTATGTGCTGCATTGCTTCTCGGGGGGATCATACGCCATATTAAAGGTATTTTTCCTATACTAAACTGACACATCCGATTTGTTCATTGTATACATATGCTAGTTTCTATAACACCATAATTGTCTGGCGATTTCTTTTTATGCTATTTTATACCTACCTATGTATTTTATAACGTGTATAAGTTTCATTAAATTCTACGCTTAACTTTTTGAGAAATCGCTATTTTTGTGACTTTTCCTTAGTTTTTGATAACCAGTGTATTACTAAGCAAGAAAAACCGTAAAAATGGGGAAAAAAATTGAGATAACTCTTATGTTTCCAGGGCAGTATTACATTAAACGATAAATGCGGGAAAACTATACATGCAGGAACTTAACAAAGAAAATGTTATCTTCGGGACTGGATGAAATAAAGCGGAAAACGATTATTATGGGAGCGGTCGATCGAGGTACCACTGCTTATGATTTAGGTGGCAAATTTTATGTGCATAGCATTTTGGGTGACTAATGAGCAGGAAAGGCTGTGAATTTTAATTACATGGAATGATTGTTTATTCCTTAGAACTACCTACCTAGTTTACACAATTCATAGTTTAAAAAAATTTGATTTTGTACATGCTTGTCCAAGCTTAGGGTGTGTAAAATTAAAAATTTGATGAAAAGGTGATATCAGCCTTGAAATACAAATATAAGGTGTAATTCTTCAAGGGTTTTAAATTCTGTATAGGAAGTAAAGTCAGTGGTACCTCGGTACTCGTCGTTAATCGGTTCCAGAAGGCACGACGAGTACCGGAACGAATTTTTCACATAAGGAGTAATATAAATTGAATTAATTCGTTCCTGAAAACCAAAAATTTCACTTTTTACCGAGCAATTTGTAAATGGATGGGGTTGTTTTCCTATACAAAATCTTAAAACTAGACGAACATAACGTTTGGTTACAAGTGAAACACACTAAGTCAAAATTATCACTTTTCGGATTTTCAGCTTTTCTAGACCTAAAGGAGATGTTTCTGCTGGTGAAACCCACTAAGTCATATCTTTATTTATTTCATTTTTTTTTCAAAGTTTTGTAATCGCGTTAAGTACTCTAACCTAGTAGTTTGTATAGGGGAAACACACTACACAACCTGGGTATAATAATATAAAATAAGTATATAAGAGCCAAGACTGGTTCGTAGTTAGAAAAAAATCCCCGTGTTTATAACTTAATTTGATTTAATAATGTTAGTACCAAAGAAGTTAAAAGAAAAAATCTTTGATCAGCGTTTTCTCAAAATCGGGTTTTTTTGACTTTGAGTGTTTCATCCTTAACCCCACGATAATTTAAAACAATAATTAGATAATTACAAGATAAAAAGAACTTTTTATATACCATGTTTTTAAATTTTCTGTTCAATCATATAAACTTGACAATTCTATGTATGAATAAATACTTAAAAAATTTTTTTTGATGAATTATCCCATCAACTTGAAAGAAAATGAAGTTAATTGGAAGTTAACTTGCATTTAACTTTTCGTTCTCGTCCCGGCCAATAGATGGCTGCACCAGTCTACATAACAAAATTAACTGAAAATTAATTTAATTATGCTTAAAGATGGCTAAAAGTGTTTAAAAAATGCATTGTCATCGTGTTCTGAGCTATTCTAAAAGTTTCAAATGTCTAGCTAGTCAGGAAGTTAGTTAAAAATCGATTGCAAGATTTGTACTGGACAAACACACACGCAAACAAGAAAGCAAGTTAATAAAAACATGGTAATAAAATAACATTTATCTTCACTCAATGCTGCTGTGTTACCGTGACGGTACTATTATATATATTGTATATGTGTTGCTACATATGCATCGGTATATAATATATTTGTATTGTTATATATTTGTATTAACTGTATTATTGTTACTGTATTGTATTATTGTATATTATGGATATTTGTACTATTGCACTGTATATTGTGTATAATTGTTTTAGCGTACACTATGTGTAATTGTATTATTGTAAAAGAGAAAGAAAAGGGAGGAAAGTGAGGAAGGAAAAAAATGAAAGGAAAATATAATTCGGTCAAAGCAGGGTGCATCTAGGAACAATGGTTAGGATATTTGGGATAAAATACTTTACAAAGAGTAATGATAAAATTAATTTAGATTAATCAATCATTAGCAATGGTAATGCGAGCGCTTATTTTTCTACAGTGTTGCTGAATGAAATAGTTTCTTAATTAGAAATTAATTAAAGATCTACTTGGTGGCTGGTTGGGTGCAGATTTGTTCCCCCCGGGCTGCCTGTGGGCCCCGACTGGAAGATTACTGTCGGGTCCATGTGTCAAGCGATTTTATACCGTATAACCTTCGGGTGAGGACGGTTAAACATATTCTTATCTTCACTCAACCTGTACTGACGGGAGTTAAGAATATGTTTAACCGTCCTCATGGGATGGTGGCGAAGTACAGGAGAAGAGGGGTTATTGCTTGGAAGGGCAGTCTCTTTCCAATAAAGCATCAGGCGCTTGCACGGGGATTCTGTATCTTGACACCACCGATCCCTGTTGTAGACTCAGATTTAGGGAGTTCCGCTACAAACTTTTCAAGAGAAATTTGCTTCTGTGTGCGTTTCAAAATGTTTCTGAAGTGAGACTGTTTGATCATTAAGTCTACATTTCGGCTTGCTAGAGCTTTGGCGGGGTAATACGTTTAAACAAAATTATGCAATTCAACCCATTTAGAACACAATTCAGCATATGTGACGAGTACCGAAGCAATTTTTTCGCGTTGAAATGCGACGAGTACCGAGGTATGTATGTAGCTTCTGTTATTTTATGGTAGTACAGGAAGGTAATGTTACTTTTAAGAAAGTAGTTAAAGCAGTTATTGTCCTATACGTTGCAATATGTTGTCAGGGTAGCGAAATATAGGAGATATACAGAGTCCAGTCTATTGAAATAATAACACGTTTATTGGAATTTTGATTAGATGATCTATGCACTATGTACAATATGTGAAAAAGCCTCTAGACATAGAGGGAAGTGGCTTTAACAGTAGCCCGAAATTCTAACTTCAGCAACGAAACACAATTCGGTAAGATGTTCCAGAGTTGGAATAGCGCTTTCGCAGGATACGAACAATCTCAGACCGTGCTGGTCTCAATAGATGCGAGTTAATCTCTGAACTATCGGAACTCTCCTGGTTCCTAAAAATTAACAAGTCCGAGGACTTAGAAGGGTCGGCACGAAGTCTCTAGAGCGGGCTGCTCTGACGATAAAATACCTCCGGGATGGAGTGTCGCTTTCGGTCACGAGGACCTCTGAGAAAGGACTTCTAGAGCTGAGATTTAATCCAAGTCTGCTTCTCTTGCAACGGTGCTTCAGTGATCAGTCCTTAACGTATTTAATTAAGTTTATTTCACACCTATTTACATATCTACAAAGTTTAATAAACTGAGGGTGTTAATTATTAGGCAACCCCAATCCTTACAGAACCGACATTTTCATTCGCCTGCCACAGACTGGCGGAAACTCGAAAAACATACATATCGTGCGGTGCTCACACAGCACCCTCTCGCGGAAAAAGGGAGAAATTCGCAACAGCTTCTTCATCATTTTCTCTCCGCTCTCTCGAATTTTTGCTCTCCAAGCCCCGTGGCGGGACTTAGCCTTCGGTTGGTCGGACGACCGCTGTGACGTCAGGGTTCTCTCCCCTGATTGGTTTCGTCGATGGAAACACTATGGCGGCTATTTCAACAGCTGATCTCAGTGACCGTTAGTTAGCGTTCGACACGGGCGTTGCCTGGGCGTGACTCCTTTTATTTTTTAACGTCATGTCATAGACTGGATGACGTCGAGTCATAGAAATTGACGGGTTCACCTGCGAGGGGTGTATTCCTCTGTCTGGGGAGACGATTTACTGAGAGGTCCTTAATGGAACCTCACAACGTGTTATTATAACAGTAACTAAGCAAAGCGGAGAAAAGTGTAATTATGTTTGCGGCAATTAACTCCCTTTTTATTTACTTCCAGCACGGACTGAAAACAACATATTTCCGCCGATTTTATTAATCTACCCCCCCCTCCCACCCCCTTAGAAGATGATTTTAGTATTGGCTAGTGTCTGTGAACTAAATTGTAAAAGTCTCTAAATACATTCCCCGTGCTTCATTTTTTTCGACACAATCGTCGCGTTTTGGCCTTTTTCTTTCGCATGGAGTATAAAGAGTGAACGGAATAGATAATTAATGGCACTGTGGGAAGCATTAATGAAGAAATTCCAATGCTCAAGGGAGAGGAGAAGGGGAATTCAGATAAATAAAGTTCAGAAACGAATAGACCTTGTTCGTGGTTAATATTCGCTAAGTCAACGTCTTCTGAAAAAGTTTAAAGAGGGGGATAACTTCAAGGGGTAACTTCTTTCGCAAAATATGAAAATTTCACGCCGTTTCTGAGAAGTGTCGATTGTTGAGCTGATCAAACCAAATAGTTAAAATTCCACTCACGTGGTCATTCCCTTGATGGATTTTTTTTAATCTAGTGAACTTTAGTTTTCTATATTGCTATGGCTAACTTCTAGAGCTGGTTTTTCGGCCTCTAACTTTGAGAATAGATTACATAGTGGTTGTTTGAGTGATATGAAAATGAGTGAAATCGCATTTACTACGTGTGCCATAACATTGAAAAAATGCATCAGTCCGAAAACGCTGTCTGATAAAATATATAAGATGTGAGTTTCTGATCCAGTAATCTCACAACTACAAAATATCTATTTACGTTTTCAAGAGAAATTTGTAGACCAGAGAAGCCAAACTGAAGGGCAGTGAATGTTATTCCTAACTTCTGCTCGAAAGTTATGGAACTCCAGTATAACTAATAGAAGCATCTACCTCCTCTCTGTATATATATATATATATATATATATATATATATATATATATATATATATATATCATAAATCCTTGTTCTGTTGTAAGGCTAAGTCTTTAGTGTGCTGAACTCAGAGATTTGCACTTTATGAGGTTGGTGTAATCTCTTTGCCATCAATAAGTATGGATGGAAATGATAGTGCAACGATTGTACCACAATCAATTTACAAGCTCCTTTTATTGTTAAAAATAATATACAATTGTTTATGAATTTTATTCTTTTATCTAAGACCAAATTCATGGCTTGAAAGTTACAACTTGTATCAACTTCGTAGCCGCTTTTCGTATAACTTCAGATTCATCGTTAAGAAGACTCAATAACTACTGGGAAAGAAGCGTTTATAATGAAATAATTTCCATAAACTCTGAACGATGTTAGTCACATAAAAGAGAAACTTTTAAAATCACAATTTCAGCCACGTCAACGGTGTTTTAGACTAAAATTTGTGTCTTAAGAGACAGATAATTTATTGGAAATAAAATTGAAATTTTCGCTCTTTAAAATTCATATTGAGCAGTGCATCCTTATATTAGATGGACTTTTACATTACCATTCGGAGATCTCTTCTGTCTAACGTGGTTGAAATTTGACCACATTATTTGCAGTGCCAAGTTCTAACTCCCTGAGGTAATAATCATGGTAGACTGGCGGCTCCATAAAGAAACAACAAGTTTTAAAGTCTTGAATTTTTATTTGGATGATTTATAGATTGCTGTTTTCTAGAACACCAAACTGTTGGCACAAGCTAGATAGACAGTATAGTTTAATTACTATTAGTAATGTGTGCACATGAGCTAGCTCTTTTATGAGCTAAACCGATTGGTGGAATGGATATTTCTTGAGGGGAAGATTATTATTTTTTTTTTTACTACATAGATGGCCTTTATATGCGCTACAAGCGTATAAGGACTGAAGTAATACGGTCACGAATTCATGTGCCTTATCTATTTTCTTTATCAAACGTTGAGCTGATATTGAATAGGTAAGAATAATTTATATACACAGATCTGATGTGAATGGAGTTTTTACAAGCTACTTCAAAGTGATGCTTTCATTGGCGCAGATTAGTGGGTGGTTCCTTGAAGGGAAGCTTAACTTTTATTTATTTTGTTCATTTTAAAAAAAAGTTTTGGACTTTTCATTTCTACCCCACCCCATACCCTCTTTAAGTAGAAGATAAAGCGACAATTTTATTACCAGGTTCTCCAATAAACCAAAATTTGCCTTAAATTTTCTATTCCAATGCTCTTTTTCGGTCAGAATATTTCTACGAAAGTTTCCTTTCTTGAAAAGCTTTTCAATTGGTGATAACATGCCAGGTTTTTAACATTGAGAATTGCTTTCACACTGTTATATATTACATTTTCTTTACGGCTCTCACAGATTCCAAATATTTACTTCAAAATTTTGCTTTTCGATATGAATCATAAAATTACTTTTTATTGCAAACTAACCTTTAATAAATTATCACTCAAATGTACCAGATAGGGCGTGCATTTATTTTCTGCCCTTGTTGGGCATCATTCGTGACAGCAGGTGACTTCTTCGTGGTCATGTTAAATAATGCCTCTCGGAATATCTTAAAACACCTACAAAGCGCTTTGGTCATAATTGTTTTCGTACCACATCTAAAATACCGCAACATTAATTATGCAAACATACCGTCCGCAGTTCTTCTAGAAGTACTTCCCTTCCTTCAGGAGCTTCACTCAGAGCTGTTAAGACCTAGGAAAAAAAATAATAAAATTCTGCAAATATATCGTATTCTGCTTAGATTTCTTAAACACTGATACTTACAAATCAATTTCAAATAAGTCAATATTTCCCTGTTAAATTTAGGATGTAGAACATTGATATTCTATTCTCAGAGCTCCTAGACTGTTCTATCATTTGGGAGTACTTTTTTGTGACTACTACATGAGAATGTAGTAAGTAAACAATCTTGTATGCTTCTTTTTCATATGTTGCTGTTATAAAATCAATACTATGTTACAAAATGTCTCCAGAAGAAGAAAGAGTTAAATAGTTTCTCTCCGTACAAAAATACACGTTTTCAATATTTATGCAAATTCTTTAGTTACTGCGCAACAGTAAAGATTTTACCAGTGGCGATATAGATGGCAAGGAATATAATGTATGTTGATATTGCCACATTCCGAAGGTAAATGCAAGTAGCAGACAGCCAAATGGTTAAAGCACTGGACTGCTGACTTGCAGGTCGTCGGATCGAATCTAGTCAGTAACCTCTGGTTTTACTTTCATTCTAATTTATGTTACCTTTCTCAAAATTTCGAGAAATTTCTGGTTTATATTAATTTGTTATGCTAATTTACCTTATTTATAGAAAGTTCTTAAGTTATATATAAGAGACTTTCCTCAGGCTGAGGGCAGTTCATTGGTGTGATTGCATCCTGCTGATAAACTTCTTTGACCGTAACAACGTGTTGGTTTATTCGGTATATTCCATACTTCTACGTGATAATGTTAAGTCGCCGCAACTTAGATTCTTTAACATTGATGTACGCTATCATATTTATTCAAACTAATGAGCGAAATTTCCCCCGCACCTTTTGAACGAATATCTGCAAGTCACTGAATTCCGTTAATTGGATGTCTCTTGTTGATATCAACAGAGACCTATTAACAAGTTTGGGGACACACGAACTGCTGACGCTTTAGCGACCTCAGCCTCACCAACTCACATTATACAAAATTTCCTTCGTTTAAAATGATTGTCGTTACCAAGTAACAGGAAGTCTCGAGTTCAAGATTTGTTTACAAAAGTGTTGGGAAAATAAAGTAAAATGTGAGGAAGAAGGTTAAAATGGGTTGATTAAATTGATTGATTGAAAAAAAAAACGCTCTTCTGAAACAAGATGGAAAGAAACATCACCTTTAAATCCATATACAGTGGAATCTCGATTGATCGTTTTTCGAATCATCGTTTTCCCGTATTTATTGTTTATTTCGCCCAGTTCCGATGATCATATTGCTTAATTATGTTTCCGCATCTGTCTTTTTCCGCATTTATCTTTCAGTTTAGTCGGTCCCTTGAAAAACGATAGATCGAGATTCCACTGTATTGGGCTGTTATTACGATAATAGGAGTATTACCTTAACAGTTTTGGGTAAGAAACCAACATTCAGGTGTCGTTAGTCACTGAGATTAAGACATTCATATGTTTATAAAATATTAGCTTTTCTGATTTTGGATTTTATTTTGGATTATGATATGCCATCATGCTTCCTTAAGACTAGCATACCTATAATATTAGCCTCATAAAGTACATATTCACCTTGATAGCATTAACTCGAATTTCAACTTTTCTGCTCTCCAACAATGGGAAGACTTTAGAAATGGCGTCATCTTCCAGTGCTTTGTATTTTCCTGCGGTTGCGTTCGCTATCCTGTAAGTACAGCGTGGAATTTTTTTTTTAAATGCAGTAAGATGACATTTAAAGGACATTTTCCCTTTCAAGTGTGCCGATAACACGTAATGGCGGCTTTTTGGAGAGCCCAGGCAAAGAAATTCTAATTAATGTTATTAAAAAAAGAAAAAAATCGATTTTAAAATTTTATCGTCTGCTGAAAGTGGGAAAATAATCTCGCATAAGCCATCGGACGCTATTGAGATTGCAAATATATTCGTCTGCAATAAATACAAAGCCTGAGTTAATGATATAATAGATCAAAAAGAACTTTTAAAGTATTGTGTGGCAACACTAAAAATATCGTCTGATTTTATAAATCTATTATTTTTAAGTTTTTGCCATTTCAGTATTCTTTCGTCATAGCTGATTCATCAAACGAAACTGTGTTAGAAATTGGCAGATTAGTTGTATATTTACCTCTAGAAAAAGGAAAATCTTTAAAAAAATTTCCGAGGCAGTTTATAGGGCTCAACTGTTTTTAGTGAAACGAAAGTAAGAAAAAGAAGACCTGGGAGATCATCAAAGTTGTCCCTCATGCAGTCCTTAAAAAATATAATTCTAAATACTGGAATAAGGATAGATTTGCTTACGACAGGGAATTTAAAGTTTTTGGTTCGGATGCTAAAATAATAATAGTCCGAAGATCCCAAAAAGAATTTCCAAAAGGTAACTTATTTCAAGCAGACAAATAAATGGAGGAGTTAGCTCTGTATATAATTTTTCTTAAAGCAATAAGAATACCCTCAATACCAAATATAAACGTTATAGGATAGATACATATTTGACAAGAACTATTGGAATCATAAATTTAGAAACAAAATATTTCTTCAAATTGACATTTGAAGTTTGTAATACGAGATGTGTGAAAGAAATAAATGTGAGTCAAAAAATTACAAATGAAAAAGAAATTCTAGACGGCTGAATCTATCCTGAAAAGAATCCCTCATGATTCAGAAACTCATCGCATTCACACCAGTAATCGAAAAATTCTAAGAAGTGTTTTAATTTTTTTTTTTTTCGTCGCTCATTACCTTTACGACTATTTTCTTTAATCTAATGTGTTACATTTTTATATTAAATTTGAATTTTTATAGTATGTTAATTTGAGGGTATTTTAAACTTACATTAATACTATATTAATTTGGTAAAATGAGCATAAAATTCTGAATTAGCTACACAGAGATATGTTTAAATAACACAAAATTGAAACATTGAATAACACAGATTGTCTTCAGTGGGAGAGTAAATGCATTTATTTATTACAATTTTCAGTCAAGTATGCTGCTATATTTTAACCCTCCCTCTTTTCAAGAAGGATTTGTTCTTTGTTTATTACACCCTGTTATAACTGTCATTAATCCCTTTAAAGGAATACTTTGTTCCATGGAGGAGCAAATATTCTGTAAATATCCAGCTTTGTCTAATTTTTATGAGATTACAATAAGATTTTAGTTAATTTATCTAACTCAACAACATCTCTAACTCTCTAACTCATTTACCTAACTTAAGAAAGGGTGAATATAAAATGCCCAAAATGACCGAGAGTAGTGTCGAATCCGTAATTTTTGGGGTCGCTGAGATGAATACGGACACTCCAGATGCCGTTTAAGTGAGAGTTCAGCCCCCCCCCCTCAGCATTAGGGGGGAGGCGGGGGAGAAGAAAGGGTGAATATAAAATGTCCAAACTGACCGAGAATAGTGTCCAATCCATAGTTTTCGGGGTCGCTGAGATGAATAGGGACACTTCCGATGCCGTTTAAGTGAGAGTTCAGCCCTCCTCTGCATTTGGGGGGGGGGGAGGAGGCAAGGGGAGAAGGGGTGAATATAAAATGTCCAAAATGACCGAGAGTAGTTTCGAATCCATAGTTTCGGAGTCACTGAGGGGAATATAGGAAATTAAAAATATTGTTTATAATCAGGTTTTGAGTTAAATTAATAATAGAGTGAATTTGTAATTTAACTTTATCATTTGTATACTGTATTTACTTTTAAATACCTGCAAATTAAATTACTTAAATTTTACACTATATGTAGAATCCATTCTTTTTCCTGTGTAATAAAAAAATTGAGATAAATAAATATCCGAGCAACGCCGGGCAAACAGCTAGTTGTTTAATAACGCTTAATCATTTCCAAATTTTGGCTCGCAAAGATTTCTTTACTCACATCATGACGGCTGCCAATGCTTTAGCTTTCACATAATCATTTTCATCGAGACACAAATCTACCAACGGAGTTACAGCAGACAGGTCGAGAGCTTTATTCCTTCCTTTCGCTTCAATTCTGCAACTCAAAAATTTTACATAACAATAGTGTTTTCTAGAAAAAATATTCTAAAACTAATGATAATATACCACGTTATCATATTTATAAAAATACGTGCCGTGGGATCTCTGATAATCTTTTTACAATAATCCATCACCTAGTCTGTGTATGTCGATTTGAACTAAATGAAAAAAAATTTTCAAAGACGAGGAAAAAGTTCACATTATTTCCCCTAATTAAACATTGTAATGTTACAGAAATTTATAGAATGCAAATTAATTAAGTTAAAATGCATAGCTGATTTTGAATCCAGATTCGGGAAATCTTACATAAATAAGTTGGTTTGAATGGAAAATGCCAAGTATTTTACATGTTTTTATTAACTCGCTTTCTTTTTTGTTTGTGTGTTTGTCCAGTTCAAATTTTGCAATCGATGTTTAACTAACTACCCGACTAGCTAGACATTTGAAACTTTTAGAATAACCCAGAACACGATGACAATGCATTCTTTTGATACTTTTAGCCATCTTTAAGCAGGATTGAATTTATTTTCAGTTAATTTTGTTTTGTAGACTGGTGCAGCCATCTATTGGCCGGAACGGGAATGAAAAGTTAAACGCAAGTTAACTTCCAATTAACTTCATTTCCTTTCAAGTGGATGGGATAATTCATCAAAAAAAATTTAAAAAAAGAATTTATTAATGCATAGAATTGTCAAGTTTATACGATTCAACAGAAAATTTAAAAACATGGTATATAAAAAGTTCTTTTTATCTTGTAATTATTTTTCTTGTTACATTATTATTGTTACAGAGTTATCGTTTTCTTGTTACACACGCCTCAGTGTGTGTGTGTCTGTGGGGGGGGGGGATAAGACTCATCCCAAGTAACACAAGACCATTAGGAAATTGTTGGGCAACCGTTTTTAGCATAGTTGTCCAGCAGTTGGATTTGGCCGTTGAGGGTTATAGTGAAACAACGGTTGACTGTTAGTTGACCCAATCGTTGAGAGAAAAGTTCAACTCTCATTTGAAATTGGCCCAACAGCATTTAATAATTGTTGTCCCAACAACTCTTATTTGCAGTTGGGACAACAACATTTTATAAACGTTCACTCAGCATAAACATTTTGCAGTTGGCCCATATTTGTTTCTGGAAGTTCTACCAACGGTAACCATTCCCCAATGATGTAACGAAAGTTTTCTCTTGGGCCAATGATACGTGTTACTCGGGATACTCGAATCATTCTCGTCCTTATTTCAACGATAATTTCAATTTTTAATATGTTTAATTTTAACCCTATCTAACCTGAACGGGGACTTTTGTTTCTTGTCTTAACTCATCATGACGTCATTTTTTATTTATTTATTTATCTGAGCATATACCCTGTTGGGACCTCGGTAAATGCATCGCTTTCTAGTCAATAGCTTTTAAATTTTTGATGATGACACGTGCATAGGATTAATAAGATTTTTGTTCTCCATCCTGAAATTTAAAATGGGTTAGGCCGTCTGCACACGGAGCAACTCAAAAGAAACTGATAACTGACTCAAATCACAAACCAGTCCGTGATGAGTCGCAACCTATGTAATTGAATGGAGCCACGCACACGGCGCAACTGGTTACTGTAACGTCCTCGGTGGAAAAAGAAGACACACGAGAGACAATTTTGTAACACAGAGCTTGTATTAAACCAATAAAACTGTACACTATGTACAAGACAGAGAGTCAAGGCTCCTCTGCATATGAGAGGTTCTATAGGAACCAAAATATCGTTTACAATAGCAGATGTATCTCTCCACTTGTAAAAACGGGAGCCGAGAGAGGAATTTCCAGGCCTTCGGTCCGCACAGCGCCCTATCGGCCCTGCTTGTCGACGGACAGATGCGAGGCTCAATAATCAGCTACCTCTCTCCTTGCTTCCCCAAAAATCTCTGCGTCTCCTTTTCAGCCAGATGGCCTGCGTGAGGGGGTTGCAGGAGCCACCCCCGATCGTTTCTTGGAAACGGGAAGAATTCGCAAAGGCCCGTTGCACACACGGCGTAGGCGGAAATTTTCCATCGGACGTCGTTCTAAAAGTAGAGCTTACACACACGGCGAAAAACTCCGTCGAAGGGGAGAAAGGCCCACCCCTCCTTTTCGAATCCTGCACGTGTCCAAGAAACCAGAGGGGTCGCACCAACGCCCCCCTCCTCCCAGCCGGGATCGGAGGAGCCCTCCTTTTCAAATCCCCTTTACGATTCCAAGAAAACCAGCGCCCCCCCCCCAGCAAACCCCCAACCACACCCTCGAAAAAGACCCTACGACGGTAGAATGCGCTGTGTGTGTAAGCGTGCATAGGGTCACATGGATAACTACTTCAATCTGGCGTCAACGAATCCGCCAGCGCACAGTGGCACTCGACAGCTGCACAAGCGACCGTCGAAGAAAAATTTCATTTTCCGCTGTGTGTGCAAGCTCCAATTGACTTCTGTGGTCTACTGTTGGAACGACGTCCGATAGAAAATTTCCGCTAGAGATAAAAACGCTGTGTGTGCAACGGGCCAAAGGGATGGGCTTTTGCTTGGGTGGCCTTTTTCCCCCGAAAAGGGCCAAGACGTAACATTACAAACCCGTCCCACCCGTCCCGGACGGGTTTGTAACCAGTTGCGCCGTGTGCGTGGCTCCATTCAATTACATAGGTTGCGACTCATCACGGACTGGTTTGTGATTTGAGTCAGTTATCAGTTTCTTTTGAGTTGCTCCGTGTGCAGACGGGCTTACTGTTGATCCCTTTCGATTTTTTTTTTTCGTTTTCAGCATTTGACTTTAGGCCTCAGTTTCGAACTAATTTTAGTTACTAAATTTAGTACCAATTTTGGTACTAAATATCCAGTTCTTTTATGAAGAACGTAATATGAAAAATGAAACATGTTTCTCACAGATAAGCAGGAGAAGGGTGCTTTTGAAAATTGTGGATAATACCTCTGCATATACTAGCTGCAGTCAAATAAAAAAGTAGTCAAGATTCTTATTAGGACGGCTTTGGAATACATCTTTTATGCAACATGAGTATCTGATAGACAATAAAATTTACTCGCGTTGTTATTGTGCACTGTTTCTGTTTTTTTTTCTATTTCATAAATGGCAAAGTATATTGCTATAGATTCGCAATTCATTCGTCCGAGATGTGGCCCGCTTAAGTTTACGAATTATCTGACGTGACCCTGGACCCAGGAAAGTTGAAGACTTCTGGTGCAAAGTGCGAATGTAGGGCAAGTCATATAAGTATATGCGCTATCTATTTTCGCTGAGTCCATAGTTTTTGAAGGGGGTTGAAATACTGGACAATAATATTAGCGAGAGACAAAAGTAAAGGTTGCTTATAACTGATTACGTTAAATCCTTGATGACCGTTGCTGTCTTTTCTTTAACCTTAGGGCAAGGCCTCTCTAACAACGGAATCAGAGCATCTAAACCATTTGCCTCTAAAGCCTTATCAGAATCCACTAAGCAACAGGAATGCAGCGCCTTCAAAAGGGTTACCTAGAAAGAGATACATAAAACTAGTCTTCAGTAAACCAAGACATCAACATCATAACAAAATTCCTGATTTATAGTTCCAGAATAACCGCATTAAAGTAGTATCAGCCCCATTAAGGCAGGATCTTTTTCCCCGTCTCTCTAACTTGTGTAAAGTTATTAAAGGTGATGAACGTGTGAGTACGGAAAAATTTACCTAAATAGTATTTCAGTTCTGGGGTTGCTTCCTTCCACGAACCTACTTTGATTTTTGATGGGGGAAGATTCCTGTGCATGTTGCTCTGCATTAAAATAGTTTTTCAAGATTTTGAGATATATGAATATATTAGACATCATTCAACATACCTCTTTATCTTTTTGAAGCGTACATACGATGAATAAATAAGTCGAGAGCTGCTGCAGTAGTAGATTAATGAAGGGATAGTCAGGTCAAACGAGACACACACACACAAATAAATAAATAAATGAAACAAAACTTGTCATGATTTTTAAATTGCTCTATACACCGACGAAAGAAATAAGTATATCAATAAACCAAACTAATTTGTCAATAGGCCACCCGTGACTTGTTCAATCACCCACTAACTATATCATGATGAATGCAAGCTAATTTCGACATTGCTCTGATGTAGAAGAATGACTGCGCTGATACAGTATAGAGATAGGAGAAGAGGTTTGTTTTGAAATGATTTATTTATATTATAATATTTATTGGTTTCATTCGCAATTCAGGAATTGGCATAATTTATTCCTCATTATTTTAAGAAGTAATTTCTCGGTGTTGAACAAAGAATTCTTTTGATATCAACATTTTTGGTTGTTTTGCCAACGTTCAAAAATATTTGGACATTCTCCTTTATATATTTGTTTTTTTCGTTCGCTTAGAGCTGTGATTCTTAACCTTTTGATCATCAGGGATCCTCTAAAATGCAATTCTTTTAGAGGAGCTTTCTTGTTTTCATGTCCATTTATAAGAAAACAAAAGCTAAAGAGTAGCTAGACCACAAAGATTTTATTTACTAAACAAAAATATTTACAAACAAATATTTCTAGATATTTTATCAGCGGAATCATTTATGATTTGATCAAATTTTAATTTTAATTTCCTCATTCCTTCATTGACACTCTTCCTTGGGGCAAATGCTGATATTTGGCGAAAAGTAGGGGATGTTTGGCGACAGTTTCCTCCTCATCACGTACTGGGCCAGGGGAAGGACTTGAGATTTCGTTCACCATCTCTTTTGTCAACCCCCTCCCCCCTCATGAAAAAAGAACGCTTCTCGAGTTCAGACCAATTTTTCCCGCTGAGAGAAAAAAATTGCTCTTTCAGGAATCTTCTCTTCGGTGGAGACCAGTACCTTCTTACATTACCTGTTTAACTGTTTTCAGATAACAAAAGGGCTTTGCCCTAAATAAATAAAGGTTTCTCTTTCAGGTGACAGATGGCAGCAACGGAATTTGAAATGAAGCGCCTTGTTTCGCAAAAGTTATGATGCTCCCAAATAAAGAGTAGTCAACAAATTACCGCGTCTGAAAGTACGAATATCTCCGGATTACCGGATCTCCGGAAACAGTAGTTGCTAATGCCTCCGCATTAGCAACTACTGTTTCGCCAAAAATTAATGGATTCCACACAAATCAATTAAACTGAGCTCCGGTTTTGGTAAACCGAGTTAGTGGCGAACTCAGACATTTCATATTATAAAAAAAAAATTGTGAGATACACCTATCCGTCGATTTACACGGTAGATGCATTCCACGACAAATCGTGTCAATCGAAACCGTGTAAAACAAGACACAGCATTCATATTAAACAAGGGGATAAGCCGTAGTTATGTTTATAATAACAGTGTAAAAATGCAAAGAGTTTATGGCGAAGTGAAGACAAAACAATTCAAGTAATATGCAATGATAAATTATTTATTTACACATGTATTTCAAAAATTAATGTCTAACCTCGTGTAGAACTGAACTAGGAACGAAATGAAACAAAATCTTCTTTAATGACGCCAATGCTAGACGCGACGCAATGCACTTGTGACGTCTGTGCAGATAATTAATGAGTGCGTTCAATGTAAACACTCAAATAAGGATATACTACATCGATTTTTCAACATAGGATTACGTTCCTCAATAACGGTCCCGCGGAGAGAAAAAAATTGTTCGGCGTCGCGAGTTATAATTTTGGCAGCTCGCCGAACCCAGTAGAAGTAAACAGTTAAACAGAAAAAGTACCAAAATGCGTAAAAAAAAGAAAAAAAAGAGGTAAGCAACGATAAGTAATCCTATGTTAATAACCCGTGGTAGATTCGTTAGAAGAGACTACCTGAAATATTTATTTTTTAATTTACAAAATTTAGAAACCGTGTAGACTGAGTACCGTGCAAATCGAGGGACAGGTGTACTATTATTTTTAAATACCACAAGAGAGGCTGTGGGCTCAGGTCGTGTCCCTCAGACGCATTACGAAATCACTTTCTTAAAGTGGTATAATCTAAAGTAAGAAAAATCAGTGATGGAAAAACTTGAGACTTACTAAAACTGTGTCGGATTCATTGGGTAGCCTTTGGACTAATGTTTCTATCGCGCCGGCCTTTACCATAGATTCAGCGCCTAAATGTGTGAAATGAAATGCAAATTTACTGTTTTGCAAGAGTTTAGACTCTGGAAACTTTAGACACAGAATATGAACTTTATTTCAAACATTTTGTAGTTGGACATTTTCTTTCATTTTCTATTTCTGGAACAAGTATCGAGAGAATAATTTATGGAAATTATTGGCTGACTGGATAATTTTGTGATATATCCTGCCTAAAATGAAATTTTAGACAAAATATTTGTTATGTCGATATTTATCATGAATTTTTATCTTGGCAATATAAAAGGAAAGTATGAAAGGAACAAACTATTTTGAGACTTTCTTGTTATTTTTGATAATTTTGATTATCTCATTCCTCTCTCTAATCTATATTCGAAGAGTCGATTTTGCTCTTTAGAAGTCTTTTCAAGTAAAATACCATGTTGGAACTTTTCTGCTTGTGTTGTAATACTTTCTCTTTTGCTTCCGCCCTAAAGGCGGACGATTGATATAGGCGCCTGTGTTCACTAGTGAGGAATCAGTCAGATTCCCCTGGTTCCTCTTAATGAAACGCGGTTATAATTGGTTATGATTGGTGATCACAAATTAATGAGTTACACACACAAGACCACCTGAAAAAAAATCCTCTTTTGGTGACCAATGAAGTTTTCCGTGACATTAGGCATTCAGTTACTTACCGATGGGTGACAACGATACTCTATGGACTGCCGTAATAGCAGAGTGACGAACTGATGCCTCTTCATCCTCGACAAGTTTCAGCGCTTCTTTATAAAAATCATACTTCTCAAAACAACGGCGGCCTGCAGCACTGGCTACGAAAAAGAGGTGAATAGCTATAACAGCTGCTTTGAATTCCTCAAGCTGAACTGCGTTATATATAATTTCAGCATTTCTTGAGTTAGGAATTGAAAAAAATATTCTTTGAGATCGAAGAAAATTTTCATAAACATTGTCGTGAACCCTCTTTCTTTCACCGGTTCACTTAGGTTCATTTACTATGGCATAGGGACAAATGAGGTTGTGCAATAATGAGTCTCTCTTAACGACACGAACATAAATTTATTTACAGATTTAAACATTTAACATAACAATTAAAAAAAACTCTGAGCATGAGGTGAGCAAGCCTACAACATCTTGCCAGACCCCGACTCCTACCACTTCACTCTAATCTTCTTACAGAACTAATTAATGCACCGGAGGTGAGACGAGCCTGCTTTATCTCGCGAGACCTCCTAACACTCTCAGAGACTCTCTCTCTCTCTGTCTCAATTCTAATGACAGAATAATTACCTAACCAGAGGCGAGATGAGCCTGCATGTATCTCGCCAGACCTCCGATTCCTACAAGAGACGCGACCCTTCTGTTTGTTTCTTACTTGCTGACTCCCGTCGATCCCCAGCACCCTCTTGGGTTCAACGCCCCCGCAGCCAATCCTTTGATTGGTAGGGGGGAGGGAATCACGGGGTACAACATTTTCACTTTATCTAGCACTGCTAGTGAAACATTACACTATAAACATAAAGTCTGCATTAATTACCAGAAGAAAATTGTTTGTCTTTTGTAATTAGTGTGGAATATCTTAAAGCCTTTAGCACGCACCGACGTAAATCAGAAAATGATTCTTGGCTAAGGGGGCGCATCTCTTTACAATGCAGATCTTCAATCCTTATGTTAAGATATGGAGAATTATTCTTTCCACATTTTTCCAATCGCACATTAGCAAATGCATGTTTTCGAATTCTGGACACACCCCGTGTGTGGGAAAAATAGACGTGTGTATTTCGAAGACTGAGTTTAAAAAATAAATTAAAGATTAAAATTTTTTTTGTAGTCAACACATTGTTGGCCAGTACCGAGTAAACTCGTGTTTTTAAACGCGAAGTGTTGAAGACAATTTAGGAGTTAAATCCACGGTTCCATGAAATTCCTAAACTAAATAATTATTCTAATACCTATGACCTTTACTATGACGTGAATGAGTTTCAGGCTAACCCTCACATTTTATCATTTAAACGGTGAATTTCAGAGCCCCCATCCACCGTATAAAGAAAGCAAATTTCAAACAATAAAAATGCTTTACTTAATTCCAAAATTTCAGTCTTTGCCGGTGACTTTGTATATATTTAAAAAAAATTGCTGGTCAACAAAGTGTTAATATTTTTCTGAGCATTCCACTCCTGATGTCTATCGTTACACAAAATTAAAACTGGTTTATGAAAAAAAATTGAATAAAAATATTTTCCTAAAAATCACAAGTCATTTTAGGATTATTTTTCAAATTCCAAAATATTACGGTTATCTCAGCTTTCGCTTATAAGCTTTGTCAGACTGAAGACCAGCTCTGCGTAGCCAAGTAACCTGCAAACTAAGCCAAGGGTTTATTTCCCCTGTTCAGTTTATGAATAGTATAGGCCTGGGCGCCGGACAGACAGTTCAGATCTGCCGACCAATTTTGGGCAAATGCAAAAAGCAGAATTGAAAAATAGGCATTTGCTGGTCTGTGACAAGAAAAATATTGAAAGAAAGATTCCGCCATTGCTTAACATGGCACTGAAGTTCTGAGATGTCTACTGATGCGCTTACCGCCTTACGAATTTCTTGTTCAAAGGCGGACTTATTAAATATTACACCACGTACGCTTGCTCGATGTACACAGATTACCATATTTTCTTCCGAATAATTTAAATTTAAAAATATTATCCGCACCTTTTTAAGAAAATGAATATACAGTTGGGAAATTTTTTTCGCTCTATTATGGTATATCATCGTTATTAAAAAAAATAAATACAGTGGAATCTCGATCTATCGTTTTTCAAGGGACCGATTGAAATTAACGATAAATGCGGGAAAACGATAGATGCGGAAACATAACAAAGCAATATGATCGTTGGGACTGGATAAATGAACGACACATACGAAAAAACGATGGATCCGAAAACGATCGATCGAGATTCCACTGTAATAAAAAAAACTTTATATCCAAGTCAACAGTCAATCAGAAACTTCTCTGTAGGTTAACATTGACTTGAGAGAATCCAATATGGTGGATACCCAGTACTTATAAGTCGCTCACGTCTTTTCCCGTCAACCTCTTGGAAACTTCCCAACTCCTCCTACTGCAATGGACACGATGCAATTTCAATCCTCGGGAATGTTTTCATGACAAACCGTACTTACCGGCTATAGCCCCGAGACATTCTGCCACTTTCAACCTAACTTCTACGTCTTCATCTTCGTGCAAACTCTTCAACCGAGGCACGACATCTGTAAGAAAGATCTATGAGCGTGTCTATCATCTATGTTACATTCTTCATGTAAGTGTTGCTAACATTTTCAATTATCTTAGAAGATAGCAGATGCCAAATTCAATCACCTTAAGTTGCCGTAAACACCCTTTCATTGGAGTTTTAAGCCGATCTGTTGATATATTGATGTATGAAAAAAACGATCACAAAAATAATGACTGATTATGAGTTGTCAGTGAGGTATTACTCGCTTATGATCAGCATTAATGAATCAATACAATTGCTAATGCTTAATTTATTAATCGGAGTGAATCGCAATTTAGGTTAGTGGCAATTCAGGTAAGTGGTAGGATAAGGCTTTTTCTCTTTACCCCTTAATTAGCCGCATTTCAAAAAGTTGCTTGTTCAGTTAGTTACATGGCACATTCTAAAACAAATAAATAAGTACTAAAAAAATTACCATGTTGTTTACTTTCAAATTAGATAACCCACCGCCATTTAATTAGAAAAAAAAAATTTTTTTCTTGCTGTGCGCTGCAGAAATATTTCAGAGTAAAAAATTTTCAGATACGATAAAAGACGAGTTATATGTCTGAAATTTATTTAACAAGTAGGGACGTATAGAATAAAAATATTTAACTATAAATTTATGCATTACAATTATTTATTTTTCATATAATTTTCTTCTTATGTTCTTTGTAGATGTGCATACTTACTAGGTATAATCCGCAGTTATTATTACACAGTTAAATGTCGTAATAAGATGATTAATAAGTTATAGATACTTTAGTGGTGAGGGGCTATTGTTATCGTTTTGATAAATTTACGTTCCTGTCATTTTCAAGTTCCCCAAAAATTCCAATAAAACGTGTAATATGCAATGCTTTGGCGACGTTTAACAGGCGTAGGAAAATGATGAAACAATAATACCTTAGTGCGTATTAAAATCTCGAACCGAGGTTTTTATTTTCCCCTTAGTTTTTAGCACTAAGATGTTTGTGTCATCAATTGCGTTATTTTAAACACTCCTTTTAACTTTTAATACTATTAAGCCTTTTTGTTAATTGAATTCATAGCGCTAAATCCAAATCCTTGTGTACAGTTTGATCTTGGAATTTTTCCTTTGTAAGATTAGAATTTTTAAGAACGAAATTCAAAGTATTACTCAACGTTTCAAATGATTAACATTTTTCGCCTTGGTGAATTTAAATTCGTCATTTTCTCATGATTTTTTAGAAAAAAACAAAAACACCACTTTCGTTATTATTTTCTATTTTACAAATCCTGATTATGATGTTGCAAGATATACTGTATAAAGTTTCCCAAAGTCAAGATTGTTTCTTTCCACTTGTGATCTCATATTCATCAGTCTTTTTGTTTTCATCATTCGGATGTCAGATGCTCCATTTATTACATACACGTTCGATAATGTAAACTGTAGCAGCAGTTTAAGCACCCCCTTGAACTTTAAATTCTACTCTTTCACGTTTTACATTAAATTTTTTTTTCGAGATTAAAGGTTTCTCAATTTGTACATTTTAGCTTTAACATATTGATGAGTGCAAATGATTTTGATACATTTTTTATAGAGATTTGCACGTGCACGGCAATTGTTTACTGTTCTTCAATTTATGTTCTGGGCCGTTGATCAAATTAAACAGAAGTTATTTGGATCATAGGATCTTTGTAAGTGGATGTGCTGTAGTCAGCTGTGTGAGCGTGAAGTGAAAGCTCACGTAACTTTACTGAAATCAGAACACGACCGCTCACTTGTACTGCTTAGAGGGAGCATAACTCATTACACACCTTTAAATGTATATTATAGAGTATCGTTCATCAGGTTTAGGCGACAGATGGGTTCATTTCAAATTTCATTGTTGCCATCTATCGGCAGAAAGAAGAATCTTTCATTTACGGTAAAGCTATTTTATATTCAGAACAATTACAAGATAAAAAGAACTTTTTATATACCACGTTTTTAAATTTTCTGTTGAATCAAATAAACTTGACAATTCTATGTATTAATAAATACTTTTTTTAAAAATTTTTGATGAATTATCCCATCAACTTGAAAGAAAATGAAGTTAATTAGAAGTTAACTTGCATTTAACTTTTCGTTCCCGTCCCGGACGATAGATGGCTGCACCAGTCTACAAAACAAAATTAACTGAAAATAACTGAAAGTTAATTTAATTCTGCTTAAAGATGGCTAAAATATTTTTTAAAAAATGCATTGTCATCGTGTTCTGAGCTATTCTAAAAGTGTCAAATGTCTAGCTAGTCGGGAAGTGAGTTAAAAATCGATTGCAAGATTTGTACTGGACAAACACACAAACACACACACAAACAAGAAAGCGAGTTAATAAAAACATGGAAAAAATGGCGCTAGCTCGATGGTGATACCCCATTATTGATAGGGTTTATTGAAGAAATTCAGAATGTATTAAAACCAAGAGCGTCTTATCAATACTATTGGATAACAATCTCATATTATTGATAAGACATTAGTTCAAGAATCAGGCTTCGAGCGTCATACTTTTATTCGTTCAAGAGTAACACTAAACGACAAATACACGCTTCGCACAAACTGCGAATCAGGCAGGTAGCACTACCAGTACGTCAAAACAATATATATTTTTTCAATTTGCAACATTTATAGAACTGAAGCTAATCTCAATATTGGACCGGAATGACAGTTTATTTTTAGATGAATTTATTTTTAAAAAAATACAAAACCTCAAAAAACTGTGTGTCTTTGTTGACCGTTTTCCAAAAGTTTCATGTAATTAATTTAATTAAAAATTTCTATCGGCTCAAGGTTTGCCAACATGCCTAGATCTATCCGATTTGAATTACGTAATGTGTATTTCTGGGATTGCATCACTTTAAATTAACTTTAAATTAAACCACACTGTGAACTAAATAAATATTAATTTCAATTTTCGAGATTTTTTAAAATTTCATTTCCTGTAATATAAATGAAATATTTTGCACATTAAGTATTGTTTATTCTTTTTTTTTTAGACTTCACGTTTGAAAAGTTGCTTCGTAACCGTTTTGACTTATTACTTTTTTTAAAAATAATTTATGCTCTTCTGTAAACAAATAAGTTTTAGGTAAAAGTCATATAGAGCCTAACCGGAACGCAGAATAAATTACTTTTACTGATTTTTACAACTCACCGTGTATTCTTAAAGAGGACATTAATTCCACTTACTTGCAAATTCTTTTGAGGCCACCCGCCTAGAATCGAAAACATAGTCACATAGCGATTGAACTGCACGTTTTCTGTGCAAAGGATCGGTATCTAGCATTTTCTCTGCCTGTAACAAAAGAAAGAGAATGGTATTCAAAGCAGATAAAAACTGTAACTACTGTGCAAGAAGAGTGTTTTGGTTTGTGAATACTTCCCGCTTTGTAAGGCAGAGGAGGGAGCCAAAGGGCGTGAACGATCACAATACGGTCTTTTAAGAGAGGTATGAGCCTGCCAAGGCCAAGGATCGAACTCACGTCTCCAAACCTTGAGAGTAATGTTTTACCACCAGAACTAACACAGTGTGAAGAATAGTTATTTTTTATGGCTTTCTCCTGCATATTTCCTCCTTTCTCTTTGTGACCAACATCTCAGTATATGTCGTCCCGGATTATTTTTTTAAAGGTTTTATTAATTAGTTATCATTACTATTACTCATATTATTGATAATAATTTATTACTTATTTCTTGATTTATTTTATAGCACTGTTTATTTTTTCATTGGGAATGAATTGTCAAACATTTGATTATTCACTGTCCATATTCATTCCTTCAAACGGTCTGATACCAATGTAACGACCGAGGTCGAAGGTCGAACTTGCGTCTTCAAACTTTGAGGCTGATATTTTACCAACTGTGCTACCTCAGCGATATGAAGAGATTTTTCTAACGATTTACACTCACAAATATAAAAAGAACAAACAATATGCAATTTGATGTTATTGCATGGCTTTTAAAAAATATATATATATATATATATATTAAAAGGAGAGAAAAAGGATGAAATTTAGACTTAAAACTTTGTAATGTTTATTAATGGCTCTTTGTAATGTTTATTAATATACCGTAAGATGGGGTTACTTTGTGACAGATTTTAAGTTTTTTGCTGTGCCAGACGATCAGTTTTAAAAGTAGCCCGAAACGAACAATTGCAAAACATTGGTACATCCTTTCCTTACGTAGTAATGTATTGCGCTAACTCGGATCTTTAATAACCATTGAGAAATTAAAGTTGAAATATGTCACTAAGTTGCCCCATCTATCCTTGAAATCCAAAAGGAAAAATTATTTGACACAAAGCTAGACAGTAAGCGTCAGAGTACGGAGTGGCGCGGTTCAGGGTCGCCGAAAAGCAAGATGGTGCGAAGTGAGAAATCCCGCATCAAGACAATGCCCGTGGTGTTCTTCGACTCTGAGGGTCTCATCCATAAATAATTCCTCCCTGAGGGCACCACGCTAAATGCCGCTAAGTACGTGGATATACTGAAACGTCTGCTGCAACGGATCAATCGGGTACGTCCCCAGTACGCCAAGCAAGGCAACTGGACCCTGCTTCACGACAATGCCCGGCCAAATACTGCCTTTCTGGTGCAGCAATTCCTGGCCAACAGGCGAGTTGTGTCCCTGAATCACCCACCCTACTCCCCAGACTTGTCCCCCACGGACTTTTTCTTGTTCCCCACATTGTAATTAGCCCTGAAGGGCCACAGGTTTTCGGACATTTCGGACATCCAACGTAATGCTACGACCCAGCTGAAGGCCATCCCTAAAGACGACTTCGCCAGGAGTTTCCAAGACTTGTACAGCCGCTCCCAGATTTGCATTACCGCCTACACTTCGAAGGACAGTAACAGCTGTTTCATGTAAGACAACAATCCATTGTAACTATAAACACATTCACCGAACTTTCTGGACAAAGGTTGTGTATATATACATCTATACTTATATATAAAGAGAGAGAGCGATTTTGTACGTGGAGGGAAATCTTCAGAACCACTGTACCTATTTGAAAAATTCTTTCACTGTTTGAAAGGTACATTATTCCAGATGGTCATAGGCTATATATTACGTATATCTAATCAGTAGAAATAAAGTTAGGAGCTTAATCCTAACAATCTATATTGTTACCGCTACTGTCCTATACTGCTTTTTGTGCCGAAGTCTTCAACGATCCTTAGCGTGGTGCTATCTATACTTATATATAAAGAGAGCGAGCGATTTTGTACGTTGAGGGTATTCTTCAGAACCACTGTACCTATTTGAAAAATTCTTTCACTGTTTGAAAGGTACATTATTCCAGATGGTCATAGTCTATATATTATGTATATCTAATCAGTAGAAATAAAGTTAGGAGCTTAATCCTAACAATCTCCATTGTTACCGCTACTGTCCTATACCGCTTTTTGTGCCGAAGTCTTCAACGATCCTTAGCGTGGTGCTATCTATACTTATATATAAAGAGAGAGAGAGCGATTTTGTACGTGGAGGGTAATCTTCAGAACCACTGTACCTATTTGAAAAATTCTGTCACTGTTTGAAAGGTACATTATTCCAGATGGTCATAGGCTATATATTATGTATATCTAATCAGTAGAAATAAAGTTAGGAGCTTAATCCTAACAATCTCCATTGTTACCGCTACTGTCCAATACCGCTTTTTGTGCCGAAGTCTTCAACGATACTTAGCGTGGTGCTATCTATACTTATATATAAAGAGAGAGAGCGATTTTGTACGTAGAGGGAAATCTTCAGAACCACTGTACCTATTTGAAAAATTCTTTCACTGTTTGAAAGGTACATTATTCCAGATGGTCATAGGCTATATATTATGTATATCTAATCAGTAGAAATAAAGTTAGGGGCTTAATCCTAATAATCTCCATTGTTTCCGCTACTGTCTTCTACCGCTTTTTGTTTCGAAGATTTCAATGATCCTTATCGTTGTGCTATCGCGGTGGGCTTCTGTTCTGACTCTAATGGTTCGAACCTAGCGTTCTCAGGCACCCCTTTTTCTTTTAAAAAATTTATTTTAATTATTAACTAACATAAAATTAATTTAAGGTATTATTTAGGTTATTATTAAGGTAAAAAAAGATTTACAATTTATTGGCTATCAAATGGAAATTTATTGGTATAATATTTTGTTCAACCCGGACAAAGTCGGGACGGGCCGGTAGTATATATATAACTTCAAAATTTACAGCTGGAAACACATGGTAGTTTTTTGTAGTCATTAGGCCTATGTGATTCAAGCTTCATTAAAACACAGAGTTCATATGTTTAACAACACATTTATTACGTCATTCTGGGAGAGAGTGATTTGAGGTGTTTCCAGCGAGAGAACCTCAGTCAATCTGAAGATTGTAAATGTAAAAAGGCAATAATACGTCAAGTAACACCCCGACATTCTCGAAATAAAACTTTCCATGTGGTCAGGAATTTTAATAACTCAGCAATTTCATCTTTAGGCGATTCGTTATATGGTTACAATTTAGAATTCTAAAAACTGCTAGCTGGCTAGTTTCTCACGGCCGACCTCAGAACATGCGCCTGAGGGTAGATATAAAAATTATGGAAAGTTTAACAAGGATTAGTAAAATTAGAAATTAATCGGTCAAATTAAGTTAGGGAGTGAGTTTTATAACGTTAGGAACTGAGGAATATATTTGGGCATAACTAACTAACTAACACGCACACACACACACACCGAATGTAGATGACATGTAAGTTCCTTCACCGATTTTGGACGGTTGTTGCACCCCTTAATTCTAAGTCGTCCCAGAGGTTCTCGATAGGGTTAAGGTCTGGGATCTGGGCAGGCCAGTCCATTCGGTTAACCCCATTGTCACCATACCAATCCATGGTGAACCTCGCAACATGACAGCAGGCGTTGTCGTCCTGGAAGTAACATAGGTCCAACCCATAAAACTGCCTCAACGTAGGTAGCAGTAGGCGTTGGCGTTGAGCTTACCATGAATTGAGACCAAGGGCCCCAGTCCATACCAGGAGAAAAACCCGCAGACCATAATTCCACCTCCACCGAACTTTACTGTGGGTACAATACATTCTGGGAGCAGGCGTTCTCCAGGCAGACGCCAGACCCAGAACCTGCCATCCGAACGGTAGACGGTGAACTTGATTTGTCGCCCCAGAGAACCCGTTTCCACTGATCTACGGTTCACTTTCGACGTGCTTTGCACCACATTAACCGAGCAGCGTGGTTGGACTTTGTGATCAAAGGCGGATCTTATGGGCGGCAACACGACCCTGAAAGTCAAGCAGATGTGCTTCCTTACGGATGGTATTCATCGAACCAACACTCCTGGATGCCTGTTGAAACTCCTGGAGTATGTGGGCCATCGGTTGGGTGCGATTCTTGCAAATTTCTCTGGACAGCAACCATCGGTCTCTATCTCCCAGTTTTGAGGGTCTGCCGACTCGGGGCACATTCCGACAATCACCGCCACCTTCCACTTCGAATCACAAAGGCCACTGTCGATTTTGGGTAATTCAGCTCGCTAGATATTTCTCTTAAGGATTGGCCATTTCTGTGATACCCGACGATTACACCTTTCTCGAAATCAGATAACTTTGCACTTCGTGGCATATTGCATGCGACTAATGCCAATGTTCTTTCCTACACGATATTTAATGGTGGAGGGCGTGACATATATCAGGACCGCCGATATCGTCATTTGCATGGGTGTCCAAATACTTACTGGTAGATAGTGTATATGTACAGGTTGTTTCATATTGAATGGGACAAAAAGAAAGCATACCTGTGAACGCTGTAATTACTTTATTTTGATAAATCAAATTTACAGTGAAACTATAGTTATCCAAGTTTCTTTAGATGTTCTATGTTTGCGCCTCCGGTGACACGGAAAATATCTATGCAGTATTCCAGTTCCTGCCACACTCGTGGTAGAATATCCTTTGTTAATGATTCGAGCACTTCAGTTTTCCGCTGATTCAGTTGCTGTAAGTCATGGAGAAATGGAGGCACGGACATTTTAACAAAACCCCGATAGGAAAAAAACACTAGAGATTAGATATGGGGATCTTGGTGGCTAACAAAACAATGGCACATCGTTTGACCCAGCATGGCCAATCCAGCGATGGGGTAGACTATCGTTCAGGTACTGACGTATGTTTTTATGCCAATGTGGTGGAGCACTATCTTACTGCAGAATGAAGCTGGGAACCACTTCCTCCAACTGAGGGAACAACCACTCTGATGGTATATCTTGGTAAATGCACCCGTTAATCGATTTTTCCTCGAAGAAAAAAGGACCAAACGCACAACTGTTGGAAATGGTGCCGAAAACGTTCACCTTTGGAGAATCACGCTCATGTTCCATTACACCCTGTGGATTTTCCGTGCCCCCAAAATCGTAAATTATGGCGATTAACTTTGCCAAAAACGTGAAAAATGGCTTCAACCGTAAACACAAGTCTGTTCGCGAGACCATCTACCTCCAGCTTATCTTGCAAATTCTCACAGAACGCTTAAGGGCCTGTTCACATAGGAGTCCGTTGCGTTGCGTTAAGGAAAAGATGACGTTGAGACGAAAATAAACCAATCATAGGCGTTAAAAATTTCATTGCTAATCGTTTGGAGGCATATGATTGGTTTATTTTCATCTCAACGTCATCTTTTCCTTAACGCAACGCAACGGACTCCTATGTGAACAGGCCCTTACGCAACGGTTTGTCGGAAGGTTTTAACGCTTGTACCATCTGAAAGGTGTATGGCCGGAATTTTAGACGTTTCCGTAACACACGCCTACACCGTTGTATGAGGCACATTTAGAGCACATTTAGAGTTCAGAACTCGTACGGCGCGTTGATTTTTGTAGGACTTCGTAAAAACGTTTCGCGAACTTTTTCAACCACTTCGGTTTTGGCTTCTGGTCGTCCTGGGCTGGTTTTCTTACACAAGCAGCCCGTGTCATGAAATTGCTTCACCCACCGTTCGATGTTGTGACGATGCGGTGGTTCTTTACCAAATTTCGTGCGAAAATGTCTTTGAACGACGATAAACGACGATGTTTTGACATATCCCAAAACTCGGTACGCTTTCTCCCGCATGGATGGCGCCATTTTGATTAACAGTGCCTCTAGCGGCGGTTTCGTAACCGGAAGGTTTTTCGCTGTTTCCAGATAAAACTTGTATAATTGTAGTTTCAGAATTAATTTGATTCTGCTAAATAAATCAATTACAGAATTTGTACTATGCTATTATTTTTGTCCCATTCAATATGAAACACCTTGTATATATAATGTGAGGCGTCCTTTATTTGGCCATATAAATTGCTCTTTTGGTAGGAAGTCTTTACTGGAAGCTGGGAGAAATGATACTTCAATTCATAATCACTTAATTTTTTTTTCACCTCTAACTCTAGAGAAAACCTTAGCTCAAACAACGGCTGTTTCGCCTTTCTCAACTTCTCACCCCACGACGTATATCTTTCGACGACGCGTTAACCCAGGCTCTGCCCTTTTTTTTTAATCAATCCAGCGAGCAACATTGGAGGGTCGTGCACAAACGTTATATAACCAATTAACTGACTTGATAGGTGCTGCCATCTATTTTGAAATACAGTGGGTGATCGGTTAACGAACAGTTCGGACTGCGAACAATTCGGATAACGAACACTTTCACGAAAGATTTTTGTGTTCGGACAGCGAACATATGTTCGGATAACGAACTAAAACGAATTCTACCGAACACATCTATGACAAAAGGTCGAAAAGAGTTTCTAGTAGTCCAAGATCAACCAAGAAAGTGTTGGTTCAGTGAGTTTATCTAATAATTCTAATCAAGAGGTCTACAAACGATACAATTTTAGTTATAAACATTTATTTTACATGTATGTACAACCCTTAAAGGGGTCTACAAACTGCCACTAATCTAAGAGCCTTGCTTACATGGAAAAGTTTCATCTAGTCGAATTCTAAAAACGATGGGGGCGCTGCTCGCTACGTCATACATTTCGTCACAACCTCTCGTCGAAGCTCGGAGCACACGACACGGTCGCATACTGCGTAGTTTGCGCCGAGACTTTGTGAATTGTACACGTAACCTTTATGTACGCTAGTTGATTTCTGCCCTTCTGAATTTTTGTATATGTGCTTTTTTGAACCCCTTATAAAAAAATAAATTAAAATAAAAATAAAAAATTAGAAAATCTGGCAATATTATGAGGCCTAAAAAAAGTGGAGTATCAAGAACTGAGCTCGCCATAAAAACCAAGCAAGAGATTATAGCCAACGTAGAGAGTGAGCAGAAGATATCTGATGTTGCTAGGCAATATGGCTTGAACAGGTCTACAGTAGGCACAATCTTAGCTAAGAAAGAATATCATCAAGAGGACTCAAGCAGCTAAAGGAGTAACGAAAATCACATCTGAGAAGCAAAGAAGTGCGATCCATGAAAAAATGGAGAGGTTGCTTTTAGTTTGAATAAACGAAAGGGAAATGAAAAGAGATGTAACTACTATGCCATCATTCAGGAGAAGGCTAGAGAAATTTTTGAGAAGTTGAAGGAATAAACTCCAGGTTCGTCATCCGAGAAGTTAGAATTCGAGGCTACCACTGGCTGGTTTGCAAAGTTTAAAAGGAGATCTGGCATTAAGCATGTGGTAATGCATGGTGAGTCTGCTAGTGCAGATAAAGAAGAAACTGAGAAGTTCTGTCTCAAATTTCAAGAATTCGTTGAAAAAGAAGGGTAATGTCCACAACAAATTTTCAATTGTGATGAAACAGGTTTGTTTTGGAAGCGCATGCCGAACCGTACCTACATCACAAAAGATGAGAAAAGTTTTCCTGGGCATAAACCCATGAAAGACCGATTGACGTTACTTTTGGGAGCTAACGCTAGTGGTGATATGAAGCTTAAACCACTTCTCGTTTATCACTCTGAGAATCCTATAGCATTAAAAAATTTTTCATAATCAAGAAAAGACTGCTAGTGATGTGGAGATCAAATCAGAGGGCATGGGTCACGCAGGTTCTTTTCAAAGAAGGGCTGTTTGAAGTTTGTGCTCCCAGCATCAAGGACTACCTTGAGACCAATGACTTGCCATTGAAAGCACTGCTGCTATTGGACAATGTACCAGGACACCCAAAGGACCTTGAAAATAATTTGCTGATAGACTTTCCCTGGCTGACAGTTCAGTTTCTACCTCCGAATACGACTTCGTTGATTCAGCCAATGGATCAGAAAGTTACTGCGGGTTTCAAGAAATCGTACACTCGAGCGCTGTTTCGTCGGTGTTTCGAAACATGCTAATTATCCTAAACAATGACATTAAAAACGTTTTGGAAAGAAAAATTGGACATTCTTGAAGCTATCCGACTCATTCAAAAGGCGTGGTCAGAACTCACTCAACGACAGTTGATTTCTGATTGGCAATAACTGTGTCCATCTTGTGTTCAGGGAGACGGAGATAATGCCCCTGAAATTATGAATGAAATTGGGACAATTGCGAAAGATCTGGAATTAGGGGTGAACGAGGATGACTTTGAAGAGCTCAGAATGGAACATGAAGATGAGCTAACGACATAACTCCAAGAAATCTTGAATGAAGAACACCAGCGAAATGTATCTCCTTCAGAAAAAGAGGAAGACGAAAGAGGACCAATTTGCTATTAAAGATCTTTTAAAGAAGTGGGAGGATGTCAGAGCAACGGTCTTAGAATGGCACCCAAACCAAGCTGATGTCAGTAGGGTTGGGGATCTCTACAACGACAATGCTATTAATCTCTTCCGGAAAATTCTGAAGAAGAGAGAAAAGCAATCGACATTGGACAAAATTTCTTATGTGCACACCCACGCGTACAATGTTTGATTCCCTTACTGAATTTCATATAGCTTCTGTAATTTATAGATTGTTTGGTAAAGGTTTAATTTTGTTACCTCCAACAGACTGATGTTCATTCCTTGTCCTAAACACAAAATTATTTAAATAAAATGGTTGTAGTTCTGATCAGCTATCTCTGAGTTTTATGACTGTGCAGTCGAAGGTCTCGATAATTCGGTACAGATGCGTCAGACGCACCCCTCCTGCTAAGTTTGGCGATTTTGTGTATGGCGTGGTAACCATGTGATTTTGGCGAGATTTTGTTTTTTTTGTGGCAACCAAGTTTCAATGGTTATTTAGTCCTGTGGGCTTGTGGCCATTGTTTGTTTATTACGTTCATGAAGCTAAAGATTAGTCTTACAGCTTCATGATTACGTGGTTTATTATGGCGGCCATGTTGTTGCGAAATATCAATGACGTATTTTGGATAGTATTAATGTAGATTTTCGAAACATAGGCATACTGTTGGGGTTAGGGATATAAAGTGGGAGAAATTTAAAATTTCTGTTAAAAACGTTGAATAATGTTTTGTATTTTTTCGGGCTATTTCTGCTGTGCTTTTTTCTCGCGCATGCTATTTTGTAATCTAGCAAATTTTTTGGCTAAATGAGGTTTTTGTGGTTTATTTGAAATTAACTGTTAATTTAAACGGTTAATTTAGATGTGGTTTGATGGACTTACATGTTGGTTGTTTTATGCGTTTCTACTAAGTGTTTGAAAACGTTGAGGTTGATTTAAAATGCGGCGGCTTGGAATACATTTGTAATACGTCTGAGTAAGTTAATGAAATGTTCTTTTCACGTAATTAGATTCATCAATTTCTTCCCTTCCAAGGTAAATGGTGTTTTGTGCCTTGTAGAGTGTAGTTTGTGGCAAAATGAGTGACATGATTGAATTGAAGTCGTTGTTGTGGGGATGTATTTATTGGGAAACACGTGTGTAATAGGTTTTTGCTTGGAGAATTGGCCGTTTATGCGTACAAATCAGCCGCTGGGGTTTTCTGTAATGTTTTTGGAAGTTTAATACAGCCAGCGGTAAGTTTGTTTTCAACTTATTTTTTATTTCTTGGTTGCTATTGATGTTTTTGTTTACATTTAGCACTTTAAGCCTAACATGTAAGCGGATACGGGAAAAGTTGGCGCCAAAAACTTTTGGCTTCAACTTATCGCCAATGGGGGTGCGTCTGACACATCTGTTCTGATAATTCCAGTGACTAAAAGATGCCTACGACAAATTTAGCAATTCAGCATGATGTCTATAACCCTTCAGGGTTAATATGAAGAACATGATACGGTCGCCAACCTGTGACCGTATGGTGCTAATGTGGCACTACAAACTGAAGAACCATGTGAAAATCAACAGAGTTCTTTCACGCAAACCCAGAAATTAAACTACAATGCGCCAATCCGTTGGCGCAGAAAAAAGTTTATCCAATTCAGTATCTTGATACAGTTTAGACAGAGTAACCACAGACAGCTTTGCATCGGATATTTATTAGACTAGGTGCAAACCCAACAATTCGTCAAATGGCAGCTAATCAGAATTGGCTTTCGTGAAATAATTTATACCTGAAATTTGTACCCGAACGAAATTTTTAATCGATATGATGATGTTGCTGACTGAAAATTTTGAAAACGAATGTAGTGTGATGAAATTATATAGGAGACAAGATATCTCTCTTCTATCTTACAACAAACCCCCTTCTTCCGTTTTTCACTAAACTGATATACTTTACTCAAAATGCAAAAAAAAAATATGCTGAATGTACAACACAATAAATATTTCATACCATTACAGGCATCGCCCATCTTCCAAAAGAAATGTTTTCTCGCTTAGGGTGAATAGTAGCTTGACCTATAGCAGTCAAAGGAGTCCGTTCTACCGGTCTGTTATCCATAAATAAAACTTTATTATCGTTTCAAGAAAGTTTTTGGATGGTTAATAATAGTTTTATAATACCATCTAGTTGCTAGCACTCAGCGTTTTCTCTTTCGTAATTTCATTAACAGATCGCGAGATGATTTTTTGATGAATGTTGACACCGGAATCACTTTCCATTGCTACCAAATTTCGGGCTCCTGTGATGTGACCCTATCTCTCCGGGAGTTCTCCCCGTCATTGAGCCTGTATTTACAATAAATTAGTTAAATAGCAAATCAGTTCAAGACTGAATGATTAATATTTGCTTTAAATAAAATAAAATTTTTGTTTTTCATGCAATATATTTCTGCTCTCAAAAATAAGTGCCGCATGCAGAGGAAGATTTATTGAATAAATAGTCACATTTTATGAATTTACTAGCTGAGTGGCAACCCGATGTGTTGCATTTTCGATTTAAAATGAAATGGTTTTATTTCTTAAAGATTGAAAACTGTTTAATCACTTTTAAAAATACATTAGAATTTTTTAAAAACAAAATAATGATTTAAAATTCTCTTTTTCAAATTTTGGTTTTTGGCTTTTGAAATAATTCTTTCAAATTTCCGTTTTCAAATTTTGCTTTTTAAACAAAGAAAGAAGCTCATTCAATAGGGCAGTGTCTCGCAGCATGTCACATCTCAACTCTTGCAGATTTTACTTCTTGTTTGGCGAGGAGTGGCAAAACATTGCATAATTTAACATGGCGTTCAATGAACATTCTTATAGCTTGTTGAATAAAATGCTCTCAGATTACGCAAAGTCTTTAGATACGGTATCTAAACAAAGGTATATCACCAAATTAAACATTCAGGTACAGCCCAGAAAGGTTTATTCAGTATGTGACCCGTATTTATTGACAGAGGAAGACTGGAGTTGCGATACAAGACGCTGGCCTGAAGTAACTTATCCTGATATCTATACATATCTGTACATAATAATAATCATTCTCAACGAAAAAATGATTATATTCTCTTAAACCTTGCGAAATATTAAAAAAAAAGTGTTAAAATACCTGTTACATACAACTAATATGAGGAATTTTATAAATAAACTTAATTATTTAACTCAAAAGGAAGGTATCATCCAAATACACATTCAAACGCATATGAACGGCTTTTATTTTCTGCCACCCGGTAATCACGTGATCTATAGTAGACGAAAACTGACGTAGCCAGTGACGTTGCGACGTTTCGCCTTATTAGAAAAAAATTCTAAAGGTTTTAACTTCTCCTTTTCCTGAAACTAAAATTATTTCTGGTGCTTTAAAATTATTTCTGGATTTCAATTATTAAATGATTCGTTCTCAACTAATAATTTTTCATTTTGGCAACATGGCCGAATGTAAATAGAAAATCTCATGGACGAAAAAGTGCTTAAAAAAGTAGAAAGACAGTTCTCAGGAATTCAAAATTGGTGGCGGAAGAATCCTCATCAGTTGCTCATAAATTAGAAACAAATTTCACGAACTTGCTAGAATTATTAGTGAGTAAAATAATAAGTCGAAAAATTACGAACTCCCCATTCAGTTACATTAAGATACTATGGCGATCAGCGCGGGAAATTTCAAAAGTGAGTTTGGTAAATACGCTTTTTTAGAATGATAACATTTTTTTTATTAAATGTATTTGGTATATTTTAGAAGCTGAACATCTAGTAAATGCCGATAAATCGTAAAATTGACATTAATAGGTGCAGAAAACCGAAATATTTGTCCATCAAAATTGTCGATTTCGGGAAATTCGGAAAACTGCTTTGGGGAAAAAGCTTCGTTTGCAATGAAAAACATTTTTAACTTTATAAAAATGTGTATATCCTTAAAGATGAAGAGTTGTAAAATACATGGAAATAAAAAATTTGTCGACTGGTGGGCGGAAAAGTTTAATTTTGCATGCATGAAAATAGTGGAAATTTGCGAAACGGAAAGGAGCTGGCCCACCCGGAATGTCATCTGTTTCTGCTGTTCGCTTCTTTTGCGTTCAGCAGTTTTAATTTTATAATTAAAAAAGTTTAAAGATTTGAAAGTTGAGGATGGCACCAGTGCACGCGTCTCGTCCGTCCGTGTCCATCGGTACCAGTCGCGATATCCTGCTATGCTCGGTTCGCGGGATTAGCCCGTCCCCGTGTCTGCTGACTGACACACTAACATTTGTTTACCTTCAGCTGTTATTATATAGTAGATGACGATTGAAAGTGTATAAAATATTTATATAGTATAATAGGGCCCATTACAGGTCCTGGAATGTATCTTATTTTTATTACGAAAATGGAGCGCAATTATTCAGACATTAACATACATTTAAAAACTAATTTTCAAATTTCTTGAAAATATAAAAAATAGTTGATGTGCATTATGTATGGAAACAGAATTACGTGTAAAAAAACATGTAAATAGTACTTCGTAGAAATCACGCAACTCATACATTACGTATACAAGGGATTCTATCCTTCTATCCAACATTAACTGCGAATGAAGTTTTACGTTAGATCGTCGTTAAAGGAAAATATATTGATATTACAATAACTTTTTTAAAATCTCGTTTATTAGAATTTGTTTCATTGCCCACCAATGCTATTGAGGTTAATAAAGGAGCTATTAAAGAGGAACGGCTGAAAAGTTAATACGTTTAAGATAATTATTTTATTAAATTTTTTCACGCCAACGAATAAAAGTTTTGGGTTTCTCGTTTTTTTCATCTAAGCACCTAGCCCAGTAAAAAGTCAGAAAAAATCCCAGTAAACGCTTCTGCAAAAAATGCAGCAGAACAGCCTGCGTTAGGGAACGAACTTCGAAGATCCATTACATACAGTGGCTCCCAAAAGTGTTCGTACACTTACGATTTTCAATGAAATAGGGGTCTATCCATTAATTAAAACGAATATTTCAGAATGGGAATTTAATAATAAGATCTATAATCTATTCTTAACAAAACTACATGAAATATTTTGAAAACATAGTAAAACTTTATTTTTAAGAAACCAGTAATCAAAAAGTAACAAAAACTTTATCTCACAAAAGTCATCGTACACTGAAATATTTTCGTACACTAAAATAAATTCGTACACTGAAATAAATGAATCGTACACTGAAATAAATTCATAATTAAAATTATCGTCTGGCGTTTTATTTTTATTTTTGAATTGTGGTGGCATTTAAAATATCGTTTGGCTTTAATTTTTGCTTGCCAACTCCGTAATATTCTATTTATTATTTAAAAATGGCTCGTAGTCGTAAAGAAGCAACAAACAGCATTCGAAAATTGATTATTTTTCCTCATAGTAGTGGTAAATCAGTTCGGAATATTGTTAAATTACTTAATTTATCCCATTTACTGTGCAGCATGTGATTAAACGCTTTAAAGAAGAAAATCGGATCGAAAACAAGGTAAGAAAAGGTCGTCCGGCAAAATTAACAAAACATGATCAGAGATTTATAATTAGAAAATTTGTGAAAAATCCACGTTTGAGTGCTGCGAAAGTTTCTGCAGAATTTAATGAAACATTTTCTACTTCAATTTCACCTGAAACAGTTCGACAAGTTTTCAGAGAAGCTGGATTACATGGGCGTTCTGTGCGTAGAAAATTTTTTGTGAGTAAGAAAAACGGAAAGCTTAGGCCTTTACTTCGCACTATCAATCATAAATAAGCCCCAAACGTATTGGGATAATGTCTTATTTGCCGATGAAAGCAAGTTTAACATTTTTGGTTCCGATGGGCTTATAATTGTATGGAGAAGAAAAAATGAGGAACATAATCCCAAGAACTTAGTAGGAACAGTTAAGCATGGCGATGGAGGTGTCCTTGTGTGTGGGTACATGTCAGCATCAGGACTAGGTAATTTGGTATTTATTGATGGCATAAGGAATCATGCTGTTTATATAAATATTATAAGAGACATTTTAAAATTATCAGCCCAAAATTTGGGTTTTGGAAACAACTTTGTCTTTTATCAAGATAACGATCCTAAGCACACGGTTCTCAACGTTCGCCTCTGGTGTCTCTATAATTGTCCACAAGTTTTGAAAACATCACCTCAATCGCCAGATTGAAACCCAATAGAACATATTTGGAGAGAACTGGAGGTTCGAGTACGAAAACACAACATTCACACGAAAAGCGAACTAAAAACAATTATGATGGAAAAATGGATTGTGACGTCACGTATGTAACGTGCGGTTCTCACGACCTGCAAAGAAGCCCATCCACAGCTGCAGAATTAAAAAAACATTCTCATGCGTTTCCACCACTTTCTAAAATTCTGCGGGTTAAGCCCCAGTTTCATCCTCACCGACAAAATCTGGGAACCGCCGCCTTCATCCTCATAAAGATGTCTACCGGGGTCGTCAGTCAGAGTATTCTGTCGTCATGGAAGCAATATGTTCTCATAAAAATGTCACCGAATCCAAGACTGCCAGCGAGCACGGAATTCCTCGTTTTCCCCTCTAAAGTCCCGCAATTTTTTAAGAACTGGCCTCCACCGGCGAAGGCTTCAAAACTGGGTATATATGCGAGACTGTTTTTTCGAAGAGAGCCCCTGTAACACCTGGGCCAGAGCGGCTGTGCATATTTCTGCTCCCCGAAAGACTGAGTTTGCGCTATTAAAATCTTTTGCACCAGTCTGGTGATACTGTAAACTGCTCGAACCAACATCTCTCTTGTTACGTTTTGTGTAAATAAAAGTTAAGTTTTCGTTACTTCTGGCCTGCTAATTTAGACCACTCGGATAACACGCCAGTTGAACACGTTTCGTTTTAATATGCTACAGGATGAACATTGATGAAGAAATTACAAAAGAACTTGTGCAATCTATTCCCAGACGTTTAAAAGCTGTTGTGGATGCTAAAGAATATCCTACTAAATATTAATTTAATGAAAAATTAGAATATTTACTAATATGTAGAGATTTTTTTTACAAGCGTACGATGACTTTTGTGAGATAAAGTTTTTGTTACTTTTTGATTATTGGTTTCTTACAAATAAAGTTTTACTATGTTCTTAAAATATTTCATATAGTCTTGTTAAGAATAGATTATAGATCTTATTGTTAAATATCCATTCTGAAATATTCATTTCAATTAATGGATAGACCCCTATTTCATTGAAAATCGCAAGTGTACGAACAATTTTGGGAGCCACTGTATGTGTAATATATCCTTGGAATGAAATTACAAGTCTGAAAGTGAAACTAAAAACGCAAATCGAAAATTTAAATACAAATTCTTTATGATAATAGCGCCATCTATGGGTGTTTATTAAAATCGGTACTGATGGAATAAAAGTGCTTTAAATCTTTTAAAACTTTTAAAATAAAAAAATCGTGAAGTATTAGTCATGATATTCCGTTATTTTTAAAAGTTTAGATACACTTTTTTTCAGTTTAATCAAGTATCTGAAGAAGTCTTTAGTTTAACTCAAAAGTTGTATCAAGCTGAGTGAGGTAATTGTTTTTCTTTATCTCTCTACCTGTCTAATTTACCTGTCTACATTTTTTATAACCGTACAGATAGATGCGTTACCTTCGTATCTTTTTAGTGTACACGTAGATATATTAATTTTAAAGCTGAGCTTTGAGTTATTTTGATTAGTTACGATTTATTCTTTGTGCTATAATACTGTATGTTCTTTATTTTCCCGTTTTTGATCTAGTATATCTATTGACAAAAATGTGCCCCCGCAAATTGCACCTACACTGTAACAGCAACAGGTGAGCTTTAAAGTTTATTTATGTGTTGCATATTACTTTAAAACTTCATTATGTAACTGTATTTGAATTTGAAAGGGGGTATATTAAAATTTGGGATACACTATGAAAATTCTATTGAAATTTTAAAATTTTGTTTGCCAATAAAAACAAAAGTTATAACTCGGTGAATGTTCTGCACACCGAACCGCTGTTTGTAATCTGTATTTTTCTTGGATACCTCTTGAATAGTTTCAATTTTTGTTTATACTACCTTATTGCAAATTAGTGTAATTATTTGAAAAAATATTTAATCATTTATATATATATATATATATATATATATATATATATATATATATATATATATATATTAATGGTTACGCTTTAATTGGAGTAATAAATTTTCCAAATAGTGTTGGGAATCCTTAATTTTTTTCTGAAAATGTCAGTTGTATTTTACTGGTTGCGAAATTAACCAGTGCTTGTAACAATTTTAAGTGTTAAAGTTTCCGTTTTGTAAAAAAAAATTAAAATTTAGTCGTGGCTTTATTTTTGCATTCTAAAATATGTTGTAATATTATATATGTAAGTGTATAAAATGAAGTTAATGCTAAAAAATTGTAACTGTTAAAGTTGCATAGGCAGAATTATCTATTTTGTAATACACATCACTGTAAAGTTAATCAAAATGTCAAACCGTTTCCTAATATGCCCATTAAATATGACTAAGCTATACTTGATGAAACTAGGTTTTAGCAAAGTATCTTTCTGAAAGTTTTTTTTCACTTAATACAGGTAAAAATTATCAGAAAATGTTTGACACAAACAGTATGTTTAATGTAATGTTTTTACTTAAATATTGGGAAATTGGTATTATTCATTATGAATAAATCATACCCAGGTTTGTTTTTTTAGATCATAGTTGGAGAAAACTGGTACTGCTTCAACTTGTTAACTATTTTAAAAACATTATACATAACTTTAGGAAAGGGCATACCTCACATCATAATCAAGTTCAGCAAGCAGTTTTATTTTATGCATTTGTTAAGACGAGAGAAAAAAAAATAGGGCTTTACATTTGTAGATTCATAATAAGTGTACTATGAACTCCTGAGCTACCCTAGGATATTCATTGGGAAATGTTAATCTGGACCTAAATGATCTTTCTTTTCATGATGTAATATGTGACGTTGACTACTTGATATAAGCTTAATTATTTGCTTGGCAAAAATATTAATACTCCTGGGAATTTTTGTCTACTTATTTAGAAATGGTTTTACAATCCACTGGTATATTGACTGTTGAAATATATTTTCACTTAGTAAATGTTAAGAAAATATACTTGAAATTCATAAATTGTATTAAGAGGGTGATCATATCATCCTTTATAATAAAATTTTACATATAAACAATATTAAATTGTCTGTGGATCAGTTTATAAAATTACCCCCTCAAAGTCTATTTTTACTCAATTTTTGGTAATTTACCATGGTTTGTTAAGCTCTGATTAAAGACTTTCCTTCAGCAAAGTAAAAATGTTAATTGGCTATGTTATAATACTTATATACTTCAGTGTAATTGAAATATAAGTATTATAACATAGAGGTGTGATTTCTGAATTTTGCAGTTTAATTTGAATCTCATGTGAAGTTTGACCTTGTAAAGTTGTTTGTGGTTTCTCAATTCTGATCTGAGTAGTTTTTCAATAAACTCACGTTTTCCCTTTCCATCAACTTGTAACATGTATTTAAGAGCTGCAAGAAAAAGACATTTTCTTTTAGTACTAAGACAGCATGTTTGCCTGTACGTATAAAACGGAATTATTTGTATATCTCCATTTAGATCAAAATCTAATGACCTGACTGAACTTTTCCAGGAATTCATTTTCCCCTCTTCTTGACATCTGTGCTGCACTGTAATATGAAATGGAATCCAAAAATCTTAAGTAAACAGTTTCTTTATCCCACCAAAATTATTTGACCATTGAGGTTCAACTGGACTCATAATGCAGATAAGACACAGAAGATCCATCATGTTTTACATCATAGAATTAAAAAAAATTTCATTAGGCGAAAGGCCTTATAATTTAGGACATTAATAACCATCATTTTGACAGTTCGATTGTACTGTACAGTAGACAGATTGAACTGCATAAATTTAACCCTATTGAGCACCATTAAAACTCAATTACCCTCTGATATATATATACAGTCGATTCCGGTTAATCGGACCACCGGTTAATCAGGCCAGCCACTTATTCGGACCTAAACCCGTCTTGTAACATAGGGCATGTTCATTTAATTGGGCTAGCCAGTTATTAGGACCAAAATGATGGCATCCCGATGTGGTCCAATTAACTGGAATTGACTGTATATATATATTTTGCATATGTTTATGCAATAGGAAAGTAATTGTGTCCATTGAAGATATATTTGGTATTGCAGTCAGGGCCGGATTTAGATGAAAAGAGGCCCTAGGCTATTCCACTTATGAGGCCCTTTCACCTCTCATTTTTAAATTTAAATTACATGAGAGATAATAAAATACATCATTACTGTGATATATATCGATATATTAAATGAAACATGTTGTTATTGGTACTAACCTATATATATTCAATACATTGAAGATTAAACCAAATTCTATTCAGATAAATTTATTTCATAATAATTCGCATTTAAAGTTTAAGTATGAATTATTATGAATTTTAAATCTTAAACTAAACCAAAAATGGAACTTTATTCAAACAAAATCCAGATCACAAAAAAGAAAATATCAAATTGTATATCATATTAAATTTTATGTTAATAGTTATATTATTTAAGAACTGATTCAATCCAAGTATACATTTAAAACCAAGTATAATTTTGCTAACAATTTGAATGTAGGCCCCCTCTTGATTTTGAGGCCGTAGGCTGAAGCCTAGTTAGCCTATCGGAAAATCTGGCCCTGATTGCAGTATTTTAAAAAGAAGTTTGGGATTTTATTTGTTATCAATTTATTTTTATCTATAATTTTCCAAGACATCTAGAACAGCTATAGATATTTTATAAAACAAATAGGATGAACTTAGTTTCATGGAAAAATATTGCTCATATTTCAGCTTATTTCATTTTGTTTCATTACTGGTTTCTTTATTACTTTGTTGATAAAAGTATTTCCGTTTCATCATATCTTATCAGTGCATTCCTTTTCACCCTTATCACTGTGTGTCTTATTTAGTTCCACTCACAATTGCATATTGAGGAGACAAATTATGTGATGTCTCATGATACTTGCGAGTAAATATTTATTGCACAGTGACAATATTATATATGTAATAAATTTATTGTACTGTGACTAATTTATCCTGGTGCATTTATAAAAGGTTTATTTTAACATAAGATTTTCATAATCATATATGTATAATTATTTGAGGAATTTATTGTTTTCTGAATAAGTTTTAAAACAAACACTGAAATTAAAACAGTGGAACATAGTATAAATGTATCTTTATTTATAGAAGTTTTTATCTGATTTTAATTTAGTGGATTTAGTTAGGACCTATACTTTAATCATGTTCAGTTTGATTATTTCATTTTAAAAAACCTTTATATTTGTGATGAATTTGGTGTAAGACCTTACAGATGTCTGTAAGAAAAAGGAGAGTACTCAGGAGGGGACAGGCCTAGTTTTAGGAGTTTCCTTTTTTCCTTTTGGGGTACTCAATAAAGTGCTTCTGGGGAGGACATTGCTATAGATTTTCATAAGCTTTTCCCCTTTAAATAATGGTTCCCAATCTGTTTTTGTTAGCGTAACCCATTGGTAGTCTATTTCCATAAATTGCACTCCTTATACCTACTAAATGTAAATAATATACATGTAAAGTTTTTCATATTTGTATGCTGTAATGACAACTTAATGGGTTAATCGTGGGAAAGAAAGTAATTGATTAAACAAACATAGCATATATATAATTACATTCAAAACTTCAAAAGGGAAATCAACTTACACATTGCAGATTACGTAAAATAACTACATTGCTGTTGACTTGTACATTTTTTGACCGTAATTAAATATTTTTTGTGTATTTCTTGATGTCGTATTGCATTTACTTGTTTGGAAAAACCACTGTCTTAAAATCACATGTAGTTGCATGTAATGTGAATAACCTGAGACGTGCAACATTATTTAGGATGTCACTGTGCACTTTTCACAGCAAAATTCCTTTCATGATCAATGTTAGTGCTGTAAAAAATCTTAGGAATGTTTTGAAATATGTCATTTTTGTCATGACAGTAGTTATATTAATATGTTAGAGAGGTTAGATGTACTTTGCATAAAACTTTATATCAAAATTTTGTTGACATTGTTCTTTTAATTTTGGTGAGTTTGAAAGGCCTGATATGGCAAATTTTTAGTACTTAGAATTAGTTTGAATCAGAATGTATTGATACTTGTGCAAGGTTGACTTTTATATTAGTTTTTTTATCTTTGGAGATGGAATTAATAATTTGAAAATTACTACTTGATTACAACTTATTTAGAGAACTGTGCTATTTCTTTTAAAATATTTTATTTGCTTTAACAGTTTAACCTTTAAAATCTATCTTTTTTTAAAGAAAATATAATTCCTTAGCTCACTTGTCATGACATTTTTTTTACTTGGAGTTTCATACTTTGCAATTAATTTTTGTGAGATGCTACATAATCAGTACTTAACCACTGTCCTGCACTGCTTTAAGATATAAGAATATATATATATATATATATATATATATATATATATATATATATATATATATAAGAATGTAATTACATATATCCTATAATTGAAAATATTTTGTAGATTTGTTTAACGTTTAAGTAGAAAACTATATTACTTATTCATTATGATGGCCCTTCATCATTCGAGAAATAAAAAGTGCAGAGAACTAAAAAAAATTTGAGTAAATTGACTCATGTGTAATTTTACTGAACAATGGCTGTGCTTCACTCTTAAATTCACGTGAGAAATTAAAACGAAGCAGATTTGATTTGTGTTATCCTAGTAAACTGTCCATCAATTATAATTCAACACTGAATTAATTAAAAATGATACTATTTATTTTTTATTTTTAAAATAAATAAAATAAAGGCATTAATGCATTATTTAGTTTTTACAGTTCTCTTAATGAAGAGAACTGTGAAAACTAAAGCTAGCAATATATCATATGAAACTGGAATAAAATGAGAATCACTTTGTGTAAGTTTGTCATGAGTACAAATATTTTAATAGTTATAAAACCTACTAAAATATCTAAATGTGATAAGTAAAAGAAATTTAGTTTTCTTATAGGTTAATTAGTGCAAAAGAAAAAGTAGGGGAAAAACTAATTTAAAAGAAATAGTTTCTGTTCGATTTATATATATTTTTATTTAACTATTTTAGTTTCTGTTCATATTTTGTGCGTTACCATGGGAACTTCGACATTCATATTGAAATTATACATCTGGTTTTCCCTAGATGTAAGCATACAGAAAAATTCTTAGTGCACCTGTTTGCATACTTAATGCGATGTGCCGGAACTCTTGAGTAGATTTACGGCGAGCTTTTTGCTCTAGGTGTGAAATTCAATTATTATTAGCATTCCTTCATCAAAGGGTGTCCTGCGATATATTTGTATAGTCAATTTTATTGGTTTATTCAGACAGCGTGAAAATTTTTATAGACCTGAAATTTTCTCATTTAAAAAAATTGAGACCAGTGTTTTTCAAAATTTAATATAATTGAATGTAGCGCTTAATTTATTTCATATTTTTAATTCAAGACGCTTGATAAACTTCCCTTTCAATAATAGTTATGATCGTGTTGTTGTGACTGTGCTTGAAGTGAGATGCAAAAGAAAAAAAAATTGTCGATAAATTTGGTGTGTTCGTGTCAATGGCAATATACTTTTTTTGAGAAACCGCAATTTTTTTTCTATTAAAGCGCGATTATTTTTTCAGTAAAAAATAATCACTCAATTTTAGTAATTTTTTTGAGTCTGATACTTCGAGCATTAGCATTATCGTAATTTCTCTCAATCGAAATATTGATTCGTAGAAATTCATTGAATGCATGATGAGGTACAGATTGACGGTAGAGTCACTTTTCTTTTCTTCATATGCTGTATGACGTCATCAGTGTCAAGTCGTGATTCATTGATGCTGAGGTAAGTTAAATGAAGAAATTTCAGTTTGGAAGATAAAAAAAAAAAAAGGTTGAAGACTGTCACCCATCCGTTACAACTCATTGCATTTGTATCTTGGGAAATATGTTTGAAATTCGTGATTGTTTATTGTTGTAGAAACATTGAGAACTGTATAGTTCAATTTTAAAATTAAAAAAAAAAAATCTATTTATATGAGAACGTAGTTTACGGTTATTCTAAAGCGTATCTTCGGCAGTTTCAACTTTTCTATATCGTACTTTTTTCTTTTTAAATTTTGATTGATTTCAAGGCAGTTTCAGATTTTTTTTAGTTTTTTTAATTATTTTTTTATCACGGAACTGCGTTATCGTTTGTTTTTACCAGACTTCAGCATACAATGCTACACTAGATCAGGCTCTTGTAATAACAAAAGTGGGATCTAAAATAAAATAAAATGAAATAATTAAAAAAACTGAAATCATAGAAAATTCTTTTATCTCAAGTACACAGAAGAAATGTTTCCTTCAACTTTTTATAGTAGTTTCTCCCATCAGAAAATGTTGCACTTGAAAATTAATATTTGCTGTTGAAAGAGGGAAAATTATTTTACTTGTCTTTGAATTCAGTTTGCTCTGTAGACTAGTCTATTTTGTAAATAGATTCACGTGCAATAACTATAAAAAATATAAAATTATGGTATTATTTTGGATGATAAATGAAAGGGAAACATTTAAAAAAATAGTCTCCTTGAATTACTTAGTAGAGATTTCTTTGCTGTTTCAATGTTTAGTTGTCATGAGAGGAAGTGGTGCTAGAAATTAATGCATCGGATTTTTATTTGATTTGTTAAAGCAAAAATGCATAAGAAAAATCTTAGTAACAATTTATAGGAATACAGTGGAATCTCGATCTATCGTTTTTCAAGGGACCGATTGAAATGAACGATAAATGCGGGAAAACGATAGATGCGGAAACATAACAAAGCAATACGATCATTGGGACTGGATAAAATGAACGACACATACGGAAAAACGATGGATCCAAAAACGATCGATCGAGATTCCACTGTAATACGTAAAAGTTAATTCAAGCCCCGTAAGTTTCTGGGGTATTAGAATGCGATACCCAACATCTTAAAATTCAAAATCGGAGAAATCCTGGAAGATCGTCAAAACTGTCCGATGGAACAAATAACTCTGAATATATAATTTAAAAAAAAAAAAAAAAATCCAGACAGTGGACCCTCAAACTTGAGGCAGACTACATGAATCACATGGAATACCGTTTAATCCCAAAACTCATAAAATTAATCTGATATTCTGCATATGGCCGGATATCAAGGTAAAAATTCGAAGTCTGGGAAAAGATCCCAAAACTTCACATGCATTGCATAGAAAAGAAGGGAAAGACAAACTTTTGGAGTTAGTGTTCTTACTACCTACTGATTAATATAACATAGCAGGGCCGCCCAGAGGGGGGTGGGAGGGGAGCAATTGGGGCACTTTGTCCCAGGCCCCCAACTGCCGAAGGGGCCCCCAATTTAAAAAAAAAAAAATATTTATTAGATTTCCTCCGAAAGAAAATTCTGAAACTTGTACAGTTCTTCAAAATTCAAAATAATCTCCTGAAAAAAAGGGCCCCCCCAAAAATAAAAAAAAATTATTCGATTAATCAAGATTTCTTGGGGCCCCCAACAGAAGTTTGCCCCAGGCCCCGTAAAGTCTCTGGGCGGCCCTGTAACATAGCTCTTTCTCGATATATATATATATATATATATATATATATATATATATATATATATATATATATAAACAAAAATAATTTTCAATGAAGGTCAGTTTTTTCAGGGGGACTGTAAAAGAATCTAACTCCAGATACCGAATAATTGCATCGTAGGCATATCAGATGTGGTCGTATGTAGCTTTTAAAATCTGCTTTCGTTAGAAACAAACGTTTAAAAAAAATTGCCAAAATTTATTTTAAAATTCAGAACTAAATCCCGTTGAAGGAAAGAGCTGCATCTTCACAGTTTAGTTTGCTGATTATTTTTAAAATGTTCTCAGAAATCTGATGACAGCTAAGTTCTCGGAGATAACTTGTGATTTTTATGGGTTTCATGAATGGATTTTTTTGAGACTTCTTACTTGCCATCGGTTCCAAAAGCGACGTTTGTAAATTATTTTTTTTAAACGCACGTTTTCAGTTTCATCTTTAGTTTCGCCTAGCCCTTGTTGACATCATTCTGGACGTCTTTATTCGCATCTCGCGCACCTATTGCTTTTAATGCTGTTTTACAGAATGATTGTTGTTTAACCTAAATTACTGAATATATAACATGATTAATAGAGATTAACCTCCAAACGAAGACAACGCATCCCCACGCGATGGTTACTGTATTCCGTTCTATTTCATTATCCCCCCATTGTTTCGCGTACAACAATTGGTGTCACAAAGTTGAATCTCTAACCCAGATGTCTGGAATTTGCATAGCTTTGCCTTTTACGCAGGTATCTTCGAAATTCTCCACCATAAATCAGTTTTGGTTAACTATTTTTTTTTCATTTCCTTTTTTACTTTACTATTTTAGTAGGGACGAATAAAATCTGAACATCACCCAAACTCGTATCCCCGAAATTTGAGCGAGTTTGAGCCAGTGTTAAAAGGGCCATGCCATTGCAAAATGTAACAGAAAAAAAAAACGAAAAAAACCTAGCTATTGAGTAAAATGAAATTTGATAGCTGAAATTTTGGCTCGAAGAATTATTTGACTTTGAATGTACACGATTATTGTTCATTTGTTTGTACATTCCAACTTAAATGAAGTGATAATAGCTATAGTCATAATTTTGTTACGATTGTTGTTTAAGGCTTAAGGTATCAAATTTTGTTTTGATTCGGTTAATCTGTGCGTCATGATGTTCAGCAGTGTTCAGTATATCTCTGTCATAATTATCACTAAGAAAAGGTCTGTTTATTTTTATGTTTAGTGACTTTGCATCAGATGTTCCAGGGTAATATCTGTAGATGAAATCAAATGTGAAGGGTTGGCTAAAAGTAGGCGTACTGTGCCGATCAGGTCAAAAGTCAGTCAAAGGGCTTCTCACACGATTTTAATTTTCGAATAACTATGGATGTTGTGCAACATGATGGTGTCACAGCTCGTAATCAGGGCTGACATTGACGATTTTTTCCCTCCTTTTTTAAAAAGGTAGAGCCTCTTGATTTTACTTTTACGGTGCGGAGCTACCTTGGCTTCATTTTTTTTAAAGTGTTGGATCGAATGACAGGGCAGCAGTAGCTGGTAGACACGCTCATCCTAACTGACATTTACGGACTTCTTTTCTGGGGTATATAAGAATGGTCTCTGAGAAGAAGCCCCGCACAGCAGACAATTTAGCGGAGTTAATATTGCATGGACATTGATGTTACTGATATTTGTAATACTGTTTGTCGCAATGTCGAGCACAGGTTTCAGGAATGCAGCAACGTTGATAGAGGATATTAATATACACTGCTGGCCATTAAAATTGCAACACCAGGAAGGAAAGCAAATAACAAAACTTTACTTATTGTACGTATACAGCATAGTAGGATGAAAGCATGACTAAATTTGTAGACAATTGGGGGGGGGGGGTATACAGGGTCCGAAATTATTACACACAGCTGCCGCCTCTGGGGAGCTAAAACGGCTCTAACCCGTTAGGCATCGAGTCGAACTGGGCTTGGATGACAGATTCGGGCAAGTCAATCTATGCTGCTTCAAGTCTGCCTATTTCAGCAATCGTAGTGGCTGGAGAGCGGTGGCGGCCCAGTCTCTCAGCAACCCATGACCAGATGTTTTCAATGGGTGAGAGATATGGAGAACGTACTGGCCAGGGAAACAGTCGAACACCCTCTGTGTCGAGGTGGTCAGGACACGACGGGCAACATGTGGTCTTGCGTCATCTTGTTGAAAGAGGACGTTTCCGAGGCCTCGAAGATAAGGCACAGCCACCGGCCTTAAGATCTGAGAAATGTAACACTGGCTGTTCAGATTACCTACAACGCGAACAAAGGTGCTTCTGTCGTGTACCCAGTGGCTGCCCATACCATCACACCAGATGCAGACGATATCGAATGCAAGCAGGCCACGTTCGTTCTCCTCGGTGCCTCCAGACTCGGAATACGTCCATCATTATGCTGCAGGCAGATCCGGGACTCGTGTGGAAAGGCGATGTGGTGCCACGTCTGTATCCAGTTTTGTCGTTGGGCGCTCCAGTGTCGCCGCGCGTCTCTATGCTGGAGTGTTAAGGGAAGCCGCAATAATGGTCACCGTGCAGACAATCCGTGCTGCTCCAGATATCGTCGCACTGTCCGTGCTGATACTTGTCGTGCTGCAAACAAGCCCATTTCCTGACTCAAGGTCCGTGATGTGGCTGAACGATCCTGCAAGGCCGACTTGACAACATGTCTAGCCTCTCGGGTGTTAGTGGCGGGAGGCAGTTGAGATCCTACCTGACGTTCAGTATGACCCTCCCTGAACCTATCGATTCCATATTCGCATGACATTCGTTGGATTCCGACCAATGCGAGTAGCAGTGTCGCGGAACGATAAACCACACTCTCGATAGGCCACGATCCTGCCGCTATCAAATTCCGACACGTGCTCGTAGCCGTTTCTCCTTATACGAGGCGTAACACGATCTCCTTACAAACAATCAACATTCAAATGCGATTTCTGAATGAGAAACCCGCTGCGTGACTTTCCTTTTATACATATTTTGAGATTCCGTTTCTCGCTCCTGCGTCGTTCGATTGGGCTTAAATGCTAATCATTTGCATATCCCAGCATCTTCTTCCTTTCATGCGAATTTGATGTTTGTATCATCCATCCTTCATGGTGTTGCTATTTTAATGGCAGCAGTGTATTAATGGATTTCGAGCACCCGAGAGTGTCGCATTGCATTATTACGCAGCCGAGCATTAGTCGTAAACAGCTTGGTAATTTCGCTGTTAGATCCTGAATATGTATGGAACTATCCAAGTCTGAACAGCAGGAAATTTTTTCCCACCGGAAAATAATTTATTTTGCATCAGAAGATAGAATTACTCATGGCCATTCCACCCTCTGCAATGTTTCTCGTTTAAATTCACATTTTTATTTCATTTATTTATATAAAAATCGAAATTCCTATTTTTTATCAGCAAAGAAGGTAGAGTTTTCCGACCATTGTTTGTGTGCGTTTCAGTATCTTCTTATAGAGGCCTGTTGGCTAGATGCTTAAGTTCACATCCGTGGTTGTCATTAAACGTGTCTTTAGTGAAACTAAATTGTTTTTCCTGTAGGATTTCTAACGGCGATACAATGTTAATGTTAAGAAGTCAGTAATTGGTTGTTGGGAAAGATCTTACTGTACCTCCGGTGAATAAGCCTTCCTCAGCTGTTCGTAAAATTGCATTGTTTCATTGGAGCTAAATGCCATGTACGTGTCCCTATGGCCTGCTACAAATATTGGAAGAAAATTACAGTAATTTACGGGATGCCATTTTTTTATTCTCACAGGCTACACTTGATGTATTATTCCATGTGTTTGACTTGCATAAAACCGCAAAATTTCCATTTGTTGTTGGAGAGGTTGATCTCAGGTCGGCATGTCTGCGTCCATGTATTTTGCTGTGAATGGGCTTCGTTATATGAAGGGAAGTGGCCTGATTGATTCGTATAACACACGTGTATCGCTATCACAGGGTTTTCATGAAACCCATGTATCCCAAATTGAAGATCTGGTAATTCTTGTTTTGTTTCGAAAGCTTGAGGAAAATATGATAGCAACGAATATACTGGCTGCATTATTGTAATTGTCAACTAAAAAATTCATCAGTACAAACGATAGAGATTATTTTGACACTTAGATAGTATCTCAATGGATATAGCTGTTATAGTTTAGCTTGTGTGACGTGGGTATACGTAAATACTTTCAGGGACTCAAATTTTTTTAAGATGGATGATGTACGCTTTTTTAGGTTACTGGAAATGTGAAAAACACAGAAAATCGGTTTATTTATTCGGGTGTTCCCTTTCATCGAAAATTGTTTAATTGTGTCAAGACTCATTTATGATTTTGACAAAAGTTCTAACGTTGAGAAAGATTGAGGTGTAGAACGTTATTGTTTCCTACGGGTACTGTTTAAAAGTGTAATTTTTTTCTCACATGTATTCATTTAGTATTTTTTAATGCATTATTCTTGCTTTTTTAGTCTTATCTAAGAGGTACATCATAACCGTTTTTCTTGCTTTCGATAAATGCCGTAAGATAAATAGAAAATTTTCTCATGCAATTTGTTTATTCCTGATAGTTGTTTGATATGCATTTACGGGAGAACTACCTTTTTTACCGATTAGGCTCCTGAGAGGGTAGACACAACCCACGCCTCCTATTTTGGCGTGTTTGTCCTTCCCTGTTATTTTCTCCTCATAATCTTCTAACTTATCTTTCGCAAAGAATGTGCTGACAAACCTAACATAACGCTGGGAGAATTTCCTTTGAAGTTAAATTAGAATTTCCGAGAGACCGCTTGAGGATTATTTCCTACTCACGTGGACCGCTTCACTCTGTATTTAACTGAAGCTGTAATAGTTATTGTTGATGGAAGAATAATTATTTGTTATCCTTCTTGCGGGGATTTTAGAGGATATCTCTTCAACCCGCTACGCAGCCTAAGGTTAGAATTATTCCTACGCTACAGTATCCGATTTTGTGGAAGAATATCTGCCATGTAACCTTTTCCCCCGTACGGATTATTTGAGGATGACTGAAACCTTAAATATATATCTTTTTTCAGTTTTAAATTCAGTTATGCGTTAAAAGTGAGAACAGCTTTACTACTGCTTCTCTCGAGGCTGCATATACGTCAGGGCTAAGGAACTGAAGCCACAGAATGAATTTTGTGGCTTCAGTTAAAAGTTAATATCTCGTATTTTAGACAGTAATACTTATATGAAACAAACACTTGTGTTAGATTCTTGTTTTCAGCCGTGGTGTAGTTTTTTCATTTCCATGTAATATATACCTAGTTAAAGCAGCCAGTATACTGGGCATTTAAAAATAGCTTATACTAACGCGCGTTTATTTATTTTAATTGCAATAACTCGCGAGCTGCAATAATTATTTTTTATAAAAAACAAAACATTAGACAGCCATAATTAATAAAACAATAGTTCTCGACGTTCGTAATCATGAGGAAAGAATATTAATCCAATATAGTCAAAACCGACGTTTCAACACTTATGTTTTTCGTTAAGTTCTTTGAAATGCGTACGTTTTAAGTTTGCATTTTATATATTAAGTGGTAAGCAGCGGTTATGCAAAAGGATTGCGCATAGAATATTTGTTCAGATTTCCAAAACATCTCTTTTGATCAAAATGCTCTTACGGGGAACATTTATGAAAAACTGTAGCCACAAGAAAGGAAGGGTAACTTAAATGTCAATATATTTGTGTTTATTTTACTTTTGTTTTAAAAGTACATACGATTAAAAAATTGCGAAACAAATTTTCTGACTACTCATCTTTATTTTTATTTTATCGTGCCTAGAGCAGTGGTTCCTAACATTTTGTTGATCAGAGACCACTTGTCAAGAAGAAAAAAATAAAATCGTCGGGGGTCATCTCCCAACCAATCCTTGTAGAGGCAAAAATGGGTTTTATTTTTTGAATAAACAAATACATGTATTCTGAATACTGATTAAACATTGTGAATAACAAACTACACGCATAAATTACTGTATTTGTGGTAAACAACTTTAATAAAAAGTGACAAATAAACTTGCGTTCTACTGCAATACCAGTAACTATACCAAATTAAACGTAAAAGAAAACTTGATAGCAAACATAAAAAGGTCTACGAAAACTTTAAAATGCACGAGATTTTTCAACTTACATGTGAGGTAAAAAGTTAAGGTAAGGTAATGGTGAAAGGAAAGGTGAGGTAATGACCAAACTCCAAATAAAACAGCCACCTCATATTCTGGTTAATATTTTTTCATTGACAAATCGTCCATTAAACGGACGCCATGCTCGGTGGTTCTAACAAAGACAATACTGAACACTGGTAGAAAATTACAAGACAAAGCAATATTGAATATACATCAACACATGGACGACCAATGCCCTCCACACATGAAAAATACAACTAATTTCCGTCACAACATGTGCTTTACTTGCTCCACACATGAAAAATACAACTAATTTCCGTCACCACATGTGCTTTACTTGCTGTAAAATGACCGTGATGCTGCGAAATGGCTGTGACGCTTAGAGTCCGCGTCACAGAAAGCATTTTAGAAATATTTAAGCAGAACAAGGATTTTTTCGCACTCAAAACGTCAGAAAGCGAAAGATATTCAAGAATTTTTAGGATTCGAACAAAAAATTGTTTTGCTCCCATTTTCTAGAAATGTTTAAATTCGAGGTCTTTTTTAAGCGATGAAACCATTTTTTAAAATCACTTCTGACCTCACGGGCCACTTCTTGGCAGGGTCGCCCAGAGACTTTACAGGGCCTGGGGCAAACTTCTGTTGGGGCCCCAAGAAAAATAAAAAATGGAAAGAAACGAAAACACACATTCAAATTAAGTTACTTATACTTAAAATTTTATTACATGAATGATTAACATAATTATTATATTTCATTCCACTGCTCTCGTTATATTTTCTGAGGAAATCTAATAAATAAATTTTTAAACATTTTTTTGGAGCCCTCCGGCAGTTGGGGGCCTGGGGCAAAGTGCCCCAGTCCCCACCCCCCACCCTCTGGGCGGCCCTGCTTCTTGGGTTCTCTCGGACCACCGGTTAGTAGCCACTGTACAAGAGGAAATAATATTAATATTTTCCAAAATTACTTCCTCGTACCCCAAAGAGGGAGGCTTTCTTTCTTTCCCTCTCAATACTTGCTTTTTCTACTCTTTGTTTTTCGAAGCTTGAGATAAATGTCGGTAATTTGTCACAGCCTTACTGACAGGCTGGATCAGCATCAAATTTTTCGCTAGTGGATTCTTCTTAAAAGCCCCTTTTCCTATGCCGCTATTTATGTTTAATTTTTCAGCTTCAGGGGTCTTCAAGAACAAATGGGACCACAAATTGCCGAAAACTAATAGGTTAGGGTTTGCTGATAATCAGTTTATTTGCTGAAGTTCCTCTACTAAAAGAACTTGGAACCCCCAGGCCTGGGTCCTTTAATATGCTGTTATGCTTTCCTTCTTTCTTTAAGAATAAGTTCCTATCCAGGAAATACCCGAAAATATGTTTTCAGTAAACATATTTTGGGTTAAAATTTCGTTTTCGCTGTAAGTGAATGAAAAAGATGTTGAATTAAATTTCATCCACTAGACACTAGAATCTCGTGACACACACCTAAGACAACTTTCAACTTTTTCTTGCCGTTCTTAAAAGCCTTTTTGGCCTCTTTCTATCTCTGATTTTCGGAATACAGCGGAAATCGCAGGTGCACTTATGCTGTCACTCGATTCTTGGAACATCAGATCCAAGATGTCGTCTGATGTGTCGTTTCTCCAAATAACGACTGAAGGCAGTAGTATTTTAATTTGTCCCCTGTTGAACTTCCGATTTTTTGCTTGTTAAACTCAAGATCAATTATCGGTATTTTTAGTCCATTCTGAATTAATAATTTTTCAATGAGTCATAGCACTTAGTTCACTTGTTGAGTGTCATTAGAATTATAATTTAAAATGCAGAAGTTCAGAATTTTTAAGTGGCTCTATAGCTCCGGTTCGTGCTAAAAAAAAAAAAAGATACCGAGCCAAAAATCTACCTGCTTTTAGTGACGAGTGGGCCCAAGCTATATTAAGTCCAATGCTAATTAAATTTTGATGCTTTTCACCGAGATATTAAGAACAATTTTGTATCTTTTCGCCCAAAAGAGAAAAAAAAAAATGCTGTTATGCTTTTCTTATCTGAGAACGAGTAGCTTTCCAGCACTCTGCGAACATGTTTTTTGTGTTAAAATTTCGCCGTCAGTGAAAAGAAACAAGAGCGTGGAGATAATGTTATTCAATGAAAGTGCATATCACATACAAAAGACTATTTTCAGCTTATTTATCAGTGCTAAATTTTTACTCGTTCCTTTTTTCTCTTTTAAGATGATGTTCTGAATTACAATCAGGAATAACTTAAAATGACTCACCTGTGGTTTTGCCAGTGACTTAAATCTTTTCCATCTCTATTTCTCAAAAACATTTCTAATAAATTACTTCTGAAAAACATTGCACTCAGATAACTTTTTTACACCGATCTTTATTTACACCGATCTTTATCAACATTTTCCAGAATAATTACTTTGAGGTGATTCTCTTGTTATAGTCATATGGAGGTTTGATTTTGCTCGGGAACGAAGTGAAGATATATCTCAGAAGTTGGATTTTCTGATTTTTAATCGCTGACTTCTAGTGACTAAGTCTAGTCTTCCCGTTGTTCCTCGATAACAAACTATTTTTGGTTCTGTACATACATTCGATCGTTGAATCGACATCACTTAACTTTTCCTAGCCTTAAATTTTATCTTATAGAATCGCCCATCTCCGCTTCAAATTGGATTTTCACCTTTATCTTAAATTAGTACTAGGACTGTATCGTTAAAAATATTGCAAAATGTACACTATCTTTTTGCATTATTGAATATTGTTTCTGCGCGTAGTAAATTTTATTTTCAGAAAGTTACTCAATTTCAAAGAATCATAGGAATCAATGAATGATTTTAAGGGAAAGAATCTGAAAATATGGTAAAAAATCTATAACAAACTGCGAATTTTATAAATTGTATTTCTTATCTATTTTTTTATTTTTTTTCAGAGGAATGAATTTTTTTCTTTTGGTGATTCCTCTGGGCATGATTGTTCTCTCCCCATGAATCTTTTTTCATAAATCTACCGGAATTTTTTTTGATCTTTCTTGACTTCAAATTTTCGACGTGATTCAAACATACATCGCAGGACTGTTGCGTATGTGGGAGGGGGGGGGGGGGTTTCAGAAACAAAATCACCTGCAGAGTTTATTTCACGGTCTGTGCTTCCCTTTGTATTTAGTGTCGAAACAAGTAAAATCGACCTTCTAGTATTGTATAAGAAGAAAAAATTCAGTGTCGCGGCTTGTACTCGACCTTCGGTTGAATTCCCAAAGCCATCCATCGTCTTTCTTTCTTGCTCTCTCTCTAGTTTTGCCCTTGAATTTGAATCTTGACGGCTATAGTCGATCTCGGTACTTCCTACAGCTTTGTAAACTGTGTATAAACACCGAAAGGCGTTGACCAAATATGGCCGATAAACTGTTTTCACTGGCAATCATTTTGATTGTTAGGTTGGATAATTTTATGAAGGTCCTTAGGAGTCAGTTTTACTTCCCCGTTGTTTCGTAAAATGCTGGAATTATCCAGTCAACAGAATAAACAAATTTCATTTTTAGCGTTATTTTATTACCAGTCCCCATATAAATGAAATTCCCCCCCCCCCCCATCTAAATGAAAAACTACTTATCATAACTAGCTGAAAACCCGCGCTTCGCTACGGAGTACATTGAAATTAAATACAACGGTCAATGTATGCAATTAATTCCAAAAAAAAATAAATATATATATATTTATAATAAATACGACGATCAATGTATACAATTGATGTAAAAAAAAAAAACATTTATAAAAAAAATCGTAAGGGATATTTTTATAGACAAAATAAAGTCCAATCGTCTGCCGCATTAGCAAGAAGAAAATATTTTTTTGTCTATTTTTTTTTGCACCTGACGATAAATTTATTGAAAGTACTAGAAAAAGAAATCACGTGATCAGCATTTAATAAATTAAATTCTAAAAATTAATCTTTAAAAATTCACCAAAAATCAGGAAATGGAGGTAAAAATTCGAAAAAAATTTCATTTTGAAGGAATTTTTATGATCTTTCTCGTGATATAAATTTTAAAACCCTCAATGTATTATTTTAAATGCAAACGTAAAAAAAGTTTAAAAAACAGCTTAAAAATTTAATTAAAAAAAATCTAAGAAGAATTTTTGAAAAATCTTTCTTAGTGCACCCCTACACTATTAGAAGAATCGCCATGCAAAATTTCAGCCCTTTAGGTCCAGCGGTTTGGTCTGTGCGTTGTATGTCAGTCAGTCAGTCAGTCAGTCAGTGAATGAATGAGTCAGTTACGGAACTGTTTTATATATATAGATGAAATTTATTTGTCAGACTGAGGATCCGTAAATATGAATAATAGCTACTCAGGTATCTTTAACGCAAAATAATTAATGCGCCCATTCGCTGACTTTCAGATGAATATTTCGAAATATAAGTTTTGTCCTGGTCAAAAATATGGGCGAAGATATTCATGAAGGAATAGCGAAATGAAAAAACAATTTTTAAAAAATGGAAAGGATATTTTTAATTTTGTTATTATTACGTATGTCATTCAATTTAAATATGATTTTAAGTTATAATTTAGTTTAAAATTATTACAAATTATTTGATACATTTTAAAGTAAAATTAGCTTTAAATAAATAAAACTGATTTTTAAATAAACTTTTAGTTTTATTAATTGAAATTAATAGGTTCTAACTGCAATACTCTAATTTAGCATAAGTTTAAAAAAAATGGTGCTGGGTAAAATGTTTTGCTAATGAAAAAGAAGTGAGATGCATTATTTATTGATATAACGAACGTGTCAGGTCGCTGCTCCCGTCTGAAACCAGTAAAATAGCCAGAATTTTATTTTGACTGGGGGGGGGGGGGACAGTGTCTGACAAAAATATAATTTAGGGGGTCATATAATTGTTAATGTGAGGGCACGGTGGCCCATATGGCAAAGGCAGCGAGCCAGTGATCTGAACGTCACTGGTTCGATGCCCGCCGCTGACAAATCCACCGCCGTGTACACTAATGGCGGCTGGTGCGCGAAAAATCTGTCGTCGGTGCAATGTCCACCAAGTTCTCAAATTTACCTGTGGAGGTGCGGGGTCATTTGACTCGGTTCTAAATTACGGGGACCGGCTTGTAGGGGTAGTACTGGCCACCTATACGGTGCCCCCTTAATTGAATTTCCAGCAGTCTCGTGGTATACATACTGGCGAATGTCTAGCGACAGGTGAAAAATGTTCGAAAAATGAAATAAAATAATTGTTAATGTAAATGAAGAACCTAAATTTCAGGGAAAGAAAGTTTGGCCCAACTCCTGGTCTTCACACTAAAATGAAATAAACCTTTACAACGATCAAAAATTAAGAGCTCAAATCTCAACCACTTCCACGCCGTCAGTGTTGACTAAGGCATTGTTTCTGATTAAATCAAAACAATGCAAATAACTTGCTTCTCGCTCTACATGTTTGTTTCCTCTTCTAAGTGATGTGTTTACATAAACAATATGTTCGATAATTTGATTCTGTTGCATCAACTCGCTGTTTGGCGACCTTGGCGACTATTCGCTCCACGTAACCTAGTTTTTTTTTCTGAAGCAAACTGGATTCGAATCTGCACTATTGCTATTAGGATGTTAGAGATTGGAACGGGTTTCGTCCTTTCTGCGTGGATGTTTATGGGCAGAATATGACCTTGAGATAAAAAGGAAATCGAATTCTTGATTTTTGATTACTACAACTATTTTACTGACTCTTTCGCGGATTCTGTTATCAAAGGATCTGTCTTGAAATGTTTATGTGCCGTTTTGGAGTGAGACGTTGTGCATTGTTGCAACTGGAATAGAATGTTCTGTTGCCGTAAGTATTTAACAGTTTTCTCATTTTATAGGTATTTTGAGTTTTTCAAATTATACGGGTTTTTGTTTTTTAACGAAAGTAAGCATTAGCATGTAGATAAGTTGTAGAAGGTCCCATATATGTTCCCTGTTCCGTTTACGAACTATACACACACGACTTATGAAATTTCTGAAGAAAATACATTCTTTCTGTGACATGCAAATAAATTTTGATAAGGGATTTGGATAGACATCCGAAATTTGTGAGACCAGATGTATTTGGGATCTAGAATTTTTTTCCGGATTTTGAGTTACTTTATTATACATGAGATATTTTGGGGATTAGACCCATCTAGGAACGGAATCCATTGATATTTCATATACAACCTATATACGTATCTCCCTGGTGATTTATACAATATTTTTAAATTTTATGCATGAAACAAATTTTGTGAATCATCAAATAAACAGGAGACAAGGTGTCATAACTTCAGCTACCGATGTGAAAAATTCTCCTGTTGTTGGGTATTACCATCGTTTCTCATGCTAAATTTTGTGCTACTGGCAAGCTCTCATTTTTGACTTTTCAGTGAAAAGTATTTAACTGTAAGAAGTTTGTAGATGTAGAATTCTCCTTTTATTGGTACTGAAAACATTTTGGATTTTCTGGTAAGAGACGCCCAAATTCGTTCAATTTAAATAGTATGCTGAGAATATTAAATATAATTGTGCATTTGAAACAAATCACTTCAGCTGATGCCGTTTCTTGATTATTACGTGTGGGTAAAAATTATTGTACAAAGTAACTTATTTCCAACTAGTATCCTAAATGATGAGTCTTTCTCCAAGAATTCAAAGTTATTTGTAAGTCGTTGTTGTTCTCCGTATGAAAATATAAAGTCATATTTTTTTGTTTGTGGGTCCACTTTCGCATTGTTTTAGTCTTTAGTTCTGGAATCAGATAAAGTTTGGTTTGACTTCCCTGCTGAAATTATGCCAACGTCTCATTCCAAATCAAATTTTTGTCATCAAATTTTTGTCGAAATTTCCTCTCTGTAGTAGTGTGGTAAACTTTGTTTCCTCAGACCTAAACGCACAACGTGCTTACTCTTGGCAACATCGAAAAAAGCCATTTTCAAATTGTTGGATATATCACGCTAATGTTGTTATTTGGTACTCAAGTTTCGCGACGATCAAAGATAGGTAGATGTGTTTTACCGTGTCATAACTCACGCTCTGCTTTTGTGCATAGTTTTATTCACTCTTCTTTTGCAAAGTTGTAAATCTCCTTTTGTAACATCCTTTATAATAATAGCAAATCTAATATATTTACCTCGTTTTCTCTGCATCCACCTTTTGCATCCATTTGAACGGAAAATTGTTAACCACTATCTTCCCTTCCCACTTTTTTATTTTATTTTCGACCACAGAGGAATTATTGAGAGCGTGACTTTTAAATGTTGATCGTTTACTCCTTTAAATATGAAGAAATGAAGTTAGTCATAAGAATTGTTTCAAAATACTCTGAAAACGAAATAAATAGGTAAAAAAAAATTTAATGAGGAATGGGGTAAATTGTTTTGAAGTTCATTACTCAGAGTAAGGGGGAAAAAAAATATTTCAGGTAGTCTCTTCTAACGAAACTACCGCGGGTTATTAACGGGATACTTATCGTTGATTACTTATCGTTGCTTACCTTCTTTTTTTTTTTTTTTTAAATACGCATTTTGGTATTTTTTTGTTTAACTGTTTACTGCTACTGGGTTTGGCGCGCTGCGAAAATTATAACTTGCGACGACGCTGAAATTTTGCTCTCCGGAGGACTAATCCTACGTTAAAAAATCCCGAAATAATCGGTCGCTGTTGTTAGGTCGTCGTCTGCGATGTTTAGTCGGACGTGTGAATTATGCTGTACAAAGTCATGACCGTAAGGCGAAATTTAAGGGCGAATGCTAGAGGCAAGACCCGTGCGTTCTGGTTGAAAACAAACATGCACGACCTAAGGATAAACATGGATTGCTAATGCATTTTCGTAGTGTCTGTTTTAGTTTAAGTGTTGAATCGGGCAGGAAATTCAATTTTTTTCAGTAATTCCTTTAAAAGCAAGGAAGTGTTTTTATCTCGGAATCAGAGAAACTTTGAAAAAAAATATTTTTTTTCCCCTCTACGCTTCAAAATATGCAAAATACGCATTCAAAATATTCAAAATATGCATTTCAAAATATGCATAAACATATTTTGAAATTTTGGATCTATTTTCCAAACTCTCCAGAATGAGTGATGTATGTTAACGTACGGAAGTTCTTTTTTTGAAAATCCCCATAGATTCTTTTAACCCTTCATCGGGCGCGCCCGTTTTCAAAGTGAAACATTTTCGTAATTTTGAATGGTTTTTTTATATGTAAGGTTTGAATGCTCTAAGCAGTTTCTATTTATAGCTACACCCGTTCTAATGCAAGTCTGATTATCTGACCCTTGTATTCCTTTCCATTCATTGTTAGTCGTGATTTAAGCGTGGTAAACCAGTGATTATACTGGATTACAATACGACAAAAGCAGGAGTTGATGTAGTCGATCAATGTGCAGCTATTAAACGGTATCCCGCATATCACGAAAATGGATAATGTTATTGTTTTTAGGTTTTTGGACATCAAATCGTAAGTTGTCCTTAGATCCAATAAACCGGGCAGTTTTGAAATAAGGCGATTGTATCTGCGTTCTTTGACCTTTAATTATAAATATATTTCAATATTATCAACATTTTATGTCTTGTCATAAAACGCAGAATTATTTTCAATTAAAAAAAGAAGTTTATTACAAAAAGAATAATCAAAATTGAAAGAGACGTTGCACTTTGTGCCACGTGCGCCTGCTGGCTTAGCTAATTTGGCTCGCTTAGCTGATTTGGCAGTTCGTTTTTCTTTGTTTGGTACCACACACGCGCACCTTCCCCTTTTACTCTATTATTAGAGAGACATGACTCGTGGCAGAACAAAATCTTCCAGTTTGATATATGGTCTAACGTACACGTGAAATTTCCTACATGTCGGAAACAATCCTGTACTAATTCCAGTAAGTCTCTCTTCCCCGAATTGCAAGCAAAGATGCCGTTATATAGCGTTTGATCTATCACGGCTAGCCTCGGTAAATATGAAACCCCACGAAGCTCGTAGTTCCAGGAAACGGAGAGCAACTCTACAATCAGCTGACTGTCTAGCGTAGGCGAGAAGATTGCATGCCCCCTTGAAACAGTCTGTGAGTGTGAAACCGCCATAAGACAAAATATGCACAGCAACAAATGATACAATATCGACACTTTAATTTTTCTAATTTTCTGGGCCTAAAGCATTCTATTGGTTAGCGTGTCGAATTTTGGGAGCTCGGTTTGAATTCCGACAAGCGCCACTTCGTGCCTACGCACGTTAATTTCTGTAGGCCGGAAAGTCCTTTCTCGTGGTGGTAGGGATTGTAGGAGGATACAAGCCCATTAGATCGGTCAAAACTGAGGTAGGACCGGGAATCAATGCTGGCTCACACGTATGCTGCTCCCGGTTTAAAAGTAGTCAACAAATTAATGCGGTTAAGGGTAAAAGTGCGAATGTCGCCAGAAAAATGCCTCCGCATTCAGTAATTTATATTTTTAAAAATTTTACTAGGAGCATTATGTCTAATGCGAGTAGAAATGTCGAATGTTCATTAATATATTGTTCCCATAAACGACAACACCCGAGTACCTGCTTTCAGACGGATCAGATAAACTTCTGCAAATATTAATTTAACCCTTCAGCGGGCGCGCCAATTTTTGGAACATCGGATCTGGCACCCCCGTGAGCTTTCTTTCTTGGGAATGGAATCAGGCCTCTTTAAAACGTAATGCCAAAGCCTCCTAGGCTGATGAGACAGTAGTCTTTTCAGTAGAATAGGACGTTTTAGGTAATATTTTCCTTACAAATGAGTTGGGTAACAGTCATTTATTATTGTTTTAAATCATCTAAAAATGTATGCCTGTAAGCAGTAGTCCCTTTAATGATCTAAACAACAATCCTTTGCGGCAATTATCCCCGAAAATCCTTCATTAGTGTGCATTTATTATCAGTCATTAGTTCCAGAAAGGGGTTGTTTCTCTAGAGAATGAAAGTAGATCTCGAGACAGTGCAATCTAATTATTTTTGTTTACATTTTAGCCGGATATCTATAAGAGGAGAATGGCCGGGTGGTTTGAGCTTTCCCGATGGCTATTCTAGAAAAAAGGAACTATGATAGATTTTCCCGATTCTCCCCCCCCCCCCCTATCATTGTGATGTGTGGGGCACTTTAAGAACTGTGGCGATCATATCCTTACGATTCATTAAGAAACCCCCCTATTGTCATGTTATAAATTCGCAATGATCAATATTGTTGGAGAGAATTATCCAAGAATATTTGGATGAGTCCAAGAGTTCTACTTTTTTTTCTTCTTCACGTGCTGGTATTTGACTACTTTTAAATTAAATCTTTAACTTGGCCGAAAAGTACCAAAATTACCCGCTACTGACTCATTAAGAAGAACCGTTGAACTTGTGAAAGCATTGATGGATATTTCTTAACTTTCCCTCCTCTCTTTAAGGTTTCATTCACCCCTTTCCTCAAAGAGGTAGGATTTGTTGTTAAGAAGCGATTATATCCCGATCCTTCGGTGGTTCTTTTCGTCGCTAAAAGTGCTTTTAATATGCGCGCAGTAATCCTTTTTACGAGTTACCCGAGACTCTGTTTCGGTCCAGTGGCAATTTATAATGAGAATTCTCACTCGGAGCAATTAAATGTTATTAAATTCCTCCCGTGTTGAATCATGGATAGCATAGTTTCGCTCTACATGTGTGCTACAATCCGTATTTCAACCACTTTTTGTAGATTTAAATATTACGAGAGTACACTTGTATCTGGATACTGAGCTCTAGGGCTCTCGAGGCCGGAATTGTGTCATGAGATATGAATGAGAAAATTAGCGAGAATGAAATAATATGCAAAACGGTCTGAAAACACACTGTTATATCTTCTACTCTGCAGGTTTGGATTCTTGGCTGGTGAGCATAAATAAATACTTAAAAAATATAGTTTTGAATTTTATCTATGATGTTACCTAGGGGAACAGACTATTTCAGTTTCTCCTTTGATCAAGTTGTTTATAAATACGAAATTTAAAAATCTCATTAGTGTAGACTACACGTTTATTTTAATGAATCATGTACTTGTGTATTATTGGTATATTTTCTGCTGTCGCAACATTAACCCCATTTTTCAACTTATATGTCGTTTGTAAAAAAAGTAATGAAAATTAAATATTAAAAAAAATGAGATGCCATTTCCAACTGTTAATATAACGGGATTCATATATTCGCCCATTGTAATATAATACACCAATTCAAATATAAAATATAGATCAGACATAGACCAATGGCTGAAAGACCGGTGTAGCGTCAGAACAGAAATTGGATTGTTTTTCTCCTTAGACTTCAATCACAATTCAGTTTCGGAAATTGTGTCGCAGTATGCAGTATGTGATCCAGATTTTGTTCCACGTCTTCAGTAGTAATTTCTTGAATTTTTCTAGAGAAATAGCTTTTTGATTCAACATATTACATTTCAAATAGGGAATAGAGGTCAGGACTTGATGCTGGCCAATCCTTTCATCGTCCTCAGTGGCTCTGCAGTTCTTGGGGTGGGCCTTCTCTAGGAGCCTATTCCAGGATGACATGATTTTATCCATAGTCTTCCAATTCTTTGCTTTCAAAATGGTGATGTCTTTTTCGAGACAGTTTTGTCTCATTCTGGGTCTACCTTTTGGTCGAGTACCGATTTGCTTGACCAGAAATATTTCCCCCGGGTTTCTCTCCTCCTTCATTCGTATTCAATGCCCAGCCACTTTAATCTTGATGTAGTTGATGACATCAGGCTCCTTATGCGCTCGGAGGTGCTCCAGGTTACGATCATTTACGCCACTTACCGTTCATCTAGACTCCAACAAAGAAACATCTCAAAATTTTTCATCCAGATACTGCGAGGACTTCTTATGTTTTTCAAAGTCATTGGCCGTAATTCCAACGAATGCTTACAAATCTAATCAGACTTCTGTGTATCAAAATCGTAGTTTTTCTTTTTATACAGTAGCTGGATTTTAAGGTTATCCTTGTTGGTTGAAGCGATTCTTCTCTGTATTTCTGAAGTTATGTCATTGTTGATGTTGGCATTCCTTTGCAGTTATGAAATCTGACTCAAAGTACCGGATCTTGTTAAAAAAACGAAATTGCTCATTCTTGAGCAATTTTTTGGGCTTGTTTAAATCATGTGAGCTTTCAAAACATATTCTCAATAGCGCTTTCTCATAAATTTTGAGTTTTTCGATGGAAAGATGGAATAGCTTCTTTTGCTAATTCATTTTCCTGGCATTTTAGAAAGATGTTCCTGAAATCTTAATGACTTTTTTTCTAGAAGGAATACCCCGAAGAAATTTTTATAGATTCTGTTATTTTGATTGTTAGAAAAAGCTCTGAAAGGGTTGGGAGCGGTTTTTTTAAAAATTTTATTTAATCTGAATTAAGGATGTCATAAGCATCGTGTCTCCAGAAGTTGCAGTTTCTCATTTTTCTCGTGCGGGTCTGTGCTAACTTATCCCAAATCCCCAACCACCCCTTTAACGTAGGATTACGTTCCTCCATAACGGTCCTTCGGAAAGCAAAATTTCAGATGCTAAAGTCGTCCGTCCATCAGTCCTCGTGAGTTGTAATTTTGGCAGCGTGCCGAACCCAGTCTGTATCGCTTCGACAAGCAGTAAATACTTACACAGAAAAGTACCAAAATGCGTTAAAATTTTGACTTACATATATGTGTGTGTGTATATATATATATACACATAACACATATATACATACTAAAGAGGTAAGCAACTATAAGTAATCCTATGTTAATAGCCCGTGATAGTTTCGTTAGACGAGACTACCTGACATCCCCCCCCCCCTTCTTATAAGCTTATAATTTCTAAGCTTTTATGATTATTCAACTACTAATTTTTCAAATGGAAGTTCTTCCTTTTCTTTTTTCTTTTTCAGATTCATGAGCGATATCGGAGAATTCTTTCACTCTTTTTTTTCTGTCGTTCTCCGTGTTTTTCTTCTGCACATGTGATTGATATCGACATGCGATTATAAATCACTTCTATGTCTTATTTAAGGAGATGTCTATCACACATCTAAATGGTCTAAGCCTGTTAATATTTCAGGATTTCTCTTTCCTTTCAAATGTAATTTATGTATAAAATGCCGTATCGCACACATAGTAGTATAACGAGAACTCATTCAGTTTTTAAATACTTTCTCCTGTTATTCAGTATATTTTTGTGTTTGAAATTATCAGTTGTTACGTACCTGGGAGCAAATGTAAAAAAAGTAAATGTAAATCAGGTTTGCAATCACTCATTTATCAGTCAGGGATTTATTTGTCTGTGTATCACGAGTGCATATATTTTAAGTGGTGCCTTCAAAGATGGCCACCAAAATCGAGCTCTCCAATTTTTGAACCTTACTGGGCCTTGGAGGCCGGAAAATTTGCGGGTCAAACAAACGAATTTTCGGACTCGAGCCGGGCTTTGAATTTTCGGCCCATGCAAACCTCTATCTCGTAGTTATATACGCCGTATTGAGGACGATGAAACACGCATAGCGTGGTCTCGCTTAGTAATCATGCATTTCATAATTAGCTAAGCATTTTCGCCTTTTGAGTTTGGGAGGCGGCTTAATTTTACCTCGCTTCTTGAAATCGGCGTATTTTGCCTCGTTGTCAATCAAGTACATAACAGAATCCCCGTTTCTGCCTTTCCAAACGACTTAAAATCTTTGTTATGAATGCCTTCATTTAAAGTACTCCAAAACAGTGGCTCAACCACGGTGAAGGCTAAATCAACCCCCTTTCCCAAGGACTTAAAAATCATTTGAAAAAGAAGAGGTAAATCAAAATAAACTTTAATCTCCCCCTTCCACAAGGGAAATTTTCAGCTACGGAGACGGGACTCCCCTTCCTCCCAAACCTCTCAACAGGATTCTGGTTGCGCCACTGCTCCAAAGAGCCAAAACTTTGATGTGTGACAGTATTGCGTGGGTTCAGCCCTTTCAACAGTATCCTGTGAACCTCTGGGTGCATCTCATTCACGAGTTACGTGAAAATGTGCCCGCCGAGGCCTCGAGGTTTCGGGTGCCTACGGCTTTTCGCCACCTCTGCGTGCCTAATTGCCGAGGACGGTGGCGTGACCTGCTAAGCAGCAGCCCGACTGAACGCCCGTTTTAGCGCTCAGAGAGGAGCATTGTTATCACACGAACGGATCCGTTAATCCCTGCTCTGACCTATCCCCCATATTAGGTCAATTATCTGGAGAGAACTTGGTGTGCACACAACACGCTCACTCCTAGTGTGAAGAGAGATGCTCCTTTTCCATTCTTTTTAAGACTATTGGCGCTGATCTGGTTCAATGTTCTCAGCCTTCATTGGGTTTCGAGTCACTCGTGTTTACGGTCGTTGACTTCGCGCTCATCCACTGCTGTTTCATTCCTCTTCGTGGGCTTCAAAATCGGCGATTTTTCTTTTCCAACATTCCGCTCATGGGAAGACCGTTTCAGGCAGTGGCGTCGCCAACCCCCACCCCTCCCCTTTTCAGTAGCGCAATTTATTCGTACTTCCTAGGTTATATATGCTTTACAAATAAAATTAGTACTAGAGGGGGTGTTCCGTAGGACGGTGCATCAGTTGACATCGCAAATCTCCAATTCCAATGTTAAGCTAAGAGGAATTTTTCTCACATTTTATTAATTAGTAAATGCTGATAATTTATAATGTTTCTCGCTTATTAAGGTTTCTGGGTAAAAGCCTTAAGCCATTTTGGATTCGCTCAGCTCAGTGTTATATACCCATGGAGAAAGTGTTTACAATGATTATCGACTAGGACTGGAATTTTATTATTTTTATTATTATACTCCGTAATAAAGACATTTTTAATTGGGGTGTCTTTTTCAATCTGCAGTAGAAACGCAAATTTTTTAAAAATCTGAATTATTCATGAAAAAAAAATTGTGTTGTATTGTGTTTTAAACGCACACCATTTCCTTTGATGGATGAGATTTCTAAGATGAATAAGGGCCTGTTCACATAGGAGTCCAGTAGCGTAAAAGGAAAGATGGCGCTTAGACGGAAATAAACCAATCGTAGGCGTTAAAAATTTCGTTGCTAATCGTTTGGAGGTTTGTCATTGGTTAAATATTTTTCAATACTTTAACGTTTCCGCTACCGGACACCTATGTGAACAGGCCCTTAGACGGAATAAAAAATTTCTCTCTACGGAGTTTAATCAAAGTCGATAATTGGAAAAATTTTCTCCATGATATGAGCGAATCCAATAGGGCTACTACCCAGCAGCCTTAAGATAGACGTTATATAAAGAGAGCGAAATTATAATTTTTTTTTACTGGATAATTTTTTACAGGGCTTGTAGTTTAGATGGTTATGAGTTTAAAAAAAAAATAAAAAGATAAAAATAAAAAATACTTTTTCCTTTATTATATCTTATTTTTGGACTGGCGAGGAGTGAAAGTATGTTCAGTGTTGGTGCACAAGATCTCTCGTAATTGGTTGTGTTAATCACTTTTCACAAGTGTTTTAAACAAATTCAGATTAATTTCGACTTAGTATCAAAATGAAGGTTCACTTTGCGATAATTTAATAAAATTTATCAATTCAGTCATTCGTTTTAACACACAGTTTAAGAATTTGAACTAAACATTCCTCATTTCATCCGAGGTAAAGTCTCTGTGCTAGTCAGTGAATGCTTCTCATTCAGAAATTTTCCGTTGATTTGTCATCTTTCAAACGTATTAGCATTTTCCCTTTTTCATTTTTCCTCCCCGGCTTAGAGTCGCATCATCGAGTGGCATCGTCTTGCTAAAAATAATGTAGTTTTGCCTTAAACGATATTCCTTTATCAGCCGACATACAACAACGAAATTTTAAATGAGCCCTTTATTTGTTGTCTAAATTTAATTCTGAATAAGCAGTGGAATATAATTAAAAATACCTGTTACGCCACTTTAAGCTTGGTCAAATATTTACGTTGTTTTATTTTGTTTCTTCACATTTTAGGGTTTCGTATTCTTGCAAACGTAGCGCTGTTGTGTACGGTTTTTGCTATTTGAATTACAAACTCTTAGTATAATGTAGATGAATAATAATAATAATAAAAAAATGCTCATCGCTGCATAAAATATCAAGCCGAATCTGCCTCATCTAGCGTGCTCATATTCAAGAATGCAGTTCAATAGGCCAGATGTTTGATTGATAACACAGCAGCACAAATATACATAAAAAAATATAACATAAATGAGCATTCCACAAACACGGATTCAATATTTTGGTCTGGTATTTCGAGGGAATCGATCTGAAGAGGAGCATGTCATGAGATCATCTACAAAGATAATCTATATAGTCTAAAATAAATTTTTTTCCCCCCGATCTTTGATACAAATTGAAATCGCCAGAGCATGACGTTTTTTAAACGGGATTGAAAATAAAATTCGGCGAGGATTATGAAAATTCCAAAAAGTGATTAACATGTTTACTGTAAAGTGTTCGCAAGTCGAAGTAACCCGTCGACCGATTTTAAACCTTCCCATTTCCAATTGGATCTAATGTTTAGATAATTTTCCTTGAACGAAATAGTATCTAGGAACAGATAGGTAATTTTTATTTTACTTCAGTTTAATGTCTGATTGGTCAGGCTCTGGTTACGAAGTAAAAAATAATTACAAATTAATAAAATCAGTTGCTTGTGATGAAGCAAAATAGCTTGAACATGAAACCTCGAGATTGTTATTTAATCAAAACTAGCCGCTGCGCGACCAGCATGGTCGCTTTTAGTTTTATATTTTCTTTTGCAAAACAACTCAACTGAAAGAAACGTATGTCTATTACCTGTCATCATAAATATACGTCATTAAGTGGTAGTGCGATCTCAACCAAAAAATTTATAATCATTGCAAAATTCTCTATAAGGATGATTCTAAAACATCGTGATTAAAAAAAATATGAATTTCCATTACTTCAGAACAGAGTTAAAGACTGAGAAACCCAAGAACAAAGATTTTTAAAATTACATTCCACTCTGTATGTAATATTTTTCAAAATTAAGATATCTACACTTTATCATTACATCAAATAAGAAATTGTTAGAGACAAATTTTTTCATTAATAAAGGAGTAAAAATTCAGCAAGTACTAAAATATAGTGTGGATTACATCACTCTCTATATGTACTATTGTTCACAATTCAGATATCTACACTTAATCATACCAAATAAAAAAATTGTTGCGAAAATTTCCTCACTTATAAAATGGAGTAAAAATTCAGCAAGTACTACTAAAAATAGTGTAGACAATTAACTCTTACTTACTATTAAGATATTATAATGCAATTATTAATATTTTACTATGATATTCCTCAAACTTCTTGATATACACAGTTGAGTATTTCAGAAATAGAAGATACTACAGTGACAGAATCAAAAGAACGGACTCTAGATAAACCTACATACAATTGTCCATGACTAAACACTGGATTTGATAGGTCTAAACATAAATTGTCAAAAGTTTGTCCTCTTACATTTAGGAAAACCGATGGAACAAAATAAATTATCTCGTGAATAAATTAAAATTATTCACGTGTAAAATACAGCAATTAAATTGTACCAAATTGCGTGCTATCCTCAAACCACTATACACACACACAGTCGGCCGCTAATGTTTACATCTGGTAGTTGCAGCCGTTGCCATTCGGAGTGTAGAAATATCGCCGATTTTTGTGCCGCATACCTACGCGTTTTATATATATAATATATAGATTGCTGCTAGTTTTGGAGGACCATTGTTGTCGCGTAAATGTGGTCTGATATATACGCCTTTCATACAGGTATTGCTTTCAACTGTTTTTAAACCTAAGGAATTAAAACTTCATCTCCGGTTTATTTTTGTGCGTGATTTATATTTTTATGTACATTTTTATAAATATAAATTAGTTTTGTGTACGATCAGTGTTATTAACTTTAGAGGGGGAAAGAAAGTCATTACAGGGATGATAAATTTGCTGTTCAACCAAACAAAAATCGAAAAACTTGCCTCTTAGAAATATTCCATGAATTACTTGGATTCGCAACTTTTAGAGCATTATTCGGTGTTAGTTCAGCTGTTACTTCTGTTTTGATATTCTTTTCATCTTGTATCAACTCCAACTGTCGCCTCGATGAAATAATTTGTTCTTGAATTTTAGGTTCTTGTTATTGTCATATCTTCTATGGGGTTTATATCCATAAGGAATTAAGGACGCATTTCTGCTATTTTGGGGTAATAGAATGCTGAATAGAATGGGGTAATAGAATAGCCCCCAATTTGCATACTTTGGCTCATTGTATTGCTAGAGTCAGAAATAATTTTATAGATTAAGTTTAAAAGTCGAGATGTTGCTGAATAATTTCTTGAATCAATCCAAAATTTCCAATTCCAGTGACTGACATACACCTTCCTCCACTTCATACCTTGGGGCGTCTAAAGCCCCTGCCGAGGCTGTGGAAAATTGACATCTTGCTGTTTTGGAACTCGTGAGTCTTCCTATGTGGCCCTGCCCTGGCCCTCTGAATCTTAACCCTTACTTTCTTCGAGACTCATCGCACCATAATTGTTCGTCAGTATGCCCTGGATATTTCGTTTAAGATACCATCAATGAACTAAAATTTCCCCATCTGCCTACTTGCATGTTGGTATTACTTTATCCTAAGCCTTTGCTAAATTGAATTGAACTGAAGGATTTCATATGATTGATAGCTTTGTATTTCTTGTATATTTACTTCATTTAATTTATATATCCTCGTCCGTCTCACCCCTTAAAATGCGAATTTCACTTTATTGCCTCTTGGAGAGAGTGAGTTTCGCGATGTTTTGTTTCCAGCTGTGAAGTCATCTTATTTATTTTTCAACACGTTTCATGGATTGTGATTGTGTGCTCATAGTGCTCGAGACACCTTATCAGCGTTTTCGTTGCATAAAGCCCGCATCCAAATCTCCCTATCTTCTAGCTTGTATTATTTCCCCAACAATACCTTTTAAATTAATTCCCTTATTTCTCTCGCATTGTTCGAGCGGCGTCCGAGTTTTTAATTCGCAAGAGAAATTTTTTTTCGTAAAGTTATTGTTTAGTTTGAGATATTTGATTATTTTGTTGAAGGGAAAGATCTTTGAATGAACAGTTTGAGTTAGGAGTTTTTGTTTTTGTTTGTCCCGTTTCTGTCGGGTAGAATGCGTTAACTGATCACAACGGAATGTTGATCGTGATTCTGCAAGTGAACAAGCGCGATAAAAATTCAGAAGTAGCATTACTGAAAGAACTTTCGTATTTTAAAGAAACTTAATATTTATAATTTCGATGAAAAATGCCGTATTTCAAAGTTTTATTCCCGGGAATACGTTAAACGTGTCCAGAACATTTTTTGTAAATTTATGGATGATTGTATTATTCACGTAGGAAAAAATTCTGACTGTCATGAAATATTTATTATCTTTTATTTGCAAATGTAACCTTTTAAGCACATTTTCTTGGAGTTTTTTAAATATAGCCTCAACAGAAAATTGTCCAAATTATGAAAATCATGTAAAAAGTGTCTAGGTTGTATATGTGGGGGTTGATTTTTTTTTTTTTTGTTGTCTTAGTTTTTAAATTAAAAACCAAGTCTGTGAGGGAGGGAGATGAAATAGTAATTTGTAATACGTTATTGAATACTGAGGTCGACAGAAATCTTAATTTTTCGCTGCAAACGCGATTTTGCGTAGTCTATACTAATAAAGAGACAAGTGGAAGTCGAGAGATCACGTGACCGTAACTCATCCGGGTGGGCCAATCCTCGAAAAAAAGATGGCCGACAAATATACAGGAAACGGTGTAATTTTTTTTTCTCATGAAAGTACATAAATGTTACATATTTGGAAAGAGCTTCGAAAACTGATAATATTTTCTGCGTACACTTATTCTGTTAATTCAATAGTTTGAGATATTTTCATTCTAAAATCACTCACTGCTGAGAATCCAAATCATCTGGTGCAGTGGTGCTGCCATCTGTCGGCAGCGACGGGAATGAAAATTGAAAGGAATTTATTCACTTGAATTTAAGGCTTTTTTTTCTTTTGTGGGGCCCGAAGTACATAAATGTTACATGGATGGCTCGAGCGTAGTTAGGCGAAGCCCGGCTAGTAAGTAATGCACTAGATGTGCCCGGGAAACGCGGATAATCCAAAAATTGCCAAGCCTACCAGGAGAAATGAATTCTAAATGAGCTGTAATTTCAGTGATTTAAATTAGGAGTTTAATATAATAATAAACCAGGCTTTTATAATTTTAAAAATACTTTGGAAAAATTGGAACGTTTAGTGCGTGATAAAAGGGGAAATGTAAGTAGTCTACTTCTAAAGATTTCTTTTGGACATTTGCGCAGTTGTTACACTTAGAAAACACAATCTTCCGTATATTTGATATTTTCTTTTATGTTAGTAAACTTTCATTCGGTAAATTAAAGTATTCAACTTCGAAGGTGGTTGAACTATATATGTTCCGAAATTTTCATTAATATTGTTTCAGACGTTGGTGAAGAAACCTCGATATAAGGAATAATTTTTGCTCGTCCCTTGCCATTCGTTAAATAGAAGTTCCACAATTTTTCGTGATGCGGAGTGCCAGAGAAGGGGGAGAAACAGTTATGTTTCACCAAGACCAACCAGACACGAAAATTATTCTTTGAAACGCCTTGGAATATGATAATTATGGCTGAGAAAGCAGTATTCCACGGGAAAAATACCCGAAATGACACACTGATATAGCGCCTAATGTTTGTTGTTCTAGAACTTCGAGTGCTGCATGAGTAGCTCATAATATTTGCGAGCAACTCATTACCTTTTTATCATCGTCATATTTGGAATATGATTTATGAATAACTCGGTGCTTCGGCATTGCCTGAAGGTGATGAGCTAGAGCAGAAAATTTTACAGCCGGGCCATTGGTATATTTTATTATTATTAAAATGATATCATGCTCATGAAGCAGAAAATATTAGTTTTAGGCTGTCCAACAACTTATTTCACCATCATCAAATTTCACTTCTACTGGAGTGAAAAGAAAACCACTTCGAATTGTTGAGGAAAAAGAGGTAGGAAACTAACTGCTCGCCTTATCAGTTTGCAGTCGGTTTTATCTGCACAGAAGTCTTGTGAAGTAAATTTGGTATCATTGTATTGAGTCTTATCTGCGTGAGTTACGTCATGGCGGTCATAAACATGTCAACAGTGGACATTACTAGACCGCGTGTTTTTTCTTAGTTTAAACGATTTTACTATTCAGATCGCGTGAAAAGGAATTCTTGACATATTTAATGTATCTACTGTTTCATATAGTCTGAGAAATCATTCATTCATTTTTACACAAAGTTTTTAAGATTCTCGGACCTAGGCAATGGTCCTTGCTTTAAACAAAACGGATATCTTTACTGATTTAATCTAGCGCTTGCAGGAGCACCGTTACTCTCGACTTTTCTTTAATTTGTCTCGTTTCATCCGTAAAAGTAATAATTTTTTTTTTGCTTGCTTATTTAAATGAAATTCTGAGACTTAAACGTTTTTGAAGGTATTAAGATAACCCAATCGGTTATTTACTAATTTAATGTTTTTGATATGCGATGCCATTGGTCATGGATATATCAATATCATTGCTCAATGGATGAAGTGTTTACTCGGGGAATTAAACTTCCTAAATATGCGAGTTGAGACACATTGCCTTGCTCACATTGCTTCCAGAGCGTTGCGTAGCGTCAGCGATAAAAATTTTAACCAGAGCTATTCCTTGACCACATGATATGCCAAACCAATCACTGGCCATGCCAACAATATCGGCACCAACGGATTAACGCAACGCAACGCAACGCAACGTTCCGGATTCAATGTGAGAACAAGCCAAACAGCTTTATCTCCCTGTGCCGCTCATCTTAGGGCCTGTTCACATAGAATCCGTCAGCGTAAAATTTTTTAACCAATCATATACCAATCATCAACCGATTTAACCAATCATCGCCACCGGAATCTTTAACGCTGACACTGACGGATTCTATGTGAACAGGCCCCTATTCTGAAGCGACAGAACTCTCTATTTCCTGTAAACTTTTGTCACATTTTGTTAAAACTAACAAGTTTGAGTTTCAGAAATCATTGGAGAGAGAAATTTAAAATTAAATGTAACTGCACTCTGCAGTTTTGAATAATGAATAATACATATTTTTCTTAGTATTTAAAAGTTAATTTGAAAGATTTTGAATGTATTCGTATGTACGTGTGTTATATATTAGTCTATAATCCCGTTCCCCAATCTTTTTGCGACTTTCGACCCCGCATCTCTTTCTTTCTACTGAACTAATCCATAAAACTACGACCTTCCCATACGTGTTGAAAAGAAGTAATTTTTAATAGGGGGAAAAAGTTCCAGCAGATTTTTCAGATTAGAATTATAATATTTAACCAACCCGCCGCAATTAATAATCAAAACAATACTACTTCTATTAATATTGTTACTTTTTTGTCGATTTAAAAATTAACGCTGGTAAAAATGTTATTTCAAATCAATGTTATTGTGCACAAGTCTTGTGCAAAACGCATTATGAACTATCAAAACATGGTAGAACTATAAACATGTTTGTTTGAGTACTATTAAGAGCTCCTTTGCTCCAAAACGAGAGTGAATCTTGTTTTCAAACTTTAAGATATCTAGTTTGTTTATATCGTCGTCTATTCTGCTCTTGCCCGTTTGAATGAATCATTTGGGTTATAATGACTGAGTTCTTTTGCATCTACTTCTGTGATATGGCTCTGCGAATTGCGGCCGGTTTTCTATAAAACTGTATGGTCATTGATCCTATTGTACCTCGCATACCATGTTTAACAATTCCCCTCCTAGCCATGAAACAATATTGCAGCGAAAACTTTTTGTGCTCGCAGCAGACTACAATGCTGAATTATTTCCATTACTCGCTGAGAGTAATAAGTAAATCAAGTCATCCATCCAACCGTGGTGCATTTTAAACAGTTAAACAATTTCGGTTCTTCGACTTCCCTTTTGATCGTCGTAAACACTCGGTATTTTCGAATGCTTTCTTCGTTTCCCTTGTCAGAAATCATGTTTTATTGTTCTGACGTTCCTATCATAACATATTGTGTTAGATTTCCCCTCTCTTTCTTTTATTACTGTTAAAGAGCTGTGAGCGTAATCTGGGGCATAATTGCACTTTCTTTTTCCTGATACTTTCGATTCCTGCAGCTGAAAAGGAACTGAATCGTATTTAATTTGTTAGAGGTGAGTGTATTCTTAAGTAGTATGTTTAATTTAGTCTAATTTTTGCTCGCAAAATGCCTTTATGATTGGCGATTTAGATGTGTTGTGAAATAGCTAAATAAGGTAAACTAAGATTAATGCAATATATTGAGATTTGTATGAAATAAGCAGTTTTAATCTATTTAACGAGGTCTTATCGTTCCACGGGAAAATTTCGTTATAAAGAGAATTTAAGAATTTTAGTTCTGTCTGTTTTGCATGCAAAATGTCTTTGATAGGTCTGTCAAGATGTATTGCAAAATAACTAAATATGATTAAACAAAGACAGTTTATTTAGATTTGTATGAAATATGCAGTTAAGTCTCTATTTAACAAAGCCTCATCGTTCCAAATTTCTTTATAAAGAAAATAGATATCTACTTAAATTGTAAAAACTGAAATTGAAAAGTTTCTACAAATAGATTGTCAGTAAAATTTAAGAGATACACGTACAAAATTAAAACAACAAACGAAAAAAAAAAAATACACGGAAGAGTAAAAGAGATTTAGTGCCTGTTACGTGTCAATTATTCTCTCCCTGTACCCAAAATACTGTAATGTAAATCCTTTCTTTATCGCTGAATCTGGATTAGCTGCTTTTGTGAACACGCGAAGATTTATTGTCGGTAGGATTCAGAAACACGATCTATCATAATGCAGTTTTCGGACAGTTTGTGTTCGTGGCAATTTGTCACTCGAGGAAGTTTCTATATATAGTTCAGTTTTACGAGACTGTCGCGTTAAAAAAATTCAGAGTTTGATTGCAAACATATCGCAGCATTTAAGCCGTAAACTGAGAGATTTGTTTTGCTATTTCAGATATTTATTTTCATTGGTTTTAGGTGCTAAATCATCGCTCACTATGCTGTTGAAACTTTACAGTAAGTGATCGGTTTTATATGATTTGTAGAAATCTGCTAAGTGGCTGAGAAGTGTTGGGAAATGGGTAGTCCAATTTTTACGTTCATTGGTTTTATATGCTTGTAATTTTCGAAGACAACCTGTACGTTCCATTTTAGAAGTCTCTCACAAGAGAGAACCCTACCCATCTTGGGAAGTTTTTCTCCAAACCTCACACTTCGTTTGTCAATCTGCACTCGTTACCCTGATATTTAATATATTGGACTATCCAACGCTTCACACTCAAAATACCGTGCAAAAATAATGAAAACGACTTTTTTTCTTTCTCTCTACGTAATCTCCCCGATTTTCAAACTTTTTTTATCCCTTACACAGAGTAAGACTTGTCCAACTCTGCAAAATACGAGTTTGTTTCACGAATCACTTCGAAATTGGATGCAAATTTCAGACCTGCCCCCTCATTACAAGTTGCACCATAGCTAGTAACATATTCCCTGTTAACTCAACCATAGGGACCATAGGACAAATTAGGTAACTGCGTTTCCTAGGCCAACACCTTCAAACACAGATATTTCATAAATTTTATCATCGAAGAGCTGAAATTCCTCAGAAAATAGAATAAGAGTTCGTTGAGTGTCGTCAAATGTTCTGGAAATGCAACACAAAAAGTTAAGCAGTGAGTCTTCTGGTCAGAACAATGGAGGGTGAAAAGAGCAGTTCTGATTGAATGTCTCCTGGATCTTCGAGTTGAAACGCTGGTGGGGGTGGAGTCAATGGCTGTCTTTAAGCTGGATTTCAATTGGCAAGTTTAGAGAGAATGGAGAAAAGTGATTGGATAGAGAGATAAGGTTCAGAATCCGTGAGTTCAATAACTACGAAAATGAGCAAAGCCAAAGGATTTCTCTGAGACAAAAATAATAAAGCTAAAAGAAAGTTTAAGGATAGAAAATAGGTTTTTATTTTATTTTATAAAATTTTTAAATGTTTTTTGTCTTGGCAAGCCAAATATAGTTTTTTATATTTTTTATATTTATTTGAATGACGAGGACAAACAAAAAATTTAAGACGAAAGACTCAGGATGGCACGAGGCCTTTTCCTGTTAGTGGGGTCAGCGTGATCATAATTTGCAAGATTTGATAAGAGTTCACTGTCAATTGAATTGTGAAAGTTAATAGCTTGATTTTTGAGATAATTTCGAATAGTAGGGATTCCTAACTCCCTGTAAATACAAGTATTTCTGAAATACCAATCCGCGTTAACAATTTGTCGAATGGTGCTGCTCTGAGCAAAAGCGAGTTTTTTAATATGGGTGTCTGCACAGTATGACCACGCTGGTCCTCCATAAGTTAAGATAGGACGAAGATAGGAGTTGTAAATGAGCATTTTATTGACTTAGCTTAATTTGCTATTCCGAGAAATTAAAGGGTAAATTAATCTTCTGGCTGCTCGGAATTTGTCCCTAACATGGAGGATATGATGTTTCCAAGTGACATTTTTATCTAAAACAATACCAAGGTATTTGACAGTATCAGACCAGTGGATTTTTGTGTTTCCTATTTGTATTTGGTGACTGTTGAATGACTTTTTACGTTTAGAAGTAAACATGACAGCAACGCATTTTTCTGAATTTTAATTTTCCATTTGTCGAGCCAATTTTGAATGGAGGACATGTGGGTATTGATGTACTTTACAGCATATTTGAAATTTTTGTTGGTGGCGTAAAGGGCAGTACAAAGCCCTGAAAGGGCAGTACAAAGGTGGCGTAAAGGCATCAGCGAAAATAGCAATATTGGTGTTAATATTTTGGGGTATATCGTTAATAAATAAATTAAATAAAATTGGGGATAAAACGTCGCCTTGAGGGACTCCTGAATTGATATTAAATTTACTAGAGAGATGACCGTTAATTTTTACCTGAAAGGTGCGATTTTTAAGATAAGAGATGAGAAGGTGGAGGATTTGGGGTGGGAAGTTATAGTTAATGAGTTTATGAATGAGACCGTCGATCCAAAGTTTATCAAAAGATAGTGAGATATCGAGAAAAAGAGCTGCAGTGGAGGATTTATTTTTCTTAGCACTGGCAAGGTTTTCAGCAAGACGATAAACTTGGTGCGGGGCGGAAAGAGATTTTCTGAAGCCTAATTGGTACAAGGATAATGATTTGATTTTCGTCGAAGTGCTCGTTAATTTTCCTGGCAATAAATTTTTCAGTTAATTTACTTAGAGAATTTAGAAGGCTGATAGGGCGGTAACTGGAGGGAGAGGATTGGGGTTTATTAGTCTTTAAGATTGGGACAATTATGGAGTTTTTCCAGCTGTGGGGAAAATGTTCATATTTAAATATAGAGATGATTAGAATGGTTATTTTGAAGATATATTTAAATGGGAGGTTTTTGAGCATAGTATATGCGCATTTGCGCCGGTGGTCGGGCGTGTGTGTATATTATAATGAAGTGTGTCACGAGCCAAGGAATGAAGAACTTTTATGGGGACTCTCTGTTGCCTTAAAATGCTTCTTATTTTCCAGGAAGCTTTCATATTAATTTTGAGCATGTGTATATGTTTTAAACATGTTCTTGATATTTATTTCTGTTCGCACATATGACGATCAAAAGTCTGCAACTGATATGAGTAGTAACTCTGACTAGCGTTTCAAATATGTTTCTATTTAACATATCTGCTCGGTATATTGTATTTTCCCTATAATAAACCACGTCCTGTCCTTGTTGAATAATACTTCTCCTTGAAGCCGTGTAATGCTTGTGATTTTGTACATATAGTAAAAATTTATAAATAGGAAACAAAAATTGTCTTTTAGACGTACATTTGTTTCCGAAAAATATTCATAACTTTTTCCCGCAGTGTGTTCGTTGAGCTACTGGATGGTGAACTGGTAAAACCATGTGGCGAGCCTACGTTTTACCCCAAACCCTCCTTTTTCATTTTTTAGCGTCTAGTGAAGTGTCTGGTTTTTCAAATACGCAGACATTGTGACGTTTGAGCTTTAGATCTGAGATGTTCATCAACTACCTCAACGAAAACATCTCTTTTTGCGTTAGTTTCCCCCCCCCCCCCTCCCCCGCTCCTTTTCCTTTCAAAGGCGTGTTCCTTAATCATGCAAAGAATCACTATTGTATTCAGAGAGTGTCTTCTCTCGCCCAAACGCATCGCAGTAAAAATAGAAATTGAAAAGACCGTCTAAAGACCTTCAAAAAAATGTGGTACTTACATGTTCTCTTTGTTATAGTAATGGTGTGTTGCTTGGCCAAGTTTAAACCGCATTGTTTTTAAAATTATTGGAATTTGAATGTCTTTTGGATTTTAAGGCACGTAAATGTTTTTATGATTATCACTGGAAATACATAGGGTCGTATCAGGATATGGTCTTCAACGCTATTTAACCCTTCAGCGGGCGTGCCAATTTTTGGAACACCAGCAGGCGCGAGTGGCACAAAGTGCAACATCTCTTTCAACCTTGATTATTCCTTTTGGAATAAATATATTTTTTTTCAAATTGAAAATAAGGATTCTGAGTTTTATGAAAAGATATAAAATGTTGATAATATTGAGATATATTTATAATTAAAGGCCAAAGATTGCAGATACAATCGCCTTATTTCAAAACTGTCCGGTTTGTTGGATCTAAGGACAACTTGCGAATCGATTCCTATTTTGTCCAAAAACCTAAAAAAACAATAAGATTGTCTATCTCCGTGATATGCGGGATACCGTGTAATAGCTGCACATGTGGTCGACTCCATCAACTCCTGCTTTTGTCGTATTGTAATCCAGTTTAATCGCTAGTTTACCACGGTTAAATCACGACTACCAATGAATGGAAAAGAATACAAGGGTCAGAAAATCAGACCTGCATTAGAAAGGGTGTAGCTAAAAATAGAAACGGCTTAGAACATTCATACCTTACATGTAAAAACAAACCATTCAAAATTACGAAAATGTTTTACTTTGTACACGGGCGCGCCCGCTGAAGGGTTAAAAAAAAAGTCATGGTGTGCTTGTTGACATTTATCTTGATTTTTCACCATTAGTTTGTGGACTGACCTTGAACAATTTTCTGCTATTATAATTTTCGCTAATATATTTAAGGATCTCGCTAATTTTTACGTCTGTGCCCACCATCAGTCGTTTCTGGGATGAAAGTGAGGGGGGGGGGGAAGGAAAGTGCTGTAAGAATGCTGTTTCAATTCCCTTTTGTACTCACAAAGGGGAATAGAAACAGAGCATTCAATAGAGTAATATAAAGTAAAAATATTCGACATTCATGTTACTTGTTTATTGCTTTGCACCAGGTTCATCGTTCGGTAATCCCTGATAGAGGAGTCCAGATGTTTCAGTTAAAAATTTACTTTTGAAAAATCCTGGAAAATCTCAATTGTCCCGGCTAATTAATGCACCATGATAGTGTATGGGGAAGCAGGAAATGGTGGATAATTCAGAAATGTCCTTGTATATAGTAAAGAGCAAACTACTAACTGCGGTTTGAGACAGCGTTTAAATAAAATATTAAGGTTTTAATTACAATATTAAAGAGATAAAACCTGTTCAAATCACTGCGTGAGAGAAACGAAGATATTGATATTAGATGCGCAAAAAAGTAGGAAAATTTAGCATCTCAAAATTAAAAAAAAAAAAAAACTTTCGATGCGGGAACATATAGGGTTGAAAAACTTACTGAAAGAAACATGTTGTGGTACAATATTTATGGAAACCGAGAAAAAAAAAATAACGCTATGAACGGGAACAGGTAAGATTGGGTCTATATTATAGAATGCATAAATATTTTAAGATATTGTATTTTTAACCTTGCTTTAAAAAAAAAAGTCCAATTTAAATCGGACAATAAAACCAAAATGTCCTAAAGTAAAGTAAAAATGTTGACAGTCATATTACTAGGTTATTGCTTCACATCTGGTTCATCGTTCGTTAATCTTTCATAGAGGTGTCTAATGAGCCCTCGTGTAGCAAAAAAAATTACCTCAACCAAACCTTGATAGAGGTCTAGATGTGTCAGTTAAACGTATCGTATCGACAACTCTAATTTTGCTAAAATATCACGGGTAAAATGTTTCCGCAAACGCTTGAAATTGAGATCGCGATCGACTGGTTTCCGACCCCCATCCTTTTCCTGGCCGCTGTTTGCGATCCTGGCAATTTCTACGAAAAAATTCGCTTCTTGAGGGTGCCGCATTTCGAGTGGATTACTTCTACAATACCTGTAGGCAGCCGTCTGTCCACTCCGTCCGAGTTGCACATATCGGTTAATTTGCTCCGGGTGATGAATTAATGGAGGTGCACCGATATATTAATTTGTTTTTCCTCACGGGTCAGAAAGTAAGTACGTGTATTCTATTGATTTAATAAATGCACATGCTCGCTGTTACCCTCAAAACCCGCTTCTTTGATCCTCCGTAAGTTTTAGCATGCTTTGTGCGAGTGCCGTAGGTGTGTGGTGTGGGACGTCGAGTTGAAGTGAAATCAAGCACTTTCAAAGGAAAGTTTTTATTTATTTTTTATTTTTCCGTCTTCAGCAGGGAGAGAGAGTGACTGCGAATTTCATAAAACGTTACGAACAATCCGAAAGAACGAGACCTTTTTTTCGCATTTCAGATGTCATTGCGAAAAGGTATATTTTGTTTACGGCAAAGCTTTTATCCTTCAGAAAAACGTTGCTGCCAGAAGTCTTTAAAAAGGTGAAAAAGAAAAGAAATATGTTTTAAAACATCGCGAATCAACCAGAAATTGTCGCCAAAAACGTTCTTTAATGAATCGAGGAGTTTACTACCTCAAAAATGAGGCTCAGTAAATCCTGTAGTAATAAGGAATAATGATTTCCGATGCTTGAAATACACCAATGAATTTTAATTCTCATTTCCGCCTGAATGAAAACAATTTGCAATGAAACCTCCATTTCAGTGCAGTTTTGAAATGATTCCAAGTATGCCAAAGTCCTGTGAATTCATTGGTTGTAATTATCATGCAATAGGTTTTAGGAGAAATCTCAATATGGAAATTTTATCAATGCAGTTAGGTTTAAACTTTAAAAGCCCTCAATTCAATATGGATTCAAGATTATAATATATTGTGTATCGAGTTGGGGGGCGGAAGGAATGCCATTATACAAATCACCGTTCACACTTTATGCATCACTATATTCGTAATAAATTCTGAAAAGTGAGTGCCATTATTTATGAAGACTCGGTAACTCACACTATCAATTCTTAGTTATTTGACTATTTTTTTTTTTACGTTTAATTTCGTCAATTTTGAATGTTGTACCTTTTCGAGAGGGCTCTTGATATCCAGTTCTGCTGCCTGTACCTACCGACTTTGCAGCGGCAGTGTCGTTAATATCCCGGTGTTATTGCCCACTAAATGTCGAGATAAATTTTCCCCAGGAAATAATTCCTATTGTTTCTAGGTCTTAGATTCTTTTGAAGTGCTCGGTACGTTTCAACTTTTTATCTAATAATCTGAAAGGACCACGAAATAAGGAAAAAGAAAGAAAAAAATAAAATGTGCGGTCGGGGGACCCCGTCAGGAACGAAGTTCCTTGCGATACACTAATATAATCAATAGTAGATTTCTATTGATTATATTAGTGTATTTTTGTCACGCCAAAAAGCGCAGCCCTCTTTTATTCAACCAACTATCTCTATTTTATTAAAATTAAAAATTTTAATATATAAATTATTTTGATTTAGATGTTACCTAGCATAATTTTTAGTCGGATTAATTTTATTTAATCACCAACAAAAATAAATTAATGACACAATATAAATCCCGCGTGAATTAAAACAATAACAAACAATAAATAAGTTTAAACAGAAAGACGCGATTCCATAGGGACGGTATAAAATCTTTCAAGTAAAGCATTTACAACTGGTCGAAGTTTATATAAACGATCATGCTGAGGGCCATCATGTGGTGGTTGTTTACTGTTGTCATTAAAATGTAGAAATTCTCTTATCTTTTCAAAGCGTTTTCATGACATACATTCTTTTATTACATCATTGCCTATGGCAAGTGACCAATATGCCATAGTGTTTGGTACATGTACAATAGACATCATTATACAAATACCAATGTATTGTTTAATTTCTAAATTCGTTACATTGACACACTTTTCTGGGTTTTTTTGCACACTGAATAAATTTGTTTCTTGAACTATATGCTCAATCAAATCGTCTGTAAAAAGATAACTAAAAAAATTTAGAGGTGTGTTTAAATTCATAATTTCAGGAGCGAGATTCTCGTCACCTCGGAATAAAATTTGATCATCATTTAGAAGTAAATTAGTTTTTTTCCAGTTGATTGCAGGCTTTGTTCTCTCTGTATTATTTCTATTAGTTTTTGGCATGTTCCCATCATTAGGCAGATCAAGAACATCGCTATTATCAAGTAATGATACCTCATCTTCCGAATCACTACTACCATAAAAAATTTCATCACAAACTTTGTTTGGTTTATAATTAGAATCACCTGTTCTGCCATCGCTTTCTGAATCAGATCCATCTTCACTATGATCACTCCACGATCTGTTCATAACTTCCTCAATTTCTTTCTGTGTTAAAAACTTCCCTCCCGCCTTTGCTTTTGAATATAAAGGGGGAAAATAACTTGTGTATTAAATTTGATACAGTGTGCAGTGAAGGGTTTTAAAATTGCCCGTAGCGCTTGTGCGAGGATTTGAACCAGGGATCTCCGATGCGAACCATTTCGATGCGAAAACTAGTCCGATGCGATAACCATTCAGCCACAGAGTCCTTGAGAGAAAGCTCTTATGAAGGGGACATAACGCTTTTTCGTTACGTGACGATTCCTGCCAATTCACTGTACTGTAAGCCGCGTAAAAGAACTTCATTCCAAAAACAGTTTGAGAGGCCGGACGCTATACTTAAAAGTGCTCACTGGTCTGATATCAGGATCTCTTCACCACCGAGTCTGTGGGTTCGAATCACATCGCTATTGACAGCTATTGGATGTCTGTAGCCTTTCGGACTCCGCACTAAACTCTTATGTTCCTTTGGAATGAACCCTTGTATAGCATAAGATAACCGTTGCGCTCTCAAGCAAGGTTTTACCGGTGACGCGTGAATTCTAACCACGTCTCTAATGCTGAAGAGGAAAGGAGAGGTCACGAAACATTTATTTTCGAGTCAGTTTTACGTTGAGCACTGGGGGTCATGAAATTATAATTCATCGAAACTAAAAGGTACACTGAAAGTAGAAAGGTTTTGTGGTTGGTTTGGTCATTTTTTTGCTAGGGTGGATCTAACTAAACGTTGCTAACAGATCAAAGCAGATTCCGAATGGATACAAACCTCCATGTTTATCACGAAAGTCGAACCTGCATACTCTGGATGCGAAGTCTAGCGCCTCAGCCACTAGGCCATCGTCCTACTAGGAAGGTTGAGGTTTCATAATTTAACAAATGCTAGAGAGTAAACCGAAAGCTCATTTATGGCCAAACAAAGGATATAAAAATTGTGAGCCAAAACATATTCTCTTAACCTCGCGCCAATTCGTTCTGTATTCTAGATGCCGACAGCGAATTGTTGGGTTTGACTGAGAGCGCCCTAGGGGGCATTTGGCTAAACTCCTGACCCCAAGGTCGGATCATAAGCTTATGTAGCGCAACATAAAGATTACTCATTGAAAGTTCAACGTAAGTTTCTTGATTTCAAAGAACCGAGATTTGAGGTTACTATGTTTCACGTCATAGTGAGTAGTCAATGTGGCCAAAGTGTTATTGGGAAAAACACCTGTAAATTTCCGCAGGTGACTATTTATTGCGGTTTCATAGATATTTGACCCGTAAGCAGTAGCGTACGCAGAAATTTTCAAAGGGGGGTGTTATAGTCCAGTCAAATTAGGTTCTCATTTCGCATTAAATGAAGGGGTTGAGATTTTTTCAGGAATGTGTAGGGGTTGGTCCCCTGAACAACGCCTAATAAAGTCCCCTCGATTTCAGGCGACGCGGGGGGTGGGGTGGGGGTCCAAAGGTCACTTTTTTCAGTTTTCGGCGTTTATCTCGAAAGCAGGGTGTGGCACAGAAAATTGTCAAACCCAAAAATTAAAGCTTATAAAATTCCCTTCCAAATGGTATATCCATGTTTGTACCCAAGTGTTACCGTAGACATAGACATAGACATGGTACATTAACGAGGCACCAGAGTGCAGGGCTCCATATCCTCGGTATGGATAATTTTTTGTGGCTATATTTCAGTTCTCAGGATTAAAAGAAAAGTGTTGACTTGAAAGTTAGAATAATAATAACAAAAATAATAATAATAATAATAAAAATAAATAAATAAAAATAAATAATACTAATACTAGCAAAAAATAAATAAGTAAATAATGTGGCAGGTTTTATTTAAAAAAAAATTACGGTAGCAGACGATTAAGCAAAAATTAGTAAGGATAGTCTTGAGGTCGATCTATCAAAAAAACGCAGGTCAGAACCAGAAGCAACGGCAAATGTAAATTAAAATTTAGAAGAGGTTGAAGGGAGAGTTAAGAAAGGGGAAGGAGACCAGGGTGAATAATCAAAGTGGCCTTAGGACGCCTATAGCATTCCCTTGTGTCGTAGTCGGGGAGGTTAGCTATTTCTTCGTTGTCTATTGAATATAATCTATTGTAGAAGTTAGATGCGAGATCTTTAATGTGTTGCCGAATGGGTTCGATTCTCAGATCCCTGTGAATAAGTACGTTTTTAAGGTACCAGGACGCCTTCCTAATACCGCGGAGTGTTTATTTTGAATTGTCTGCAATCGCTGGATATGGGTGTCAGCCGCTGAGCCCCAAACAGGAACGGCGTACAACAGGATGGGACGCAGTACGGTTTTATACAAGAGTACTTTGTTATCTAAACCCTTTTGATTCTGGTGCAGCAAGTGGGAGATATCCTTACGGGCTTTAAAAAATTTTCTGATGTTATGTTCAATATTTTTCTTCCACGTCAGTCGACTATCGAGGTAAATTCCTAGGTATTTGCCCTCTCTCTCAAAGTGAACCAGTTGATCGCATACTGTGACCGCATACTGATATCCTTACGGGCTTTAAAAAATTTTCTAATGTTATGTTCAATATTTTTCTTCCACGTCAGTCGACTATCGAGGTAATCTCTCTCAAAGTGAACCATTTGATCGCATACTGTGACCGGAGGAGGTGGAATTCTATTGTAACTGAAAAAAAAGCTTTAGATTTTGAAGGACTTAACTTGAGCCTCCACTATTCGAACCATCGTTCAAGAATTCCAATATGTCTCTGCAGGAACTTGTGCATATATTTAACATTTTGATGCTTAGCTAGTATTGCCGTGTCATCCGCAAACATGGCTAGTGTAGTGAATGGAGAGTTAGGAATATCATTAATAAAAATATTAAAAAGGATAGGTGCTAACTTAGAGCCCAAGTGTTACCTTTTTCGAGATATGAGCCGTTGAATATGAAATGTTTTCAAAAAAAGTGGTAGCGGGTCAGGTATCTCGTCAAACTTCCTCTTCTAACTCTTTCCCCTTCCATTTTTCAGAAAACTCGTGATAGAGAAAGTTGTAGAGCGAAATATTTCCTTCAAAAATGTCTAGTTATGCTAATTTATCTTCACCAGGTAAATAGTTAGAGCGTTTTGAAGTTTAGGGGTACTTTTCAACATTTTGCTAGTAAAATGCTCGTCACTCAAGTTTCGTTTCCAAGGTCAGTAACTCTCTTAATCACTTTGTATGCTGTTTAATTATATACCTATAGTATTCATAACCCATATAAATAATAAATTATGTATACCTGTACGTATAATGTATATCTCATAATATACAGAAGATCGCTTGTAGTACAAAGGAGGAAGTAAGAAAACAAACCAAAATGCATAAAAGTGTCACTTTAACTCAGATCATTTTGGAAAATTTAGATACCACACCATATGAAAAAGAAAAAGTAGTTCAGTTACTTCTGACCTCAGCAGAAATTACTCCACAACACATTTCCACAAATATCTCCCTTGCCAGCATTCAGTGGAAATTGAGCAACGAATTGTCACGTCTCAAAGGTTATGGGCCAACAGCAGCTTTCTGGGTCCAGTACTTTGAAATGGTGGTGTTGATGAAAAAATTTATTTCAGCACAGCGCAACTGGGAAGATCATATGACATGTGCCCAACTGATGATACCTTACTTCCATGCCAGCGGGCATTTTCATTATGCAAAGTGTACTCACCTATATGTACAACACATGCTGGGACTAACAACTCGCCACCTTCAACTTAAACAGGATTTTATAGATCGTGGATACTTCACTGTCAACAGAACTGGAACACCAATGGCTGGTGTGTGGTCTGACATGGCAATTGAGGTGACAATCATGTGTGACAGGAAGAGTGAAGGAGAATTAACACGTGGACGAGGCTTTAGTGATTCGGTGTTGGCGAAATGGGTTGGGAGAGCTAGCACAGCTACAGCAATATGTAGTTCACTTGAGATGTTTTGTGGCGTCCATACTGCAAGAGGAGAACAACATGTTGAGTTTCGAGCATCACGCATAACCACAGATGATCTAGACAGAAGGAAGCTTACTCAAGGGTTGGCTGATCACCCGCCTTTTGCTGAACGTAATTTTTTATGTAACTTTCAACGGGAGTAATTGGGACAAGTAACGTCAACTGCTAGCAGTCCTTGGAACCCGCACAATGAGCACTTTTGTTTGGAATGAATTTCTCAGAAGTGAAACAATCCAAGAAGGACTCAGTCGTTCCTTTAGCTGCTATGAGCAATATGATCAAATTTAATGATGAGGTAGTGGTGGTAGAGCCTCTGATGAAATTTCAAACAACTCTGATCACCAAGAAGAAAGAAGGGGATGTAGAGGAGTTGATAACGTACGAGTTAGCCCCATACCCTATGTCTCTATTCGCCGAGGGGATAATGAGAAAAATCAAAAGGTCAGCACTGTCTGATGCTTTCCCAAAATTTAATCAACTGATCAATGTGAAGAACAGTTTCACGGTAATCGATGGCGACTTCCTGCTTCATAGAGTAAAGTGGAACACCAACACCACCTTCGCCTCCATCTGCGATCAATATGTATCGTATATAATCAACCATTACGGCAGCAGTTCAGCTGTGGTTTTTGATGGTTATGAAGACACGAACTCCACGGAAAGAGACGAACAACATCGGAGAGCATCAAGTAAAACATCAGTGGATATTGACTTCAATAAGAACATGGTGGCTGCTGTTCATCAGGAAAACTTCCTTTCCAATGAAAGGAACAAAACCAAGCTCATTACTATGTTAGTTCAGGCCGTGGGTGCAAGAGGTATACAGTCTACTACAGCCAAACGAGATGCTGACTGCAGTATTGTCAGAGGTGAGTGGCAAAACACCTCTCCGGCCAAAAGTATCCGGACACCCCCCTAAAGAAGTGGATCTAGCAGGTGACGTAATTTGATGCGTAACCGAAAACTATAAAAGTATTGGTAGTGGTTTGTCAGGTTATATTTATGCGTTTGTGAGATGATGAGTAAGTCAAAGGAGCTTAGTGACTTTGATCGTGGCATTATAGTGGGATGCCACCTTTATGGGAAATCAGTTCATGAAAATTCGGACTTTCTACAGAAGCTAAAATGATAGTGAAGACTTCGACTTGTTTGAAACTTTTTCCAAAGTATCAGATTGACGGCTTTTAATACTATATAGGAAAGCAGTTGTTGAAATAAATTGTATATAATATATTTAATGTAAGTAACTGTTGTTTGAACTTACTTTTGATAACCATTTTTTGGTTATATGAACAACTTTTATACATTTTGGTTTGTTTTCTTACTTCCTCCTTTGTACTACAAGTGTTCTTCTGTATATTATGGGATATACATTATACGTACAGGTATACATAATTTATTATTTATATGGGTTATGAATACTATACGTATCTAATTAAACAGCATACAAAGTGATTAAGAGAGTTACAGACCATGGAAACGAAACTTGAGTGACGAGCATTTTACAAGCAAAATGTTGAAAAGAACTCCTAAACTTCAAAACGCTCTATTTTCCTGGTGAAGATAAATTAGCATAACAAATACATTTTTGAATGAAATTTTTCGCTCTACAACTTCCTCTATCACGAGTTTTCTGAGAAATGGAAGGGGAAAGAGTTAGAAGAGGAAGTTTGACGAGATACCTGAACCGCTACCACTTTTTTTGAAAAATTTTCATATTCAACGGCTCATATCTCGAAAACGGTAACACTTGGGTACAAACATGGATATACCATTTGGAAGGGAATTTTATAAGCTTTAATTTTTGGGCATGACATTTTTCTTTGCGACACACCGTTTTCGAGATAAACGCCAAAAACTGAAAAAAGTGACCTCTGGACACCCCCCCCCTCCCGCGGCGCCTGAAATCGAGGGGACTTTATTAGGCGTTGCTCAGGGGACCATCCCCTACACATTTCTCAAAAAAACTCAACCCCTTCACTTAATGCATGATTCGCCGCCATTTTGATCTAATTTGACTGGACTATTACTATGAAAGAGTAGTTTTGAGCAATCAGTGCAAAGCATAAACCTAATTAAATAATATATGTAATCAGAACCAATGGGGGGGGGGGGGTTATAACCCCCATCAACCCCCCCTTGCGTACGCCACTGCCCGTAAGTCATCACTGCTGATAAACGATATATTAGATAAACAGTCGCTTTTTTTTTTCTTCTTTCCTCTCCGGCTAACAGATATTTCTAACCAACAAATGAGAAAGATAAGCACCCGTCGCAGTAGCTCTCCGAACTGTTAGGGAAATGCAGGGTAATTAGGAATCTAAGATCTTATTTATATTTTAATAATTTTGTGGAACTCCAAGTGAGATTTTGTTTAGTATTTATACCACCGTAGGATAATGCGTCAATTTGTATTTCATTTTTTCGATTTCGTGCGTTTTCAAACATTCACTCGGGTCTAGATTTTTTACGTGAGTTACTTCTGAATGAAGAAAATACTGTCTATGTTATTGAGATAAATTATAAAATTTTCAAATTTCTCCGCCGTCAGTGTTTCATATTTGTTTATGGTCCATATGTGACTCAGAGGGGGAAAAAAAAGTCATGTTTTCTATTTTTATTTGTACTCATCTCCACACTGCCTGAGGTGAGACGTTGACCTTACTATACCAAGGAATGCGTGGCGAAGGTATGATGCCACTTCCAGATAGAAGAAAAAATAGGGCCATGCTTAGAAATGGAAATTCCCAGAGAGGAGGAAAGAAATAAAATTGAGATATGTAATGTTTGAAATAGTTTTGTAACGCCGGAGTAACCTTGTTTCTTCTGAAATGAGTACGATTGTAGAGATAGTGAACATGATGTTTTTCCCGAAACAGCGTTACGTATCTTCTCCATTTTCTGTAGTCGTATTTTCCTGTATAGATTACGATGTAGAATGTTGGGACGTGACTCGGATTTGGGAATCGGTCTCAACATGTTTCAAGACTCACAGAGAATGAATCTGACGTTCATTTAATGTGTCCTGTATGTCGTATGTTATGTTCAAATATAAATTGTAGAACACTATTAACCTTTAGCTTACGGGGCCCATTTTTCTGATTCCCTGTTTAGAACGTGAAATTTTATACCCCCTTTGAAAGAACGCCCATTAAGGGGGTTATATATACGTATATATATATTTCCATTCTTGGGCTCGTATTCTTGAGATACATGCTATCCCACCCCGTAAGGAAAAGGTTAATAGACATTGGATTCATCTCCAGACTATGTTTATATTATACAAGGGCTATTATATATATATAATTATATAATTTACTAAATTCGGATTTCTTAATTATATAATTTACTAAATTCGGATTTCTTCTCTCTCTGTAGGCGTTTCACGTATGCAAAATATGTACGGCGCTTAGTATAATTTATTTTGTGATATCTAATTTCCTGTATTTTAAAACATTTTCTTAATAGGGTCCCTAAGATTTAAAAAGTACTAAAAGGTTGTTGCATTTAAAGTGCTGATATTTTGCTTTTAAAAAAAATCGAAGTTTAACAATTTTCAAAATCTTTTTTCATAACTCCGGAATTTGGGCTTAAATAATTTTATCTCGATAATATCTAGGATCTGATGTGTAATTTTCATTTTACTCAAATGTAGAGTCTAATTCGTCAGGCTTTGGTTACGATGTAAAAGTAATTTCGTATCAACCAAATCATTTGCTTGTGATGAACCAAAATGGCATGAATATAAAATCTCCCGATTGTTATGTAGTAAAAGCTGTTGCTAGTTTTGGAGAACCATCCACGCACTTTGTATAGTGGTATGCGTCACCATGGACGTTTCTGTTGTCGCATCGTAAGGAGCAATGGTTAGTTCGCTGCTTATGTTGCTCCCATGAAGCTACAGAGCTTCATGGTTGTAGCTTCATGGTTGCTCCCATAATAAAGTAGCCAACAAATTCGCGGTGTGGATAGGTCAGTGCCCTCAGGATGAAGTACCTGCCGCGTTAGGGGGGGAAAAAATCTCATGTTCAAAATAACTTAAGGATACAAAGATTAAACCACGGGAAAAAATACGATATATGTAGAAGCACATGAGTGAGTTAACGTTCAATTAGGTTCTAAATTTAAGAATAAAATTTCTAAAGATATGAAAACATCGATCTGTTATTGTGCGTAGAACTGCGATACTTTTAAAAACAGGTTTTGATAATTAAGGTAGATTGTTTATATCTTAGCCTATTTTGATTGTATCCAATATGTGATAAATCAAACTTTAAAAGCCACTCTTTTCTTCTTCTTTCACAGGCATGACTCTTAAATTTATTATTTTTCTATTTAATTTTTTTCTCATGAATAACTTAATCATTGAGAAATATATATTTTTTTCCGTATACCATGTTATGGCTGCATAAAAAGATCTTTATGAAGATCCTTTTATGTAGTTATTTCGCTTGTGGAGTGAATTATTTATATGATGTAATTTAAGCAGAACCAGTCACATGCATAGATAATAATATTGATAGAAAAGTTATGAAGGGAAACCTTACATTTGATAAAGGTTTTATTTCCACAATTTATTAAATATATAAGAAAACTCAGTTATATTTCTCCTCTGTTTTCTACTATTGACAATACTAGTTTCAGTTACTAAGAGATTGAAATTCTATTTATTTTTTGAAAACCAAGTAAATGAAATGTTCTCTGCATATTTTAAAGTTATGGTGCATTACTGAGTTTTCTTTCATAATAAATAAAAACAACCACAGCCTGTTTTTTTTAAAAAAGCTCTGAACATTGAATGCTTATTTGATGAAATATTTTCAAAATTTCTTTCTTCTGTGTTAAATTTTTTGCAAGTTTAATTTGCAAGCAAGGTTAGTAAAATTAATCTGTATCAATTAATATACTGGCAAGTTCTTGGATAACAAATTGCACCTAGATAAAGTTAAACTTAGTACAGGTATTACTGTAATATTCAATAAATGGTTTTCATGAAAGTCTATAAATTTATGTTCACGATTTGTTTACGAAAGTCAAAAATGTGTTGTAATTTTTTTAAATTAAATTTTGTAGGTGGTTAAACAATTTGGTTGAAAAAAATGCCTGGTGTTGTTGAAGATAATGATTTCGTAAGAACTACTGGAGCTCGGAAAAGGTATTTTCATTTACATATTTTTCTTTTAATTAAAAGTTAAGTATTAGGCAAATGTTATTCATATTAGACAAAAATCACTTTTATTAAAATTAGATTTGGTGGGATCTTAATGTAGTTTATGTGTGTAATCATCTCTGTAATGCATTCTGTGATTATTTCTGTAAATGAATAACCCAATACTATTCTCTTGTTTTAAATGTAAGAATTTAAGAAACTTATTAATGCATTTTGCAGTAATAACTTTGGTTTGTTTTTTCTTTTGTTTTATAGGACTTGACATTATATTTATCCCAATTGGGGGAAATAGCTGTCCTACAGTTGCTAAATTTTTGTATCAATCATTTTTGTACTCCTCTTCTAAAGTGTTTTATTAGGCTTATTCTCAAACTGTCTGTGTCAGCTACTGTCTTTGGATGATTTTATAATTCATCTATAAGTCCAACATTTTCAGCACATGTTTAAATTATTTAAGGATTTAAAGAAAATGACAAATTTCTAATTGTGTTTTAAACAAATTTATGAATGTTAGCTATTGTTAATTTTTTGTTTTGAAGTACTGCTTCTTATTACGACATTTATCTTGGTAAAGAAATGAAAGAATTATTTCATGTACTCTAATTTAAAAGATAATTATCTATCTACAAACAGCAAAAATTTAAGTCTATCTATGATCTATTATTTTTAGTATATAATATAATCAAAAATTTGGGAAAAGTTAGAAAAGTCAAGAAATTTTTTTTAAGTTTTGTGACAAATATGAAGTATTTAATTGTTATACTTGTAAATGCTCTTTAAGTTTACTACATAAATGTTGGTTTATTTATAAAGATACTTCTAAAGTCATTCAAAGTTAATGTTTTTTCAATTCCTACTATTAGTTCACACTCTCCCTATATATATCTTGTTCAAATTTTCAATCGTTAATAAAATACTTTTTATTCATCCACTCAAGTTCAAATACATTTTTTTAAACTTAGTGTATGTAGTGGATGACACTTGATGTTAATACAGTTTTTTCAAAAATTAATTCATTAATTAAATTTAATTAATCGATTTTAGTTTTAGACCTAGAGTGTCTCTTGCTCTTGAATAGTAATTTCCCTCTTCTTACTCTGTAAACGGTAGCACTGCAGTAGCGCAGGCTCCTCCCGTCCTGCAGGTTGCGGGATCGAATTCCCAACGTGACAAACTTTTTCTCTCTCTTTCCCCTCCTCCTAATCTCGCACAGTAGGCAAGGTTCTGGCAGGCAATCCTTTTTTTTCAATTCCTACTATTAGTTCACACTCAAATTTTTCTTTGTTGACCTAAGTAGGAATTGACTTTAAAAAATTTTGTTTTTATATTACTTGTTTCTTTTTAATTTCAGGTCTGTTAAAAACCCAATGCATGAAACCCATAAAAATATTTCTGATATGAAAGGTGGATCAAGAAATCGTTACCCTAATGGTTACAACTCAGGTATGTACTCCCATCAAATTTTTGACTTCATGACTTCAGATTGTCTTATATCAGAATAAGTCATAATATAAAGTGGAAATATGTATTAATGCTTTTATTGAAACTTTTTATCATTATTTGACAGTGGGAGAATTTACAAATTTTTAAGTTTTAGTTTTTTAGTGGATGATGAACTTGAAATACAGGAAAGTTAAGTGTTTTATCAAACTGATGATTTATTAATCTAAGTTGTTTTTAGAAATTGCATGCTAGCTTCTAATGCATAATGAAAGACAGAGAATAATTGCTATTGCTATAGAGGAAGCAATGTTATAGCTCAAACACAAAATGTTAAAAATTCACCTTAAATGTAATTATTTTGTGTTCACTAAATCAAACAGTAGATCTGCAATGTCAACTGTTACTATCTTGAGTTAGAAGCTCTGTTTTTTAGCTGGTTGTCAACTAAAACTATTTTAAAAAAGATCAGTCGTTTTGGAAACCCTTTTACCTTTACTTATTTTCAAATAATTTTCTCATCTTTATTACTATAGTTTTACTCATCCTAATATTTTTACCTAATTAATCTTATTTTGCTAATACTTTTTTACCCTTTAGATCAAATGAGTGATATCACTGATGATGGCCCCCGTTATCTGTTAGAGCATCTTGCTACTTTCTCTGTAGGATCCGACTTTGGTAAATAGACATTCTGATTATTTTGAATGAGTTTTTTCTTAGGAGTCTCATCTTATACAAGATGAAGCTCTCAGTTCCTATATCTTTTATTCTATCCTTTTTTAAAAAATTCATTTTTATTGCTCTATTTCTTTTTCTTTAAATTGACATTTTATTATATGTTGCATTTTGAAGGTTTAGTTTCACCTAAAGATGGCCTCCGACGCCTTCTACAGATGGAAAAAACTAGCGGCATTTGGACCCAAAAAATGCAGATGAAACTGGATAAAAATTGGGTCCTTATTTTGGACTACGAAGATGGGGTAAGTTTATAATCCTCTGAGTTTGGGAATTACTGCCATGTGTATGAAAGAGGTTGTTTTATTGTTTGAAGGAACTGATGTTTATTCACTCTCAAAAAATTTTGTTTTTCTCAGTATGTTTAGAAGAAGAGTTTTATTTCAAGATATTGCAATATATTTTTTTACTTGCAATATTGAGTTTATACTATTCAGGAAAATTCCTCAAATCCTTAAAAATGCCTTGTTTTCACTTTTTTTTTTCTTTTCATACCCAGGAAAAGTGTTTAAAGATATTAATTTTTATATTCATAGTCCTTAGGTTTGGTTTTTCCTGTATGACTGGACAATGTATATTATAAATTAAAGTTTGGTTTCATTTTGGGAAAAACCATCTCTTTCAGATTTCATTTTTGCTAAATTATTTAATTTGTGTGTGCTGTACCATAAACATTTTTCTCTGTACTCTGCAATGTGATGTATGGTTTTTCTGTTAATAAAAACTACCAAGGGTTGAAAATTTCTTCAAAATTTTTGTGTCAGTTATTTCTACATAAATTTGTTATACATGAACTTAAGAAGGTTATGCATCAACTTCTTGTTGATTTGAATAGCAACGAATAACGTTGATAAAGATAGTTGAAACGTATAATCCTTTTTCTGTTATTTTTGTGAAATATATCTCAAAAAAGATTAAAAACATAGAAAAAAAGATTTTATAAAATTATAATTTTATAAAATTTTTTAACATTATAAAAGATTTAACTGTTTCATGGGCTTGAATTTTTTTTCTCTGAACTATTGACTTTAACAGGTCCTTAAAGATGCTTAAATGAAACCTAAAAAATTCTATTAATAATTCCTATCTTTTGTTGCTGGTAGTTCTAATTTCTGTGTATTAATAAGGAAAAAAATTAACTTCCCAGCAAAACCTTGAAGAAAATTTATAGCTTTTTTTTTTTTTTTGAGGGTGTGATGCTAAGCTGCAGAGGTAAAATATGTTCCTTTTTTTTCTTTCTCTCTCTGTGTGAAGTATTCTTTTTGAGTATTCAGCATTTGCAAAACTGTTACCCCTGAACTTTTAATCCATAAATGTTTTGCCTTTATTAGTTGTGAATGTCATTTTATATCCCATCTAAACAAACAATGTGTGACAATGCCTTATGCTTTGTCACACATGTTGTATTTTTTTTCTTAATTGAAAAAATCTATTTCTGTGTGTGGGGATAGTATTAGCATGTACGTAAGGACCTGCTATGCTGTCCTGTTAGAGAAATCCTTTCATGAAATAAAAATTAATGCTGAAAGTATATCAAATTGTAATAAGCTTAAATTGACGGATAACAAAATTCTTTTCTTTTCATATTATTTTAGGATGTAGTTGAAAAATTTCCTATGAATCTTATTTCTGATCCTACTGCATACACCAGTGATGATCCTAGAGAACTTTACAACAATATCCTTGTTTTTATTGTTAGAGAGGATGCTAAAAGCAAAAACCCAAACCAGTCTGAAATGCACATATTCCAATGTGCAAGAGTTTATGTGAGTTTTTTTTTTCATATTCCATAAAATATACATTTTATCATTTCTCAGTCATACTGTATCCTTTATATATTAAATACAAGTTTTAGTAACATTTGATAATGTTACTGCTGTGAAAGATTATTGCTAGTTCTTTTTGTTTATTATGTTACTAGCTGAATACCCATGCTTCGCAATGGAGTACATTCAAATTAAATACAATGGTCAATTTATGCAATTAATGCCAAATAAAAAATATATATTTATAATAAATACAACGGCCAATGTGTGCAACTAATTATATATATATATATATATATATATATATATATAAAAATAAATCGTATGTAATATATATATATATATATATATATATATATAAATCGTAACGGATATTTTTATCGACAAAATAATGCAGAAGAAAATATTCAAATTAAATACAACGGTCAATGTATGCAATTAGTTTGTAAGTTTAATATCCATAAAACATACTAATTTGAATTAAATTCTTAAACTTCCATCTTAATTAGTCTAGTGGTTAAATTTTATCTTTTACCATATTTTAATATTTCTTTTCTCCAATTTATTTAGTTGTTATGCATGTGATACAAAATTAATTTAAAGTATCACAAAAAGAAAAGAAACCGCGTGATCAGCATTTAATAAATTAAATTCTAAAAATTTATCTTTAAAAATTCTCCAAATATCAGAAAATGAAGGTAAAGATTCGAAAAAGATTTCATTTTAAAGGAATTTTGATGATCTTTCTCGTGATATAAATTTTATAACCCTCAAATTATTATTTTAAATGCAAACTTGAAAAAAGTTGTAAAAGCAGCTTAAAAATTTAATTTTACAAAATCTTAGAAGAATTTTTCAAAAATCTTTCTTAGTGCACCCCTACACTAGAAGAAGAATCACTGCAAAATTTCAGCCCTGTACGTCCAGCGGTTTGGTCTATGCATTACCTTTCAGTCAGTTACGGAACTGTTTTATATAGATATAGATGAGAGGAAATCGTGATTATTGCTAAAATGCTAAACTTTTAGATTGTAGAGATACCTCAAACTAGGATGCTTTCAAATATTTCCTCTGATTATTTATTTTGGCAATTATTTAAAATAAACGTGTAACACTGGCTAAAACTTGCAACATTTGAATAATATTGGTGTATTTTAGATTTAACTGCATGCAGTTTTTGATTAATTAAAAATTATGAAATTTTTAAAAATTTGTATTTGACATATTTTCAACTGGAGTAAAACTAAGATAGAAATAGTAAAAATGTTTTATAGAGGATACTCACTGAGTGTGTGAAATAATTAATTTTCATTATCTAATATAGACATTTCAAAGTTTAAGGATAAGTATAATTTTTTTATTAATAATATTGCAAAAACAATTATATTTTTGTCAACATTGATTTTTAGGATCATTATATATGATACTGAAAAAGAGTCATGTTGTTTGTCTAAGGTAATATTTACTAGTATAACTAAAATTAAATATTTCAACTGAGCTAGATAAATATAGGAAGAATGTAGACAAAAAAATAAAGAGAAATCAAGCACTTAGCCCTAAGTGCTTGATTTGTTTATTTTTAGTCTACATTTTTCCTATATTTATCTAGCTCTGTTGAAATATTTAATTTGTTATATTTGTCCTTTTTCAATATGAGGATTTGTTGCAACTGCACAATCTTTCATTGAAAAGTTAAAAGTTTTCAACACTAGGGTAGGTTTTCAGTTAATTTGTTTGGCAGTCTATGCCCACTTCATAGGTTTTAATTTGTGTTGAATCGTTTACATTATTGTAATATTTACTAGCATATCCAGTATCAAAATTGTTCCATACAATTTTCAAATTTTTACTGCTGTTAAAAGAGTAAAATTAAGCTGCATATGTACTTTTTAATTTAGCAGCACTTTTTATTTGATGGTTTTAAATGTAACATATGTCCATATATATCTTACATACTAAAGATTTTTGTTTTTAATGTAATTTTTCAAATTGATCTAATATCTGTATAATTATTTATTTGAAGTCTCTGGTTTTCCTTGCATTAATAAGAATTATTTTTGTATGTTAAAAATTTGTTTTGAAAAATAAAATCTGTTCCCCCTTTTTTTTTCTAATAAGATATACATAATTTCCTAGGTGAACCTCATCAGCTGCTTCTGTGGTATATTTCTTTGCTTTTGCCTCTCACTGTTAATGCTTGCTCTTTGCTTTGTAAATAACTTTCTAACAAGAGCATAAGATATGCATATATGTGCATAACTTTAGGCACTTGTTATTTCTCTGTTCTAATGTGCTGCATGGTATGCCTTCAAGCATGATTACTTGACATTTTAAAATATGCGTTTTGGTTTTGTGTCACTATTGGAATGTGTTACTGTATGTCTGTCTTTTTTTTTTTTTAAATAATGAATGTGTTAAATCTGTTTTTAACCTTTGAATACATTTAATAACAAACACCATTGCCTCCACATCCTCATAGTTATTTCCTGTTTTCATTTCCATTTATTATTATTCAACCAGACGTTAAATATTAACATAGTTAATATTAAATAAATTGTAGTTTGATAATTTTTGATGCATGAGATTTATTTGCTATACATTTTTATTCGAATTGTTTTTATTTAAATGATTTCTTTTGTTGAGCTTAGAATCTTAAGATTTTAAACTTTCATGTTTTACATTATTTCATTCTCATATTGAACATACTACTTTATATTACATGCTCTAATATTACATAAAATATTTTTCATTATCATTCATAAATAACCCAATTTTATATCTTAATTGTTGTTTATTTACTAGGCTCAAGATGTTGTAGATGAAATGAAAATGTTCATGTCTGGAAAAGTGAAACCTAGGTAATTGTATTCCTAATCAAAGTTCCTTAATATGAGCTTTGAATATTAAATAGTTGTTACTACTGACTCTTTTCCTGTTTAATAATAATAAAAGAGATATGCATAATCTGTTTGCATGAATTTAGACTCCCACTTAGGTTTCATTTGGGTAATCTAAATGAGGTTAACACCTACTGATATGCTCTAATGTTTCAGCCACTGCTCTGCTTGTGCTTTACATCTGTTATATTCAGAGCTGTGAGGTGACTTCATATGATGCTTTGGTAAAAGTATAATTTGCTCCTTGAGTATCACAAGCAATACATTTTTGTATATAGGATTAAATCTGTTTGTCCTAATTCTTTAATCTCAATATGCATTTTATGGTGTGTAAAATTAAATATTAACTGGAAAAAAAAGGGAAAATTAGACTTTGAAATCAGACATGATTTTAATTTTTTCTCTTCTAAATTTTAAAAAAAAGTTTTGTATATAGAATTCTTATTTACACTAATATTTTCTATTAAATTTTTAAGTTTTCTGAAAGTAACTTTTTTTTATTATGATATGTCCTCTAGAAAAATCTTAAATAAAAAATCAAAGTAATTTTTTTTTCATTTATAATGTTTATATTGATTTAAAATAGAAATATAGGCTGTAATGTTTTTAATCTTAAATTTGGTGACCTATTTTAAACTAGGCAAGTTAGCGGCTCTTTATGTTAGCTCATTGTATTCACAATAAATCAGTTAAATCTGAATGATTATTCTCTTTTATTTGCTGCCAAAATCATCTGATTATATTTTCTGAGTTAATTGCTAAATTATTAATTAATGAAATTTTAAAATATTGAAAAATTTGGCTGCCAGATGTGAATTTGTCTACAAAGCTAATGTATTTACTCCTGTTGACTTTAAATCAACATAAAATTTAAACTTAGAAAAATTTGATCTTAAATTTTTCTTTAAATAGGGAAATATTTCAGACATGTGTTTTTATAAGTTTTGAATGCTGATTATTTTTCTCGGATTAAGTTAATTTCTATCTTTTCGTAGAACTACTGAAAATATCAGACACCTGCCGCCACCACCACACAATCCACCTCCTGAGCCACCTGTTAATGGTACAAACATGAAAGTCAGAGAGCAAGTAGCTATGTTCACTGGCTCAGGTTCTTCATCTTCTGCTATGCGTAAGTTTTTGCTTTGTATTACTGAAATTTATATTTTGTATGACTTTCAATATTATAAAAGTCTTTCTTTAAAATGGAAATATGCCATGTATGAACAAATGTCCATATTGTTTAACATAAATATTCTACATCACGTTAGCAAAGAATTTGATTTTAACTTTCAACTAAGTGAAGACAAATATTCTGCTACTTTTTAATTCTGAATTTGCATTTTATTTTGGCTGATTGGCATTGTATGCTTCATAAAGCTTGCAGAGCATGACTGTCCTATGAATTATCTTCATAGTATTGGACTGGTAGATTCTCCAGTTTGACCTCTATTCAGATTTGCAGCGATGACTGCATCCCAACTGATTTTGTGCCTATAGATTTGTGATGTCATAGATTTTAATTATGCAGAAAAAATTAAGTGTTATAGGTGATTCTAATTTTTTTTGTGCTGCTAGAGATAGACTAATGTCTGGAAGAACCAAGTTTAGAATAGGATTAAAAAAAAAAAGTTTTTTTTTATATACACTTTGCAGTAAATTTATTCTTTGCAATGTAATTCACAAATCTTTGTATGTTGCACAATGTCACAAATCTTTGAATTGTTGCTTTTTCATAGTATTGACTGTTCATGTGTGATATCTTTCTTTTCCTTGGTGCCTTTTGAAAACTGTGATCTAATGAGCCAGTATAAGTACTCTATTAATATATTTTACATTTAAATAGGTTTTAATATAGTGTTTCATTTACATTCTGTCCCAAAACTAATGATGAAAAAAAATTTTAAGTTATCAGTTGTATTCATGCTATATTTAACTAATGCACACAGTATTCTGTTTTTTCAATAAGATTCCATACAAACCCTCTCAAGAAAAAGTTGTCATTTTTTGTGTTATGCTCTTTTTTATGTATGCATTGCAGTTTTTCATTATTTTCTGAATTTTTTACCAAGCCAATCCATAATCTGTTTTTTATTCTTTTCAAAATATTCCATATGAAGTGATGGAAAATTATTTTTGAAGTCAGTTATATGTTTAAGATGGGAAATGGACGGGGAACCATTTCAAACTGGCATAATGTAAAAACTGGGAACCAATATAAAAATAAAGATTTTATTTATTGGCCATGTGTAAAGCTGGATCATAACGATCCATTAAATCAGTGTCTTGTAGAGTTATTCATATCTGGAGAAATGGCTCTTATTTCCATCTAGTTTATTAAAACATCAAAATCTTGGCTAATAATAAGTTACAAAAGTTTGTTCCGAAGAACGTTGATACATTCATGAGAGAGGGGTTCATTATCAAAGTCCAAACGAGACCCCCCGGTCTCTCTGCTCGCGGGTGGCATCTTTTCAAAAGTCCAAATCTAATCTAAGTTATCTCATTACCGTCACCTGTATTTATCCATTCTTCTCTCTCTCTTTCTGGAACCATCTCGACCTTTCCACAGCTCAGGCCCCCATCTTCCGGTTTCCTTTGTGCGTGGACCACCTACAGAGATTCCCACTGTCATTGGCTTTCGCTTTGTGGGATACCGTTAACGGCTTTCACTAACCATTCTAAATGATGTGTCCACATCACCTATTGTTGGTCATTTCCAAAGGTGCATTTCACTTTGTCACCTGTTTGCGTTCTTTTGAGCTTATTGATGGTTCTGTCGCTCACCTTAATTCAGTCCCAATTAAGAATGTTCAACGCAAGTCTGACACCATGTATGATGTTGTTGCAGTGGCTTAGCGATGAGTGGGCAAGGGGGGTCTATCATGCCCCGGGCACCACTCACAGAGGGGCGCCAAATGATCCTTTTAACTAATTCTACATAATATATTACTATATGTTTTACGAGGGAGGGGGCTCCAAAAAGGTATCGTGCCCCGGGCGCCAGTTATGCTCGCTACGTCACTGTGTTGTTGTTAATGTTTTGTTAGAAGTATCTGCAATAGATTCAAATCACTAGTGTCCTAGTAGATGATGAAGCTTTATATGCTAATTTTGTTTTTGTATTTGTATATATACATATATTCTATATTTTTATGATTTAGATCCTCCAGCCCCAAGAGGTCCATCCATCCTTCAGCAGCGCATCGAAAGGGCAGCTGGTTATGCTAGAGAATCTAATGATGAAACCAGTTCAACAACTAGTGATAAATATGAAAGAGAAGTTGTAAGTTCATTTTAACTTTCACACTTACCGTAAAATCTTGAGTATGATACGCACTTTTTTTCACATTTTAGTCTGCAAAAATGAGGGTGCGTATTATACTTGTGTACAAAAAATGTAGTTTTAAACATTGAATAGACAACAACCAATAGATGAACTGTATTCCAGTGAAAGGGATTAAGATTGATAATATGACAGTATTGTTTGTTTTGAATTAAAAATTTACGTTTTTTTTGCTACTGAATTTGATGTTCTCGTTTAGTTTTATTACAAATTTTATTTATGTTAATAAGCATTTGTTCAATTTTAAAATAAAATATTGAAAATTATGGGTGGGTATTTATTGGCGAATTTTAATTTTTTCCGAAAATTTTGAGCAAAATCAAGCACTCATATTATACATGTGTGCGTATTATAGTCAAGATTTTACAGTAATCATATTTAAAAATTCTTCAACATGACATGCAAATTCTGGGACACCTGACTATAACATACAGAATTGTTAGGAAAGTGCGTCATCCGAAGTGTTCTTCCCACTTTTACATGGCCGTAACGTGCGTCTGCAGGAGGGCGTGGCTGGGTTGGCAGTTCACTCTTTGCAAACCGTGTTTGGCAACGGGAAATATGCAGAGTGGATTGGTATAAAAATCCAACTGTTCTATCGCTGAAGCGGACTGCGGCAGACATCAGGCAGTAAATCGCTTGAGCAGCGATGTCGTTTTAAGTTAGGGCAATGTAAAGTTCTATATGCCGATATTTTATTTTTTTTCTGGTGCAGAGCTTATTCCATTAGAATGTTTAACAACTTTTATTCTGAATAAAGGGCTTTTATTCCTTTTTTTTTATAAGTCTCTTACTGCTCAAAGTCCACTGATGACAACAAGAATCATAAAATCCATAATAAAAAATGAGAACAACTAGGTCGTCATTAATATAGATTCCCACAGGGTAGGAAGCATTAGGTAGGATTGTCTTCATGGACAAATCACAGATGCATTTGTAAATTATCTATGTAGTAAGTCACTCCTAATGTTCCCCAAACAGAGATAGAACTATATTAATTAGGTTGAAACTAATTAGTTTTTAAAAAAAATTCAGGAGCACCTGTTGACAAGAGAGGCATGCTGACACTTATAATATTGGGTTGTCTCTCACATGACAATTCTGTGTTGCTAATAATGATCATAGTGCTCCAAACCAACCCACTTGGCAACTCTGTTTTTTCCTTCATACTATGTGAAAATTGGGAGCCTTCACCTTTTCTAATTCAGTCTACATGTGATGCTCTTTAAAATATATCATTTTAAAACAGATATTCCTCGACTTACGACCGAGACATTGGTAGTAAATTGATTTGGTCGTAAGTCAAGTTTCAAACAATTTTTTTTTTTGTATATGTACATACATATATTTTTTACTTTCAGACATACATAATTTAAAATACATTGTACTTTATTTAGAAGGCATAAATTATTCTTCGCCATCACTACTTATGTTAGTACAATCCAGTAGTTCAGAATTTGCAACAGAAGATTCATTGCAAGTTTTTTTAACAAATTTTCCAAGGTAGTTTTTAAGTCATGTTATACATATAAGTATTACTGTGCATTCCAGGAACAATATTTTTGAGAGAAAAAGTAAAAAATAAAATAAAAATTTCGGATGTAAGTGTGAGCAGTCGTAAGTCAAGGAATACCTGTATGCATTTCCGCCATCTTTTTCTATTTAAAAATTTCTCTTGATCTTGTAGTTAAATTTGTCCCCTTGACTGCTTTGTTGAAGGCAAACTTCAGGTGAAACAGTGTGTTGATCAGCTCATATTTGATTCAAGCAAGGCTGAATGAGTGCAAGCATTTAATCTTTACATATGAATGTCATTGATATCTATAAATTCATTATTAGATTCTAAGTTGCTGGCCACAAACTGCTCTAACTACTAAATAGTCAGCTCTTTTCAATAGTTGTTTCTTCTAAGTATAACGCGTTTAACATGGAGTTAATTTTCCTTAACTTTCATTTAGGCAGTGATTTTGAAAACAGAATAATGCAATCATTATTTTGTGAATTGTAAGTAATATGCATTAATTTTGCATTTTCTGTATCTACCTACTGCTTAAATGGAAAGTAAAGAAAAATGAGCTCAGCATTGAATGTGTTAATACAGTGAACTTCCTCTAATCTGGCATACTACAGTCCGGCAAGCTGGATAATCAGCGGACTTAAAAAAAAAAAAAAATTTAATATTGATCGCAAAACATCAATCTTGTCTTCTTCAAGTTTGTTTGCGATGGAAGGCTTGAGGGAAAAACATTGTGCCGGACAGTGTTGAAAAAGTCATGGCTTAAACTTTGGCCTGAAGTAATGGAGATTTGTTTAAGATGGCTTCTCCCAAGACAACCACCCATGGGCGTAGATCAACTGTCTTTCTCAATTATGAATTAAATTTTTGTTAGCCTACAGTGCACTTTTTTGTTTCATTGTCAGTTATTTTAATTTATTATGTAATTTTTTATTCTACTGAAGATGTGTTTTATTATTTGAACACAGTAAAATGTGTGTTTAAATAATAAAACACACGTTTTATTGTCTTTTTTGCTTAATTCATGTTTTTCCCGATATTCATCCTGAAATTCGGAATATTTCATAATCCAGCATGCCTCAAGTCCTGAACATGCCAGATTAGAGGAAGTTTACTGTATTATATGAACTACAAAGTAATATATTTCAAATTTTACTCTCTTGTAGAGACTGACATAGTGCTTAATGTGTTAAGTAATAAGATATTAAAGGAAGCAAAAATTTTATGTTTTAACTTGAAATATCCCTATAGCTTGAGGATATAACAGCATAATGAAATTAAAGTACATTAATTTAGAATTAGATATACAAACATAAAGGAGCATTTTTTTCATTGTATCAGGTGAAAAATTTTACAGCTTTTTGTGGACTTAAACTGACTTGAAAAAGAAAAAAATTTTCTTTGTCATTTTAAAATTTTCTCAAACTTTTCAACTGAAAGATAAATTTTCTTTTGATTTAGACCATTCTGAATCATTGTTTTGATGACATTGAAAGATTTGTAGTAAGGCTTCAACATGCTGCAGCTGCTTTTAAAGAGCTTGAAAGAAGGCAAAAGAGTAGGAAGCACAAGAAAAAAGATATGGGAGGTAAGTTATTGTTTTCTGGTGTGTGTACGACTCCCCCTCCTCCCTTCCCACCCCAAAAAAAAGTTTCTAATATGAAGTGAAAAATGTATTAAATCGTCTTGACTTTTTGTCCTTTTTGTTTGGAAAAAACGGAGAACAATTATTTAAACCTAGAATAAGAATCCAGAATTGCTCAACTAACTGTATAAATTTTTTTTTGAGCAGTTCGCTCTAACACATGCTCAAATTTAAAAAAAATTCAGTTTTTGCCCTGAAGAAGCAGCTCTCATTCCAGTTCTAATAATTGTCAGATATGTATGGGATTAATATGGTTTTAAAAGACCGTAATACTGAAATGATATCAAGAGAAAGTCAAAGTAGTTTCTGATTTGTAGAAGCATCACATCAACATAGCAATTATACAGCTTGTTTTAGAGGTTATTCTTGTAAATTTAAACCATTGTGACTTTTTCATAAAAATGACCTGATGGTTGTCATTTATCTGTAAAATATTTGTCAAAAAATACAATACTTACTGTAAATAACAGAAAATTGTATTATCGTCTGTTAACAATAATTAGATGGCATTAAATACCAAGTATGCGATTAGAATTCTTTGTGCCAGTATTATTTGATATGTAAAATTTTTTGGTTAATTTTTCATTTCAACAATTGGAAGTTTTTATGAATAATTTATTTAAAAAGTTTTTATTTTATTTAGATGGAATGCTAAGCATTCGAGCTAAACCACCTCCAGAAAGAGAATTTGTAGATGTCTTACAAAAATTTAAGTTATCTTTTAATTTATTGGTATGTTTTATTTTCTTTTTCCTAAGTTCACTTTTGTAATATTTATGACTCCGATTCTTATATATATTATTTCTTAATGTTGGAATATTTATCATTCGCTCCAAAAGTTTGATCCATGGACTCTGGTTATTCAAAAGATAATGCAGGTAGAAAGTGCATAGTAAAATTGAAAAAGTAAATTTCAGTCTTTTTTTTCACCAAGAGGCATAAAAACTAGTTGTTGGAACCCCTTGAGTTTAAAAAGTATTTAAAAAAATTGATTTCCCCCCTTTTTTTTTTAAATCTTTCAAAATTTTTTTATGAATTATAAGAGAAAGCCATGTAGGTTTTTTATTTTTTAATAACTTTTCTTCTCACTGCTATGCATGAACCTGTAACTGAATGTTGAATATAAATTGAAATTAACATTGTAACTCTTGATCTGTCACTAGTAAATGAAATAAAAAATTAAGTTTTACTCATATTTACCTACAGTGGCTCCCAAAAGTGTTCGTACACTTATGATTTTCAATGAAATAGGAGTCATCCGTTAATTAAAATTAATATTTCAGAATGGGTATTTAATAATAACATCTATAATCTATTCTTAACAAAACTACATGAAATATTTTAAAAACATAGTAAAATTTAGTTTTTGATTATTGGTTTCTTAAAAATAAACAAAATTTCATCTCACATAAGTCATTGTACACTTGTAAAAAATCTCTACATATTAGCAAATATTCTAATTTTTCGTTAAATTAATATTTAGTAGGATATCCTTTAGTATCCACAACAGCTTTTAAACGTCTGGGAATAGATTGCACTAGTTCTTTTGTAATTTCTGCATCAATGTTCATCCATTCTTCCATCATAATTGTTTTTAGTTCGCTTTTTGTGTGAATGTCGTGTTTCCTTACTCGAACCTTCAGTTCTCTCCAAATATGTTCTATTGGGTTTAAATCTGGCGATTGAGGTGGTGTTTTCAAAACTTAAGGACAATTATAGAGACACCAGAGGCGAATGTTGAGAGCCGTGTGCTTAGGATCATTATCTTGATAAAAAAAAACCAAGTTGTATCCAATACCCAAATTTTGGGCTTATAATTTTAAATTGTCTCTTAAAATATTTATATAAACAGCATGATTCATTATGCCATCAATAAATACCAAATTACCTAGTCCTGATGCTGACGTGCACCCACACACAAAGACACCTCCACTGCCATGCTTAACTGTTTCTACTAAGTTCTTGGGATTAAGTTCCTCATTTTTTTTTCTCCATACAATTATAAGCTCATCAGAACCAAAAATGTTAAACTTGCTTTCATTGGCAAATAAGACATTATTCGAATACGTTTGGGGCTTATTTATCATTGATAGTGCGAAGGAAAGCCTAAGCTTTCTGTTTTTCTCACTCGCAAAAAATTTTCTACGGGCGTAACGCCCATGTAATCCAGCTGCCCTGAGAACTTGTCGAACACTTTCAGGTGAAATTGAAGTAGAAAATGTTTCATTAAATTCTGCAGAAACTTTTACAGCACTCAAACGTGGATTTTTTACAAATTTTCTAATTATAAATCTCTGATCACGTTTTGTTAACTTTGCTGGATGACCTTTTCTTACCTTGTTTTCGAAACGATTTTCTTCTTTAAAGCGTTTTATCACATACTGCACAGTAGAATGGGATAAATTAAGTAATTTAACAATATTCCGAACTGATTTACACTTCTATGATGAAAAATAATCAATTTTCGATTGCTTTTTGTTGTTTCTTTATGACTACGAGCCATTTTTAAATAATAAATAGAATATTACCTAGTTGGCAATAAAAAATTAAAGCCAAACGATATTTTAAATGCCACCACAATTCAAAAATAAAGCGCCAGACGATAATTTTAATTATGAATTTATCCGAAAATATTTCAGTGTACAATGACTTTTGTGAGATAAAGTTTTTGTTACTTTTTGATTACTAGTTTCTTAAAAATAAAGTTTTACTATGTTTTCAAAATATTTCATGTAGTTTTGTTAAGAATAGATTATAGATCTTATTATTAAATACCCATTCTGAAATATTCATTTTTTAATAAATGGATAGACCCCTATTTCATTGAAAATCGTTAGTGTATGAATACTTTTGGGAGCCACTGTATATGATCATTTATTTTTGAAAGACAGATTTAGGTTATGTAAATGAAATTGTTTAATTATAGCCTTTTTTTTTGAGCAATGTCTTATTGTAGTTTATAAATTACATACCAAAAACTCTATAAACTAACTAAAATATAACAAAAAGGAGTCTTAACTTCATTGTTATGGAACTATTGCTTTATATTACTCTTTATATTTATTTTAAAAATCTGAATTACATGTCAGATATTTTGATTTATTTTGTCTTAAAGTTTTTGTTTCTTTTGAAGTTAGTGTGCTACTAAAGTGTGGTTATGATAAAATGTGCAATAAAGTGTTACTGTGACTACTGCAGTGTTAAAGTGTATTTTGAGGTTATGTTTTCTGCATTGATGATTGTAATGTTACAAATGTTTATGTATTAGTACTTCAATTGTGTTCTTTCGGCATAACTCAGGTATACTTCTCTCTTATTTCCAAAATGATTGGTATTAGAAATTCTGTAAGTCATGTGTTATCCTTCGTTATATGGCATTCCTGTCTTACAAAATTTTGTAAATTGTTATATGTTATAGAAAAATATGATAAGGTATACAAGGTACTAATATTCAATTTCATGTAAATATATATATATATATATATATATATATATATATATATATATATATATATAAAAGTAATAAGAATTAGAACTGATTTTAAATTGAATGTTTGATAAAGGAATAAAGGGTCAATTTACAAATTCAGTTAAGAAAGACATTCTATGTATATTGTAAGATTCTTATTTCATCTAAGATGTCTTACGTGGTTATGATAGCACAAAAGTCAATCATGCTGTGAATTATTTGAAAGTGAATACCAAAAGTTTTTCTGCCATTTCAAAGGAAAAGGTTTTTCTTTAGTTTTTCATCTTAAATAAGCATCTTATAATGTATATACAATGTTTTTCTTAGTTGAATTTCCAAATTCACCTCTTTAATTCATTTTATTAAACAAGTATCCAATAAAATAAAATTTCAAATTTTTATTAATTTTTTTTTCAAATTTTCTCACTAGCAATAGAATATTATGGCCTTGTATACTTCATTTTTCTGTTTTCTGATTAGTGTCATTTTGTTTCATTTAGTTAAAAATTATTTTTTTTTACCTTGAATCGATGTTCTGAATTGTAGGCAAAACTGAAAAGCCATATTCACGATCCTAATGCCCCCGAATTAGTGCATTTCCTCTTCACTCCACTTGCGTTGATTGTGGATGCTGCCCGCGATTCCATTCACAGTGCCAATCTAGCGGGCAATGTGGTCAGTCCTCTGCTCACCAGGGATGCCATTGAACTCTTGGCTAACTGTTGTACGTCAAAAGAAACAGACCTATGGCATAGTTTAGGGGATGCTTGGATAATTCCAAGGTAAGATAATGATTGGTTTTGCAATTCTTTAAAACTTTATAGGAACTGTTAAAGTAAAAGGATTTTACAGGTTCAGTAGAAAATTATTCATGTTACCTAAAGCCCTGTTTTAATACTAATGTACAGTGTGTTAATATTTGCATGTTGCTTTGACCCTAAGAACTGTGTAAATCAGTGGTTCCCAACCTACAGTGTTCTGTGAATCTCAGTAGGTCCGCGAGAGCCTTGGGAGTGGTCCGGCACTACATATAAAAAAGTTGCCAAATTAATGGGGATTTTGAAAGCAACTTTCATTGAACTAGATAGGCCGAATATATTCGATGACTATCAGGTGTTCAATTAAAATTTCTTAAAAGTTTAACATAATTATTTTATTATTAGAATGTGATACAAAATAATTTTCATAACCTATTTATGTTTAAATGTGGCAAATGAACTTTCACCAACAATAACCCCCCCGGCAGGTCCCCTCAAGTTGGTGTGTGTGTGGGGGGGGGGTCCACACATGGTTCAATTTCTGGCTTAGTGGTCCGTGGACTTCTACGGGTTGGGAACCAGTGGTGTAAATGAATAAAGATTCACAAAATACAATTTCAAGTCTTAAGTTAATGGGACATCATGAGTTTCAATGCTTGAAAACCATAATGTGTTGTATTATAAATAAGCAAAATATTATATTATTCTTATTTTGCTTTATATTAGTTAAATAGCTGATATACTCTCTATTCAGATAAACAGTGGTATAAATATGCTGTGAAATTATTTGAAATATTTATCATTACTTCATTCTTGTGATAAAGATGTTCTGTAAAAATTCAAACTTTGAACGTGGAATTGGGAACATGTTTTGTGCATAGTTCTGACGTAAAATTTTTTCAAATAAAATCTTTGTATCGCTCTGTACAGATTGATAAGAATGAAGCATATGTTAATATGGGTCATTTCAAACGTGAATATTTTGAGAAAAGGCCTCTTAAGAAAGAGTTACTTTTTGGGAAATTTATTAATATTTCTTAATGTTGTTGTAACAAGGTTTATTGATATTTATGTAAAATATTTTATTTTAATGTTAAATTTATTAAGAGATTTTCTCTTATTAATTTACATTCCTTATTTTTACTAATCTGTTGTGTGAAGTGTACAGTTAAATTTCATTTCTACAATTTTAACAAAATTCATATAGTTTCTGGGGTTTTTTTTTCATAACTTTTATACAGTAAGATTTTCTTGAATGATATTTTAATTGACATATATATCAATATTTCTTACACATAACTCATTTAAAAGATATTTAGTGACAATACATACTGTCCGACCACAGAACGAAGAACCACGGTTGGCATAGTGCCAAGACGATTCTATTCACCTTGTAGGTAAGGCTGCTGAGGAAGGAGGGGGAAAAGTCTCGTATTCTCTCGACATTCTTTAGAATTGGTTACTAACTGCATTTGCTTGCTTTTTCCTCGTCTGTTATTTTGATTATTATATTAAAATTAATGGATCCTTCACCCAACACAACTGCTAGGAATAAACCGTTCCGTAGTGATTGTAAACGTATAATACACAATGTAATTAAATTGTGTGATAAAGAAGCACTAGAAGGAAATGTGAAATGACCGAGATATCAATGTCCAGTGTATAAAGAATACGCAGAGAAGCAAAGGGTGAAGAAACTCCAAAATTTGAATCTCCGAGGAAATGTCAGAAAAAAAGAACCACCGAAAACGTAGCTTTAGATAATTTTGATTGCGATGCAATTCGAAGAACAATTCATGAATTTTATGCTGTCCATAAAATAGTACCAACAATTCAATAGTATCAACAATAGCTCTCATGTTGTTTCATTAGAAAATATGTATTGGAAAAGGGATGGTGTGATTGAATATTTGGTTGATCCTCTGCAAATAGATATTTCAGACACGGACAGTGATTCGGATATTTCATCAGATGAATTTTAGATTTTTCATTGATTTTATTTGATAGTTTTTGATACAAAAATAAAAAAAAATTTTTTACCGATCACTGATGTATTTTTTCTGCAGCTCTTATAAATATCACAGTGAATGTAAATATACCATTTTTTAAATTAATTTAATTTACAATAAAATGCATTTTTTAAATCTAGATTTTTAATTATCATAGAAGACTGAAATTATAAATTTGTATCTCATATTCACACTTCGATTGTTTATAAAATTATGAGAAAGATCTTAAATTCATTTTATATTTTTTATTGCTAATCACAAAAGATTGAAAATTTTGAGTTGTATATCTTAATTATTTCTGCAATATGTAAAACTGTGAATCAAATATATTATTTTTATTGCATTATATATATATATATATATTTATGTTATTACAATATATCACTTAAAAATGGAATTTTTCAAACCCTCATTTTAATATGTTTTTCGGTTTTTATTTATACATTCAATCAAAAGAAAAATTCTGAAAAAGAAAGTTGGTTGAAAACATTCTTTCGCAGTTCTTAAACAAACACATCCGAAAATATCCACTCCTATAACACTCCTATTTTTTAAATAGATTTGCTTCTTTCTTTTCATTATTTTGAAAGTATTATTCACATATTCGATCAAAAATAAAGTTTTAAAAATAACTTTAAATTTGCGGACAAAAAGCAGTCTGAAATACATTCCGTATTTCATAAACAAACACATCCGAAAATATGACGTTTTCCCCTATTTTCTGAGTAGACTAGCTTTTCTCGCGCATGCGTAACAGATTCCAGGGACCTCGCTTCCGTGGTCGGACTGTATGTGGTATTAATTTTTATATTATTGACTAATACTGAATATATTTTATATCAATACCCAAGAAACATTTTTCTTATAACATTTCATTAACATTACTTCAACAAATTGCTTTATTAAATTTCAGGTATTTATTATTTTTACAAATGCATTATAAAAGAGTGGTTTTTGTCTTTTCTTTAGAGAGTCATGGAAAGGTTATGAAAGTAACTATAGACCTGTTTTTGCAAATGGCTGGGCTCCTGAAAATCCTCTCGAAGATGGACCTTTAAGTCATAGGATGCCGAGACAAGAGGTTTGACTTTACTTAAAAATTACTTTACACTAGATGTTGTTTTAATTTTTCTGCACAAGTTTTCTTTTTACTTTGATACGTATTGAAAGATTTTATTTATTTCTTAGGGTTTTCATGTATGAAAGCAAGCTTGTCAATGTTTAATAAATATAAAGTTTATCATAATACTTTGGAAACATTGAAAAATTTTCTAATTCATACATAGGTTACATACAGCACTTTTTCTTTCATATTCGTATATCCACCAAAGCATTTGATTTAAGCACAAATTTGAATTTTAAAAAATCTGAAATTTTGAAGTTCAGAATGTATTCTTTTCTGTAACTTTTTTTAATGCATTCCTATGCACTATAGTGAAAGCATACTAGTTGAAGTGTGTTTTCAATTAAAAGGGATTGATAACTCTGTGAATTTCTATCTTTACATTTCTGTAATACAATTTTTAAAATTCTGAAATTATTGATCAGGATCTTGAAAGAAAAAATTATAACGGAATAAGAATACTTAAGTCTGTCATAAATGTGACATATCTAAGATCTGGTTGCTGGCTATCAAAAGTTTGTAAAAAGTAACAAAGTTGCTGAATGTTGAGTCTATTCTAAATATTCTCTATATTCATAGAAGAAAGATTAAAAAAAAATCTGTTTAGCTTTTAATGCATTTTCTGTATTCTGATAGTTTATTTTTTCTTTCTAAATGTAGCGTCACTTCTTTTTTAAATGTTCATAAAATATTTTTCAATTTTCTTGTCTCATGTTTCAATGTAGAATGATCTGAGAGAGCAAGATTATCAGCGAGTGTTCAGCCATCAAGATCGTGATAGTCGTTATGGTAGCGAATATTTTGGAAGTGAGCGAGGAGAAGATCATGAAAGAAATGAATCACCAGGTGTTGTTCCAGAGCATCCCCATTTGCGGCCTGCTTATGAACGCCCATATGAGCATATGCCTCCAGAACCTAGAAGAGAATTTCTAGACAGGTAATATTTATTTGTAATTGGTCATTGTTTTACTATTCCTTTTTCATATTTTTAATAGTTCTTCCTATTTTTTAATGTGTTGATCACCATACGTTAGTTTAATAAATTCATTCACATTGGAAAAAAAATTGCACTTATACTAGTAAATTGAGGGAGTCCCCATTACTCCTAAATATTAAAAATTTAGGGTCCCATGATCTAATTTCTGGATTTAAAAAAATAATTCGACTCTACAGTCGAACCCTGTTATAACGAACTTCAAGGGACCAAAGGTGATGTTCGCTTTATCCGGTGGTTCGCTAAATCTGAACCTTTAAGAAAAATGCTAGAGTTCACAAAATGTATAACTCATTAGTTGCAATGTGTATTCAATAATGATGTATTAAAAAATGATAGAATCTATTAAAAATGATCATTAATGAATTAAATCGATTACAATAAACTGACACAATACTAATTAAATTACATACATTTAGGTCCCACTATTTTCCTATTGTTTGTTATATACCGGGTTTGCTATAATTGGGTTATACTGTATAACTTTAATAGTATATAATATAGTTAACCTCTAATCTAGTGAGTATGAGCAATGAAGTCTAATAATTTTATAAGTAGTAATTTGCTTTTTCTTTTATTGATACGTTAACAGATGTAGTTTATTAATACATAGTTCACAGCATACATCAATTTTCATATCATATACCATATTTTTATATTGTGCATATTTGAGATCATATATTATGGTATTATTATCATATATTAATATTTTGTATTTAATTGTGTGTCACATTTTTAAAATATGCACATACTTTCTTTTTCTGTTTGCTTCCATCATGCAATTATAGTAAAACAATTTATGTGTAAACTAAAGTATTATTAATAAACAAAACATCTTGTGAAAGTTATTTTATCAATGTGTATGTTTTGCAGAGGAAATGCCATGTCTCCCGAATCAGATTTTCATGATCCAAGAGATCGTGACATGAGATCAGAATTTAGCTCCGATTCCATTGAACACTCTGATCTCCCTCTGAGCCCCGAGCGGCAATTTGACCGTGCACAGTTACAGTGGCTGGATGACCTGAAAAACAGGAGAGCCAAAATTGTCCAGGTTGTTTATCCCAGAACTGCCAATAATGAGAAAGAGTTGACTGTAATCAGAGGAGAAATCTTAGAGGTATTAGGTCTTTTCTTCTTTAGTTTTATAGGAATACTAGTCATGTGATGTCGAATCATTAAACATATAAATTGAAGCCTACAGTTCATAGGGTTTCTTTAGGAAAATTTAAGGTGCTTAACCAGTCGATACTTGGTGTTCAGTTTCAATGTGAATCTTTGGGGATTTTCTTCTCTAAGTATTTTTCTTAACACAGATTAGCAAATGCAAAATTTTTTTATTTATTTTTTGAGGGTGTATGAAGCTAGACATTTAAATAGGAGTGCATAGTTTTTTAGATTTAGAACTTTTGGTATTTAATTTATTACAGAGCAATAAATCTGTTTTCAGATGCAAAGATCAGAATTAGAAATATGCATTTACAAATCTCCAATTAGAAAAATGCTGAGAGAAAAATTCCCCTTTTCGTAGTATTAAAATTTCAGATTTGTGATGTGAACTGATGTGTGTATTGCATGTATTTCTCTTAAAATCAAACCGGAAATTGAGTGTATTTAACTGTTAATGACAGTGAAATAGTTATGTTTCTCTTTTTCTTGTTGTTTTAATGTGTTGTATTTTTAACTTGACTCCTTGCATGAACAGGGCGATTTTAAGAGTTAATGTGTGTTAATATGGCTCTTTAGATATATTTTTGTGTTGTCCAACAGTATCCTTAATTTGCTTTTCATCTTTTTAGGTGATTGATGATAGTCGTAAATGGTGGAAAGCTCGAAATATGCGAGGCCAAATCGCTCATGTTCCTCATACCATTGTCACCCCTTATCCTTCTATGGAAGATGAAATATTCAATAATCCTGTCTATGGGTCTAGAGGAAGCAGAGAAAATTACTACAGCACTGTATGCATTTTTAATTATATCCTCGGATACTTTATCTTTTCTTAAAAATATAAAGGAATACATTTACTTGGTGATCATCAAGTAGATTACGATCGACAATGATATTTTCCTATGTGCATCATTTTCACTAACTTAAAATCTCTTACCCACTATGATACAATTTTGTTATTCTTCTTGGCATGTTCAGTTTGCTCTTTGTATCACAGTCTGTGAAAGCTTAGCATTGTCTCATGATGGATGACTAATGTTGTTAAATAATTTTATGTATTAAATTTCACATGTTAAGACAGCAAAATTTCTCAAATCAAAGTTTTGCCCTTACTGTTATAAAGAATAAAGGAGACATCTCTTGCATAGTTAAATAATTTTATGCATTTAATTTCTTTCGTGCTAACAGCACAACACAGAGAAGAAATCAAAGCTTTGCATTAACTATTTTTTTAAAAGTAGGATCTCCTGCATATTGAAATAGCTTTACTTCTTAAATTTCACTTGCTAAGCACAACCCCAATGGAGAAATTTTATTTTGCTATTACTGTTACAAAAGCCAATGGAGGGGGGGGGGATCTCTTTCATAGTTAAATAATTTTAAATATTTAGTTTCACATGTTAAGACAGCCCAGAAAAGAAATCAAAGTTTATCACTATCAAGTTTTAAAAGCCCTTAGGTTTTAACAAATTTTTGGATCTTTTTAACAACTTTTCTTAAGAGTGTAAAAAAATTGCATGGCCAAAAAACATTCTTCAAAATACTTTCATATTTTTAAAAAAATATTTTTTACAAAGTCTTAAAGTACTTTCTATAAATAAATATTTGACCTTTATTTTATTTATTGATTTAGCATTTTCGTTTATTGAGATAGTGCACCAGTTGACATCACTGATCTATTTTGCTCATAATATATTTCAAAAATTCTTTATTTTCTCATATGAAGATACACTTGAAAAAGGAACACAATTTAAAAAAATTTCTTTAGTTAAATTTTTTACATGGCATTAAATCATTGATGTCTGTCTCTAAGAAATTAAAATTTTTATTTAACTGAATTTTTTTCAGAAAAAAAGGCTTTTAAAAAAACATGCGTGCATTTAAAGATCTATTTTTGAATGCAGAAAACATAACTTAAAAATGTACATTTACTAATTGCATTTAAAAAAAATTAGGGAGACTAAAATTCCCCTCTAATCATCAGGATTTAAGTTTTTTGAGCTTTCTGGATGTTCCGAATTAGGTCATTATTTAAAGACAAGTTGCTGTATTCTTTGGTAATGATGCAAACAATTATTCTATATTTAAATATGTGCATAGTCACACCAGATCTTCATTAAAATGTCGGATGTGGATTGTATAAAGGTACAATATATTGTCTTCATAATTAAAGGCGTGCTGTAATGACAATGTTCTTCTCTGTCTCTCCTTTGAGCTGTTACTTAACACGTTCGCTGCCACTAAAATTGGCATTTCCATTCTCAGATGCCGACGTTTCTATGGTGTCCACCGCAACATCACTATCTCCTTCCGATTCGCTTGTAGAATCCCAACCGTAATTTTCATCATCTGTGCTGTCATAATCTGAAAGATCACTCTTTTCTAATATTTCGGCATCAGTCAATTTTTTATTTACTTTCCTTTTCTTGGACTGTGAAGGTCCTGCCATACTTGTACTGTCTGCCATTTTTAAAAATGCACATTAAAAATTGAAACACAAAATTTGAAAACCACGCATGTAAAATATAAAAATGCTTCACTAACATGCCTCAACAGGATCTTCGTTCAAACTCCAAGACTGCACTAAATATAGAGCAAATAGCTTATCCTAGTCGACCGACGCACCAGAGCGTCGCTGGCATGGGAGGTAGTACCATGCTGACGCACTAGAGCGTAAGTGGCAGCGAACATGTTAACATGTTCGCTGCTACTGATGCTTGAAACCCCTGATTTTGGATTGGGTATACCAGAGTTGAACTGACCCTTGAAGTGCTTAGACATGAAAGGGCGCCTGTGTTGACTCACCAAGCTGTCTGTGTTTATTGGAGGTTATCTCCAGTGTGGACTAATCATGCTGCCCAATTTATTTTCAGTAGCAATCTAGAATGACAAAACCAATGTCACGGTTTGTGGTTTAAAGTCCTTCCATGTAAAATTACCTTGAATGTTGTAAAGACTGTAAATAATTAGGACTTTCTTGGTCATTTACTTACTTGAGTGCATTACATTTGTTTACTTTTTTTAGAGGTGAATGTGAATCTCACAAGTGCCTCCAGAAAGATCAAAGTAATTATAAATATGAAATTTAAATCATAAACCAGATTGTCTCTAGCAAGAAACTGAACAGATCAACATGCGGACACCAAAGATAACATAAAAATACTTGGACAGCTTGGTGTGATTATATGGGGCCCCTTTCATATCTGAACTCTTTGTTGTTAAGTTCAACTGTGGACTACTACCACACTCTATTTCCGTCTGGGGTTCAGGGTTTTGAGCACAGTTGTGCCAAGAGAAGTACCAAGCCACCCCCTTCTAAGTAGTGGGTCAAAAGAGAGAGATGTATAGTTGTTACAGCGCTCTACATTTATGAATACCTATTCATTTTGTTGGCTGTTATTGGAAAAACCCAGCGTTTTTCATGATGCATTGAAAATTAGGCAAAATTTTGTTTTTGGCAGTGCCATATTTGCATATTCACTGCAGTACTGCCTTTCTTGTTTTCATCTTACTGTGGGCACTGTTCGGAGTATATAAAAGAATGGTTTTGTGAACCTCTTGTGGGAAGCATGTGAGTGACTGGGCTTACCTGCTTTGGTATTTTTATATTCGACATTTACTTTTGCCATGTTTAAGTTTGTTCATAATGAATGAATAAATTTTTGTCTTGTTTTGTGGAAAAATGATTTTTTTTGGCTGCATCCACATATCTTCAACACATTTGAAGGGGTTAAAAATTGTGACTATATTACAGGAGGGTTCTCTACTTAAAGACCAATATCCTGGTGAAGGCACGACTCGGTCTCAAGAAACATCCCGCTCTCCTTCATCTGGAATGTCCCGTCCTGCTCCTGCCGACTGGATCCGTCGTGAGCGCCAGGGTAAGAAGGGCGAATTCCGCTACTTTTGAATCCTTGCTACAGCTCATTCACAAATTGTCACAGACCCTGCCGCATCAGTGTGTGATTGTACTATAATGTGTGCTCTTACTAATATCCCAAGAGAATCCCTCTGTGCAATAACAGTGTGTTGTGTTATGTGTTATTTGTTTGCAGCAAGTGCTCACTCTTGGACTACAAATCTCATTGAGCTGGACCTCAATGATGCAATTGCCTTTTAGGACTTGCAAAGATTAAAAGTGCAATGCTATAGATGTCAAAAAGTGGAACTCTCCAACCACACTCTACTAATCTTGGAAGTCACATTGGAGATATGTCCTTATGTGTCTTGGAAAACTGGTTAACAAAAAAGGATAAATATATCCTTGTCATTAATTTTCGATTGAGGGCTATTATTGAAAAATCTGTAATTAAATTCACTTGCAATAATTAAAAAAGCAGAAAGTTAAATCCCATAATTTGTGTTTCATATAAAATAGTGAAAGTGTTGGAGTTTATAGTCAGAGGAGCTTTGAGTTAGTAGGCCTAATTGAGTTATTTTAAAATTGTTAAAATTCATTTAAGGTTCTTTATGTAAAAATTTAAGTTTTTTAACTGGTAAAAATTTAATCCAGTGAAAAGTAAGAGGAAAAAATAGTCACTGCAGTTACTGAAAGAACAGTCTAGGAATAAAATTGATGGAATTGACTATTTTTAAAAGCATATTGAAAGAATTTTTTTTACCCGTAAATAATAGGATGGAAAAAAATTTATTAGTATATTTAACATGAGTCTCTTGAAAATTTCTGATAAGTACCTGCAAAGTGATATTATACTACTTTATTTGTAGTAGAAATTTATGAAATTTATTTCTGTGCCTATATAATTTTAAGACATACAAAGATGTTTGTAGTTTTGGACTAATGACTAAATGCCACCTTTAAAGATAAAGGTATGTGGAATTTGGTGTTCTACAGTGCTAAAAAAGTCTTTGTTCATTTTACTTTCTGGCACTGTGAGCATAGAAGGAATTTATAACCTTAATATTTATTATGCTATTGGGACTTTTCTGTGTAGTGCTATTAATTTTAATTAGGAATCTGTCTGATTATTTTATCATTAACAGGAATAATTAGGGTAACATAAGGATAATTTCTCTAAGAATTCTCATACATGCTCAGTTGGGATGATGAATAATAATAAATTGTCATAGGAATTTGTCACATTTTACATAATTCAACACTTTATGTAATAAATCATGTTTGTATACGATTTCATGATTCATCTTTTAAAAAATACAATGTATATTATGTTCTGAAGTGCACTGAATGAAAATCATTTTGCTTTTGCTTTCATGGCAATTTGTATATTGTGTATGTCTGTGCCTTTTCCCCTGCTTTTGTATGTATTGTGGCCTTATCGTGCGAAAAAGTGGTTTTTTTTAGTTTATGTGCTGAAAATTGTTTCCCAGCTTGAAGTACTAAAATCAGACATTTAAACTATTTATTTTGTTTCATTTAAGTAACATTTTAACTGTTTTGAGAAGGATTTTATCCCAAACTTAACTATTAATATAATTTATTAATTTTAAAATTACTAGAACTATATATTCTTTAATGGATATTTTATTAAGTATAATAACGATTTGGTGGGAAGCTCACATTTTACTTTTAGGATTAATGATTCTTATTAATGTGGTTATTTGAAGGAGAAAAAAAATGTTTTTGTTCGTACAAAGTTTAACTGATTTACAGTGAATATTATTGTTGCTGAAATATTAATTTGTCTTTAGTCTAGTGTTTTCATTTCTGTGTGAAATTGTTTCGTAATATTAATGTAAAGACTTGCTCCTAATGACTTCTCAGTTTTTGATTTTTCATTTATAATAAATATCTCAAGATTATGATACTCGGTATACTTTCTAGAGTATAACAGATCGTCATTTTTGCGTTTAAATTTCAGCTATCCAACAATTCATTAGCTTGTCCGTCCATATTGATTTTGTAATTAACACTTATTAAATAAATATATTTCCTTACAGTTGTACTTTTTATTTCTTTTGTCAATAAACATCACCAAATCATGTAGACATTTTTATAAAATATTTTAAAAGAAATGTCTTTTCTTTATTGTGTAAAATGAAATACAGTGAAATCCGGTTAATTGGATCACCAGTTAATCAGACCAGCTTCTTAATCTGACCGAATCCTAAAGAACCGAAACAAATACTATTTCATAAGCCTAATAGGGTATGTTCGTGTAATCGGACCAGCTGGTTATTAGGACCAAAATGATCGGGTCCCGATGCAGTCCGATTAACTGGAATTGACTGTATTTCTCGACTGTGTTTGTACTACTGTGTGTTTGCATATGAGTGAAAGCATTAAAAATTATGTGGGAATTTTAAAAATATTTATTGAAAATTTTGAAAAGTTTTCTGTAAAAGTTTTTCTTTGGTTTTTAAATGAAAGCTCTATTTCTTGGTCCATGTTTCAAGACGGGCTAGATAAGTGACTAACTTACTTGTTGCAAGCCTTTAAGGGGTGTAGACCGATGGGAAGTTGGATGCTTGAGTAGGAGGGAGTAAGTCAGTCACTCACCTGTCTTGAGAAACGACCAAGGAGTGTAATATGTGCACAAGTCTATGGGTCTCAAAGTTTAATTCGACTGTACTAGAAACGGGGATGTATTTATCTTGTCCTCCTATTTGCATAATTGATCTAAAGCTAAATTTACCTAAATTTTCACAAGTAAGATATAAACCTCGGGTCCACTGATATTCAAATAAGATGGCTGAAAAAATTCAGCCTTTTGTTTTAACACTTTTAGAAAAGTTGAACAATGCATCCGTTGACATCACAGAGCTTCATTCTTGATGTTAAGCTGTGGGGAATTTTTCTGTTGGTATTTGCGTCATCCCAGATAAGCAAATGCATGCTTCTGATTTTCAAAATCTTTTTTTATATTTTTGAAATTGTTTTAAAATTTTGTACCAGTAAACATCAGTCATTGAATCCCCTATTAAGTATTAACTACTAAAGAATTTTAAAAATTCAAAACTGACCTCTTTATTTAAACGTGTATCTTCATATGTAAAAAAAAACAAAAGTTAAAAAATGTGCATTTTTTAAATCTGTGATTAGAAAAACATTGAAAGAAAAATTTTCCATAGCTTGGTGAATCGCAAGGTAAAGTAGACCTTTAAATGCATGCTTTTGATTTTTAAAATCTTTTTTTATATTTTTGAAATTACACTTGACGGCACATCAAATACAATTGATGTGCCGTCTCAAATATTGATATACGAACTAAATTAGCATAAATGTGTATTTGTGTTAGTGTTATGTAAAAGAAGTTTGAATTTAAGAGATGTATGTTCAGTTAAAATTGTCTAAGAACTTCATATTAATATCCCAATTTAAATATTTTTTTTTTCTCCATTTCTGACCACACTCATACAAGACTTATAATTTAGATCCTCACAAAAAATATTTGGAAAGTGTGTTATAGAGATGGTTAAAAACAATCTCGCACATGCGGTGCCAGCTGTGATTTCATCAAAGATTTTCTGAAATTGGTTTTTGAATGAAAGGAAACAAGAAATTTTCTCTTTTAAATGAACTGAAATATAATTTTTTTTTAAATTTTGAGATTACCAGGTACCCAAAACAGCTTATGCGCAAACATATGTCCTCTAGAGGCATTGTTAAAAAATAACATATTTGCAAGTCTTATAAACATCTGTCGTACACAAGTATTGTACTAACAATGGGGGAACTGAGAGATGCATGGGTTGTCAGTATCCACACTAAGTAATAAGCAAACTTTGTAAACTTAGGTTTTCTCAAACTTTCGGAGTGGGTCTTCTTTATCCGTGAATTTTGGCTATGCAACTTAGCCATCAAAGTTAATATATATAAATATAAATATATATATATATTGCACCTGGGCAAGAAAAGTGACAAAACTCAAATGGCAACTTTGAAGTTGTCACTTTTCTTGCTGTGGTGCTATAAATATGTGTGTATGTATACACTATATACCAATAAGTATTTGGACATTTGTGATAGAAAAGAAAAACGAAATTTGTTCATATTCAATAGTTAGTAGAGCCTCCACGAGAGGCAATTACAGCCTCAACCCTCCAGGGCATGCTCTCCACAAGTCCTTTTAAGACTGCTAGTGGTAATTTCTTCCTCTGGGCTTGGAGAAGACATGTAAGTTTCTAAACCGATTTTGCACGGTTGTTGCACCCCTTAATCCAGCGATCCATCTCGTCCCAGAGGTTCTCGATAAGGTTCAGGTCTGGGCTGGGGGCAGGCCAGTCCATTTGGTTAACCCAATTGTCACCATGCCAATCCATCGTGGACCTCGCAACATGACAAGTGGCATCGTTGTCCTGGAAGTAATATCGTTCCAACCCGTAAAACTGCCACAACGTAAGAAGCACACTGTCATCCAAAATAGTGCAGTAGGCGACGGCGTTGAGCTTACCATGAATTGGGACCAAGGGTCCCAGTCCATACCAAGAGAAACACCCTCAGACCATAATTCCACCTCCGCCGAACTTTACTTAGACACAATGCATTCTAGCAGGAGGCGTTCTACAGGCAGACGCCAGACCAGACCCTGCCATCCGGACGGTAGAGTGTGAACCTTGATTCGTCGCTCCAGAGAACCAGTTTCCACTGCTCTACAGTCCACTTTCAACGTGATTTGCACGACATTAACCGAGCAGCGCGGTTGGACTTTGTGATCAAAGGCTTATGGACGGCAGCACAACAATGAAAACCGAGCAGGTATGCTTCCTTACGCATGGCCTTCATCGAAACACAGTCCCGGATGCCTGTTGAAACTCCTGGAGTATGTGGGCCATCGGTTGCGTGCGGTTCTTCGGAATTTCTCTGGACAGCATCCGTCGATCTCTATCTCCCAGTTTCGTGGGTCTGCCGACTCGGGGCACATTCCTACAATCACCGCTCACCTTCCACTTATGAATCATATAAGCCACTGTCTATTTTGGGTAATTCAGCTCGCTAGATATGTCCCATAAGTATCGGCCATTTCTGTGATACCCGACGATTACACCTTTCTCGAAATCAGATAACTCTGCACTTCGTGGCATCTTGCATGCGACTAATGACGATGCTGTTTCCTACACGATATTTAACGGCGGAGGGCGTGACGTATATCAGGACCGCAGATATCGTCCTTAGTATGAGTGTCCAAATACTTATTGGTAGTGTGTGTGTGTGTATATGTATATATATATATATATATGTATGTATACACACATACATACAGAGTATGTTTATTCATGTGTAAATATGCATGAGTCAATATTCATATGTCCAGGAGCTTGGAGTAGAAAGGATGAATATGAAATTCATGGTGTTGGGAAATCTCGTTTTAAGTTTGCTCTGAGGATAAAACGGGCGAATAGTGATTTCAGTATTAAAAATCTTAAATTCGGTGTAAAATATTTTATACCTTTATCACTAGGTAACTTTCATTAATTAATATTTAACGAAAAAAAGTTTTGTGTGTGTATATGTGCGAGTATCTGTAAATGTGTGCATGTAATATTTGTGTGTATGTATATATGTGAGTGTAAATGTAAATATCACTTTAAGGATGTGCTATCTTTAAAACTGCATAAACTTCCTAAAATGTATACATGTAATAACGGCAGGACCGCATTATCGAAATGGAGCCAATTGCTGCATTGAAAAACACAAAATATTTGTAAACGTGCTGCAGAAGTATTGCGCTCAAAAACATCAATAAATGATCGCTTCCAAATTCAGCGCCTTTCAATCGCGTGCTCCAGTTGGCAAGTACCTTGACAATTATGAAGGAGAAATTGCTGCAGTCCCTATGGCATTGGAAGATATTAAGGATACTAAAGTGATTTTTGTCGACTCGCGGCTAGTTATGACTTCTTATTAGGATGAAAATATAAATTCTTGCAAGCCAAAATTAACCTACTGATAAAAAAACGGTAAACACAATGTTCTCCGGTGGATACCGAGCCATTGCGGTATCCCTGGGAATGACGAGCTGGCTGACGTGGCAAAAGAGGGGAGTAAAGTTTTCTCAACCTGATTTATCTCTCCTGCTTCGTAATACCAAGGGATTGATACTTCAATCTCTGTTCTCACTTTACTGCAAGAGCTCTCAATATACCATGATATCCATCTGCAGTGGATCCCATCGCATATTGGTCTCAGCGGCAACGAAGCGGCTGATACCCTGGTTAAGGAGGGAACTACAATGGATTTGAATGCTAACATTTTAACTTTTTTGGAGATCTGCTCAAGAGTTAAATCCGACATCGCCCTGTCATGGCAATCTCCTCCAGCTCATGACTGGTATTGTGGCAGACAACCGCGAGGAGCTATGGCTTTTGTGGGCAATCGTGCTCAGCCGACTGTCTTGTCAAGACTCCTAAGTGGTCACTTGAAGTGCCTTAAATTTGATCAAGGCATTAAGATCTTCCCCATTTGTGGAAAATGTAACATCAATCATTCCACCCCTAACCATCTTCTTTCTTGCTTGGAGCTTGAAAAGGAGGATTTGACGCAGAATCCCCTCCTTGTCTTGGATTTTTTAAATGTTTTCGGTCTCATGGATCTGGTCTAGCCTATCGGCTAGATTAGATAGGATTAGTAACAACAACAAGAGATTGATTTATAATGCAATTAAAAAACGAAGACAGCTGAAATATATATATAAGGCTTGGATATCTCCCTAGAACCATTGAAGATGTGAATAAAATCCAACCTAGATTTTGTCCGTTTTTAGTGAGCGAACTAGTGACACTTCCTTCGGATCATCTTTATCACACTTTTTGAAACCGACTTCATTTTGGGCTGCCCGTCGCTGTAGGGTCCAGAGACTAGACGGGCGTAGGATTTTAAAATAGATGTTTCTAAACAATTGAGGGCCGAATCGTATTTTCATTAATTTTCTACCCCGGATTGGTCATTATATTTGTGGCCGACCTTTTTATTGTTGTGAAAAAGTCCAATTATTCATTCAAATTACAATATTTTGTCGTGAACTGTGTTGAATGATGAATGTTTTAGACCAGTCATTAGTCATGATTGTGATTTAATTTGAGGTCTGTCTGTAGCTCATTATCCCTGAATCATGAATGGCATTAAGTCACGAAATTATAAAGACAGAAAGAAGTTGACCTTTCGGACTAATCTCGAATAACCTTTCGTCTCAAGACACAAGGATGATAGAATGATTTCTGGTAGAAAGCTGAAATTGAATGACTCATTAGCTGAGCTTCAATTTCCATCTTGCATTAGTAGAATCTTCGTGCGTGAAAATAAAGTCACAAAACGCTGTATAATTTTTAAGCTAACTTAATTATAAATTTGCTGCATGCTTATTGAATTTGGGCTTCTTAGTTTCATTTATGTTCACTTTTGGAAACAATTGTAAAATGTTTGGGCAAAAGGGCCTTGCCTCATGCATCGGATTACTGTCAGGTCACAGTTTTTAGTGGTAAATATTCGGTAATGAGTCTTTGATGCTATTTTTGTCGATCGAATTTTAGTTTTTTTTTTGTTAGTGTGTTCTTTCGATATGAATATTGAGCAAAGTCTATTGATTAACGCACTATTCAGTTCGCTGAGCAAAATAAATTGGATTATTTGCGGGTTGAATAGAGATTTTACTGTCCAAATGCTTTTGCAAAGCGTAGACGAATATGCGACTGATGTTTTGTACCAATTTTGACATGTAAATGGGGAAGTTTGATATTGGTACATGTTTGTACAAGGTAGTGTGGCGCAAAGTTAAATGGAGATTGTGCGTTAGACGAGATTTACGTGTAAGTTGTTGAAGACTATTTCGCTATAGTACAGAACAGTTGAAGGAATTCGCAGGTTTACGTCTACATGTCAGTATCTATGATATATTGCTAACTTTTAATGTTATCGATTTTTCTTTTCACAGCTACAGCTACGAAAAAATCTCTCCTTTCTTACAACCTTCTTAAGATCAATGAATTGCCCTTTAAAGTGGAAATATTCCTGGCGATATGAAATTGTAAAAGACTTATTATGTAAGATTAATTTTACAGTTGTTACGATTTTAAATTGTGAAAGACATTGATATGGACTGGTTTTAATACAGGGTGATCCAGTATTACGATTTTCCTTCCGACATCTCTGTTAAAAGTATCCCCTATCTAGGTGAAATAAAATGCCGTTCAAGCAGAAATATTCCTGCCGAGATAAAATTGTTAAAAACTGATAAATTTATTTGTGAAAGACTGGTTTTAATTTTAGGGAGAGATAGTTCTAGGGTTTGGGATCCCTGTCTGTTATCTTGCATTTTTCCACGGTCATATTGACAAGCAATCACCCAGTGGCGTAGCGAGCATAACTGGCGCCCGGGGCACGATACCTTTGTGGCGCCTCCCCCGAAAAACATATAGTAATATAATATATAGATCTTAATTGGCGCCCCTCTGCGAGTGTCGCCCGGGGCATGATAGACCCCCTTGCCCCCCCCCTCGCTACGCCACTGCAATCACCACGCCTAAAGTGGCTCCGGACCAACCAACCTAAAGTAAACTCGCCAGATGGCTAGATACCAGAGACTATGAGCTGCAGTCCCACTGTTGTCATGGGTGTTTGCAGCCGTTCAGAATCGGTTTTATAATGTATGTAGTTAGAGGTAAATTGAGTGCTCCAAATCAACCGTGCATTGTCAGAGATAAAGGTTAGAAATCCAAATGAGTGCCGACATCCTTCGCAAACTAAGGAACATTTGTTTTGTTTGATATGTTACCGGCAAAGTATGAAACGCCGGCATTGTATATAATGCCGGACGTTTTTGGGCAAAGTATAAAATAAGAGAATTATTACATACTTTCCCTAGGCATTGTATATAATACCTAGGCATTCTATAGAATGACAAATGCTATTTAGGCAAAGTATGAAAAAAGGTTCTGATAAGACTATTATATAAATGACGTGCATTCCTCAAAAATACAAATGTTGTTCTGAAAAAATGAGTGCCATTAAAAAAAAAATTATTCAAAATACGTAAAGAAAAGTGAAAGTTGTACAAAATAAAATTTGCCTTTCTTATTAAGGGAAACAAAATTTTCATATAAAAAATAAGAAATTAAAATTAACCTACATGTTGAAACATGGTAGACTTGAATGACATTTTAAATCACATTTCATTACATTTTTCACGCAAAGACATTTCATATTTTGGCACTTTATTTTACACATACATTTGACGAATCCTTGGCCGCTTCCACTAGACTGAACAATTGCAACTGACCAGAGAGGAATTTCGTGGTCAGGAATATCTTCAATTCTAAGCAAGTTCTTAGGGCATAGAGTGAATTGTGATCTCGCATATAGTTGTTTGAAAATTCCCTCAGAAGGTCCAAGTCGGTAGAAACCATCCTCTGTCACACTCATTACAACTGCCAATATATTGCGCGAATCACCTCGCCCCTTGTCGACGTCAGGAATAGGAACTCGCACAGTAGTTCCCAAAAAAGCAGTAGGACAATTTTTTTTCCGAATTCATTTTCATTTTTTGGCTTGTATTTACAGATTGATTTTAGAATTTATTTTACCTTCAATAGAATTTTTAGTTTTGAAACAAAAGGTGCACAAAATATCCATTTCATCATCTTTGCTAGCATGGCCACAGAAGGTATGAATTTTTTGACGACACTTTTTGCATGCAAGTGCATCACTCGTTTCTTTTAAACACACACAACGGGTATCAGAAAAGGAAATCTTTTTGGTAAGCATGTCTTCATCATCTTGGTTTAATCCACTATCGACTATAATCTCATGCTTGTTTTTTGAAACAGGCTCTTTTTCTTGCATAATCTGATTAGTTTCACCTTTTTCCATTGTTCGGACGATTTCTATTACTTTTCTAGCTGCTCCTCTGTATTTGTCTTTTAAAACATCTTCGGGTAGAAAAGACGTTGTAAGCCCTACTTTAGGTTTGCAGCCAAAGAGAGCTTCGTATGGTGTTCTTTTGATCCCAGAATAAGCTCTATTTTTCATAAATTGAACGAAACGCAGTCCTTCACTCCAGCGGTCAGATTTGTTGTCCTGCATCTAAGTACAGAGCATATTTTCGATATCTTGATTAGCTCTTTCGATACTACCCTGGCTTTGTGGCGAGGCTTCCCATGGACGATCTTCAGTGCTGGCCAAAACTCCTTCAAGCTGGTCACCACATTATTGACAAATTACCTACCATTGTTAGACTGTAATATAGATGGCGCTCCAAGCACCGAGAATATGTCCACTAGGTTGTAGGCTACTTCTTCAGCTCTCTTTGACGTTAGAGACTTGAGAATCACAAATTTTGTGAGATGATCTTCGAACACCATAATAAATTTGTATTCTTTATCTGGCTGAGACTGAAAGTGAATAAGATCTACCTGATAACGGGAATTAAATTCGGAAAATATCATAGGTTTCACAACAATGCCTTTTTTTTTTTGCAAGGTTCACAAAGGTGGATGTACAGTTCAATATCATGACGTGTAACGTTTTTGTTTTTGGTTGAAAGTTCTTTCAACATTCTATCACGTCCTCCGTGTCCAATAGCCAAATGATCTTCATGAAGTATACGAGAGATAACTCAGAGTCCGTGACGTAATACTGTATAGTACTGACGCCTTCTTTAACAGGATAAATGAGTTTACTTTTGTTTTCCACAATCATCGCATCATAGCGATTCAGCCACCAATAGTCCCTGGGTTCCTTCTTAGTAGTCATTTTGGCTTTTTGTGCATCATTTATTAACTTCTGGTAAGTAGTTTCGGTTAAGAAAGGACTGTTTTTTACAGCATTAGCGCCCTTTACAAGTACGTTTTTTCGCGAGTGCTTGGAGCGTACGGGATTGCGCGCGGGAAAACTTGCAGTACGCTCCAAAGCAGCTTTCCCTTCCTCTCCGACACCTTCACACGTGCACTCAATCGTGCGGGATTGTGGTATCATGCGAGAAAGAGCGTACGTGTAAAGGGCGCTAATAACTCTAATTTTGGACAGTTCATCGTCGAATCGTTGTTTCATGTCTATATCGTTGTTTCATGACCGACTTCTTCTCCAACACTACAGCTTGCTCCTCCATTTTCATGCAGCACAGTAAAAAACTAATTTTTTGTTGAACAAATTTAAGTAAAATTGCGTATTTTGACACTCCCGAACAAACCGCAAAGTGCAACTGACAAATTCTGAGCCTGAGGCGCGGGTTAAAATTCGAGTGCCTTGTCACGTGATATTCGAAACGAATCGGAGATGTATTTCATACTTTGCCGGTTTCTCATTTGGCATTCTATAGAATGCCTAGGAAATGTGTGAAATATGAATCGTTTCATACATTGCCGGCTAGTTTTCGGCATTATATACAATGCCTAGGCATTCTATAGAATGCCGGATTTCATACTTTGCCGGTAACATATACAAAGAATATATAAGCTTTATTATAATTTTAATCGAACTCCTTTAAAATACCTAATGTAGTTCATCTAAATTATTGGTTTTTAAACGGTGATCCGCGAAGTCAACAGTTATGATTAAAGAAAAAAGAAGAAAAATGGTTTGACCGCAAATTTTATAAAATTGGGAATTTTTTTTTTGTTCAAATTCTAAAAATACCTCTATGACTTCCGTTTCCTGACATTTCGAGTACAAAAGAAAAAGAAAAACCTGTTCTGCTTAAAAATGACCAATATTTTTTCTGTGACATGGAGTCGCAGCGTCACAGCCATTTTGCAGCAATCAACAACCGGTAAAACAAATGCAAGCTCAAAGATCTCATTTTCATGTTTGCTTTATATTAACGTTAAATTTGTTGTTTTTTTTAAACCAATTCGGAGGCACTTGTCGAAATTTATTATTGTAATTAAGTTTATTTGTGACTTTTTATTAACGTTGTTTACCACAAATAGTTTACTTATTTAGAAAATGAAACCTATTTTTGTCTTTAAAAGGGTTGACTGGGAGAGGGTCCCCGACGAATTACTATCTTTTTTCTTTGACGAGGTCCCTGATCATCAAAAGGGTAAGAGGCACTGATCTAAAACCATTAAACAATTCATTTTCAAGTCACACAGTCATTTTTGGATTATCGATGTTCTCGTGCCATCCTTGCATAATTTCGCCAGGATAATCAGGGATTTAGTGTCCGTTATTTTTTTGTAGTGCAAGGTAACGTCTACCACCAGGTAAACGTCTTTGGTTAAATGGCATTCGACTGAGCTTTTAATGTATATGAGTTTAGCGTGAGGGATCGGTTTTAAAAACAATACACAATATACACGCTCTTATAAGACTGGACTCGTAAATGAACAGCGTAGATGTTCACCGATTGTTAGAATCAAATATGGAAGGGTCAGAGTTCAGGCCATTTCGCACTGTCATCGTATAATAAAAACATCCTATTTTTCAATGCAGTAGTGAACTAAGTCCGCAGAATAAATTTTACGTTATTGAAGCAGAAAAAAAAAATTCAGGTAGTCTCTTCTAATGAAACTTCTGCGGGTTATTAACGTAGGATTACCTATCGTTGCTTACCTCTATTTTTATTTATTTTATTTTTTTTACGCAGTTTGGTACTTTTCTGTTTACTGTTACTGGGTTTGGCGCACTGCCAAAATTATAACTCACGACGGACTTTGAATTTTTTCTTTCCGGAGGACCGTTATTGAGGAACGTAATCCTACGTTAAAACTAAATTCAATAATTAATAGAATAGAGTTGTTCAACTTAGCGATTCGTTTTCTCAGAACTGGACTTGGTTTACTTAAACTCCGAACCCTCCCTTTAACAAGTACTGAAAATCGTTGAGTATAGTCATTTTGTATTTATATCCTGTTAGATGATATTTCAGTAATCAATTAGAAATTTCTTTCGGTTGTCTTGGTCGGAGATTTCGGTACTTAAGATATTATAGCTGAAACTTGGCGGCTCTTTACACTAGGCGCAAAATCAGTTCGCTAACGTCTAATTTCACCGTGGCCTATCCTATTTTCTAACCGCAAGTTTTCTATTAATTATTGAAAACATTTTCAGCAGCAGCATATTAATAAAATACAAATATGTATGTGGAAATAATAATAGAAAAAATTCGGCATATGAAGAGCTAGATTTCGAGTATAAATAATTTTAGATCTAATTAAAAATTGCGTATGAATGACAAAACAGGAATACACAAAAATATTAAAAATGAGTATGTTAAAATAAACTCAAATAATTAATCACAAGTCTTAGATTGCTTAAATTTTGCATAGTTGTTGCTCTTATGGCCTAGGTGCTCGCTAAGGACTCTTTTCAATAAATTCGAATTTTAGGGGGTTAATAGGGGTGTTGAGTTGCTTTTTTGGGGGGGAGTAAGCCCCCCCAAAAAAACCACCACACACACACACTATATCTCTAGAACCATGAGATCTAGGAAGCTGAAATTGTGTATGGTGGTTTGTCTTAAGCCCTAGGTGTACACTAAGAAATCTGATAAAAATGCAAATTTTTAAGGGGGTTAAAACGGGATTAATACCCCTCCCCTCCAAAACAAACATATTTCTGGAACCATAAGGCATAGGAAGCTGAAATTTTATATGGTGTTTCCTCTTAAGCCCTAGGTGTGCATAATTTTTTTTTAAATGCAAAATTTAAGGGGTTAAAAGGAGTTTAATCCCCCCCCCCCAAAAAAAAAATAAAATGCCATTTCTGCAACCATAAAGCGTAGGAGGTTGAAACTTTGAATGGTGGTTTCTCTTAAGCCCTAGGTGCTCACTAAGTTTTTTTTAATAAAAAAATAGATTTTAACCCCCCCCCCCAAAAAAAAAAACAAAAAAAAAAACAAAAAAAAAAAACAAAAAAAAACCACCACATACTTCTGGTACCATACTTTCTAGGAAGTTAAAATTTTGTATGGTGTTGTTCTTAGGCCCTAGGTGCTCCCTAAGAAATATTTTTAAAAAATTCAATCTTTAAGGGAGTTAAAGAGACTTAACCCCCAAAATAAAACACTGCCTAACTGATCTCCGGCTAAAATTTTGCTAGTTTGTATTTTGGAGGGGTGTTTATGATGAGGTTATAAGTAATATCTATGCGGCTAGACACTACGCTAATTAAATTTTAAAATGTATATAAATTGGTAGAGAAACACAACACCAAATTTAGAGTAAATGATGTCCAACTACATTGTTAGGCCTGTTGGCTAAAATTTTAGATATAAAAGCCAAATGCCACTCACTGTATCTCTGGAACCATAAGTCTTAGGAAGTTGATATTTTGCAGCTTAGTTCCTCTTAGGCCCTAGGTGGTCACTAAGAACGCCACTTAAAAAATGAAACTTTGGGGGGTTTCAGCTACTTTAAACCACCTTAAAGTAACACGCTGACTGGCTGATGTCTGGAAGCATAAGCCTTAGGAAGCTGATATTTTGTATGGTGGTTCCTACAAAACCCTGAGTGCTCCTTAAAAAGCTTTTTAAGAAATTCAAAATTTAAAGTAGTTTAAAGGAACTCAAGCCCCTCCAAAAACACTGACTGACTGTAAATCTGTAAACGGAAGGCCTAGGAAGCTGAAATTTTGCCTCGTGGTTCCACTAATGCAGTGAGTGGGTCGTGATCCACCGAGGGGTCACGGATAGTTTGAAGTAAATTCATATAATTTAATTATTTAATTAAACATTGTTTTAAATTTTCTAGAACAAATTTTCAATATTTTAATTTATATTTTATTATATGATACGTTATTGTTATATAAAAATATATGATATTGTTATAAAAGGTGTCAAAGTCTTGCAACGCTATACATAAATTGCTTACATTCGCTTATAACTATTTGTGGGAGAATGGCATTTCAAAATGAGTTGCTACGAAAACTATACCACTATCAAGACTTAACCCACAAGATGACGCAAGAATAGCACTCTAAAATATTTCAACAAATATTGTACAAATGGGTTCAGGCTCAACTGTCTCATTGATTTTTAAAGTAGTTTCTAAAAATTTCCTAATTTCTTTTTCTGTTTTGTTAACATTTTAATAATTTTTTAAAAAACAATTTGCTACTACCAAAAAATCTTCATTGGGGGTCGGGAGATTTTTTTAAGTAAAGGGATGTCCTCTCCGGTTTTCTCATTCGGGGATTTCCCTGTCTCCTTTCGTTGAATTTTCTTTTCGGTTTTCTCACTTGAGGATTTCCTCTTCCGTTTTCTCTTTCGGAAATTTCCTCTCGAGTTTTTTTCATTCGATGATTTCCTTTTCGGTTTTCTCTCTTCGCATTTTCTTATCTTTTTTCGCATGCGGGTATTTCCTCTTCGGGTTTTTTTTTTTTTTTTTTTTTTTTTTAAACTTTTGACTGTCCTCTTCGGTTTTCTCTCCTCTCGTTGAATTTCCTACTCGATTCTCTCATTCGTGTTTGGATTTCCTCTCATTTCGGGATTTCTTCGGTTCGTCGATTCTGGGATTCCGTCTATACGGTGCCCTGATTCGGGACTTTCCGCTCCGGTTCTCCTTTCCGTTTTTGTATGCCTGTACTCGAATAACCTCTGCAATCACTACGCCAGGGCGCCATAATTCACTTTAGTACCAATTGTTTGGAGACGCTGTATTATCATGACTGCTTTTTTAACCTTAATCCTTACTGTGTTGGTATTTAACGACGCGTGACTAGACCCTGAAGTCGTTTGTTCGTCCAAATCATGACTTTTCGATTATTTAAAGTTTCGATCTTCTCTCGGATTGTTTATTTATTATTTTTTCCATTGTCTATATATATATATATAAAACAGTTCCGTAACTGACTGGCTGACAGACAACGCACAGACCAAACCGCTGGACCTAAAGGGCTGAAATTTTGCATGGCAATTCTTCTCATAGTGTAGGGGTGCACTAAGAAAGACTTTTGAAAAATTCTTCTTAGATTTTTTTAAAATTAAATTTTTAAGCTGTTTTAGTAACTTTTTTAAAGTTTGCATTTAGAATAATAATTTGAGGGTTATAAAATTTATATCACGAGAAAGATCATAAAAATTCCTTTAAAATGAAATCTTTTTTGAATCTTTACCTCCATTTTCTGATTTTTCGTGAATTTTTGAAGATTAATTTTTAGAATTTAATTTATTAAATGCTGATCACGCTGATCGTTTCCTTTTCTGATACTTTAAACTAATTTTGCGTCACGTGCATAACAACGAAATAGACGAAAAAAAGTTTATTTTTCTTCCTAATGCGGCAGACGATTGGAAATTATCCAAAAAAATTATTAAATTACAGTAAAAGATATGTTCCTCAAACTGTACTATATTAACTGTACTATATTCTTTAGTATGTCCTATTAGATTTAATTTGAATATTTTCTTCTACATTATTTTGTATATAAAAATATCCGTTACGATTTTTTTATAAATATATTTTTTCGTTTTTTTTACATCAGTTGCATAGCTTGATCGTTGTATTTATTATAAATATATTTATAAATATTTTTGGCATCAATTGCATACATTGACCGTTGTATTTAATTTGAATGTACTCCGTAGCGAAGTACGGGTTTTCAGCTAGCATGTCATAAAATAATTATACAAATTTACATCGATCTGATCACAGTTTATGGGGCGCGGAACTGCGAATGTTATTTTACTGGGAAGTTTACATAACATAATCCTTTTGGGTGAAACCCCCCCAAAAAATTTTCGTCGTCTCACTTTTAACGGCCCTATATTTAGCTACCTAAAACATGTTGTTATTTCGTTGATATGGTTTTCAGAACCCGAGTTACAAGCATATTTTATGTAATTTCACGAGCCGGATGGGAACACCGGACATACAGAAGCTCTGTACTGTTCTACGCTGTAGCTGTTCTGTAGCTGTTTCTGTAGTTCTGTAGCTGTTCTGTAAGTTAATAAAAAGTTCTGTAGCTGTTCTGTAGCTGTTCTAGTCTGTAGCTGTTCTGTAGCTGTTTCTGTAAGTTCTGTAGCTGTTTTAAGGGAAGCACCGGTTAACTTCGCAGGTTTTTCATACGGGGAATTTTGGTCTCAGAATTTTTCTAGTCACGCATTAGCAAACGTGTGTTTTTGAATGCTGTTTTCTGCATGAAAAGATCTTTGATATAGAAGTTTGAATTTCAGAAATATCTTTAATATTTTTGGAAAGTAATTTTAATTTGTAAAGAATTGAACATCAGTCACTGAACGCCCTGTAAAAAAAATCGACTGCTGAAAAGATTAAAAATTTGAAAACTTCCGCTAAAAGAAAAAAATAATAAAAATAAATAACAAATAAAAATTTATTGTAACGTCTACCTATGCAGAAAACAGAATTCAAAAGCTTTCATTTGCTAATCCGTTATTAGAAAAACCCTTAGGAAAATCCCCATAGATGAACACGGGGACTCCAAATGATTTTAAGAGGTCAGAAGATGCACAGATATGATTATTGTAAATTTGCAGTCGGGGTGGAACATTGACTTCTCACGGGCTCCTTATAAAATGCCATATAAACTGCAGAACAAAATCACTGTAATTGGGAATCATTGTTGAAAGGTCATGTATCACATAAGGGATTGTTCTTCACGAATTTCATTTAAAAATTGAAATATCGATACTTCATTCGATTTGAAATCCGCGAGGATATAGTTTTAAATTTTAAATCATGTTATATTTTAAAATAAATTCACAGTCAAGAATTTTTGAGTGATTTGCATACTTTGTACCATTAAAAGTGTCATTTAATTTAAAAAAAATTGTTCTTTCTGTATGCGGCAGTAATTACTCTCGGTATTAAAATCCATGTTGTTTTATTCGCCAGGAAACGTAATTATTATTTATTTTTGCTGAAACGCATCATTGAAACTGTTGGTTGTGGAACAAAGCACTTCTAGGCACTACATATTAGTGCAATCTATTGTGTTTAACAATCTTCGATTTTAGCTGCATTTCAGTTCCATTTTTATTTTCGTCTTTTAGTACACGAATAGGAGTATTCTTGTGAATTTAGAAGTCGAATTTTCGATCGGTTTTCCTACTTCGAAATCTTCGTTTTCCGATAAAAGCGTTTATCTGTCTGTTACATGATTCGATTGTAGTTACTAGGTCTGGAACAGATTAGGAGATTAAAGATATTGGAAGCTAAGGATGCATCAATTCTTGTATGGTCATTATACAGGGTTTACACCCCTTTAACGTCTAAAAGGTGACATCTTAGGCCATAAAGTTGGTGTCTAGGTATAGTATAAAGGTTATGCGCTACTCCATGAGACAACTTACATCTATCTGCAAATTTTGGAATTAGCGTTTTTATCTCAAAAACGGTACGAAATACTTGAAAAAAGTCTATTACAAAGTTGTTCAGCACCATCGATTTAGTAACAAAAGACACCTTGCACACAATAATACTGAAAACAGAATGTAAAAAATTTTGTTTGGTCGTGATTTTCAATACTATGGTGTCGTGAAACGCGAGCGAAGCTCGAAAAGACCACCTCACACACTAGAGTGCAAATGTGTATAGTGGCTAATGGAGAGCATTTTCAGCAGCATAAATAAATGATCCTGAAGATAGGGAAGTGTCTAAGTTTCTTTATTCCATTCTTTATGACATGACAATTTTCAAAATCTTGACCAAACAAATGTTCATTTTCTACATTCTGTTTCAAGTATTAATGTGCACAAGGTTTCTTTTGTTACTAAATCGTTGATGCTGAACAACTTTGTAACTAACTTTTTTCCCGTATCTCGTACCGTTTATGAGATAAAAACGCTAATTAGAAAATTTACCGATAGATGGCGTTGTAAGTTATCTCATCGAGTAGAGCATAGCCTTTTTATTATACCTAGACACCAACTTTATGGCCTAAGCTGTCTCCGTTTAGGAGTTACGAGGGGTGTAACGGATATAGGTGGAAACCTTGTGTGTATATATATAAACAAACTTCTCTATTGCCATCAATCATGGTTCCCCCCCCCCCAAAAAAAAAAAAAAAAAGAAGTGGCTGTAGAAAAGGGGTTTCTTCCGTAACAATGGCTCCAATAGTCTTTAATAAGTTCTGAACAAAATACGGGGCTAGAGAAGTTTCATTGCACACGCATATGTAATATATATATATATATATATATATATATATATAAAAATATATATAAATATATATATATAATTTCTGTCTTAAAAAGGTGTGATGGTCTCTGTTGCAATTGATTTATTTTATGTGTCTTGGATATTGCTTCACGGATTATTACTTTTCGTGACAAGTTTGTTCCTAAGTGTTTCCGATCGTTAAGCAAAATTCGATTTTTGAAATACATCGTTATGTGATGCGAAACCACGTTTTTCATTTCATGAAATTGAAAATCGCTTAAATTTTCCCCGGGGCTCTTTCGCGCCTGGAAAAGCGGGGATCGCAGGGGAAAATAACTTCACTAAAAAGTAAGGGGAAAATCGGGTGAGAAATACTCGGTTTTCGCAGTTTCTCGGTGGATTCACACAAATTCGCTGTAACATTGAGAATTTTTTTTGTTTTGTTTTTAATTCTGATTTTGATCTAAGTAAACCTGAATTGTCAGTTTTTTTGCCTCTGAAAATAAAATTTCAAGCGTTATTTCGAAAATATAAAATTTTCCGAAATTTTTTTGGGGATTGATTTTTGCATATTTCATCCCCTTTTCCACACGAGGAAAATCTGTTCAATCATTATACCATTAAAAGTGCCATTACATATGGTATTAAATATACCATTAAAAATTGTATTTTATCATTTTATGAAAACGAGAACGAGCATGTTTCCTTATATTGTTGTTTATCATCCGTCCTCCACGTTTGTTAGCATGATTATATAAACAACGTGCGACTTGTTTGTAGATACTATGTTACGCGCGTTTTATTTCCCGTTATTATCTGTTGTTAAAACATTCTATGTCGTACTCTTTAAAATTTTTTTATCTATTTGAAGCATAAATAACTTTTTTCATTCCCCAGTGTGTATTTGGTAATTTTTTTGTCTAATTTCTTTAAAATCTGAAGTTATGAATTTTTATCATGTTTTATATTCAAGTAGATGCAAAATAAATATGGGAATAAACATATTGATAAAAATTTTTAAAGAAAATTAAATTATAACATTGTATTATGGAATTTTGTCATTAAATCGCCTGGAAACGTCAGGGAGTAAAATTCTACTCTGAATATGAACTTTGTCAACATTCCAGAAGTATTATGCTGACGGGAAAGAAAATAATTTTCATCAAGGTTTGTAATTTAAAGAGTTTTGAGATCTTCAGCAAGTTAATTTCGCCTGTGAGACATGGGTTACACGCTTATTCATGTGACTAGAGTAGTGGTTTTAATCTTTTGCTGATCAGGGGCCAAGTGTAACAACCCCCCCCCAAAAAAAAAAAATAAATAAATAAATAAATAAATAAATATATATATATATATATATATATATATATATATATATATATATATATATATATATATGAATAAATAAAATAAAATTATATACGGTGGTACCTCTTCGGTTCACGAATTTAATTCGTTCCGAGACTTGGTTCGCAAACCGAAGCAGTTTCTCTCATATAAATTAATCGATGAAGAATTAATCTGTTCATCTCCTAGAACATAATTAATTTTACCTTGTTTTTATGGGTTTAAGTTGTATAGAAATGGTGAAAATAAATGAAAACAGACTTTATTATGAAGAACTAAAACATAATTGTTCAGTACAGCATTTTGTAGTGGATAATTGCTGGTGCAGATGGTTAATTGTTTAAAAGGGAGGAAGGATTACAGGTGTTACTGCTTGGAAGGTAAGTCATCTTCCGTAATATCACTAGGCAATTCTGATTTTAGTGTTTTAGTGTTTTTTCTTTTCGTCTACTTTCATTCTCGCTGATTTTGGCACAAGAAACCTATCCAAAGACATTTGTCCTTTGCTTTTCTGAAGAATTTCACAGAATTGGGAATTACACTGTCATTTATTTATTAGGGAGATGCTTTTCATTCATTTATTAGGGTCTGCACTTCATTCCACTTGCTGCAAATTTCTTTTATGATGGCAATGGAAAATTTCTCCCTATCATGGTCATTCTTTGATAAATGCTCTTCTTGGATAGCGTTCACCTGTTGACTCACCTGTAGCTCATCAAGTTCTGTGGTGAGTTCTTCTCTGTGTTCTTCCACCAACTCCTCCACATATCACAGTCAACCTCCAAGCCCATACTTTTGCCCATGGGCACTATCTCATCCACAACTTTGACTTCCGCTTCTTTATTATCAAAGCCCTCGAAGTCTCTCTCTGTCACACAAGTTGGCCAAAGTTTCTTCCAGGTAGACTGCTAGGTACACTAAGTGACCCTCTAGGTCTTATCAATAATGTTGATGCAGTTGAGGATATCGAAGTGCTCCTTCCAAAAAGCTCTCCGGGTCAAATAGATGTCATTTCTGACTTGAAAACACCTCGAAAAGAGTGTCATGATATGCCATTTTTAAAAAATTAGAAATAACCTGCTGGTCCATAGGCAGAAGCAAAGGAGTTGTGTTGGGTGGTAGAAATTTGACCTTAATGAAGTTATATTTGATGTCCAGGTCGGTTTCGAAATTTCGAGGATGAGCAGGAACGTTTATCCATGACGAAGTCACTTCAAAGGAAACCATTCTCCTCAAGATATTTCTTAACAGCTGGTACGAAGACCTCAGCAATCTATGAAAATTACTCTTGTTACTTGCCTTAGGAATTGCTCTCCACATTACAGGTAGTTTAGCCTTCAGCACATTATTTTTCTTGAATGCACGAGGATTTTCCGAGTGGTTAACTAAAAGTGACTTTATTTTACAACCACCACTTGCATTAGAACACAATACAAGTGTAAGCCTGTCCTTCATAGGTTTATGCCCAGGAAGTGCCTTCTCTTTGATCTAGGTTCTTCGTGGCATTTTTTTCTAATACAATCCTGTTTCATCACAGTTAAAATCTTGGTTTGGCATGTAGCCTTCACTTTCCACAAACATTTTGAATTCATCAACATATTCATCTGCAGCCTTTTTATCTGAACTAGCAGCCTCCCCATGCCTAACAGCACCATGAATTTCACTTCGCTTGCGGAATTTCTCAAACTGGCCTTTACTGGCTTTAAAATCTTCGCATTCAACACTATTTGTACTCGGTGTTTTAGTTACCAAATCACTGTGAAACTTCTTACCCTTTTCGCATGTTCAAGCCTCACTAATACTATCACCAGCAAGCTCTTTTTCACGTATCCACACAAGCAATAATTTTTCTACCTTTTCTACAACGTGAGGCTATTGCCTCGTTAAAACAGTCGCTCCTTTAGCCACATCAGCTGCCTTTATAGCCTCTTTCTTTTTTAGGATAGTAGAAATGGTAGACTCCGCCAACCTAAACCGCGTTCTGAGATTAGGAACACGCACACCATTCTCACGTTTAACTATTATTTCCTTCTTTGTCTCAATAGTTAGGTTAGGTTTCCTGCTAGCAATGTCACTTGCTCTTGCCATTTACTTGGGAGCCATATTGAGGGCTAATTTAAACAAAAATATTTACCAAAAAAAAAACTGTGAAATACATGAGTAACCAACGTTTAAGCTGTGCTAAAGAAAGCCCAACTAAGCTTGACATGTGGACTGTTCGCGAACTGAAGCAAGTGTGGCGAATGCTTGCATCGCATATCACCAGATGGCAGAACATCTCCGGAGCTTGTTCGTAAACCGAGGTAACAGTGTGTACACACACACACACACACACACATATATATATATATATACACACACACACTAGCTGGAAACCCGCGCTTCGCTACGGAGTACATTCAAATTAAATACAACGGTCAATGCATGCAATTAATGCCAAAAAAATAAATATATATATTTATAATAAATGCGACGATCAATGTATACAATTGATGTAATATATATATATATATATATATATATATTTATAAAAAAAATCGTAAGGGATATTTATTTTTTGGGGATAATATCCAATCGTCTGCTGCATTAGAAAGAAAAAAATATTTTTTGTCTATTTAGTTATGTACGTGACGATAAATTTATTTAAAGTACCAGAAAAAGAAATCACGTGATCAGCATTTAATAAATTAAATTCTAAAAATCAATCTTTAAAAATTCACCAAAAATCAGAAATTCGAGGTAAAGGTTCGAAAAAGATTTCATTTTAAAGGAATTTTTAGGATCTTTCTCGTGATATAAATTTTATAACCCTCAAATTATTATTTTAAATGCAAACTTAAAAAAAGTTACAAAAACAGCTTAAAAATTTAATTTTAAAAAATCTAAGAAGAAATTTTCAAAAATCTTTCTTAGCGTCTGTGCGTTGTATGTCAGTTACGGAACTGTTATATATATATATATATGTAGGAAGGAGTTAGTACTCCTTCCTTTAGAAGTGAATCATTAGACTTAATTATTTTGAACATTTAATTAAACTAGACGATGTTTACAAGACAGGACTAACACTTAGTATGAAATTAAAAAAAACAACGCATCAGCATAGCTATTTGACTCAAAACGGCAAGCCTGCGGAGCGACACATCCGCTTCGTAATGTCACTAGTCCATCACTCTGTTTGCGCGCCAAATCCTTCGCGCCGAAGTAGTAGGAGTGGAAGTTGTAGTAATAGTTCAGTTGTGTTGCCAAACTCATTCTCACACGGCCGTTCTGACTTTCCAGACGTCCGCGGCTGGGTTGTAAACAATAATTCTGAAAAGATAAAAAAAAAAGAGCAGAAAAAGGAAAAATATTTCAAAAAATCAAGCAGTGTTCAACACAGTGGTATTGGTGTTCAGTTTCTGCACCACTGTTTCATTTTGTCCGCTGCAGTTGATGTTATGGTTGGACCATCGTGATGCCCTAACTTTCGAACTTCGTAACGATCGTTGGGGTTGATGTTCGTGATCTCATATGGTCCGAAGAACTTTGGTCGGAGCTTTAATCCGGTTCCAAATTGAGTTCGTTGTATTGCCACTTTGTCACCGATCTTGTATTTACAAGCCGGTTTACGCCGTTTGTTATATTGTCGTATGTTTTCTTCCTGTAAACGGAGGATATTTCGTTTAGCTTCGATACGTAACGCTTCTTTGTCATCAAGAATTCTTTGGTGGTGTTCCTCGTCAAGAAGATTTTTAATCTGTAGATCCTCTTGTTGTTTCATTTTAACACCAATTAAAAGTTGAAAGGGTGTGAATTTTGTACTGCGTGTGGTGGTACTATTTAAGATACGTTGCAATCTTGGGACATATTTAAACCATTTGTCAGGTTCATCTAGAGCTAACTTAGTTAAAACAGGAATAATTGTGCCATGAACACGCTCAACCTGACCGTTGCCACGTGGCACACCTGTTGCTATTGAAATGTGTTCAATTGACTGTTCCTGGCAGTAACTTTGAAATTCTGAAGATGTGAATGCGCTACCTTTGTCAGTAATGATTTTGGAAGGGTTGCCAAATGTAGTTTGTTGCAAGGATAATTTGTCTAAGGCATCTTTCGTAGAGGTGGACTTCACGGGATAGATCCATACAAATTTGGAAAAGGCATCAACTACTGTAAAAAGATACTTATAACATTTTTTTGTCGATGGTAAAGGTCCTAAAAAGTCCCAATGGTAACATTCAAGGGGTGCATCACCTTTTGGAATGGGGTGAAGGTATCCTTCTTGTTTTCCAGATTTTCGCGAGGACAAAATGCAAGGAATACAGTTCGAAATAATTTCTTGAACTAATTTCTTAAGTTGAGGAATGAAAAATTCACGAGAAACAATTAATTCGGTTTTTTGTGAAGCAAAATGACCTTGTGAATGGGCGTTTAGCACTATTTCTTTCTGCATCATTTGTGGTACTACTAAAAGTTCGGCATCCTGATGAAGTTTATAAAGAATTCCGTTTTTAACGAAAAATTCATCGGAAGGTGTAGATTCAAGCATAGATTTAATTTGAGATATAAATTCATCCTGGTCTTGGGCATTTTTCACCTTTTGAGTGATATCATTTGAGGTAATTACAAGAATGGGGTTACGACTTAAAGCATCAACATGTTTCATCTGTCTACCGGGTCGATGACAAACTTCATAATCAAAGTCTTCTAACATCAATGCCCATCGAGCAATTTTAGCTGGTAGGTCTTTTTTGTGCATCGTTTTTTGGAAAGCATCACAATCGGTGATAATTTTAAATTTTGTTCCCAACAAGTAGTTTCGAAATTTTTTTAGCGCTTCAATAACGGCAAGAACTTCCAGTTCATAACTATGATATTTTTCTTGTTGAACTGTAGTTTTACGGCTAAAATAATGAATAGGATGAAACTGTCCATCATCGGATTGTTGCAAGAGCACAGCGCCAAAACCTAAGGAGCTGGCATCAGTGTGGAGTTCTAATGGGTATCCCTGTTGAAAAACATGAAGAACTGGGTTTTGTGAAAGAATGTTTTTAAGTTGTTGAAAAGCTGCTATTTGTTCAGAGTCAAAATTAAATTCTACATTATCCCGAAGGAGGTCACTTAATGGTCTAGCAATCAGCGCATAATTTGGAATGAACTTTCTGAAATAACTTGTTAATCCAAGAAAACTTTGAACTTGTTTAGGGGTTTGAGGTTGTGGGAAATTTTGAACAGCTTGTGTCTTGGTAGGTGAGGGTTTAACTACTCCATTTTCGATAATGTAACCAAGAAATTCTATCTTTCGCTGTAAAAATTGACACTTTTAAAGTTCAATTCAAGGCCATAGTCTGCAGCTGTTTGGAGAACTAGGCGTAATTTTTGTAGACCTTCAACTTCATCATTAGATGGTATGAGAAGATCGTCCATGTAAACAATAAGAACATTGTCGCGAATGAGATTTCTAAAAACTGTGTAAACATATCGTTGGAAAACACTGGGACTGTTACATAAGCCAAATGAGACACGTAAAAATTCGTATTGTCCTTCATGAGTCACAAAAGAAGTATATTTAGTGCTATTAGGGTCCATAGGTACATGAAAGAAACCATTTTTGAGATCAAGTGAAGTGAACACCCGAGATTTTCCAAGTTTGTCTAAAGCTTCTTCGATGAGCGGTAAGGGAAATTTATCTTTTATCATTTTTCTATTCAATTTGCGGTAATCAACACAAAGTCTATAATCTCCACTTTTTTTCTTACATAGAACAATCGGTGCGGCATAATCGGAGCAACTTTCTTTAATAATTCCATCATTTAACCAATCTTGAATTTGGCTTTCTACAATTTTCTGTTCCGCGAAAGGGAGTCGTCGAGAACGTTGAGCTACAGGGATTTCATCTTGTAATAAAATAGTCATCTTAATTTCAGTGTCTTGAACTTTATGTGGTTTGTAGGAAGTAACGATATTTTGAACTTCCTCACGAGTTTCAGAATTCAAAATGTGTGAAAGATCAAATGGAAAAGCTTGATCATCAGAAACATTAGCAATATTAACGAAGGTGTTATTTTCAGGAGTTTTGCATAAACGAATACCGTCTTTATCAAATGTAAATTGGGTTTGCTGTAAAAAGTCGATTCCGATAATCACATCAAAAGGAATCAAGTCATCCTCTAGAACATGTATTTTAGCAGGTAAAGTAATGGTTTGAATTTCGATGGAATCCTGAAAGAATCCGATGCTGTGAACTTGGTTTTTGCCAATTCCTGAAAAGGGAATGTTGGTGGGCTGCAATGGTGGCGAACCAATGCTTCGATAGGTTTTCTCATTGATGAGGGTTGCCTGTGACCCAGTGTCACAGAGTGCTGTCAATTGAATTCCTGCAAGTTGAATGTCAACATGCATGGGATTTTTCGATGAAGTTTCAGGAGAAAGTGCATTTACAGTTTTATCAGAAATAGGTTTTTGAGAATCAGGTTTTGGTTTAGAATTTCGATAACTTTTAGGGCAATTAGCATGAACATGACCAAAACTTTTACATCCGTAGCATTGTTTACCATGTGACTTATTCAAACATTGGTTGCTTTTGTGACCTCTCAAGCCACAGGAAAAACATACTGGCTGTGTATTTGGGCTACGTGTATTATCGACTTTCACATTGAGGTAGGAAGCATCAATTTTTTTCTGATTATTTTGTCTGAAATTTTGTGATCTGTTAAAGATTTGTTCATAAATTTTCAACTTTTCCTTAAATTCAGGGACGGATTTACAACCGTAAAGAATAACTTTATTGTTTGTTGAATCAGGAATTCCGTTTATGACATACTCAAACAGAGAGGAGTCATCGAGAGAACCTTTGTGTGCCAAATCTCTCATAGCTAAGAAATATTCTTGTAGGGTTTCAAACGGTTTCATACGTCGAGATTCCATTAATTTATGTAACTGAATACCGTTAATTTTGTCCGAAAATTCGTCTAATAAATGGTGCTTCAATTGTTCCCAATTTGTAATTCCACGAATAGACCTAATTAAAGTTTGAGCGGGACCAGTTAAACATTTTCTAACAAAAGTAATTTGGTGAATTGGATTGTTTATCTGATATAAACAAAAAAGTTCTTCAACGTCAGATATAAAATTCTCAACACTGTAATTATCACGAGACGAGAAAGGTTTTATTAAATCAACAACGTCTTTCAGACTAAACAACTGGAAAGAGAGATTCGCAGTTTCAACTGAAGGCAATGAATTTTGATCTGATTCACCAACGGAAATGTGTGTATTTTGCTTATTCGAAGATTCTTTTGCGTCAATGGTGGGGGAAAAGGGAGATCTATTTTCCTCTATAACGCTGTTAGTTTGGGATGAACGTGCACCCGGAAGTGAGTCATCATTCACTTCGCATTCCGAAAGATCAGAAAATTCTGCTTTTAATAACGATAAATCACTAAGACTCATAAGAATGGTATTGGCACATTTGTCTGGGTCAGTTGAAAATTCTAAATGAAGTAGATTACAAATAGAAATCAAGTCTTTAAGTGAAAACTCTTTAAGTACTTTCTGTTTCGTTGCTTCCAACACGAATGGCTGTTTAAAACCTGTAAATTTACGTAATCTGGTACGATTTTGTCTGTCGCCGTCTGTACCAAAAATTAAACGATGTAGAACCTTTATTTGATTCGTACTACCAATTTTTAATGATTTTGCAATATTGGGGTAATCGTTGAGAGTAGCCATAACTATATACTAGGTTCAAACAATTATAGTACACAAATATACAAATATTCAAAACCAAAATCGATACTTATAATACGTAGGTACTCAAATTCAAAAATAAAATTTCAAATCGAAATTTCCTCAAATATCAATTCAATAATAAAATATTGATTCTCAAAATATGCATCAAGGAAATAATATAATATTCTTCAAACTGTATTCAAATTGCAATCATTCAAAATATATGTTATGTTGTGGTTTGTTCAAGGAAACAAGATTCTTCAAGTTAAATATCGAAATTTTCATCAAATCATCAAATAATTTCATCGAAATAGAATTCTCTTCAAGAAAACAGAAGTGATAAATTCAACGTCAAAGACCATCAAAAATGAATTTAGCATCAATTAAATTCTTGCATCAAAAGAACGTTGAAATATTTTCAGTTTTCTTATAATTATCATCAATAAGATGAGAATTCCATTAATCTTCAAAATTTTCTTGAACAAGCTTCAAAGTATGCATGAAATAATTACAATATGATCAGAATATACTCACAGTTCTGGTTTTCGGTTCACGTCATCCCATCAGAATATTATCAGAGTCCGTGGCACATCACTTTCGTTTTCGCTGGCGGTATCCAAAACAGAAAGCACAGAGAACAGTAATCCGGTAATCATCAAAAGAAAATAGTTTTTCAGTCCAAGCTAGGGGTATTTTTCGAGTCCGAGGGCCGAGCACCCATGTAGGAAGGAGTTAGTACTCCTTCCTTTAGAAGTGAATCATTAGACTTAATTATTTTGAACATTTAATTAAACTAGACGATGTTTACAAGACAGGACTAACACTTAGTATGAAATTAAAAAAAAACAACGCATCAACATAGCTATTTGACTCAAAACGGCAAGCCTGCGGAGCGACACATCCGCTTCGTAATGTCACTAGTCCATCACTCTGTTTGCGCGCCAAGTCCTTCGCGCCGAAGTAGTAGGAGTGGAAGTTGTAGTAATAGTTCAGTTGTGTTGCCAAACTCATTCTCACACATATATATATATATATATATATATATATATACACACACAATATAAATAAAAATTCGCCGGGATCCCTCACCCAACCAGAATTTGGTGCGCTGTCAAAATTATAACTTGCGACATATGTCATCTGAATATTTGCTTTCCAGAGGACCGTAATAGCGGAACGTAATCTTACGTTAATATGAATGATAAGGGTGATCCTGGACCCTATATAATACATAATATAATACAAATAATAATTACCCTATATAATACAAATAATTTGTACAATATTTTTGAGAGTGTTATTCTCCTATCATCCAGAATAAGTTTTGATCGTTATTTGGTTTTTATATTAAACTTGAATGGCTACTAATCTTGAAAACCCAGTGTCATGCATTAAGTAGAAGCGAAAGGAAGCAATGTAAATAACAGCCTTGTTAGACTGTTTGACACCTTATTTAACAATACCATATCATATATATTTCATAAAAATATGAGTAAAAATATTAAAAATATATAATTTCAAAAATGTATTGCATATTTTTAATTAAATAATTCAATAGGTTTTTGCTTTTATATTAATTGTAACCCGGATTTATTTCTGAACAATATGGTACCCCTCTTTTTGTGATACGACAATGGCATCATAAGATATTAAAATAATTGTGGACATCCAAACAGTTATTTTTAAACAAAATTTTAACTTCAAATTCATTTATTTCAACATATGCTTTTCTGACTTTGCGCGCTAGATATCTCAAAAAATATTCGAGGTGAATGCTTGGAATTTTCTACATACGTTAATCTTAGCCTTCTACATAAAACGACCTAAACGCTTAGTGTTATCTTAGGTAATAAAAATTTTTCAAAAGGTTTGATGAGAAAATTTTTGTTTAAGGGGGTGCGGGACACATTTAAAAATTTTTTTTATTTATCGAGTTAAAATTTCGAATTTTTTTATGATGGTTAACCATATAAGTTGTAAACGAAATCACATAAAACTTCTCAAAAAGTTTTTTTTTTTTAAAAAAGTGGTGTAATTTAAAATCGTTATAACTCGAAATATTATTTGTCGAATTTCAAAATTTTTTGATTTAATTAAACAGAAATATATAAGTCTTAATTCTGATTCAGAATTTTTTAAAATATTAATTTTTAAAAGAATTAAAAATATTTAGATTAAAAATTTAAAAAAAAAGGATAACTTATTTTGAAAAAATCATATTTTCAAAAGTAAATATTTTTTTTCAAATTTTCTGAATCAAAATTAAAGTAAAATAGTTGAAAAAGACATGTCCCGAGTTTGAACCATTTATCTTTAACGGTTCTTGACTTATAACAATTTAAAGAGGAGAAATGGGGAAAAAAAAAACCATGCAGAAAAACGCACTTACAGGTTTAAACAACGATTGGCTGCTATTAAAAAGTTGCCCCCCCTCCCCCCCCCCAAAAAAAAAAATTCTCCTGTTCTAATTAAGATAGAAACATGATTTTAACGTCATTTTAAGCGTAAAAGAACACAAATTTTTAATGCAATAATTTTTTTTTCGAAAATTTGAAGAATTTTGTGTCCTGGAACCCCTTAAAATAAAAACCTAATTGTCAATTGTAAATATTAAGAAAATAATTAAAATAGTTTAGTTCAATGTGTCAAGCTAAATGTTTTATTAAAACTAAACTCTGTTTCGTGTTAATAAATTAAAATTGACATCAATTATGCGCGCAGTGACGAATGGTAATTATGAAAATGGGAAAACATGTTAAACTTTTCTTCATTAATTTAAATAATTTACACCAATCTGATAGTTTTGTTGCAACGAGTTTTGTTTCATCTACCAGTCCAGAAATTTTCATTAAATTCCTTTCATTGGTTAATTTGTTAAAAAATTATGAAAACTGGGTCAATTTTCTAAAATGTTTCGCAAGTCCAAGGTGTATTGTCCCAATAAGGATTTCTTTTTTCCCTCTTCAAGCAGAAACAACACTGTATTCTGCTATTACTCTGTTTATAAATAATTGCACATGCTGGTTGTAATAGTAGCTTACAATTCTTTTTTTTTCTTTTGGAAATTTTATAATTTTCACATGCGTATTCACTGTCCGTAACTCTTGCTTTTCTCCCTTTAAAATCAGCGGAAAAGTAGTAGAGTTTATATAATGTGTTTTGTATTATATCGAAACCTCCTGTAAAACTCTAAATTAAGTGAAACTGAATACAGGCGTTTAAGATAATCTTTTTACGAGGGTAACTTTTTCATCCTATTTAAAAAAAAAACACAAATATTTCCAAATTTGAATGATTCGGAAAAAATAAATGTGGCTTTTTGTGTTTTAAACGCACGTGACTTCCTTTGGAGGACGAAATTTCTAAAATAAATTAGATAGCAAAGTGAAAAACTTCTCTGTCTGTTACGGAGAACAATTTTTCAAAAAAATGTAGTTGACAGTCCTTAGAAAATTGTCTCCATAGGTTAACATTGGGCTGAGCGAATCCAATAGGGCTAGTACTCAGAAGCTTTAGGGGCTCTAGAGTTTCTATTGCTTTGCAGAGTAAAACCAGCTCCCAATAGATGACGCTTGAGTATTTTCAACGTTGTTGTGGAATGAAGGGCATTGAGTTAAATCCTGTTCTTTTTATTAAAAGTGCATATTGATTCAAAATTTATTTACTCTCTATATAAAACAGTTCCGTGAATGACTGACTGACTGACAGATAACGCACAGACCAAACCGCTAGACCTAAAGGGCTGAAATTTTGCATGGCGATTCTTCTTATAGTGTAGGGGTGCACTAAGAAAGATTTTTTAAATTTTTAAGCTGCTTTTGTAATATTTTTTAAGTTTGCATTTAAAATAATTTGAGGGTTATAAAATGTATATCACGAGAAAGATCATAAAAATTCCTTTAAAATGAAATCTTTTTTGAATCTTTACCTCCATTTTCTGATTTTTGGTGAACTTTTAAAGATTAATTTTTAGTATTTAAGTTATTAAATGCTGATCACGAGGTTTCTTTTCTTTTTGTGATACATAATCTTTTTGTGTAAATTAATTTTGCGTCACTTGCATAACAACGAAATAAATTGACAAAATAAAATATTAAAATACGGTAAAAGATAAAATTTAACCACTAGACTAGTCGAGATGGAAGTTTTTTAGAATTTAATTCAAATTAGTATGTTTTATGGATATTAAATTAAATATAAAAATAAAACTGCGATTTCCCCTCAAAGTATGCTTCACCATGACGATAAATAATTCTCAAGGCCAAACTTTAAAATACGCTGGCGTAGATGTAAGAGAAAATTGTTTCTCCCACCGTCAGTTTTACGTAGCTTGCTCCCGCGTAAGATCGCGGACGAGGCTGGTGATGGTCCAATGAAGAAACAAAAAACATTGTTTATAAGGAAATCCACTATTTCATTATTTTTTTCATTCTAATTATACTAAAACGTACTCCATAGCGAAGCACGGGTATTCAGCTAGTATACGATATTTTCTAAAGGCAAGTAAGGTAGTGTAAAAAAGATGAGAGTAAAATAACTGTTCAAGAAGATCCACCCGAGTTTCAATATGGCTCTGAACCGGCGAGCTAAGATTTCGATATGTGCTATCCGCGACTCGCCTAAAGGGCTAGGAAAGACAAGAGATATCACAACAAAATTTATTTTATAGATAACATGTTGACCAAGTATCAAATCATTAAATTTATAGACTTCTGTGAAGTGTGGTTCCTGCCAAAATCAGTAGCCAGAGTAGCCGCCATTGTTGGAGATCACCGCTGCCACACGCCTCGGCATTGATTCAAAGAGACTTTGGATGAGTTCTTGGGGTACAGCAGACCAAGCAGCTTCCACACTTTGACAAAGTTGATATGCTGTGGCAGCTGGGGATGGAATCTGGGTCAATCGTAGAGCAACCATGGACCACATGTTTTCTATCGGCGAAAGATCCGGAGAGCGAGGCGGCCAGGGAAGCAATTCAATCTGACGATTAACGAAGAACCGTTGGACAATGCGTGCCACGTGTGGTCGCGCATTATCCTGTTGAAATATGGCTGTGGGCAAGCCCTGAAGGTAAGGAAGGACAACTGGCTCCAACACCTCGGAGATGTAGCTCTGGCTGTTTAAAGTACCGGTAATGCGTACTAGAGGTGTGCGAGAGTGATATCCAATACCGCTCCATACCATAATACCCGGTGCAGGACCAGTGTGGTGGTGCATAACGCAGCTGTTCAGCATCCTCTCTTCACGGTGTCTCCAGACTCGAATGCGACCATCGTGGTGTTGCAAACAGAAGCGTGACTCGTCAGTAAAGGCAATTTCATTCCAATCTGCCGTCCACATCCTTCTGTCATCGCACCATTGGCGGCGGAGACGTCTGTGGTTCTGCGTCAAGGGTAGACAAAGCAATGGACGTCTTGCGGACAGACCACTCTGCTGTAAACGGCGTCGAATGGTACGCGCAGACACTGGATGATGCGTTACAGACTGCATGTGCTGTGCTATGGTTCGTGATGTGACTGAGCGATCCGTCACTGCCATGCGCACAATTTGCCTGTCATCACGTGAAGTGGTGCGCTGAGGTGGATGCGATCGAACACGCCGGTCCGTCGTACCCTCCTGCATCCAACGATCACATATCCGCATTACAGTTGTTTGGTTTCGTCCAACACGACTACCGATTTCCCTGAAAGATAATCCACAATCTCGGTAGGCCACTATTCTTCCTCTGTCGAACTCGGATACTTGATCAAAAGATGATCGCTGTTTTCGACGAGGCATAATTGATCGTTTTTTTTGAAAAAAGCACAAGAAAAACACAATTGCCGAACTTGAAATCGTCGAAATCTCCAAGCCTTAAAAAGCGCTTTGAAGTGGCGCCACAGGCGCGCGTTATGTGCGTCTGCGCTGAAATTCTAATCATTTGCATATCTCATCTCCGCTAATGCATGTTGTAAATTTCATATTATTTGCATGTTTCCTTCAGGGTGTTGCATTTGCATTGGCCAGCAGTGTATATGGTCAGGGTGGAATGTTGTACCGTCAGATCTTATTAAGTTGGCGCACATCGGGACAGTTTTTCACGCTTTCCGCTGAAAGAAATACAAAAGAACTGCTCGGCGCCGACACATTGCGGGCGTGTGCGAAATGCGTGAGCACTCTGGGCACAATACGAGATTAGATTGGCATCACTTCTTTCCTGTAAAATCAGCCCGCTTTCTTTACTAACTGATGACGACGGACACGATTCTATAGATCTTCAACTTAGATACACTTATTTTGTCTTCCAAATGACCAAACGGGATTATCCTCACGTGCAAATGTCAATTCTTTATTTCAGTAGTGAGAGACTCGAGCGAGGCAGAATATGAGCCGGAGGGAGACTCCGAAGACGACGGTATGCCCTTGCCATCGCCTCCCCCAGAGCAGGTCTCCTTCACGTCTCCGTCGTCGAACGATACGAGCTTGTCGCCTCCCAACTGGTTGCCGCCACCGCCCGATATTTCCCTTTATACAGGTGAGGGACTCTGACGCCGCTTGGCCTCCAACATTTTATATGTAAATGCTGCCTCAAAACACGACCTCTGAGCGTATTTTCACGTCTGGATAGAGTTCCTACCCATCCAGGCTGATGAGTGAGCATCCATTTTGTTTCCCAAACCACGACAAAATGGTCAGATCGCAGAATCCTATTTGTTTACTATTTATCGCCCAGTCAACAAAAACATCGATATCAAATTTCATTTTATGTTTATTTCGCGAATTCGATTTTTCCTATTTAAACTTACATATCCGTATACATACAACTTAATGCATAATTTAAAAGAAAAATTTCTTTCGAGCAAAATTTAATGAACTTTTTAGGGGGAGGGAACACATTTATTTATAAATTTGAGAAAGTAGAAACGCGTATAATCTGAAATTTCCCTCTTCATTTACCTTCAAAAGATCTCTCTATATATACTTTCTATAAAAGAGACCGTTTGAGAAAAGTGTCGAAGAGAACAGAATGTTTCTAAAAGTATCCTATCCAAACAGCAATTTCATTTTACTGCAAAGGGCAACAAAATATCTGTATCAGCTCGGATTTCTGGAATCTTATTTCTGTTTATTCAGAAATTAAAGGCAGTACACCATTCGACCTCGCAGGTCTTCAATTCACTATATTAAGCTACGGTAAATTTTGCTTTCAGTATTTTTCTAATTACAGATTAGCAAATGCATGTCTCTGAAATCCGTTTTCAGCAGCGTTCGAAAATACACATTTAAATACAATGCGCGTGTTCTTCCATAATCTTTATATTTTAATTTTTCGTAAAATGTTGTAGCGATAGACATCAAAAATTCAATGCCCGATAAAAAATTACGCTCTCTTCATTTATCTTCGTGTATAAGAAAACTGCATTCTAAAGTAAAAAGCAGTATTTAAATTGCTCCTAAGTTAATTTCATCCTGTTTTTTCCCCAGAACCTTTCGATAAAAAATTCGATCGTTCCCAGCCGAATTCCGTCAGGGCCAAAGCAGATGCCCCCATCAAGAGATCCTCCATAGTCCGCAAGTTGCAGGCTGAAGAGTCCAATGGTGATCCGGGTGCCCGCTGTCCGAGCCAGCCGGACAGCACCCCTGTCCCGAGGAAGACCTCTGACGCGGTGAGTGTCGTGTCCACAGACACGGTCATCGAGATGTTTCAGGAGGAGCTGAAGGCCTCCCTGGCCCAGAAGAAAGGCCAGAAGGTGTGGAGGAAGATCACCTGTCCCCAGCACCAGACGGCAGAGTGTTTCTACATCAGCCTCCAATCCACGGAGGAGGAAGTCCAGCACTGGCTGGAGATCAAAGGATTCAGCGAACGGTGAGTTCTGGAGGAGGGAATTGCTTAGAATACGCTTGTAAATAATTACGATTATTGAATAAGTAGGCAGTGTAACGAAAGACCAAAAAAGACTCTAAATTTCACAGTCCACGAGAAAGATTTTTTTTTTAAATCCTGGATTGATAAAAGATTGCTTAATTAAAATGAAATTTTGATGCCTGAAGAGAAGGCAAGAAGTGTTGTATGACTTCGTTGGAAAAAACTGAGTAATATAAAAGCTTGTTTATCACAGAACCAAGCGAAGGTTGCTTGGCGGCATAGGGCCGCCCTTTGTAGCGTCCGGTGGGAATACTTATTATAACTGAAAACAAGATCTCATGTTTTTCACACTTTTTACTCGTTATTACAGATTATTATGCATTTCCCCCCACGTGTGTAAATACGGGGGCCTTCACAAGCAGTTAGCCTTTAGCTGATCTCTTCGATTTTAGAGCACCAATAAGTATCTTCCCATTGAAATTCAAATTATCTAACTAGGAAATGCCTATCATAGAGTCAACATTATTTCAGGGGAAAGAGCCGAGGGGAGTTAATTTTACTTTGATTACTTTGTCATCGAATTATCTCATTTTCCTCATAGCTTTTTTGCTGGAGTTTTTAAGTGATACTTGTTGTTGTCAAGGATCACTTTAAAATGTAGATGTGCATAGAATCTCCCTAATGAGAGATTTTTAACAACCTTAGTTCTAATTGATGACTGACTCTTCGAGTTGTTTATCTAATATTATATTACCTGATCGCCATAGTTGTGCAACCACAGCTACTTTCCTTCTCCGTAAACTTACAAAGGAAAATTGCATATTAGAAAAAGAGTATTAATGCTGTTAAAGTATAAAGTCTATTTGTGCTTTCAGTTACTAGATTAGAAAAGTTTTGTTCCGTAACGAGTTGAGCAACCTTACGCCCCCATTGCAGTATTAATTCGCTTTGGTATGGATTTAAAAAAAGTCGGGTCGCATGTAAATTTAATGATATCCAGATATTTTCATCGAATTTCCCTCTGATTGGTTAAAACTCAGTAGATGACTTTTTGCTCATATGTTCTTGCAGTATCAATGCATAATTTTGAGCTTTTTACCCGATAGTAAATGGTTCTGGACACACGCACACTCAAATCTCTCGTTTGAGTCTTCAAGCCATTAAGTCTTCTCGCTTCGATTTCGATGAAATTAAAAGATATCCCGTCTTCGATTGTACTTAAAATCTGCAATCAGTTGACCAGAGAGAGCGTTTTTTACCCTCTTCGTATTCCATGAATTGCTCTTGAGCGACACTAGCACACCTAGCAGCATAGATTTAGTTCTCACGAAGTTCATCACTTATTGCTATTGGGTTGGTTGGATTGGAGCACGAAAGGGGCATCATTTGCAACACGAGTGCTAAACTAACAGGGATCGCAAGCCGATTTCGAACAGCCTCAAACATCTATGCCTAACTCCCGATTCGAAGCTGAGCACCCTTGTGCCTAAGAAGTGCGCCTTACACTTTCCCATCTGAGCATTATTTATGGTTGAATCTAACTATTCAGGATATTCATATAATCTCTGGACAACACTTCCATAATGGGACCGTTCCCATGCCCGAAAAATAATGCACTAGACCAAAAGTCTGCCTCCACAACACAACTGCGATAAAAGATCTTTGCTCCATGACGTAATGCTATACATTCAGACTAATTGTTCGCTTTGGCGGGCTTTCAGTCGGGCATAGAAAATTTTACCGAACTGATGCTCCGTTTCTTCCATAATATGGAAGAAAAATATTTAAATAACTATTAAGGACAAGTCAACAACTGTTTTGTACGCAAGTGACAAAAAATTGCTTTTCAAAACCGATGTCAGCTGTTCCCGATTTTGTGAATTTTGTCGCTGTGGCTCCTTAAACCCGTGGTTTCCGTGCCGTGTTCTCGTTTGGGATTCACTTTATCGCATAGCTTTTCTTTTCAGAGCTCGAGAAGTTCTCAAGACAATGTCCACGGAAGAGCTGTTCAACCTGAGAAAATCTCAGCTGGAGAAACATCTGGGAAATGAAGGAGCGAAGTTGCATAGCAACATCCTCATACAGAAGAACATGTGCGGGGTGAGTTTGTGGGATTTTTTTTCCTAATTGAAATGAGTTTTCCTGACAATGTTTAGTCCCAGGCATGAACGTACGACCCGTAAACTATAAGCACTGCAGGATGTAGAGGCTCGTCTTTTTAGATTGGGTACCCAAAAGTACGAAGGTTGAAGACAGTATTCGAGTAACGAGAGCAAACTTCTTTCGAGTGTATAAGACTACGGAAATCTATAAGCCGGCACTGAGTCTGGACTTGGCAGATTCGTTTCACATATGACTGAATTGCGCAAATCATTTTAAAGCATTTGTGATGCAGCCCAAGAAAAGCTACCTTCAGTCGGGAAAATCTATTTCCAGCTTTTGAGTGTATCTTATATAGCAGACTTTGGGGAGTTTTTAAAAAAATAATCAGCTCGATTGGTTGGAAAATGAGGGAGCGTTTAAGAAATTATAGTTTTGAGAAAAATGACTTTTAAAGAGTAGAAACGAAACAAAAGTTTGAAAACATAAACTGCTACAGAAGTGCATCATTTAGATTATACTTTAAGTATTCAGTTTTCAGTGTTTGAACGCATCTGACGATCAAACCTGAAATTGGTAATTTCGCCTTGAACGAGGATTTTTTTTTCGCTCTCCTACGAAATTTACGTTTCTGTCTAAAGGAACCATTTCATGAGTTGCATCCCATTTATTAAATAGGTATAGCTATTAGTCGACACAGTTGATCGACAGAACTCCTCAAGAGCGAAGAGGAAGTAGATTGTACATAGGAATCACTTTCCGGAACTTTCAGTAGTTCAAGAAAATTATTGCTTTAGTGACTGAGCATTCAAGTGATTGTACAACAAAGGGGTCTTAATTTACACCAGTGTGTAAAGAAGAGAGTGGGATACACTTGTAGCGAAATATGGCCAACAGATAGCGCTTCCGCTGCACTTCGACTGCTTCATTGCTGTTCAGCGGAAAGCTGTATGCAATTTTAATTTCGATTTCGCCAGGTGGTTGTTTGTGTATAAAAGTCTAAAGTCTAGACATTTGTCTAAGTGCTAGCTTGCTTACTGAACCATGTTTTCTGTATTGCTTTGAAAACACCAGGCCTCATAATACTGGAAATTGTGCAAATAATAAATATGTAACTAGCAAAGAGGACTCGTCTCATTTTTCGTAAGTGTTTTGCTGATTTATTCCTCTTTAACACTTGCATCCTTGTAGACGGTCGTAAAAGTGGAGTCGAATCGTAATAAAGAACGATAATGATATTGATCCTTAATCATTATATGATCGATAAGGATGATCCTTAAGGACATGGATTTGTTTTAAAGCAGTTGGGAAGTATCAATAGAGAAAGCAGTATGGGAGGAATACCTTTCGAAATATTAGAGTTCCTCATATCGCCGGGAAGTGGCAGAATGATGGCTTCGAGGTTCTCACAACTGGTAAGGGCTGAAATCCAGGGACAGATTAACCTACTATAATTCAAAAAATTGAAATATGAAGTAAAAAAATATATATTTTATTCTGCCGTTTTTTAAAATTTCGCTCAAACGAAAGCAAAGACAAAATATCGCCGAATATCGGATGTTTTGCTTTCAAATTCTTGCTCACTCCACAATGAGTACATTTTCGTTTATTTTCCTTCGACACCTGAGCTCTACTCTCTTTTACTTATCTGTTTTGTATGTCAGTCAAAAAGTTAGGCCGTCTGCACACGGGAGCATGTATTAATTTTTTTTTCATTTGTATTTTACAGTATAAGACATGCACTTCCCAGGAGCTGAAGCACATACTGGAGGAGAGAAGACAGAGGGTAGAATCGATGTAACTACTTCGGCCATCTGCTGTCACGCAATTTTAAACAGTCTTTTTGACGTGGAGAGTCTTGAAGGCCGTAGAGGTCTCCATTCGATTAAGGATATGGATTTAGTTTTCGTATTCGCAATCAGTATTAATTTTCAGGGCATTTTAACTTTCATAAACCAATATGAACAAAGATATTTAATTCAAACGGTGCTATTTATGTGTACAACAGATTTTTTTTTATGAAGTTTTGAATTTAACAAATTTTCTATTTTCTGTTACATATGGTATATCATTCTATTTTGAGATAAGCCTGTGAAATTCCTTGTTATTGTATTTGTACTTATTTTATAATGCATTGATGTGAGTATGGTTTTTAACTTTTGCTACATTCCCTATTTTATCGTATCCAGAACAATTATTTTGTGATCATTTTACTCTCCAGACTTTTTTTATTATTCCTGCTTTGATATAATCGGTATTTGAAGTATTTCATGTGTTTGATATCCTGTATTTTAAGCGTGCTTGTAAAATACCCATGCTAGTCTTGAATAAATAAAACTAGTCATATTTGAAACCGAGCTCTATTATTTCATGGTATTTCTTCGAAACGAGTGATTCGGCGCTCACGGATGGGGCATTTTAATTACAAAATTGGTATAATTTGAGTAATTTATAGATTTTTCAAGGAAAATATTTTTAATATCTGTGCAATAAATATCACCTTTATATTATGAATAGAATTAAGCTGCATAGTATAATTTTGAATGTTGCCTCGTTAGCCATAGTTGGAATATATACCTATTAAAATTCTAGGTATCTGAAATTCTCACACGTAGTAAGTCAGTTTGTTTGTTGAAAAGAAATGTTAGAGAAAAATCGACTATTCTCCAAGTACTACGCCTAAACAGACAAGAAAACTGGCCAAGTGAAGGCAATAATTGGCTAAAAAAAATTCAAAATATGCGAGACTCATAGAGGTGGTCTCCCCCCTCTCCCAAATCAAAGCAGTTTGGCACCCTGCAAAAATCATTTATAGGGGAGAAAGGTACACTCGCAGGAATTTTGGTGGTGCGGTACGTTATATGCTTAATAATACACAAGTAATTTTCTCGCCTATTTTATGAATAAAGTCATTCATTTGTACTTTAAACCGGGCGTCAAAATGACAAAGTTTAAGGTCATAAGGGTCAGCTCAGAAGGCAGGAAAGTTGTGTATTCGATTTCAGTTGTAGTTCACCTTCAGGATAAAGTTATAAATGCGAGAAACTGTTGTAGAGAAGTCTTTCGAGATCAGTTCGGATATATTAACTGATTTTGACACGGGTCAGTGAAAACCAGCAGTAATATTTATTGGCGTAAATGTTAGAATAAGCTGGCAGAGTGATCGCTATGAAATCAAAAAACAAATAGTAAATTCAATTAAGATGTGGTTTCTTGAGCTAAATTCAATACTATCATTCATTTTTTAAAACCATAAAACCGCGATATATTCAGTTTTCTAGCACATATGGATTTCACTTGTCGTGACCTCATTCAGTAAGAATATAACAAATATTGATATGAATTATGCATCGCTGAACTTAACGTGTCGTACTGAAAACAAATGCATATTTTCGAATTATGTTTCCAGCATTTAGGAATACATCTAAATGCAATGATTTTCAAATGTCTTTTTATTTTAATTTTAAAAAGAAGAAAAAACTGTAGCAGTAGACGTTAATTTTTTACAAGCATTAAACTATTGACCGTGAAAAAATTTTAAATTAAAAAAAAATCCTCACTTTTTGTTTGGCGTCAACTTTCATATGCAAAAAACAGAATTCCAAAATACGCATTTGTTAATCTGTGATTAGAAAAGCACCGGGAGAAAAATATCCTCATAGCTTAACATTAAGGACTGAAAGTCTAATGCCATCTGGGGCATCGCCTTAAGCAATCTCTAAAATCTTTTTAAAAAAGGGAAAGGTCACTTTTTCTTTTTTAATCATGCTCAAAAGAACATTTTTTGAAAAAAAAAAAGTTTTTTTTTCGGGATGCTTAGAAGAATTGGATTTTTATCTGAAAATCATATCTATGATACTAAAAAAGGAGCAATTTCTCAAACTTTTAAAAAATAACACTTAACTGAAAGGGATTATTTAGAAAAACTTTATCTATAATGCTAAAAGAACTGATTATTTGTTTAGAAAAAAGTATTAAGAATTAAAACTGCTGTTACACGAACGTTACACTAAAATGCGAAAATACACTAATATCAGTCTCACTCCTGTATTTTCTTCTTCTAAACAACAATTCTAATTTTTTTACTTTCAGTCTATTATTTTTTATACCTGTCGAAAGCGGTTAATATGTGCTACAGACCTGGGAAACGCAACATTAATATTGTATGTCAGTTATCAAATTTTAAGCTAATAAAAACTGCTGGGTGGATGCTGCTCTAATGGATTCGACCGGCAGGATTCCCCCCCCCCCCCGAAATTCTGGGGTTTACTGTATTGCATTTTAACATCGAAATAAAAGTACATTTTTAAATGTAAAATTTTTTAAAACTGCATACTTACTCAAAATTTATCTTTTAATAAAAATTCTAATTTTTAAAATATTTATTTACTGTCTTAATATTTTTGCTCCAAATTGTTTTATACATTTACTGAAACGTATTACACAAGATTGCACATGGACTTTTAGATTATATAATATTAAACTTTATAATTTTTTAATATTATTAAATATGAATATTAAGTATTATGTAATTTTAGTAAATTTTATATTATTTTTAGTTAAAAAATAGTGAAATATCGGGGCGGCTCAGTCCAGTTTGATTCTTCATCTTGATGTTTTCAGAGCAGTTTAGGAAAGTTCCGCAAATTAAGCAAAAATTAACTCAAACGTTGATACAACTATTTTACAATTGTATCAGTGTAGGATTATTGAAAAATTGTTATTTATAAATATCATTTACTTTAATGTGATTTCTGCAGTAACTGTAACAAGTATGAGAATGATTAATTTTTGCTTCATTCACTTTCAAGGTGTTTTACATTGCATCAATAAATTTCATGGGCGTTTGAGTCACAATCATATCTGGAATTTGTATAACAGTAATAAAACTAGTAAGTATTGCATGGTTGTAATCCCAACTTTTTAAAAAATAAGGTTTTCCTGATAAGAACTGAAATAAGCTGAATATAGTTGAAAACGAGCCGTTGGGGGGGGGGGAAGACTAATTTCATTTAAACATTAGTATGTACTTCATTGGTCATGAAATTTTATTTTTACGGTCATGAAAAGTCATGAAATTGACTTTCTCAAAAGTAGTAGACACCCTGTTTTAAGAAAAACTATCGCTCTTTATCTTTTCCCACACCGTTTGACCTTCCATTGCCTACAAGTTTGTATATGATTCTACATTCCCCTCCTTGTACTTGAATAGTGGTTCTTAACATTTTTGTTCACCAAGGACCACTTGTTGAAGAAATTTTCGTCGGGGACCCCCTCCCAACCAGCCCTTTGAGAGGCAGAAATAGATTTAATGGTCTGAATAAACTATATGTGACTAGCTGAAAGCCCGCACTCCGCTACGGAGTACATTCAAATTAAATACAACGGCCAATCTATGCAATTAATGCCAATATATATATATATATATATAATAAATACGACAATCAATGCATACAATTGATGTAAAAAAAATCGTAAGGGATATTTTTATAGACAAAATAATGTAGAAGAAAATATTCAAATTAAATGTAATAGGACATACTAAAGAATATAGCACAATTAATATAGTACAGTTTGAGGAACATATTTTTTACTGTATTCTAATATTTTTTTGGATTATGTCCAATCGTCTGCCGCATTGGCAAGGGAAAAATATTTTTTTTGTCTATTTAGTTGTTATGCACGTGACGATAAATTTATTTAAAGTACCAGAAAAAGAAATCGCGTGATCAGCATTTAATAAATTAAATTCTAAAAATGAATCTTTAAAAATTCACCAAAAATCAGAAAATGGAGGTAAAGATTCGAAAAAGATTTCATTTTGAAGGAATTTTTATGATCTTTCTCGTGATATAAATTTTATAACCCTCAAATTATTATTTTAAACGCAAACTTAAAGTTACTAAAACAGCTTAAAAATTTAATTTTTAAAAAAATCTAAGAAGAATTTTTTAAAAGTCTTTCTTAGTACACCCCTACATTATAAGAAGAATCGCCATGCAAAATTTCAGCCCTTCATGTCCAGCGGTTTGGTCTGTGCGTTGTATGTCAGTCAGTCAGTCAGTCAGTCAGTGAGTCAGTCAGTTACGGAACTGTTTTATATACTATACTATATAGATACACACACACACAAAAGAGGTAAGCGATGATAAGTAATCCTACGTTAATAACCCGCGGTAGTTTCGTTAAGAGACTACCTGAAATTTGTTTTTCCATCACTGCTGGCTTCGTGGACCATTTCTTGGGTTCTTCAGGACCTCCGGTTAAAACTCAATGATTTAAAAGAAGTGGAAATAGTTTAATCGTCAGTTGTAATTGAAGTATTTCGCTAAGGATGGGGAAAAGAAATAATTGCAAAGAACTAACCATTCGTAGATTTTAGACGTACTTATTTGCAAATTATTATTAAAAGATTAATGAGAAAGTTAAAAAAATAATAAATAAATAAATAAAATTAGTCAAAGTGCTCATGTTGCGTTCTTTGATTTCCCGTTGCCTGTAAAACTACTTTCACCCCATGAACCATAAATCCGCAACAAAACAAACTGCAGCAGTCATTGCCCTATAAATTGATTCGTTTCCTGTTTAACTAAACTTTTATTTTCGTTCACGTATTGCCAAACTATTAAGTATAATTTATATCGACCTAGTTATAAATCATGAAAGACTGATTATTGAAGGGTTTCGTAGCACGATTTTAAACCTCTGAAATTCATCTTACTGTATTCACCGAAATTTCTTGTTTAACTGGGACTTGGGCATGGATACTTGTAGCCGTACGAAATCGGCTTAATACTACAGGTAGCAGGTAATTTTGTCCTTACGCTGCTTTAGTGCCCCAAAGAAACCAACCAATCGTATACTTTGATCGGCCTCTTAAAAATACCTCTCATAAAAATATTAATGAAGACATCAGATTATAAGCTAATGAGATGTCAAAGTCAGTGATATTCAAACTATGAAAAAGTATATGACATCAGGTTATTATGCATCACTTAAAGGTATTGAATTATTATAAAATTTCCCCTGTAACATTTAGCCTAATCAAAACTAGATTTTCTGAACGAAAGGATTATTATCGACGATTATTATCGACGAAAGGATTATTATCGAACGAAAGGATTATTATCGACGATGATAAAAGTTGAAATGTCTCTCCCCTTCTCTCTTTGCTTTACCATAGCCCTTATTTCCCATCTGGAGAACTGATCGAAACCAAATTCCCGAAATCTAATCTTTGGATGCTTCTGCTACTGCCTAGTCAAAGTAACAAAAATTCTTTAAATTATTCAAACAACTTCTCTTTACCAAAAAAACCCTTCAGTTCATCACTGCAGATGCTATGATAACTGTAACTGAAAACACTCTAGCCCTTCTCTTGAATAGGTAAAAGAATGGGGAGGCAGGTTGTATAATCATCTTTAGTAATGGCTGTTAAAAATTTAAGGACTTTTTCTGTTTATTTCTTTGCTAAAAATTAAGGACTTTTAAGGTCCCCCAAAAGTTGTTAAATACTTTTAAAGGTTTTTAAGGACCATGGGAATCGTCAAAGGTAGTCGTCATCTTTAGCCGAACCAGCAGCTATAGACACAAGGTTTCGAAATTATTATGGGCATATAATACGTACGAAACTTGGCTAACCTGCGTAATTTTTACAATCATTGTAATCTTAAACGCTTTTTTCTTTAAATTTTTTTTTCGTATTTGTGAACTGCGTGGAAATGTTTAGACTTTAATTCCTCCAGTCGCGGATCATTTTCACATATTTTTGTACAAAATTGAGGGCGAAATTTAAATCGAGTGTATCGTAAATCGTGTCTAATCTTGGTTTATCGTACAGAGATTTTTAATCCAATAAATATTTTTAAAAAATTCAAAAATAGAGAAAAGGGAAATATCTTTATTAACTTATTTTTAGCGGGAAAGGCGAATATCGCCTTTTAACAAAATAAAATAAGATAAAATAAAATAAAACTTTTCGTTGAAGAAATGTTACTTAGCATGATACGGATTACTTAGAAGCATTATTCATTAGAAGAACAGTTGGCGAAATAACGCCTCCCTATGTCCAAATACACAATAAAATTCATTCGACGTTGATATAATGTTACCCGCTGTGCAGATATTTAAAAAAATTAGCTGCGACGCGATAATGATATAATTCCCAAAAATAACAGGATGAGTAGAACACGATTTCGGCGCCACCCGCGGCTGAAATCTGTTTGATCTAAAATTGTAATTAAAATTACATCTTTTAATTATAAAACTACAATTCACATTTTATGCGTTTAATAACGTAACTTTTTTTTTCCTCTAATTTTATTGTTTTGACACTACGGGGTAACCAGATACCTTGCCGATGTATCGCGAGGTTAAGACATATTTATAAAGACGTTACAATTTTTATTTCAGCAATAAAAACACGAGGATTATCAGTGCCCCTTCAATCCGTTCCTCAAACCAGTATAATAATTGGAAAGAATCCGATATCCTCGTATTTAACTTGCTATCTAGGACTTAAAATAATTTATATGATTATTTTAAGTCCTAGCCCCCCTCCCCCCCACACACAAAAAAAAACTGAGAAGCCTATTTGGATTAATTTGTTTATATGCAGGCTTGAGCGGGCTCGAACTCAGGACCTCGCTGCCAGATAATCATTTAGCCTTGTTAAGGAAGCTGGATAGTATTCCTACTTCATTCGCTCAGCTCCATTTTAACCTATGGATAAAATGTTTCCGGGGATGATCACTGAGAGATTTTTTAAAAAATTGTACTCCGAAATGGAGAAATATTTTTCTACTCTGCTATCTTATTCATTTTAGATCTTTCGTACGCCCCAAAAAAATTATGTGCGTTTGAAACACTGTATACTACATTTCACCCCCTCTCGCCGAATATTTCAAATTTTAAAATATCTGCGTTTCTTCTAAAGAATGGAATAGATAACCGAATAAAAAAAATTCTTTCTCTATAACGGAGTTCAATTAAAAAAGAAATATTTCAATCCAAGTCGACTGAAAACATTTTTTCTCTAGGTTGACCTTTAGCTTACGGGGCCCATTTTTCCGATTCCCCCTTTAGAATGGGAAATTTCATACCCCCTTTGTAAGGACGGTCATTAAGGGGTTTATACACACACACACACACTATATATATATATATATATATATATATATATGTGTGTGTGTGTGTGTGTGTGTGTGTATGTATATATATATATATATATATGTATGTATGTATATATATGTATGTATGTATATATGTGTATATATATGTATATATATATATATATATATATATATATATGCATGCATATATATGTATGTATATATGTGTATATATATGTGTATATATATATATATATATATATATATATATATATGTATGCATGTATGTATGTGTATATATAAATACATACATACATGCATATATATAAATACATACACACACACACACACACACATATATATATATATATATATGTATGCATATATATGTATGTATATATGTGTATATATATATATATATATATATATATATATATATATATATATATATATATGTATGCATGTATGTGTACATACACACACACACACACACATATATATATATATATATATATATATATATATATATATATATATATATATATATATATATATATATATATATATATATATATTTATTCTTGGGCCCTTATTCTTGGGATACATGCTATCCTACCCCGTAAGGAAAAGGTTAACACTCAGCTGGGGAATCCGATCAGAGCAGCCTTAAGCATACGCCTCGTAATCAGTTTCCGAAAGAAATGAATTTTAAGTTTCAAATGAGGTCATCAATCTGTTTTAGACATTGAGCTGTCCCGCAGTACAGATGGGCACATCGGACAAGCGTGTTTATTCCAAACGTCCGCCCTTGCATGTCCGTTTGATCTGACCATTCCTCCGGTCCCGCCGCCCACTCACTTTCCGGCGCGCGGCAAAACCCTTCGGTCCCGGTTTGCGCCACAGAAAAGCAAAAACTGAAACCAACTTTCTCCGTGTCTCGATAGGTGGCGTCGTTTTTTTCCCCAGTCAGCCGGTCAAAACTCCGTGAACAGTTTCTAGTGAGTAAATCACCTGTGTGTGTGTGTATATCGGCTTGGATCGTTTGACCGTCTGCTATGGAAGGGTCGGAACATAACTTCCGGACCGCTGATTTCTGGAGGAGGCCTCAGACGGAAGAGGTACGATTTTCTTCCTTTTTTTTCTGTCTTTTCTTTATTTTCCCCTCTCTTCTCTTTCGCATTCTTCGGGGAGTGCGGGAGACTTCTTTTGTGTGTTTTAAAGTTATAAGGCGCGATCAATTTCCAGTCGCGTGGGTGAGTTTAAAGCCTGTCAGACGTTTCCGAAGTTTTGAGAAAGTCTGGCACGTGGGTTTTGTTTCGTGAGCGGAGTGCGCTTGAAAACGTCTGGGAGCGATAAAAACAGAGTGAAAAACGTAGAAAATTTAGTAAGATTTAGAAAATTTTAGATTGTTAAAGTTTTGCAATTAGAAATTTTATAATTTTTTTTGTGGAAATTGAAAACTACGATATAACTGTTCGGCAATTTAGATAAGCGTCAGCGAAAAAAAATATTCGAATGATTTAGAAATGTTTTGATTATTAATTAGAAAATTTTAGATTGTTAAATTTTGCAATTAGAAATTTTATAATTTTTTTTGTGGAAATTGAAAACTTACGAGATATCTGTTCGGCAGTTTAGATAAGCGCCAGCAGAAAAAATACTCGGAGGATTTAGAAATTTTTTTTATTATTAATTAGAAAATTCTAGATCGTTAAATTTTGTTATCAGAAAATTTATTTTCTTGATTTTTTTTTTTTTTTGGGGGGGGGGAGGAGAGGGCTGAAACTTTATGAGATGTCAGTTTGGCATTTGGGATAAACGTCAGCGGAAAATTAAACCAAAATTAGCAAAATTTAAAGTTATTTGGATAGTTCATCTGATCCTTTGTGTTGTATAAAAAGGTTTAGATTAATGATTTAGATTGTTAATTAGTATACATTTCCCTGTAATTTGCGTTAACAATTTTTTCAATTGGCAGATTTTAGATGAAAACTGTCTTAATCGAGGTATAACAAAAAATAATTATCAGAGGAAAGTTAGAGGATTTTAGTTTGCAAGATTGTACAAATTTGTAAATTTTACAATACGATGTTTTTTTTTTTCACTGTTTAAAAATTAGGAAGCGTCTTGTAAAAATATTTGAAAAGGAAAAATTGGAAAAAACTAAACACAGGGAAGAAGTCAGTAAAGTAAGGAAGAAATTAATAAATAGCTAATTTTGTACTTTTCATAAATTTTGGAGCTTTGATTTTTCTGTTAAAAATCTAAGAAATGTCTATATTCACACATACGTCAAAATAAGCTTTGATGAAAGAAGAAAACAGTTAGTTATCAGAGAAGCATTAGAAATAATTATAAGATTAAAAGATTTCGATACTTAATTGTTTGTTTTTCTCGGTTCTGCAATTAGAAATTTTTTTTCAGTTTTGAAGAAAAAAAGTTAAGAAAGCGTTCATTAAGAAATGTTAAATAAATAGTTAGCATTTAACAGTGAGTAAAATTTACATTTTAAGAATTATTAGTTCTGTTATTTATGTAATTTTGTTATTAGAACTATTTGGCTGATAATTATATTTGTATGGTTGCAATCATAAACTAATTTTCTTCGATTGCAATTTTTTAAGGTAGAAAAATTTAATTTTTACGTGACTGTAAATTTTTCTATTTGAAATCTATTTCACCTCCTAAAAATTAAGGAGGTGAAAATTCAGCTCAAGGAAGCATTTCTACCCAAGCAATGAAAAATATGCGAATCGAAAAAGTTAAGACTATTAGTAAAGACTATTAGTGAATTAAAGTTAAGACTATTTTAATTCAGAAATTCGGAAGTTTTGGAATGTATGATTGAGAAAGAAGAAAGTTGCAATTTCTCGGACAGTAATGAATTTGTAACCATGAAAACGGAAAAAGTAGCTGTCGGGAAAATACAACCAAAAGATTTCAGTTTATAAAATTGCATTTCATGGATTTTGAAAGTCTTTCCATTTTTTCAGTCTTAAAAGGGGCAACAACATGTTATAAAAATATATGTAAGTGATAAATTGAGGGAAAATAATCTTAAGGAAAATTAATTAAATTTAAAAGATATTTATTTGCAAGGTAAAAATAATATATTGCTTTAAAATCTCAAATTGAACAAGTGTTGATGTTATGAATCTGTATCCAGAATATCTAAACATTTTGTAAATGAAAAATAGAAAAAAAAATTTGAAGCGAAAAAGTTGTGAAGTTTAGAAGAATTTGATTTGTAGTTGTTAAATTTGGATTCGCGTGCATGAGGAAATGCAATAAGCAGAAATCTCGTGGAGTGAGTATGTGTTGTTGTTGACAAATTTTTCTTATTTTGGTTTCAATTTTCGGTTTTATAATTAAGAATTTGTTTCAAAATTAATAAATTTGGTTTCTTTTTTGGTTTAACCGATTTGATATGTAAAATCTATTTAAGAGGAATGCAAGAATTTGTTAAATTAATAATTTAGTTCTTGAAAACTTTTTTTAACAAGGGTACAAGTATTAATTGTCTAAAAAAAATCGCTAGTAAATGTAGCTAATTTAGAAATTTTAGTTTCTACTTTGAACTTCTACTTTAGTTGGCTTTTGTATACTTTGAATTTTTTTTTCTGATTTAAAAATTCTGAAGCGACAAACTTATATGTATACTATTCCTAAAAAATCAAATAAACAAAAATGGAGTCCAAAGATTATTGAAATCTTGATCAGAAGAACAATTTAAAATGACGAAACTCGTAATGTACGGAATTTAGGTTTGTTTGATTGAAACATGGTTTATATAAGACTTATTATAATCTTTTTTCCATCTTAGTAATAAATTGAAAATTATTTTGTAAAGTAATCACTCAAAAAAAGTTATTCTCTAAATAGACTTAAAAATAATTTATATTCGATTTTTAAAGATAAGAAGATGCGTAAAATTTTCCGTTAATGAAATAAACATATTTTGCAGAACTAATATAAATAGTACTGCTAGATTTTATTAGTAGTTTTAATTAGTAGATTTTAGGTTAGTACACTTTTAGAGTGTTAGATTTAGGTTAGTAAAGCTTTAACTAGTAGATTTATAAGTTTTGTACAAATTGAAGAATGACGTAAGCACAATAGCGTAACTTTTAATTGTGTAACTTTCCATAAAAAATTTAGAAACAAAATTATATGGCAAGTAAGTATTACACAATTGGCATTCAAAAATAACACTTAGATATCTTTGGATTCATTTAAAATTAATATTTATAATAAAATCCAGTAGAATACAAAACGTTAGTGTTCAATAAAAACAGTAGGACTAGGGGAAAGTTTTGTTTGAGAAGTACAAAAAATTTTTCTATATTTATCGCTACCAGCTTTCATTTGATAAAATTTTGTAATCATGGCACATTTAAAAATATTAAGCATCGCAAAACTGATGTTTATAATTTTGTGGTGCCCGGTATAAAGGCTTAAGTCAAAAAAGGTGATTTTTAGATATTTGTTTTTATTTATAAAAATAAAATCTTTTGACTTGTATAAAAGGCTTGAGTCTATCAATTTTGTATGAAAAAGTACATTTCTTTGTACAAAAGACTAAAGTTGAAATTATATTTCTGCGATTAGTATAAAAGCCAATAACTTGGTGTATATAAATCACTGTTTTTGACTTAAGCCCTTTATACCGGGCACCATAGAATTTATTATGTTTTGAAATTATTAAAATGCGGAGCATCTTGGTCTATTTAAAATAAAAATTCCTGAGAAAATTAATAGTTTAAAAGGAAGGAAGTTTGGTGCAAAAAAAAATAGTAATTACTTTTATAAATTATGAGATTAAAGAAAATTTTTTTTTGCTATCTCAGTTTTTAAAACTAAATCATGTAGTTCATTTTGTTTTTAATAATAGGATAAGAAAAAATTGCTCGTAATACATTTCTAATTGTTCAGTTGGTTCAAAGATTGTTAGAGTAGGATTTTAAAATGTTGACTTAGTAAGTGGTTGCTAAAAAGTGAAACTTTGTATTTTGAATATTTAGTATCAGAATTTACGACTTTTATTACATACACCAAGTGTGTATAAGATAAGATTTCTTTGTTCAAATGAATGTATACCGATAAATTCTGTGTATATACCGATATACGCAATGTTTAATTTTAGGAAGGGTTGTTTTAAAGTCTTTAAAACTGTTTCCCTATGGACCTGCCAAATAAGTAATTGGCACATATATATTTTTAAATTAAAAGTACCGAAATTAAATAAAATTTCTTGGTTGAAATTTAGTGACTTTTTATTGTGCCAATTTAGTGTACCATTATAATTATACTGAGTTTGTTTTATAAAATTACATGAAAATAACAGTGTTGTTATGTATACCATAACGTATACCATAACAGTGTTGTTATGTATACCATACTTGTTAACAATGTGATTTCAACTCAGGTTCTATTACAAATTTTACTCATTAAAAGAAAATGAAAATTTTGAAAGAAACTTTAGCTGAGTCCAGAATTTTTCTATTTATGTATTATCTCCCTAACTAAGAAGATTATTTCGTTATCCATGAGAGCATTTGGTAAAATTAACTTAGGTATTATTGATAATGAATTTTTTTTTACAAAAGTAGTTAAATGCAGTGGAACATCTCTATGGCGGCTATTAATGATTCTAGAAAAAAGTGGCCGCTTTGAGGGTTGGCCGTGTGAAAGGGGTTTCTAGCATAATATTGGCTCTATGAGTCTTTAATCGGTTCTGAACAAAATAGGGCTAGAGAAGTTTCATTACGCAAACAAACACACACACACACACACATATATATATATACAGGTGGTTATCAAAATAATGGAAACACTTAGAAACATCATGAAAACCTTTATTAATACGGCGCAGAATCACCTTTGTCATATAATACCACCTGATTCACCTTGGAATTGGATTATACAAGTCATGAATAGTGGTAAGAATATATTATACCATTCTTCAGAGAAAAATCATGAAAGTTCCTGTAGAGATGCTGCGGTGGATATCGATACCTAGCTCTATCCGCTTATACAGATCACAGTGATTGGATGATATATAGTCGGGGGGGGGGGGGTTGTACAGGACAAGATAAGATATTTGACTTTTTTTTCATGCTCTTCAAACCAATACTTGGTAGATTTAGCTGTTTGTATAGGGGGATTATCATCCTGGAGAACGCCATCTCCTGCAAGAAACAATGTTTGCACCATATTATGGACTAGTGAGCTAAAATTTCGACATAGTCCTTTCCATTCAATCTTCCTTTTAAGGTTACAATAAGGCCTGAAGAAAACCATGAGATGCCATCCCAAACCCTGATAGATCTATCTCAGTGATTGACAGTTGAGATGAGACAGCCAGAATCTTACGCTTGTGAAGGTGTTCTCCAGACATACGCACATCCTGTTGCGAGGAACAATGTGAACAATGATTCGTTGGACCAAATGCCGTTTTTCAACTATTACTCATCGAGGATTTGCACTCGTGCAACATTGTGGACGATATTTTGTATTGGTATCTATTACGAATGGTTTGGGAACAGCTACTTTTCCGTAAATGCTTTGTTTGTGAAGTTCCCGTCTACCTCTGATGGTTGATACCGGAAAATGCAGATGCAGATTGAGCTCTTCGGTCATATTAGTTGCAGTTGTTTTCTTTCTTCATGTCACAATCCGCTTCAATACCTCGTCCGTCTCTTTCTCTCAGCTCTCCTTTTCATCCACTATTCTGTTTGGCAAAGGATGTTTTTCCGTGCACCCTGTATGCTACCATGACTTTCGGTACTATAGCTCGAAAAACACCGATCAGCCTGGGGGTTGCAATAACAGATACTCCAATTTAAATGCTCTCAAAGAATTTGCCCTTTTCACAAGGTCTGCAAGGTTTGACATTTTACGCTGTTTCCCCCAAAAGCACGATGCCCTTAGCTTTATTAGTGCTACCTGACAGTAGAATAATACGTATAAAAATATATAAAAAATACCGGTGGCCAGGCTTGTTTTTTAAGGAATACGAATCACATTCTTAAACACCACTGATATTGATAACCACCTGTATATGTTCCAAACAAAATATGGCCGGCTAGAGAAGTTTCTCTGTACTTCGTTTTAAGAATTTCAAAATGATTAACTCTTCTCTACAGAATTCTAAAACTGAGAAAGTTAACTAATTTTTTAACTAATAAATTTTCGATTTACTGCTGTAAAAGTTAAGGTTGTTAATTTGTTGTCTTTTGGATTTAAATTTTTCTTGCGATTGCTTTTAAGTAGATGGCTAAAATCAATTGTCCATAGCGCTGTCTCGTTGCTTTGAGAGTTGGACTCACTGACGTCTATCTCAGGTACTCTAAATTTAAAATTTTGACTTTTTTTCATTTAGGATGCTCAGAAATGAGACAAAAAAAATAGATTAAAATATAGTAGATTCATATTAAGCTTTTATCTTTGACAATTCTTAATGTATGTACATATCTGGTAATTTCAGTAACATTAATGAATTTATTTTCTAACTTATTATAAATATATAATTTTATTAATCTGTGCAATTCAGGAAGGTTTCTTCATGACTACGCTATAATTTATGTTAAATCAAATATTAACCCTTTGGGTATATTTGACGAGTCTGTCTCGTCATGTATTTTTTTGCGCTTAAATGTAGATGACGAGTCTAAGCGATTTGAAAAAATATTTGAATGCGACGTGCTCAGACAGACTGAAAAAAAAATGAAATCGCATCCATGCGGAGAATTGTTTTAAATTAAATAAGTATCTAAGGGGTTGATGAAATGAGCGATGACAAACATTTGGACCGTGGAGGTACTTTGAAAGTGGAGTTAAGTCCATTTAAAAAAAAAAAAAGAGAGATCACATAATTTATGATTAATTTAGTGTAAACTTTTAATTTATAATTATTTAATATCTTAAAAAATACCAATGCTTTGTTCAGTTTAAAATTGACCAATAAATGAAATTGCATAGCGATGAAAGGGGAAATTTTTTCGAAACAACAAAAAACGGACTTGCACCACTTTCAAAATAAACGGTTCATTTGTAGTTTCAAATAACTTTGAACCACTATAAAGAAATGTTTATCGTACATTTGACATGTTGCGATATGATTCGTTAACAGCAAAAATAATTGAAGATAATTGAAAGATAATTGATCTTAATCCAAAGATTATTATTCAAAAGATAATTGAAAAATTAAATGTACAATTTTATCAATAAAAAATTAAATTGATAGCAAAATTTTATTTTATTTTCTACACAGATTTTTTTTTCTCCGAAAAAGTATCTTTATAATATAGAAATCACAAAATATTTGAAAATCTTATGTTTGGTTTTATATACATTTGATGAAGCAATTGTCACATTTTACTCAGATTTGGGCATTAGTAAAGTCTTAAAATCATTTCTACGGGAATTTTGAAAATTTTACTTATAAAATCCTAAATATCTTTACAGAAGAAAAATAAAAGATAGTTTTTGACTGATTTTTATTTTAGAGGAAATACTTTCCGAAATTTTACTCAAGATTAAAAAATTCTTAATACAGTTTAATAAAAATAGAACAAAGAAACGCCGCATGAAATTTCATAGATATGAAATTTCATAAATTTCATGAAATTTCATACCTTGCGAGGTATTTTGGAAATATCTTTTTCAAAATTGGTAAATTCTGAAAAATTTATTTCCGACATAAAAAGTTTCCCATACATAAGCGACGTCAGACAAACAATTACAATTAGAAAACAATTACTACCAGAATTGAAAACGGTGCTGGAACGGTGTGTTAAAAGGATTAATTATATAAAATCAAGACCATTTAAAAAGTCGCCTATTTAGTCAATTATGTCAGGCTATGGAGTCTAAATACGAATCCTTGTTACTGCACACGGAAGTTAGGTGGTTCTCCCGAGGGAAAGTTTTATCTCGCGTGCTTTGATTAAAATACGAGCTAAAGATTTTTTTTGGAACAAGATAATAATGATTTTGTTGACTTGTTGGATGACAAAATATGGTGTGCTAAGCTAGCTTACTTATCTGATATTTTTGTTATATTTAATTACATAAATACTAGTATGCAAGGACAGAAAGAAAATATTTTAAACTCAACCGATAAATTGTTGGGATTTCCAAAATAAACTTTCTTTGTGGAAGAATAAATCCCAATAAGGTCGTTTAGAAAAGTTTGCGTCAGTTCCAAAAGACTGTTATAAAATTATTAATAAAATAGTTATTGATCTTTTGACAATACTAGAGCAAAGAATTGTTCATTACTTTTCAAATTTAAAAATAAAAAAATTTGATTGGAATCGAAATCCATTTGTGATAAACGACACGCCGGTGTATGAATTAACTTTGAAAGAAGAGGAAGAACTAATTTCGGTGTTTAATAACCGAGATTTAATTTCAAAACATTCAGAAAAATAAATTAATTCATTCTGGATTAATCTTCGATAAGATATCATAAAAAGCTTTGAGTGTGCTATTTCAATTTTTCACATATTATTTGGGGGAATTCGGATTTTCGGCTTTGACGAACATAAAAACGAAATAAAGATCCAGACTTTTAAATCTGGATCACAACATTAGAGTAGCATTATCATTTTTACGACCAAATATAAATTAATTTATGACAAAACAACAAGCTCAAAATTCGCATTAAATGTCATTTGTAGTTAAATAAACATTGTATTTACTTCGTAACGGAATTTCGTTTTATATTTCTATGAAAATTATTTCATATGCTATTTTCTCAAAATATATTGTAGGTACATCAATCAATTACCCAAGAATGATTCTTTTAAAGTTATCTAATTTTTAGTCTGCTGCCAAATTTTTAAATTATTAAAAGAGTACCGTGGTGGAAAAAAAAGGTTGATAATCACTGTTTTAGATCGTTGTCTCTCCCATATTTGCCACTTATCAGTGACAGGCGATCCGAGATAAAGTCAAACTGACGAATGGATTTCGCCAAAAGTAGCTCCACGAGAAAAAACAAAAATCAATAGAATTAGCTAAATTAAAACCATTTTTATTCAAGAAGTAATCCAAGCGAATCGCATTAGCGATACTGCTGAATTAGGGAAGAGAAACTCGGGCCTAATATAAATTTTTTCACCGAATAGAGGTGCTGCATTATTTTACGGAAAAGCTAACAAATCAACAACATGATTGAGAAATTAGGAAAAGAGCAACTTCGTTGCAACAACGAATTTTCGAAATCGTGACCAAACAAATGTTCATTTTCTACATTCTGTTTTAAGTATTAATGTGCGCAAGGTGTCTTTTCTTACGAAATTGATGATGTTGTACAACTTTGTAATTGACTTTTTTCCCTATCTCGTACCGTTTTTGAGATAAAAACGCTAATTCCAAAATTTGCGAATAAATGGCGCTGTAAGTTGTCTCATCGAGTAGCGCATAGCCTTTTTACTATACCTAGACATCAACTTTATGGCCCAAGCTGTCACCGTTTAGAAGTTAAGGGGGGTGTAACGGATACCCTGTAGTGGGAACCCTGTATATATATATATATATATATATATATATATATATATATATATATATATATATATATATATATATATATATACGTATATATATATGTATATATATATGTATAATATGTATTATTTATTTATTTATAAAGTGATCTTAAGTTCAACGGGTAACATTTTAACGAGCATGGTGACTATTAGCTATTCGTTTTCTTTCACGCCTGAGAAACGTAATGCAGTGGCGGTTCCAGTTTTAAATAAATTTGCATGCTTTCTATAATAAGCTTACTACATGATGCCTCTTTATGTTTAAGTTTTTGACTTACATGAGAAAATGTGTCTTTGTTCTTTTGCGCGTTCCGCACCAGTTACTGAACTATTTTCAAAACGAGAATGTATCGGTGCCACAATTTAACAGTAATTTACTTCTCACAGCACTTTATTTATTATTTTTTCTTTCTTTTTTTGCTGTAATGCAATTAGTTGATAATACGAATTTTAAATGTTTAGTCCTCTTCGTACGTAATCATTAGTTAACCTCAACATAATGATTAGTTTGGCTCGTTCTTTGTGGTTAGTTAATTGCAACACTTCCCTCATTTCGTTATACAGCCATATTCATGCATTGTGATTAATTACTGTACTAGTTTACGTAATACAGGGACATCCACTCGGATTCATACCTTGTTTAATCAATAAGAGTCATTTTTAATAACTGGAATATCTAGCCATGTTCATGCATTCTGATTAATGAACTGCCACACTATTTAATTACCAGAACATTTAGCCATTTCCATACCAAGTGATGATTTATCTGAAACAGAATACAGCTCCATAAATATCTATTTCTCTCTCTCACTCTGTGAGTGTATATATATATATATATATATATATTATCTTTAACAGACCGGTACAGAAGTGGATTCACACACAGAAGGTATAACAATGAAGGAATCGGTTGATCATATAAGTTGAGGCTTAGAAAAGAAGAGACGCGCGAAGGACGATAGAGCGAAGACAGGAAAGCAAGGCAAGGAAGAACGCGAAAGTCTCTGCTCATCCTTTTTATACTATGAGGGCGGTAGGCGTTTAGAATGCTATAATTGGTTAGAAAGGAACATATGATCTAACCACGTGAAGGTATGACTCAACGTCGCAAGACTTTTGAAACAGGTGCTGAGTGGCGATATATACGGGTGACGCTGAATCATGTCTAAAAATGACTTTAATGTACCGCGCGTGGTCGTTAGGTAATAGAATAGTTGGTTAATTCGTTTATTCCTAGGTCACAATTTGGAATAGGGTTTGTGCTTTATTGAGGAGAATTTAGAATACGCGACAAGTAATAATGGTGGGACATTATCATTATATATACAGGGTGGTTATAATTAAAGTTCCTCTTTGAAATGGTCATAAAAGGAAAACTACTGGACCAAATGTTATCAAACTTGGTAATAGTTTAAAAGAGGTCATGGGAATTTCTTTTCCGCCAAAAAAAGTTCAGAAACTCACCACCGGAGGGAAATGGCGCTGTATGCAATATTGTTAAACGAAATAAGGGTCGGAATCTAACGTAACCTTTTGTTACACGGGTTTAACATTTTGTATACCCTTAAGAAACATTGACCTAAAACAAAATTACTATTTAAAGTGTGCACATTCCGGAAATCGTTTTCTTACAGATCGCTAATTTGTGAATTTTGAAGCCTGAATTCGGCCCTAAGACATGAAGATATCGGTTTAAAACGTTTTTAATCGTTTCTAAAAAGAAACTATTTTTTGGATTATGCAAAACCACAATGGTTTGTAATTGGCTTACGGCAGAAAGAAGCAAATGATTTATGCAGACGCGCTTTACACGTCATTTAATTTTCCAGATAAAAGTGAGACTGTTTGTCAGAGTTCTCATTGTTACGAACGAACAATGTCTTTAAACATGCAAGACCGTACACCGACATGTCCGTAACATTCCTCCTGATATACTAAGAGCTACTGTTGACAATGCAGTAATGCGATTTAACTTGCTTTCGAAAAATAGTGGACGCCACATTGAACATGCTTTGTAACACGTTTCAGAAACGATTAAACACATTTTAAACCTATGACTTCCTGTCTTATTTCGTTTAACAATATTGCATACAGTGCCATTTCCCCCTTGGTGGGGAGTTTTTGAACTTTTTTTTGGGTGGAAAAGAAATTCCCAGGACCTTGTTTAAACTATTACCAAGTTTAATAACATTTGGTCCAGTAGTTTTCTTTTATGACCATTTCAAAATGACACTTTAATTATAACCACCCTGTATATATATATATATATATATATATATATATATATATATATATATATATATATATATATATATATATATATATATATATATATATATAAATAAAATATCTTTAACAGACCGGTACAGAAGTGGATTCACACACAGAAGGTATAACAATGACGGAATCGGTTGAGATTGATTATATAAGTTGAGGCTTAGAATAGAATAGAATAGAATAGAAGAGACGCGCGAGGGACGATAGAGCGAAGACAGAAGAGACAGGAAAGCAAGGCAAGGAAGAACGCGAAAGTCTCTGCTCATCCTTTTTATACTATGAGGGCGTTAGGCGTTTAGAATGCTATAGTTGGTTAGAAAGGATCATATGGTCTAACCACGTGAAGGTATGACTGAACGTCGTAAGACATTTGAAACAGATGCTGAGTGGCGAGATAGACGGGTGACGCTGAATCATGTCTAAAAATGACTTTAATGCACCGCTCGTGGTCGTTAGGTAATAGAATAGTTGGTTAATTCGTTTATTCCTAGGTCATAATTTGGAATAGGAGTTGTGTTTTATTGAGGAGAATTTAGAATACGCGACAAGTAATACTGGTGGGGCATTATCATTATATATATATATATATATATATATATATATATATATATATATATATATATATATATATATATATATATATATATATATATACAGAGGCTGTTCACACATTTTTTAGACGATGTATATTGTATTCACAAAACGAAATTACATAAAATTCTTTTGTTTTAAATGTTCTATTTGACATCCCTTATTCTGAACTATCTTTCGACACCGCAATTTCCAGGATAATAATGCCTTTTGAAGTGTCAGAAAAGGTATTCTATCCCATTCCTCCTGAACAGCTTTCCAGAGTCCTGTAAGGGTTTTGGGACGACGTTCGGGTAATGCAGATTTTAAAAGTCCGAAAGCACAAAAATCGATAGGTGATACATAGGGAGATTTAGTAGGGATATCAGTGAAGGGTATGGCCTTGATACCAGTTTTTTTTCCATTTCTTTTAGGAAATTTACAGTGGATTTTGATGTATGACTGCTAGCTTTGTCCTGATGGAGTCTCACAGATTGATGGCACTGTGGGTAAAGCGATGGTATTTCATTCAGAAAAATTGGCGATAAAATATGTTCCTAATAGTATTTGGAGTTAATCTTGACATTTTTTCCCACTCTCTTTATTTTTAACTTGCCATTATAAGAAAAACCATCAACAATCATGAATCCCTTAGAAAAACTTTCTTTCGATTCTTTGAACCATGTACTTAAATTTTTTTCTCCCCTTTTATGATAATAAATGGCTCTTTTTTTGTTGCAATCATTTAAATACACCCATGATTCATCTATTCTGACAATTGTTTTCCATTTTTCTTTCGATAAGTGTTTCTCATATAGAATTCTGCAGCGTGTCCTGCGTTCAGCGATATGATTTGTAAGAAGACGATGCACATTGCGTTTTTTCGCTTTCTTAAGATTTAAATCAACGTTTATCATTTTGTTTACAGTGGACACCGAGCATTTTAATGATTTTGCAACTGTCCTTTGACTAGGGGGATTTTCTTTTAACATTAAACAACGTACCTTTGCAATAGTCGAAGATGTCCGTTTTTTCCTTGGATACTTGTTTGGAATTTTTGTCCCACTTGAGACTCCAATTTGACGTTTTTTTCCTTTCTTGTTGACAATATTACCTATCGACGCTTTAGATATCACAAAACCATGACTCTCACATCCTTTTTGGATAACGGGGTATGCATATTTCTCTTCGGAAAGAGCATAAATATAGCCTTCGAACCACTGCTTTGTTAAAAACGCCATTTTGAATAAAAACAAAACTTTCAAGCCGCAGACGATAATTTTGACTTTTAAAAACATAGTACAATTGCAATTATTTCTTTTTCAGCAAACCATTTTTTATTACCGCTTACCAAAATCGTCTAAAAAATGTGCAAACAGCCTCTGTATATATATATATATATATATATATATATATATATATATATATATATATATATTTGTTTGTTTGTTTGTTTGTTTGTTTGTTTGTGTGTGTATGTGTGTGTGTGTAAGTAATCGTTAGAACCTGTATTGGTTTTATTGAATGCAGATTCACTCTCAGATTTTTTTCAAACAGAGAATAAACTATTGTGTCCATATCTCATAATTAATTCATGTTTAAAATACACTAAAAATTTTGTATGATACAGTTTATTTGAAACCTCTAAATTGTTCATTTTACACAGTAGATAGAGCCACCTTTATATTGTCCGCATTTTTCGCTCATCATTTTGCTCGGATAATCGATAATTCAGTATATTTATGTTACAGCATCTAAACAGCTAACCACCGTAAAGCCTATTCGATGCTGTTATTTACCTACATGCGCCCCCTTAACTGTTAATACCTATAGGTTGATAAAAATTACCATCGCACCTGCAAATGTAAAATTATTCCGCTTTTGGAACCGTTGATTTTTGAGGCGTTCAGTGGCTGCTTCCATGCTAAGGATTCAATGCCGATAGAAAAGCACAATAGTAAGAATGCAGCACACATGCACCTATTATATTAAAAAGAATATTTCGTTACTGACGCATTTACTTTTTTTCAATAGAGATTCCGTTTACATTCAGATTACCCATATTTAACAAACTTCGGAATAGAATGCTAATATTTCACAAAAGTATACTTCAAATGCGAAATTTAACGTATCCAGATTCCTTTTATCTCGCCTTCATAACAATAGTATTAATGTATTCAACGTTTCATACGTTTGTTTACTCTATTGTATTTAAGACAGTGTTTTAACTGAAGAGTCAATGGAACACAATAGACGCGGCGTGAAACGATTTTTAGCAATTAGATAATTGATTAGTAACGCAGAAGTGGCAACACTGTTAGCTTCCGGAAAATAAAGAAATAATCACAGTTGCATGGAATAAGTAGTCTTTAAAACTGAATCAATGAATGGACGATATATTTATTCTACAAAAGTTGCGTTTGAAAGGTATTCCTTTTCTCAGCGAAATGTTCATAAACGGAGAGGGATTTTCCTCAACAGTTGAACGAGAGATGAAATTTCATGCCTTGTTCCTGCAGAGATAACCATGTACTTTTTTGAGAAAATAATATAATGATTTATTTTTCTTAGTCCCAATCACTGAAATTTAAGGTATTGTGCAATGCACAATCTACTATTTCTAGCGTATTTAATAGGTTTGAATTTGTAAACTAACTTAATTTAATTAAGTTTTCCCCGCGAAAAATACATGCAGTATAGCCAACACCGACTCAAACTGTGTTTGAGTCGGTGTTGGTATAGCCCACTATTCTTAACCCTCAAACTGTACAGTGGTTTGAGACGAAATAGATGGTACGGTCGGGTCAGATCCGACCCGATCTCTTATTTCATGAAGTTTTTTGGTAGAAACGCGTACACAATAAGCATTTTTGTTGTATAATAGCGTTTATTGATATTTTTTTCAAGAAATAAAACACTTTTTGTAGAAAAAAATCACCAAAGAATTGCAGTAATGCTAAACAGAGAAAATATCTTTGGCATTTACATAGAATGTTGTATATATTAGGTCTAATATGTAATTATGTCTACCTAGTTTTAGAGGTTAGTGAAACCAACTTTCCGAGCAAAACAATGTAAAAAATAATATATACTGGCATTTTTGGTCTTCAAAATCGAAATAAAAAATTAAAAAATCTAAAATAAAAAATGACCAGATTATAATGACCAGATTGCGATAATTCATCATGCATTCGCCAAATATTACTTGAAACCCCAAAATCTCCTAACGGCCCAAAATCCAAACTGGAAGAAATATGAGGGCAATGATTTAGAACTTTTTATTTTCTTTCCAGTGAGGGGGGCACTTTGTCCGAAGATGTTCGCCCATTCTACGCCGCTAATTTGTTGGTCATATCATGGGAGCGCCACGCAGAAAGACCACCATCGCTCTCAACAGTGCCGCCACAATTTATACCGAGCACTCTCCAGGAGTGTTGATATAGAAATTTAGAAGTTCGGTAGGGATATTCATGACACTAGCTGGCAGTATAATGATAAAACACACCTGTCTAGAAAGGAAGAAGATTCAAGTTCGATTCTCCAGTCCACTCAAATGAGGGTTAAAAGCGTCTATAGTGTAGTTAGATCAGCTTTATTAGATACATTCAAAAGGCTTTAGCCCTGACTGCAGAATAGGGTGCTTCTTTTTTAACGTAGGATTACGTTCCTCAATAACGGTCCTGCGGAGAGAAAAAAAGTTATAATTTTGAAAAAAGCGAGTTATAATTTTGGCAGCACGCCAAACCCAGTAGCAGTAAAAGTTAAACATAAAAGTACCAAAATGCGTTTATTTATTTTTAAAAAAAAGGGGGGGAAAAGAGGTAAGCAACGATAAGTAACCTTACGTTAATAACCCGCGGTAGTTTCGTTAGAAGAGACTACCTGAAATACTTTTTTTTAATATTGCTGTAAACAGCTGTAAATATTTCTTAACATCCGTAAACATTCCTTATTTTTTCGTAATTTGTGTTAAATACCGTTTATTTACTGTCATTGACAGTTAGATTGCAATACATGACCTTTGGCGATATTTTTTAGAATTGTGGCCTAGCAAGTTTGGCGAAAAAAAATGGAGATATTTGACGACTTTTTGGGTGCCCGGAGAATTCATCAGATTTCACCTAGGTGGCATGGTTGTCGAGTCCTGGAATATTCCATATCTAAAACAGCGTTTGTTAAATTGTGGGTCGCAAAGCGAAATTTCGGGGTCGCGAAAATTTAATTCTTATACATGAATTTAATTCTTGTCGCCCGCCGGGAGTATCTAAAGATATATATTTTATTGTATTTCTTCAAACATACTGAAAGCATGTTCCTCATATTTTACGTAAACCTCTTTAAAACATCTATGATTTAAAATATTTAAATGAAACCATTGCGGAATAATACTAATGATCAGTATTAATTTATAAATAATAATTTTATAATGAAATCGGGGAGCGGTATATATGTGTCGTATAGTGTCGGTGTGGGCCAGCGATAGCGAGTATAGATGCTAAAAACACTAAGAAACTTTATACCCTTATTTTCTGGGGTCGCGAAGAAATCTCGATGACAAAAAGGGGTCATGCATGAAAAAAAGCTTAAGAAGCGCTGTTCTAGAATAACCGAGAATGTCGCCAAGGACATATAAGCATCTCGAATTCAAAATTTACAGGCAGCTTGGATTCCCTACTATTCAAAATTGTCTCCAAAAACTCATGATTAAGTTTCATAACTTTCAAGACTTAGGGCCTGTTCACATAGCAGTCCGTTAGCGTAAGCGTTAAATTTTAACCAATCATATAGCTGAGCGCTATGACACCAACGGACTGACACGTGATACGTCGAACCAATCACGGGTCATTTCAAGAATCGTCTGCTAAGAAACACTCGTTTTACAGCGCAATATTCGAAAGCGGCCTAGCACGCATTTTTACCTACATCTCCAAAAATGGAAAATTCAATCACGACGAGGTGTTTGTTATTACTTGAAGTGCAAAAATATCCGGTGTTGTATGATAAGTCGAACAAAAAATATATGGACAAGATTATTAATACTATTAAATCTACCCGATTATGACCATGCTGACCCTACTAACAGAAAAAAGCCTAGGGCCGTTCTTTCTTTGATTACTTAGTGTTGTCCTTTCTTTATTATCAATCATTTCTTTATTATTAAAGAATCTTTAAAAAATATATAAAATAGTATAAAATATAAAAAAAATTCTTGGCTTACCAAGGTAATAAAACAATTTTAAAATCTAAAAACTACAAAAAACATTTATTTTCTATCCCTAAACTTCGCTCTCTCAGATTACATCAACTATAACTCTCTCTAAGGGCCTCTTAAATGCGGAGTGGATACTCCTGGAGAAAAACTCCAAACTATGGTTTTCAAACTCACGGATCCTGTACCCTTTTTCTTCCGACCTTCTTCTATCCAATCAGCTTCTTCCATTTCCAGCTTCTCCCATTCCTATATGATTGCACAGTTCGATAAAACTGTATTAGAGGGATAGGCCTAGGGAACAAACGTAACCCCCCAACTTCTGTTGGTCTGATGGATTCTACGGTTTTGATTCATTCACTTCTCTGTTCGGTTGTTGTGCGTTAATTGTAAGGCCTGCTGTTGTGCCTGTGTGTGTAATTGCGTTAAATCTGAAGCTAGGCCTACTGCTGTTTGTAATATTTGTGATGTGTTTGAGACTAAAAAGTAAATAAACTTGTGACGTTGTTATCTGGATTCGTCTTCCACAAATATCATTGAGCGAAACAAATATTACTCATCATAAAAGCGATAAGTATGCCAAATAAGGTTACCTGGTGCAATCGAACCTACAACGCTCGTCCGAATTTTTGCAACCGTGGTACGAGATCTCCTGCTCTTACTTTTGGCGTGATTTAAAAATTTGAAACAACGTGTCATCCTGTTCATCAAAGATATAAGTATTCGTAACACAGAAATCGCTAGATGTGCATATAATTTCCCGCTAATTTAAATAATTAAAACATATTTTTTTGTTTCTACAGTAAAAAAAAACCCTGAAATGTTCGCCAAGTTTACTGTTAAATCGCATAATTATAACTAATCCTACATCTCGGTATCTGATTTGGTTCTTGTTCATTACAGATCTCGAACATTTGTTACATATTTCACTCTCCAAATAGCATAGCATTCGTTTGATTACAATAACCTACTATTTAAAAAAAAATGAGGAAAGGCAGATATTTATAATATAGCCATTATTATAAAAAGGTGCATTTTTACCTTTTTTTTTTCGAACTTACAGAATCTTTATTTTTTAACCATATGTCCATAATATTTTTTTAAAAAGGAAGAAAAGGAGCGTCAAAGCATAAGGAAAAATTTTAGAAGTCTTAAAAAGAATTAGTAAGGAGAAGATATTAAAGGAGAAACGGTTTTAATTTTTATTTTAATCTCTGCCTTAATACTTTATCTTATATGTAGTTTCATTAAAGCATATTTCTGTAAGTAAATATGTTTGAATATACGATTTAATTTGCAGTATTTTAATGCTCAATAGTTTTCGTATCATTGCCATTAAAATTCTCGTATTACGCTAAATTCTCTAAACATAGCGTTAAAAGTACAATACAAGAGTTTTAATGGTTCATAATCTTTAGATTTACCTGATCGAAGTTTGCTTAGTGAACAGCTTATTTTAAAGTTATTCATCCTGCAAAACCACAAATGAATTTATTACCATCTAGATTAAAAACTTTTACCATACATTACATAAACACACTCCATAAAAAGTTAGTAATTATCCTACATTAAACAGACTTTCTGGAGGATTAGAACGGATAGATGGTCATTTTTTACTTCACTTACAGCCGTTTGCTTAGCGGAAGAATTTATTATGTGCAATATTGGTAAACGCGCAAAGTTCTTGATTTCTCTTATAAAATTGACCCTCTCTTATAAAATGGAATTTAAAAAATCTCGAGAAGAATCAAATTCTTCACGCGATTCTGGAAAGAACTGTAAAAGGAATTTTGCAAAACAGAGATTTAAAAAATCGGGATCAATCGTGAACGTTGAATCCATTTGGAGAAAAATTCCCAAATACAAAACAAAAAATTCGAGAAGTGAATGTCTTTTTCTAAATCTTACACAACTGAAAACACTTTTTTTAAATCAGCACACGGTTAAAATTGTTCATTTGACATAAAAAAATTGAAAACAAGTTACAGAAGGTCGTTCGCACTTTATGGAAACGATTTTGATGGTTAAATTTTATGTATAAATGCCGTATTTTTTTCGGAGACTAGCTTCAATCGGATAGACATGGTTCTTGACAATAGCTCTAGCTCAAAGTCCGTTCAGTGTTCTTGGGTGCCGTTTTCCTAAGGCTCGTTTTAATAAACCGAAAGCGCAAAAGTCCATTGGAGAAGCGCCATGTGATTTTACAAGTATTCAATTAAATGGGATACACTCTATTCCTGTTTCTGATTCTGTCTTTTCTGAATAAGAGGCAGTTGATTTAGACGTGTGACTAGAGGCTTTGTCTACATGAAGCTCAACTTTATCAATGTCGTTTCCATATAAGGCTGGAATTTCTTATTCAAAAATTGGTTGTAAAATATTCTGCTGATAGTTAGAGTGAATTAATTTTTGCTTTATTTTTATTTTTAATTTGACGTTGTAACAAAAACCTGCAACTATCATGAATCCCATCGGGAACTTTTCTGTACACTGACGAAGCCATTTCGTACGGTCATTCCCATCAGCTCAGCAATAGAAAATGGATCTTTTCTATTACAGTCACTTAAATACACCCATTCCTCATCGAGTGTTACCACAAATTTCCATTTTACAGCAGCTAGGAGTTTTTCATATAATTTTCTACAAATTTTTTTCTTTCAGCAATATGCTTTGGCAAAAGCAGATGAACTTTAGGTGTAAACATCTTTTTTAACGTCAAACCTTTATGAATGATTTTACTTACAGTACCAGAAGACATTCCTAGTTTCGATGCAATGGATCTTTGAGTCGGCGGATTTTCTTTTAGGATCAGAGACTTTACTTTCTTGATATTTACCTGCGTTGGAACAGCCTTAGAATGAAGTTTCGCGGTCATGTTTTCATTTTTACTTTCAGTTAGACGTTTTTACCTTTCAAATTAAATATATTATAAATAGCTTTTTTGAAATGCCATAACCGCGATTTTTACACCGCTTTATAATTTGTTGATACGAATATTTCTCGTCGGAAAGTGCAGTTACGTAACCTTCGAGCCATCTATCAATTTTAGAAGCCATTTTCAAAATAGATCTTTTATTTTACATTCCAATCAAAACAAAACAGTAGCAGACGATTATTTTGAAGTTGCCATATTTTTTTATCTTAAAATGCAAACGACAAAAATAAATTACAAAATCGTTTCCATAAAGTGCGAACGACCTTCTGTATTTGTCTGTTTTGTAAGAAAATTTCCCCGTTATTTATTTTAATGTGTTCAGAATTTATGGCAGTGTAAAAATTAGGAATAAAAAATATTCGATTTGTTTATGGTTTTAAAACAGAGTAAGTTCGTTAAATATTAAAGCTTATAGCTATTTTCGCAAACTTGTCACGCGGTTACGTATCTGAAAGAAAGACAAAGCACAAAACACTCTTTATTCGAATTAACTGACATTCTTCTAATTTAACTCTCATTTCAAACCTTATTTGAGTTGTCTTTTGAAGCACAGTGAGTATATTAGGCTTGATGCCTTGTACTTCGAGTTGTATTTTTAACCCCACAACCTTTACCGTTAGATAAATAGTTTCTACTCTCTGCACTATAAATCTTTTTTTTTTTTTTAGCCATCTGTTCCCTGGAAACGACAGAATTATTATTATTATATATAAAAAACTTATGCCAGTACATCTATGTGTTTAACCTGTTGATATCGAAAGCAAACAGAGAGCGATAAGGGGATCAATAAATTAAAATCGATTTCATGTAATTGTGGTAAAAGCCCTCATAAAAAAGGGGGATATTGGATTAAGAGCTTTCCGTAATCGCTTTCAGCTGTTTAAAGTGACGTTTTCTTTTTTGACCAAAAAGTAAATGTTGCGGAACTTAAAATGACGCAATCATTTTCTAATAAATACCTTTTCTTTGCGTCCAGTACATTCAGCCAGTATACCACACAATTCCTTTAAAAAGCTAAAGTTCCTTTAAAAGAAATTTCTAAAACGAATAAGATAGCTAAGTAAAAAATTTCTTTCTCTATGACGTACAATTCAAAATAAAAATCTTTCAATCAAAGCCGACAGTCATTGGAAACATTTTCTCCATAGGTAAACACTGTGCCGACAGAATCCAAGATGATTATTAACCAACAACCTTATAAACTGATTAGCTTGAATAATGATTCGGTTAGTATGCTGTAGGTATTACGCAAATAATTTTTTAACGTAGGATTACGTTCCTCCATAACGGTCCTGCGGAAAGGAAAATTTCAGACGCTAAAACCGTCCGTCCGCCCGTCCTCGCGAGTTATAATTTTGGCAGCACGCCAAACCCAGTCTATCGCTTGGACAAGTTAAACAGAAAAGTAAAAAGATGCGTTAAAATTTTGACATACCTATATGTATATTCATACATGCGTACATATATATACATACATATACACATACAAAAGAGGTAAGCAATGATAAGTAATCCTAAGTTAATAACCCGCGATAGTTTCGTTAGAAGAGACTACCTGAAATTTTTTTTTCGATTACCATATGATTTGCATACACGTAATTTTTATCATTTTCTACTCTGCGATGAAAAATATCTTATAATTTATTTATATGTGTTACAACCCAAGAAAAGGTATCTTAAATTGGGAATTTCCAGCTTTTGACTTCTTCTTATTCAGCAGTCTTAAGGAAGTATTTAAAAAATAAAAAATTAAGTAAAAAAAGATAAATAAAAGCAGTTTGATCGGAAGATACAGAATTTTAAAAATAGAGTTTAAAAAATCATAGTTATGACTATGAATATATTTTGACTATATTTATTCTACACAGCATACGACATATTGTAGAAGACTAATCTTTTGTACGAATGTTACCAATTGTTAGTGGAATCAGCTGACGTTCAATCCCGAAAATCGGTCATTAGCCTTGAACGCATTTTTTTTTTTTTTTACCACTCTCCTGTGAAACGTACGTTTCCGACTCGGATACCTTTTCGTGGGTTGGTTGCATCATACATTTCATTTCATGTAAAAATATTTATGCTGCCACAGGACTAATTTTTATTCATTGTCACATAAGAAAAATTTGCTAAATACAGGGTCATAAAAAAAGAGCGAAACAATTTACAGAAAAAAAAATTGAGGTAGTCTCTTCTAAAGAAACTACCTCGAGTCATTAATGTAGGATTACTTATCGTTGCTTACCTCTTTTGTATGTACATATGTATGTATGTATTATGTATATATGTATCTATATATATATACGTATGTATATATATACATATATCTATATATATCTGCGTATGTATATATATACATATATGTCAAAATTTTGACGCATTAGATAATAATTTTTAGGTGTTGAAGTGGATTGACTCAGAAAAGTTAGTTTTATATTTTTTAATGTCTTGTAAACAATACTATGTAATTTTCTTACGAAACATAGTTTATTATCGTAATAAACGGTAAGTCTGCTTAATTAAGGATTTTGTTTTGCTTATTTCCCGGATTATCCGGATTTTCAATTTTCCGGATTGCCTATTGTCGCAATTAGCCCGGATAAACGAGATTTTACTGTACTTCCGATTAATAGAAATTCATTTGTTACTACGTGCATCATTCTGCCTTAATTTATCCTAAAATATTCAGTTATTCCATTATGTTATAACACCCAAAATTTATGACGTCAAAATACTGGTTTAATCACTCCTTCCGTTCTATATAAGTGAGCACATAAAAATGTCATTTATAGGAATATACCATTGGATTGTTTGTTTGTCACATATAAGACCGTATTGTATTTTGTTTCCTATAATGTTCCTCAAATTCGCTTGCCATTCGCCAATTGCAGAAATTTTTTCTTCGTAAAACCACGCACTTAAAAGAAGTTAACTTTAAAGAAGTTATGATGTCCTTATTAGGAGAATGTGACGCAAACAGAAACCAAGTAACTTAAAAAGGAAGGCAGATTGGGTAAATGTTTGGGCATAGGGAAGAATTACTTATCGAAAATTTAGTTTCGTTTAGTTGTGTTACCTCCTGTTTGGGGTGCAGTGCAGTTGCAGGATCTTCGATACTTTTATTTTATTCGATCTTTAGTTTTAAAACCTGAGTAGTTAATAAACCTTCTATCTTTGAGTTCTTTTTCTTTTAACTCTTAGGGTTCAAAGGTTATGACATTTTTTTTTCTTATGTCATAACCTTTGAAAGTCACAAAGCAATTTGATTCTTTTCAAATTTAACGTTTTTGATTAATGGCATCACAATATAAACCAGTGTTTCCCGAGCTTTTCCGGTTAGAGACACATTTTAAAACTAATAACTTTTATTCGCTTGAGAAGTTTTATTCGCTTGAGAAGAGAACCTTTTATTTGTTGCATTAAATTAATTATTTTCATTCTCAACTCCAAGCCCATAAGGTTGTTGGTTAATAACCATCTTGGATTCTGTCGGCACAGTGTTTACCTATGGAGAAAATGTTTCCAAAGACTGTCGGCTTTGATTGAAAGATTTTTATTTTGAATTGTACGTCATAGAGAAAGAAATTTTTTACTTAGCTATCTTATACGTTTTAGAAATTTCTTCCCCCAAAAGATATTACAGTAAACCCTCGTTGATCCGGATCAGATTTATAGACATTATTTTTATTTAATGTTCACATTAGATAATAATTTTTAACTACGATAGCAAGAACGTAACTACAAGTACGCCAAATATTCGCTTTTTAGTGCGATTCACTATACAGTTCCTGCATAGATTGTACAATAAATTATGGTAATAAAATGCTTTTTGTTGAGTTTAAGAAAGTTTTACTAGACATACCAATTCCTTGCTAAGAAATGATGTGAAAGTTATTTTTATATTTTTTAATGTCTTCCAAACAATACTATGTAATTTCGTTACGAAACACAGTTTTTTATCGTAATAAACGGTAAGTCTGCTTAGTTAAGGATTTTTTTTTGCTTATTACCCGTATTATCCAGATTACCTATAGTTCCAATTAGTCCGGATAACCGAGGTTTTACTGTATTTGAATTTATAACACACTATTTCTCATTTTCCCCCAAATAAATCAAATTTAAAAATATTATTTGTTTTTCTTTTAAAGAAGGAAAAATATACCCCAGTAAATAACTTCTTTCTCTATTAAGGAGCACAATAGAAAAAAAATTTCAATATAAGTTGACAAAACGTTGAAAGAATGTTCTCTATTTTAAAATCGGGATGACCTAATCTAATATGGCTGCCACCCAGCAGTTTTAAATTCACCAAGCAACTACATTCTTTACGAATTCCCTTCCATGGTTTCTATTAGGAGGGGGTTCATTATCAAGTTTTCGGCGGATGACGTCATCATTATACATTCTCCACACGCCTTTTGGATAACTACATATTTTAATACTGCTTCAATTTTCGCGACCAACTGTAATTCTCAGTATGGAAATGTCTGTCTTTTGATAATGGTATGATGTCCTGTTTGGTTGTATAGTGAAATGTTGTTTGATATTTTTATTTTGCTTATTCTTTAGTTCATAGATTTGAGAAGAGTGGCTAATATACTTTCTGTTTATTACTCCGGAAAGTTTATAGCTTTTCTTTTAACCATCAGCGGACCCTCAAAAGGTAGCCTAACAACTAGAATATTGGAAAGTTTTCTACCACGGATTCTATTATGATCGGTTCGAGGATAAATTTCCGAATGTGACGTCACAATTTCCCAGTGTTTTCCCCAACGGATTTGGGGGATTAGTGACAATTGTGGAAACTACTAAGTTTTCCTGGCGCAACGCAATGCTTAGGAAGGAGTTTCTTTGTCATAAAACACGTTTTGACACTTGTCATTATTTATCACCTACTTATAAAGGAAAAATAAAGATACGACTAAATGAAAAATATTTATGATATAAGTCTATACGTCAAGTCCATTCATAATTCAAAACCACTTGTCTTTGAACAGTGACAGGGCTTGCGTGCTCATGCCATTCGAGTTTGCCGGACTGCGTCTTTGGCTTCCTTGTGACGCGCCAGATGGTGAACGCTTGTCTTTTTTTTTTTTTTTCCCTCGTGTTTTGTGATTTGTTCATTTTGATTCTGCGTGCATAAAAATGTATGCATGTTGCAACTGATTTTCGCAACCTTTATTCGCTGTCTACTTGACGCGCATTTGATACGAATATTAAAGTCTATAATATTGAAATTCTTATTGAAAATTCAATCAAATTTCCTCAACAAACCGGTTGGGAAATTGCCATTATGCAGTGCTCAGATAATGGAACCGTAAATTTTCGAGTTCTTAAGTAAAATTTACGTCACACTGATTGGAATAATTTTGATACCGTGCTGGTAATAAACACCAGTATGTTCATTGCTCAGGTGAGTCCTACTATGGTAGAAAAATAAATCGTCATAACATTCCTCAACTAGTAAAGTATCTAGATCAGTCGTTCTCAACCTTTTGTTGACCAGAGACCACTTGTCACAAAAAAAAAAAAAAAAAAAAAAAAAAAAAAAAAAAAAAAACGCGAAACCCTTTTACAACCAACTCTTGGCAAAATGGGTTTCATTTTCTGAATAAACGGGATAAAGAACTTTAACAAAAAGTTAAAAATTACCAAAAACAATGAAAAAAAATTGGAGGAGTCACGGATAATTTGAAGTAAATTTATGTCATACTGAATCTCTTATTAAAAAAAAATGCTTTAACTTTTCTAAAATTACATATTTTTAATTTTTCAATTTTTATATGTTAAAAAATGATAAGACATTGTAAAATAAGGTATCAAACACTAAAAACAAGTACAGATGGTAAGCAAGACATTTTTTCATTGTTATTATTTAAAATAAATATACTATACCCAAAATGTACAGTTTCCGTTTTTTTTTTAAACATTTTCATAATTTTTTTTTTAAATTATGTTTTTACCAAAAAAAGAAATTATTAGGGATCGAGGTTTTTTTTTTTATTTAAAGAAAGTAGTTTGCGGTCGAAAGAAGTTTTCGCACCACTAATCTAGATGCATATTCTGAAATTGCGCGATATCTATTCTTAAAGATGACAGGATCTATTCTATACACGGTGCAAAATTCATAATCAATGTTTCCTTAATTTGTTCCCTGTATCCTACTTAATATAAGAAATTTATTCTACGTATTTAATACGTTTTCACATATTTATAATTTATAAAAATTATTTATAATTAATTATTCTTAAAGACGCAGTATAATTTTTTTTATCTCGCAAAGCGTGTTCTCGCATTTTATTGCAAAATCCTTCACTGTGTACATTTCATGCAACAGAGAATTAACAATATATGTGTGATTATATTTATATTACGATGGAATTATTCCTAATAATTTTGAGTACTTACTTCAGTCATTTGCTATTAAAACATTACAGACTGACACATATTTTCGAGTAAAAACAACGCATCAAAATAATAAATGAAATCTTTCTGATACAATGCTCTAAACTCGCGTGGTCCATTATTCGAAACATTCCGCATTTTTTCTTTTAACCATCATTTCCATTATGAAAAAGAATTAATAGTGTATTGTTCTTATATTATTATGGTAGTATTATAATGACATTTATGTCATATTGTTCTCGTTAATAACATCTATCATCTGCACTAGAGCGTTGACGCGCCTATACATAATTTAGAATGATGGGAACTATGTACAGATTTACCAGACTTTTAATCTGTTAATTCTATTTTTTAGAGGTACTTTGGATGTGGCTGTGATATTAGGTACATCAAATCTAATTTTTTATTCTCGGCTATCTAGTTAGATAAAAAGTTTCTATTTTCGGTGATACAGATCTATAACTTTATTTTCTTGTCTGCTTTCCTAGGAGACGATAAAATGATAAAAAATAATATTTCTATCGGAAAAAGTATACCACTATAGTTACAACCTGTTGATACTTAAGGCGAAAAAATGGTTGTATACGAGAATCAATAACCTAAAATCGATTTTGTGTAATTCCGCTAAAAGAACAAGATACTTTATAGAAACGATAATAAACAAAGAAGCCGCTTTTTATAGCAGTTTTCAGTCGTTAACATACACACAATTTTCATTATTAAAAACTGAATTGTAATAGTAAGTCATTACAAAGGACTCCCTCCGTGCAGTTTGAAATGCGTAGTAGGATAAAGTACAGGTAGCCCTCCTACAGCACGGCATCTTACAAAACGGTTTCGCTCTAACACGATAGGATAAATTGCGGGAACCCTCGTATAACACTGCAACCTGTAACACGGTTTCGCTCTAACACGATAAAATAATTGCGAAAACCTTTGTACAACACTGTACTTCTACAGCAGTAGATAACATGATTTCAGTTTAACACATTTAAAATCTAAATTACCTTAAAGTAATGACGGGAAGGAATTTTGAACTATGTTGGCTTTACATGAAAATGTATAAACAAATTAGAATTTATTCATTTATAACTCTATAAAATTACAAGAAGACCTAAGCTTAGCTGGAAATCTTGAATCATTTTTCCTGAATGCAGACCCTTCCGCTGAAAGAAGACGAAAATTTGAAAGGGAGCTGCAAAATTGTCTATCTCCATACCGTGTCTATAGCCGCGCACTGTCGATTTTCAGTTGTACAACAAAAAGTTGTTTATATGGGCGTACGTGATGATAAAAAAAATTTTACAACTAGGCTTCGCAGGTAGATCCAAGTTAAAATCGCACGTATCTGTATGAAATATATCAGTATTAAAAATGGACTTCGACGAGTCAGTTATATGTATATACAGTACTTTATTAGAAAATTTGTAATAGTATGAATAAAATATTATGTCATAAAATTATAGGTCAAAGTCAATCGGTTACGAATTAAACACCTACATAATAAATAGAGCATAATCTTTTTCAAGATACAAAATAATTTGCTTAGTTCGTGGGCTTGGGGTGTCATACAGCATATGTCTCGAGCAGGTAGTCAGCCTGCCGTGAGACTTGCAGTTCTGAGCAAATTTCAACCCACAGTTTTTCTTTTAAATTTCGATTATGGTAACCATTTAAATTTCTACTATACAACAGAGGTCTACATTCAAGGCATTCCATTAATTTGTGATCCAACTTTTAGACGTACAACGGAAAATCGAAAATGCGCAGCTAGCCTTAGATGCTTGTACCCATCAAATATAGAGGATACTTGGTTTATTCAACAGTAACCCGTAAAGAAATTTCCAAGCCATGATTGCTGTATATAAACTTTTGTATGATCGATTAATGGTCTCTAGACGAAGTCAAAATGTTTAATATATTATACTTTTCCAATACAGCACTGAACAATAAAACTGAGTTTTAAAAATTTTCATCGCTAAAAAGAGTAGCATAAAACAAGGTAACCTTCACATTAACAGGAGTCTAGTATTAGTTTAATTTGTTCCGCTCCTTTAATAAATCATTTTAACTCACCTAAATGGACATCCCATAATAAAGTAGCCAGCAATACTTCGCGGTGAATAACAAAAATGCGAATGTCGCACGACAAATGCCTCCGCATTAGAAAAAAATATCATTTACGGACAAATAATGCACCAAAACTTAGAAGGCTAAAATATGGAAATAAATCTTAAAGGTTCTATATTGTAGCACCTTAATACTCAGTTTTAATTTCTGTCGTAGGTGCCAATATGTGCCTCATGTGTTTACAAACTTAATATTCATTCGCTCTGAGAAAATATGATCGCTAAATGAAGTTTATTTCTAATTTCATATAAAACATAACACAAAAAATGGACCGTCTATTTTGAAAGTTATGCAAGTCTATTTCGTGTTGTTTCGAGAAAATTAAAGGTTAGCATATTATTCGCAACGCAATTTCTTTTATTGGCCAATTTTAAATGGAACAAAGCATTGGCATTTTTTAAGATATTAAACATTAACTAGTTATAAATAAAAAGTTTACACTCAATTAATCACAAATTATGTGATATCTCATTTTTTTTTAAATGGACTTACACCACTTTCAAAATAAATGGTCCAAATATTACAAACATATACACACACACACACACATGCATGACACACACACACACACACACACACATATATATATATATATATATATATATATATACATACAGTATGATGTATGTTTGTTTGAAAAATGTGTCATTGTTTAAAGCGAGCAATAATGGCCTCTATAATTTTAAATTATCTTTTTTTAGAACAGTCTATACATCATTAATTACTTCGGAAAAACGAGATAATATTAAACGAGGTAATGTTTCGACGTCCATATATGAGAAATAATGTGTTTCTTCTCCCCTTCGTTTTAATAGAGGATCGATTTTGATTAAATGTGATGCTAGATCGATCGATTGCTCCTTTTTTTTTCTTTAATACGTTTAGGAAAGACCTTTCGAGGAATCGAAAAAAAAATTGAATGGAGTGCATTATTTTATTTATCTTTGCATTCTGTCTAGATTGATAAGAAATTCTGACGTGCTTAATTTTGCTAGGACTGTCTGTACTGAACAGTTAAATGACAAATATCTTTAAAGTAAGTAGAAAAATAAAGAATGCCGTTATATATTTTATAACCTTGTGATCTTAATTTTAAAAACCAGTCAAAAGTAGATTTTCTGTCGCAACAGAGATAGTATTGTTTTTGAAAATTTAAAATATTAGTATTTTAATAGCTAGGTCCAAGTACGCTTGCTCTGGCCTTCAGCTTCTGTCTGCGCGTTCGAGTCCCACGTTTGACATGTGTTGTTTAACGCAATTTGGTTACATATTTAAACTTTTAAGTCCCAGTGTGTTTAATTAATTCTGCAGAAAAATTACAAGTTTTCGATGGCCGTAAACCATAAAACAAACTACCAGTTGACTTTTAAATCCTATTCTAAGGTAATTTGGTATGAAAAAAAATATGAATACCTGAATTAAAGTTTTTGTACCAAGTTTTCCTAAAACATGATCCTGAAAGATGCGAGAAACTGTTAAAATTCCTGGTAATTTTCTAACTTAAATACAAGCTTAAAAAATTATCCTATTAACCCGATCTACAAATCTTAGTACCGGATAAAATGGAAAATATTCCAAGCAGAATGTACATGCAAAACAGCGCCAAAAATCATAAACGTGAAAATGGGGTCTTGTCCTAATTTATTTTTTTCAGTGTCAAAAACACACTTATCAGCTACACCACATATAAAGCTAAAGGCATTTCTATCTTTTAAAATTTTATTTCGAAAAGTGTGGAACTTTGTCATCTCGGAAATAAATGCCTGTAAGCACTGTAATCCTTAAGGCTATTGGATAATAGATGCATTAGGTTCTCTCAACTCAATGTTAACCCATGGAAAAAAAAATTTCCAGTCACTGCAGACCTGAATTCAAAGATTTTTAAAAACTGTGCTCTGCAATGTTTTTAAAATGCAATGGAAAAAGAATTTGTTTCTGCAATGGAAAAAGATTTTTTTTTCTTTTCTATCATATTCATTTTACAAATTTCGTCCACCAATAGAAATTTTTTACATTTAAAACACAGTATGCTACATTTTTTTCCGAATAAATCAAATTTTAGAATATTATTGGAGTTTCTTTTTAAAGAATGAAAAAGATACTTATAAAAATTCTTACTATTAAAATTTTTAAAAAATTTTGATTCCAAGTCAACAATCACTGGAAAAATTTTCTCCATAGGGTAACACTAAAGTGATTGAATCCAATAAAGCTACTACTTACAACCTTAGGCTTAAGATAAAAATTCGACCATTTTTTTATAAGCATGTTCCTGGATCCGTAACTGATTTCTCATGCAGTCGGAATCTTCCTGTTAATAAGTGATGGGCGAATTCCACTGCTGTGGTAGATATATAAAATCTCTACGATCTATCAAAAGTATACGGTCTATCAAAACATTGTTCCTATTTGCCCCATTATACACTAAATTTCAATTATCAGTTTATAGAAAAATTGCTCACTAATATGCTTTTATATTTCCTTGGCAATTTTTTCTTTTAAATTTTTCTTTGTAAAGAAGTAAAAAAAAATTGATGTCATAGTTCCAATTTCCTGTTCGTACAATTTCCATCGAATTTTCTTCCATAAAAATTACAAACAGACGATAGTTTCATCCCTTGCGCATTAATTGTTTATCTCGGTTTCGTTAAAAAAATTGAGACATTTTAATTTAAGGACTACGTTTAAAACGTCGATTTTGATGAAGATTCCAAAATCTTTTTATTCTTGTTTCTTAAAGAATCTGAATTTCTGTTTCTAAATCTGCTTTTATATATTTTTATTTTTTTAAATTTTTTTTATTATATATATATATATATATATATATATATATATATATATATATATATATATATATATATATATACTACTATCATCAGAAATAAGAATGATTTAAAGAAGAGTAACAGCTATCAATTTTTCAGGTGTGTTTTTCATAATACTTAGAATGTAATGAACTACAGATTTGGCTGTAGGTATATTATTGGTTGATTTATAGCTGTATTTATAAAAAAATCACATGAGAAATGACTGATATTTTACATGTAATTGCATTTTTTATAGATTTCAAGATATTAGTTTTTAGTTCACGACACTCCCGAGAGTCTCGCGTACATATGATAAAAATAAATTAATGTTATATGCATAATTTCTTTTTGTAGAGCACTTTGAGTAAAAATTTGCTAAATTTCGACCAAAGCTCTTCAATTTTATAAAAGGTTACATAGTCATGAACTAATTTTTCATCATGTTCCTATTCTGGTGCTATATTCCAGCTAAAAATAAGGCAGAAATTTTCACAAGTAAACTTTTTAAGGAAAAAGACTCTGAAATTAGATACCTTAATTTGTGTAGTTGAAAACAAAACGCGACTGTTAAGTAACTTCATCAGATGTTTTGAAAATCCTAAGCCCTAAAACTCCCCAAACATATTTAGAAATGGCTATTTTGCTGATATGTGTGTTCCGTTTTTACATCGTTAACTGCAAGCGAAAGTAGTCAAAATCAGATCCCAAAAATATTTAGTGAAAACGAGAAAATTTAAAGAAACGTGTTACAGATGGAAAGGCGCGCTGAAAATATAAAATCATAGTGTGAATTAAATCGATATGTTTGTCATCTCTAAAGGTATATATATTTAGAAATTATTCACTGGAATAATTTGGAAGGATTTATCATAAAAATTAATTAGAATATGTTAAACTATATAAATATGTGCACATATTCTCTAGAAACTTAAAAATCTGTACCTTAAAACATGAACTCGAGTAATTCGCTTGAAACTTTTCAATTTTCATCGTTAATAGATTAATTAATATAAATGTGTTCATCAAAATGTGAAAGACAATTCAGCCAATAGATTTAAAGTTATCATTTTAGAAGAAATAACAACTTATTTTAAAGGAAACAAAGAATGTCTTTGTTTTAAGAAGTTATAATTCGTTTGAAATAATTTGTGGCGTCAGGTTGTATGTACTATTAGGACTCCATAAAATCGTTCGTAATTTTCGAGAATATTCTGTGACCCCGAGCAACTCATAGACTAAAAATTATGGGTTTTTTTTTAACACAATTACCAGGGGAATTACACATTAACTGTATTTATTAACGAATTAATATGTAAATATTCCAAGTTGCTTTTTGTCAAAAGTTTTATTCAACTAAACAAATGCAGATACAGTGTGTATTAACAATTATTCGAACTAAACACCTGTACTAGAGTTAATGCCAAGAGAATTTTGTTAACTCAACGTCATTTTTATACTACATAGGAACAAATATAAGAAGATATTAGGTAAAAAAAATCCTTATCTACTCCGTATTTTCAAAACTATTAGCAATTTGGATCAACTAGATAAAAGTTTTTTGCAAACTGTCAGTTTATTGCAAATGATCTCTCTTAACGTGAAGCTGAATAGCGAAGGACGCTGTCTGTTTTGGGCTGTCACTCATTGTCTGCTTTCCACTATTCCATTGTTACTAGAATATATCTCTTTGTATGCGACGTGGTTGCGTTATAAACCCTTAACGGAAAGTGTTGAAGAACTTTATTCATATGCAACCTTCAGTAGATAAAGAACGAAATCCTTGCTGAGATAGAAAAATTTACAAATCTCCTCTCTCTATCCACACACACACACACATAAAAATTTAAGTCCTTAAAAATTTTACTTTCTCGATTTTATGTATTTCTCTGTATTAAAAATATTAGGGTAATTAAATGTTAAAATAGTTGATATTATAGAAATAAGTCTGCAGTAAGCTATACGCATTATTCTGAAGCGATGCACAGATTTTTTTCTTGATATTTTATTTCGAGTTTTATTTAAATTGGACTTTTTACATGTTTCCTTCATGTTCAAACTGACAAATCCATTGTACCCCATTTAAAAAAGCAACACAAAGGGAGTGAATGCTCAAACAATTCCTATTTTATTTAAAAACAAGTTTGTTTAAAATCAAGGTGAGGGAAACCAGACTGTAGTCCCTATTAGCTGCATCTGAAAATTTTTTAGCCTACCACAATTTTTTGACGAATTTCAGACAAAAAGATGCCATTTGCAGGCCTTCATTAAAACTAAAATGTACGTTGATCTGGAGAGAAATAGTCTCTAAAAGTGATAAAAAATAGAGCTAGGTAATTGGAACTAAGGTCAATTTTAATCATATGTCTTTGTCGTGATGAAAGATTGTTTTATTTCATGTTTTCTACATGCCATCGGTCGGATAAAAGGAAACCTTTGAATTTCAGCAGAACTTTTTCGTCTTCAGAAAAAAAGGGCAGTTAATTGGTAATGTGAGACTAAGCCGACAAACTTCGTAAAATAACGAGGAATAATTTATTCTAATTCTTGAATAAATAATAGCACGAATGCATTCTTATATTTAACTAAACAATTTCAAAATTAACCATAATTTTAGAACAACGCTGTCATTACCTTGAATTCAGCATAACTTATGAATTTTAGATGGTTCAACGGGTATACAATAGGTCTAGTGCAAACTAATCTGGTGTGTGGAATTTTGAACGATCAATATACAAATGTAATTACGAGAAAATTACTGTAAAATAACAAGAAATTTCCATAAACAACAATATGAAAACACACATGAGAGTATATTTCAAATTCCGTGTATAATCATTTCGTGCTACGTAACCACCAATACCTTCTATTTGAATGTAATGTTACGATGGCCTTAATATGCACTGTTCTCTAATTATTATTATCTGTAGAAATATTCAACGTCATGCGAAATTCCAAATTCCACAACTACAAAAATGTAACTCCAAAATCGATATTTCTCCACCCGTATTTTCGTTTACATTCCCCTGGTACGGAACTGCATTAATTTTAAAACAACTTAACAACATTTATCCGCCCGAAAAATTTCAAAAAAGAATATATCGTTCCGAACCTTGCGCTATTTTCGGAAAGAAAGAAATTCCCCCAAGAAGGAATTTTCCGTCGCTCTGCGCATCCTACACTTTCCCCCGATTCGTTTTTTTCCCCTCGCGTGTGTTCTATATTTTTAAACACCCCGTTCCAATCAGAACTCGAGAGAGGGCGCTCCCATCCCGTGATGCCCAGGATGAGCATCTCCTCCTCATGTCAGAAATATATATCGATTGAGGAGGCATCTTTCTCCCCCTCTCCATCTCTTTCCCCTTGCCCCCGACCTTGCACGACAAAGGAAGCTCGTTTAAAACTGAATAAGTGGGAGAAAACTTTTCACCTAGTCCACTTCTCCGAGATAAATGCGGAGCGCATTAAAATGTCCAGACAGTGGACAAGCGACGCTGTCTAATCCCGTGCGAAATAAGCGTATTACAGAACCATGGGTCATCTTGAATTTGCTATTAATTTCAGACGCACAGTAAGCAAACTGCAGGTTCCATTTCCACAGTGGTTAAGGCTGCTGGCTAGCCCCATTGTATTCGTCCAGCTCATCGTTCAGCCCTTTAAAGAAAAATCTTCCAGAAATTGTCGACTTGGGTTTCAAGATATTTTAGAAATTAATCTCCCTAAGACATTTTTTACTTGGTTGCTTTATTCATTCTTTTAAAGAAATGCAAACAATATTTTAAAATTTCAATGATTCGGGAGAAAAAAGTGGTATACGCCAATTTAAACGCACATTTCCTTTGATGGACGAAATTCCTAAAATTAAAACGATACCTGAGTAAAAAAGTAATCTATTACGGAGAACAATTTATAAAAAAAAAAAACCTTTAACCCAAAGTCGGCAATCATTTTGAAAATTTTCTTCATAGGTTAACATTGGGCTGAGCGAATCCAATAGGGTTTCAGCCTTAATAGAATATTGCTTAATTTATCACGAATTAACGAATTTAAAATGGTCATTCATATTTTCACCAGAATGCGACAAAGGGATGGAATGTAGCTGTGATATTACCAAGAATCTTGCTACAGCTTGATAGTAACATTAAAAAAGATTTTTTTAACGCAAAGTCCGGAAGAGATCTATGTTATTGTCAACACAATCATCCATCATCTCGGCACAGTAAAAAAAAAAGTTTTTATATAATACACAACTATGCAATAGAATCGTTCCGGCTAGTTTCTGAGAAATCTTTTTTCCATCTTTACAAAATAAAAGAACGTCTTCATGTAATGCCCAACAATGCAATAGAATAGTTCCTGGAAAACATTTTTCCATCTTTATAAAATATAAAACGCTTTCATGTAATATACAAATATGCATTACTATAATTTCTACTAGTTACTCAGAGATTAGTTCTTTATTCATACAATAAAAAACTTCTTTATGCTCAATTACGATTAAAATTTGCTGCAAGTTCTTGAAAAATAGATTATATTTATTACAAAATAAATGACAAGTCATTATGAAATGTTAAATAATTCAATAGAATAATATTTACAAGTTTCTGAGAAGCGAATTCTCAATTATTACTCAAACACGTCTTTGTGAATTGCAAAACTATGTAAGAGAATAGTTTCAAGTAGTTTCTCAGAAATCAGTTTTCTTCACTACACAATAAATCCCGTCTTCATGCAACGCGTATTGCACAAGTATGAAATTAGAACAGTTTTCAACTAGTTCCCTAGAAAATAATTCTCCTTCTTTACACAGAAATAGAAGTCTTTATGTTATGAACAGGAGGATTAGTTCCTATACAAGAGGATTAGTTCCTATTTTTATCTGATAAACGGCTCTATCACTGAAACAAAACGAAATCCTATCGATATAAAACACTTCTTTAAAATAGACAATAGGGCAGTAAAATATATGGTTCATGCATGAGTTTTGGAGAATAAACGTTTCCTGACTTTAATTATAAAATTCCTTATTTATTTTGTGGATTATAAAAGTTCCATCGCAGCTCAGTTCATTTTTTTTTTGAGAGCGGCCTTGTCTTGACAATATTCTCCCATTCCCACCGCGAAATTTTGTTGGCTAACTTATTATGAAAGCACCATTGTAAGTAACCAAAAGTGTCTCCCTATCAGGGTGTAAAAAAAAAAAAGAAAAAAAAAAGTACACTCTATAGTCGGGATTCAAATCCAAGCTTACTGCGTGCAGGTCCACGAAGCTAATCATCACACCATGTGGAAGGCCAGTTTAGATCCTAGATTTATGAAGACAAATTATTTATAAAAACTAAACGTTTTCATTCTGTTTTTAGATAGATGTTCTTAAGTGATTATCATAGCAAAGTTCTCCAGACAATCTATCATGTTCATTCCAACAATGGTTCTCCTCGTTCACGTAAGGTAAAATACAAGTGACAAATCACAATATTTCGATCATGGAAGAAGAAAATGTTGTAATATTTGGCGTGTAAACGTTGCTCACTTGTGGCTTATGGCTGAAACACAAATTTCCGAATAATAATCTTGGTTACCCTCATCATCAATTCATCATCAGTTAATTCATCATCACCTCAGTTAATTTTTAAGTTGCCCTGACTTTTTGACTTAATTTTTGAATGGCCTAACCTTTTCACATCAATTTTGAAATTCTCTAACGTTTTACCTTGATTTTGAAATTCCCTGACTTTTTTGCAAGGAGAATTACCTTGATTTTGAAATTCCCTGACTTTTTTGCAAGGAGAATAACTTGTCTTTTTCAGTTATTTCACGCCAATCCCGGTCTGTAGAAACACTAACCTAGTTGCTACTAATTTCTGAAATAATCATTATATAATGAAAACCTCTTGTATGAATTATAAATAATACAATATTATGCTTAGGTCGAAAGAAATCGAAATAGCAGCTATTCTAGAGCACAAATTTACATGGTTTTGCACTATATTAAAGCATTTTATCGTTCAATGGATGACTGATTTCTCATTGACTAACAAAAAATGTTCTTCTGCATTATACTTATTAATGCGCAATCCATCAAAACCTAGTTACTACTAGTTTTTAAGCTATCAGTTTTCTCCATTATATAATAAAGCACGTCATATTCAATAATACTATAGAATAGTCTCTAATAGTTTCGGAGAAATGAATCCTCTAAAATTACAAAGTAAAAAATGTCTGTATAAAACAGAGCCATGCAATAAAAATGCTTTAACTAGTTTCTGAAAAATGAGTTTTCAATATCTATACTTATATATAAAGAGAGAACGGATTTTGTACGTGGAGGGTAATCTCCAGAACCACTTCACCTATTTCAAAATTCTTTCACTGTTTGAAAGGTAGATTATTCCAGATGGACATAGGCTGTATATTATGTATATCTGATCATCTATACTTATATATAATGAGAGAGTGGATTTTGTACGTGGAGGGTAATCTCCAGAACCACTTCACCTATTTGAAAAATTCTTTCACTGTTTGAAAGGTACATTATTCCAGATGGACGTAGGCTATATATTATGTATATCTGATCAGTAGAAATAAAGTTAGGGGCTTACTTTATTTCTGAAGTTAGGGGCTTACTTTATTCTGCTGAGAATAAAGTGGGCTTCTGAAGAGTGGGCTTCTGTTCTGACGATAGCGGTTCGAAACTAGCCTATGCTCTGGTATAATATTTTGTTCAACCCGGACAAAGTCGGGACGGGCCGCTAGTAATCTATATATATAAAACAGTTCCGTAACTGACTCATTCATTCACTGACTGACTGACTGACTGACATACAACGCACAGACCAAACCGCTGGACCTAAAGGGCTGAAATTTTGCATGGCGATTCTTCTAATAGTGTAAGGGTGCACTAAGAAAGATTTTTCAAAAATTCTTCTTAGATTTTTTTAAAATTAAATTTTTAAGCTGCTTTTTAAACTTTTTTTGTGTTTGCATTTAAAATAATACATTGAGGGTTATAAAATTTATATCACGAGAAAGATCATAAAAATTCCTTCAAAATGAAATTTTTTCCGAATTTTTACCTCCATTTCCTGATTTTTGGTGAATTTTTAAAGATTAATTTTTAGAATTTAATTTATTAAATGCTGATCACGTGATTTCTTTTTCTGGTACTTTCAATAAATTTATCGTCACGTGCGTAACAACTAAATAGACAAAAAAAATATTTTTTTCTCTTTCTAATGCAGCAGACGATTGGATATTATCCAAAAAAAATGCATATCCCTTACGATTTTTTTATAAATATAAATATATAGATAGATATATATTTTACATGAATTGTATACATTGATCATCGCATTTATTATAAATATATATTACTTTTTGGCATAAATTGCATACGTTGACCGTTGTATTTAATTTGAATGTACTCCGTAGCGAAGCGCGGGTTTTCAGCTAGTATAATATCACACGCCTTAATATAACGCACAATAATGCGATAGAATAGTATCTATACTACTTTACACATTAGTAGAAACTAGTTTTATTTTCTTCATGACAAAAAATAATGTTTTATTGTATGTAAATAACGCAGAATTATTTTCTCAGGATATGTAAAAGTATTTTAATGCATTATTTTGCGTTAAAGAAAGTATTTTGTTGCATAAAAAATGGAGAGTTCATTTATCGATGGAATTGACATCGGGAATCTAGGAAAGCCCAGTGAAATTCCTAAACATACTCTTTCTTAAAACTGTAGCGCAGTGTTTATAATTTCGATGAATGTATGCTGATTTCTAGTCACAAATTCCTTGTCGTCTCTAGTTGAAATTTTTGAAAGTTACAAGCTTTCTCTCTTTAAAATCAATTGAATTTTCTCCATTCAGCCCGTGGTAAGTACCCTATTTCTCGTATCTAAGTTCAATTTATTTTTTAACTCCGTCTTCAATTACCACACAACGTGCCATCTAAGTTTTGCTACTCAGTTCATGGAATATTCAGTTCTCTCCATTGTTAGCTAGAAACTGATGGGGGAAAATCGCGTCATCAATAAACATTAAACGAAACTGCGATTAAGAATTTGCGGTGTGTCAATTACCATGTCTCGCTGAAGACCCCACAAAGAAAACGAAGCCTTGTGGTGGGTCAGTGACTCCTGAATATGAAAGAGAAGCAGATTCTTTTGAACTTAACGTTTTCTCTGCGATAATGGTGTGTCTTACGGATGTTTCATAATAATTCGACCTATCGAAAGTTTCTACTTCGAGTTAGTCGGCGCGGACGAAAATCTATGTAAAGTGACGAAATGAGAAATTGTTTAAACTTCATTGCGATCTTAATCGGTTCATTAATGACGTTCATTAAAGGTAAAAAATGAGCAGCTATTTTAATTTCATTGCGCTGTTAATCGGCTCTTTAATGGCATTCATTAAAATGGTGAAATGAGAAAATCTATTTTAACTTCATTACCATGTTTATCGGTTCATTAATAGTTTTCATTTAAGTGACGAAATGAGCAGCTATTTTAACTACAAAGCACAGAAAATAGGTTAATCAATGGCATTCATTAAAGTGGCGAAATGAGAAGCTATTTTAACTTCATTGCGCAGTTAATCGGTTCATTAATGGCATTCATTAAAATGGTGAAATGAGAAGCTATTTTAATTTCATTACAAAATTAACCGGTTCATTAATGCCTTTCATTAAAAGGACGAAATGAGAAACTATTTTAATTACATTGCGCAGTTAATCAGTTCATTAATTGCTTTCATTAAAGGGGTGAAATGAGAACCTATTTTAACTTCATCGCACAGTTGATAGGTTCATTTATAGCTTTCTTCGGTGATTCTCAAAGCTGTTTTTATACAGTAAACTGTGTTAAGTCTGCGTTACAAACTGAAACATCTGTCATTTAAAAATATTTCAACCGTAATAAAAGATTATTAAGAAGGCTTCTCTTTAACGCTTTATCAATATCTCTTCGAGAAAATCATTATCATCAGATTAAATACTATTTTAAAAAGTCAAAGTTTTTTTTTCAAGCATTTGTTTAAAAAATGAACCAATCACAATGTTTTGAACTAAAATGCTCAATTATAATAGTTCAATTAAAAAATTTTGAATCCTTAAAGATCTTCGTAGGCGAGGAACAACGCTTATTTCATCAGTGCATAACATAACTTTCTGATTGAACCTAGACATTGAACCTAGGGGTGTTTTTATTCTTTTTAGGTACACATGGAAAATAAAAATAGAAAATACATTTAAGTATGGGAAAAAAATGACAGTTTAGAAGTTTCTAAGTTGATCTTAGGTAAAAATCTTTGTCATGCCTGGTTCTCAAGTCATTTTACCAACCTCAAAGAACTGCTCACATACCCGCAAGAAGTCACTCATGTACCCCTAACGATACACGCTCCATAATTTGATAGCCACTGTTGAACCATTAATTCGATATTTTGCTAACAATTAAAGCTTTCCATCTCAGACAGATGTTTTTGTGCTCATCCAAAATTAATAACCCTGTTTTTAGCAGCCCATTCTACCTTTATTTATTCATTTTATGACTGTAGCACCAGGGACAGGGTTAGTAATAAATGCGCGCAGATAGAGTTTCAGCCTAATTTGACGCGCCGTAAAAGCTGTCTGGAACAGCAAGCAAAATTGGTGATTATCTAGGCGTTATAAAAGGAGATAAAAATACCGCAGAAACACATCTAACATTTTCGGCAACCTTGTTCTCTTTCTCTACACTGGCATTTTGTAACAAGGTGACAAATGATAAATATACAAGCCTTTTACTGATTCATGCGCACTAAAATATAGAACAGGGATATAATCACAAAAATCAAAGCCATTCTGGGAGGTGGGGGGAATTCTAAGAAGGCAGAAAATGAAGTTTTGTATCTAGGAGTGTGTGTGAATGAGAAAGTTTTAAAATGAATTCAAAACACAAACGACGTTATGAATACGATGATCGAGATGTTATCAATATTTACTAACGTATCCATCAATAGGTCATAAAATTTTGGAGTTATGTTCAAGGTTAAGAAGGTGCAAAATTCGTGTTTTCCTTCCTTAGCATTGATGACTGAGAAGATTTAAATTTCCATACAGCGATACTGTACATACTCGTACCATGATGTATTTATTTTCCAAATATACTATAATGTAAAATAAAGATATATCACAAAAGTATATGTCAATCTAGAAGGAAATTTTAAATCTTTTAAAGAGCTAATTTTAAGTATACTACCCTAACACTTAATGATGGTAAAGTGTGTGTGTGTGTGTGTGTGTGTGTGTGTGTGTGTGTGTGTGTGTGTGTGTGTGTGCGTGCGTGCGTGCGTGCGTGCGTGTGTGTGTGTGTGTGTGTGTGTGTGTTAGTTAATGTTAATGTTAATGTTAATGTTAATAATAATAATAATAATCACATTTGGAAAATTTAGCACAAGGGAGGTGATGCGTAGAACTTATGGGAGATGCAGTCGGGCGAAGTGTTGATCTGGAGCAAGAGGGCGCCGCTAGTGTGAACATTATCATGACATCATCATATTCTGTTTGGGTAGTACTATAACTCCCGCTTTAGATTCCGTCGGAGACAGACTACATTATTTTCAATTTTCTATGTAAATAAATTGTAATTACTTGTCCTTTACGATCGTTGTTAATTACTTTACGACTGTGACTGAGTAACTCCAACCTCCACGTCCCACATATACAGGGTGTCTTAAAAAACCTTGACAAATTTTAAAGATTTATACTAAAACAAGTATACAAAGCAGGAACTGGAAATCCTCAGATGTTTTACTGTATATATTAGAATTTTTTCTGCGTCAAAAAAGTTCAACATATGGCGCTAGTTGTTCCATGAGAGCGAAAGTTGTAAAATGGATACTCCATCAGATAAAGCAATATGTGTTGGCTGGTATTTCAAAATGGAATTTGTTGCACAAGTGCAACGAAACTTTCGCACGAAATTTGGAAAAGATCCTCCAAGTTGTAACAGCCTCTTAGCTTGGCATTTAAAGTTTCTGGAAACGGGAAGTGTCCTTGATAATCGCCAAAAATGTGGGAGATCGATCACGTCCGAAGACCACGTCGAAAGAATTGCGGATTAATGGCAGATCGTGTGATTGGACCATTCTTCTTCCACGAACGAACAGTTACAAAAGAAATTTACTTAGACATGATTCAGATTTTTGCTGTCCCACAAATTTCCTATTTATATCCCAAAATCATTTGGCAACAAGACGGTGCACCGCCTCATTGGAGATTATTGTACGAGACATTTTAAAAGGGGTCCCATCCAATGGCGACCTCGATCTCCAGACATTACACCTTTTAACTTTTTTTTTTTTTTTTTTTGGGGGGGGGGGAGGGATTTGTCAAAGACAAAGTTTGTTCAACAAAAATTGATAGTGTTGAAGAACTCAAAAAAGCACAATTGCTACAATTTCATGTGTTACGGAATCCATTGTGGGACGTAAATGGGCTGAGTTTGATTACCGACTAGATGTTCTCTCTCCCACAAATGGTGCACATATCGAAATTCATTGACTCTACTAAAAAAAACTCAAATATATAAGGCAACACATGGGTGAATTTCTAGATCCTACCTTTTGTACTTTTTTTTTGTATAAATTTTTAAAATATGTCAAGGTTTTTTGGGACACCCTGTTTATTATTCCCAAATACTAGAAATTACAAACCATTGCTGCATTAGTGTGAAATTTTACGGTCAAAAGAGTATAAAATTCAATAATACTTCCGTAAATATTTCATGATTTATGGTGGCAAAGTTTTGGAATATTCCATATATAAAGTAACTTACACTACATTCTGAGTTCAGACTTTGATGAAAAATAATATATTTTCATACTTTGATGAGAGACAGTATATAAATTAAAAATCTACGCCAATTTTGGCGAAATTTCTGGGTTAAGGAGGTATTACTTTCACTTTTACTCTCATACAGTTTGGGGTGGAAACAATTCGAAATTTCGCCAGGACATTTTATACGTACGGAAATGAATATACATAAAGTGTGATAAAGTATTTTATACATACTGTGATGCATTACGAATCAGTGCTCATTTAAGGCGAAGGAGAACAAAGAAGTGTAATATTCAGTCTTACACTCCTTAAAGTTTATGATGTAAAAGTGTCGAAATTTAAAACGGATAACCCCTAATTTTCCTGATATATTTTCAATGCGTACAGTTAAATACAATAAGGGGGCATATTAATGCCAATTGGGTCGCAATTTCTAGGTTTAAAGAGCATAAACGTTAGTTTTATTTCTTAATTCATAGTGACGGAAATATTCCAAAATTTATGTACTGTGCGTACCTTTTAAGTCATTTCTTAGGATGTAATATAGAATTTATAATTTAATAACAAGATTAAATTATCAGTTACAGTTAAGGGTTTGAAATTTTCTACAAAGTTCAACATCGACATTCCAGAAGGACGTTTCACATTCGATTACATACTAAGAGTTCATTACTTATCGTTTTACATTCTGAAATTCAAGATAGACCGGATAGACACTTATGGATAAGGTGTTTGATGGTACTAAAAGGTACGTCAGCATTGGAAATCCGCAAAATGGATGCACCTCTCTTGACCAGGAGATCGGCAGACCCTTTGCCAGAGGCCTCGCAGTGTCCCGAACCAGCTAGGACTTGAATCAGCCAGTTTCACTGTAAAAGCTGTAGCTTCAAATTAAATGTCCAAGGAGCAAAAATTTAGGTATAAGTAGCCATTCTCCATTGTTGAAACAAAAAATAATTCAATAATTTTTGCAGTCTATTAACTTTTGTGTGTGTGTGTGACTAAAAAGCTGATTTAATTGCAACTGATTGTTATAATACACCTCACTCTGGTGACATCCTTGAGTGTAGGAAGCTCCTGTGGTGCTTAAGCAGACACCATAAAGATGTCGTTTTACAACGGATCTCGGGCCACTGCGAAGCCTCTGGCAATGGGTCTTCCGATCTCCTGGCCTTCCGATCTCCTGGCCAAGAGAGGTGCATCCATTTTGCGGATTTCCAATGCTGAAGTCCCTTTTAGTACCATCAAACACCTTATCAGTAAGTTAGTCAATGAAGACGCCCAGCAACAGCTCTTTGAAAACAACTTTCAAAAGCCCTGGTAGATTCTAATCAAAGGCATCCCTAAGAGGCCAAGGCGTAGATCTTTTGCTGAATTTCGCCTGGCGACCGGCCACGACTGTCTATCAAAATATCTGTATTTCCTCAAAATCGTCGCCGATCCTTTCTGTGGGCTCTGCGATCTTCGGGAGATGATGGATGAGACTCAATCGCTTCGTTGTCCTGCTCTTCGAAAGATTTCCCTTTCCGATCGTTATTGGGAAGCTAGGGACTTACTGAGTTAATAGATTATTTGACGCCGACTTTTGTTGTTGTGTCATGTTTTTGTTCTCTTTTTTTATATGTTTTTCGGATCAGTTATCTTTTAACTTGTCATTAAAAACCCTCTATTGATTTGTCTTTAAACGGCAAACGAAAACGATAAACTTTGTTAGTATTGTTACGAAACAAAAGACAAGCTACCTGTCTGTATTACTAACTGCTTTACAGTTTCAGTACTGTGAATTTTCCCAAAAACTTGTAGCTCGTGATTTTTCCCTAAAACTTGAGATTTTAAACTTGTGGTTTCAAGTAATTTTCTTTTTCCAAAACTTATGATACCCAATCACTGTTAAAAAATGTATAGTTTTTATACTTGATATTTATATTTGCTTAAAATGTATGAAATCTAAATAGATGTATAAGTCTAAGCATGTATATTTGTACACATTTGATAAGTTGTTTTATTATGGTATGTGGATTGTTTGGAATGTGAATTCGTAATTGCATATGTTGCGAAACATTAAAAAACCATATAATCTTAAATCATGTTCCATTTTGACAGATTATATCCCATACAAGTATTTCCGTACATTCCCCCCATTATAGCTGGAAATTAAACTTGCATTCCTGATAATAAGTGATATTTAAAAATTAAAAATATTCTCACTGATGTAAATCGCGGAGGAATTCGTGCAAATCCTGTCTCAGATTCATTCCTCATTTAGAATCATTCATCATCAAGTCAATGAAATGCTGGCTCACATCCAGGTTCTCAAGGGATAAATTGATTCAATAACTAGGGTGTAAATACCAGTAGATACACCGCAAGAAAGGGCAATCGTTTTTTTTTCCATTTTGATACTTTTAAAGCATAAAGTCGATACCAGCGATTACATTTATTGAAGATGGTATTTGTAGCAAGGCTTTGTGCAAAAAAAAAAAAAAAGAAAAAAAAAAGCGTACTTCAAAAAATAAGTGAACATAAAAGAATATATATTCATTAAAACGCCCCAGGGATAAACCTTGCAAAACAATAAAGTGTTCAAATTCAAAATCTTTTTATTTTTATTTTCACCCTTGGTAAATCAAGACCTGCAACACCGTTTATTAAATATTGTTTATGTATTAAGATCTGTCAAAATAAATGTACTTGACAATAAAAAATTTAGTTAATGAATTTCCTACATAGAAATATAAGTATAATGAATTAATTTTTCATAGATAAAAAAGCTTTTACGTGTGATAAAATGTAAACTTAGATAAGGTGAAAATCAGTAATCACAAAGGATAAATAAAGTACAACGAACGACCCTCCTGAATTAAAGTGTTGCCTGGTCGGTGAACATCATACCTGTTTTATTAATTTGTGTATTCTGCCTTCCTATGTTAAAATATATATATATATATATATATTATATATATATATATATATATATATATATATATATATATATATATATATATATATATATATACATATATACATACTTATTTATTTGTGTGCATGTGTCACTTAAATGTATTCGGTTAAGTTTCTAAAGCACTATAAACATATTTTTTAAAATACACTCAAAGTCCATTTAAAAGCATAGTGCTGATCGCTAACACGCAACAGTGAAATTATTTGTTAATTTCGGGGTTTTGTGCTCTATACGTATATAGCTGACCCTAGTGTCCCGCCTAGTCGCCTCCGCACCCAATATACAGGGTGTTTCAGAAAGAATCACTCGATTTGAAATGAGTATATTATGAAAAATATTGAACATAGAAACGTAAAATCAATTTTATATTACATGGCTAATCATAAAGTTTTTTTTACAAACCAAATTAAAGGTGCTCAACATACCCACCTTTGGATGCACGACATATGTCTATACGGTAGGCAAATACGTCCCAAACTTTTGCGACCATGTTTGCATACACTGCTTCCACGGCAATTATGCGTACACAGACAACGCGTGTGTTTGTTTATTTTATACCATCGCCTAATGCTCTAAGACAGTGCTCCCCAACCTTTTTATCGCCGCAGACCGGTCAACGTTTGATAATTTTACCGCGGCCCGCTGAAGGGGGGCACGTTGATTGTTTATATTTTAGATTGTTTTGATTTAATAATTTTAATTTAATTGTATTTAAACATGCCTTCAAAATAAAGTAAAGTTATACCAAAAAATGAATATAAAGTAATTTAACATTTTGACTCACTAGAACGCTAAATCAATGAGAACCCTGAGCTTGTTTCTGTGTAACGAGAGAAATACACCACAGTAAATAAAATGGAAATAATTTACTGTTTCTTAGGCAGCCCGGTACCATTTGATCCACGGACCGGTCGGCCCGGGGGTTGGGGACCACTGCTCTAAGAGGTAGGAACTTCAATCTACTAGGGTTTTGTCGACGAAAATGACGCTGAACAGTTGTTACGGACTCATACTTCGCAAAGCGTAGAACACAAAATGATTTCTGTTGTGCAGTCGCCATCTTTACAAACACTGAAGTGGAGGGCGAAGGAAGAGCGTTAGCGCTAATTGTGGGTGATTGCGTGAAACTCGAGATTTCCCTCTTTCTGCCCATAGATTATTCGATCAAAACGATTAAAAGATGAACAGTTATGATTTTTTTAATCGGATGATTTTTTATGAAACACCCTGTATTATATCACGACCTGGGATATAATATATATATATATATATATATATATATATATATATATATATATATATATATATATATATATATATATATATATAATATATATATATATATATATATATATATATATATATATATATATATATATATATATATATTCATCTTTTTAATGAATCAGCAACGTTCAATTTTTCTGGCGCGCTATCATCTCTTATTACATATTAGAACATTCCTTTAGTATCGTTTATAAATGGAGATAAATGACTATTCAGCGATTTTTTCAGTATTCACACTGTGTTGTCAATACGAGGTCCCTTTTATCTCCATTTTGTACGGTGTGTTTGCCATGGGAAATAAATGTCTCTATTTTGTTATCTCTGGCAATAAGTTACTTACACCTGGCAAATGTTACTTACATTCTGGGAAAAGGACAGCAAACTTTTCTTAAACATCGTTATTCAAAGAAGAAGAACGAATTTCTTCTATGTGCAATCGACTGAAATTCACAAGCTGTATTATCGATCCAAACGGCGCACACTGCATGTATCATGCACAAGTGTACTCTCATTCCAGTTTATATAAGGAAATGTAATTTACCTTGTTAAACAACGTTTGATAATTTAGCTAATAACACACATCGGGACAATTTAGTTGACATACATGCATATCGATTTCATGAACCTGTATTATATGCCCAGTCCAATTAAGTCCAAAATGTAGCGCGCCATTGTATTTTCGCTAAGGATGCATCATTAAGTTTGGAGAAACATTATGAAGAAACAAAGAGCATACCTCTATTCTTTTAAATAAAATATGGTTTAACTGTCATTAAGTAACCACCACACATTGAACCACCCAGTATTCATAGCTTTTAAAAAGTTCAAAATATTTCAAATATAGTTTTAGAAAAAGAGGTTTATTTTTAGATAATTTAACACCAATCCATTTGCGTTTTTTAGATTTTAGAATTGATCATCTCCCTTTCGTTTCAGGAGTGACTTCAGTGACCGTCAAAGAATGCCTCTGTCGCAACAATATTATTCGTAAATGTATTTCATAAAAAAAAAAGACCCGAACTAATTCTTTCTTTTACCCTCGGCTCTCAGCCACAAAGAACCAGAGTTATCAGTAAACAACATTTTTTTTTCTTTTAATAAAAGCTAAGAAGGAAACGAAAGATTTCTCTCTCAACTTACAGAAGGCAAGAATAATGTATGAAATAAACCGTCATCTTTCGTCTAAACTTAGGGCCGAAGTCTCGGGGCATCCGAAAATTTCGCCGTGCGAAAATGACGTCATCGGGACGTATATTCTTAATCTATATAAACAAAGTAACAGACGTATTTGTTGAGTCACGTGAACGTCACGTCTCCGGGTCTCACTCATCCTGAGAATGCGATTTTGGCGGCCATTTTGTTTTGGTCGAAAATCGGTGTATTATTTTTCTCATGAAAGTACATAAATCTTGCATATTTGGAAAGAGCTTTGAAAACTGATAACTTTTTCTGCTTACAGTTATTATGTTACTTTAATAGTTTTAAAGATATTATAATTCTAAAAAAGCACTCCATCGGAGAAGCAGGCCAGTCCAAGCAGTATGGTGCAGCCATCTGTCGGCAGCGACGGGAATGAAAATTGTCGGGAATTTAATACAATTGTATGGCCCTCAAAAGGCCCTTTTTTTCTTTTGTGGGGCCCGAGCATAGCCGGGCGAAGCCCGGCTAGTCGACAATAATACTCATCGGTAGATTTAACAAATATACGTCTTGATAACGCCGTTTCTACATTTTCGTATGTCTGGTGACTATGCTGGGTACTAACTCAACTTTTACACCTCAGTATTAACCTATGGAGAAAATGTGTCTACTATTGACAGCTTCATAAAGGCCGATAATCCATTAAAAATGGTATTTGCAGATAGCCCGAACGTTTCTGCACCTTGCAACAGGAATCCTTTTATAAATTTCATCCACCAAAGGAATTGAGTAGCGTTTAAAACACACTAAAACAGATCCCCCCCCCCCCGAATTATTTAAATTTAAAAATATTATTTACTTTTTTTTAAGGGAAAAATGCCCCAAGGTGTCAAATTTCTTTCTCAATGACGGAGTACAATTTAAAAAAAAATATTTCTATCCAAGTCGGCCATTCTCGGACCCATTTTCTACATAGGTGGTTAACATTGAGGTGAACGAATCCAATAGGGTTAGTACACAGCAGCCCCAAGGAGGAATGGACCCTGAAACAGAATAAAAAATAACCATAGTACTGATTAGCTACTGATGCTATTGTGTTTGTGAATTTTGGGGAAGCAAATTCTCCCCAAAGGTGGCAGCTATCAAACTTAACTTTCGTTTAAAAATGTAAGTTTGAAACTTTCAGATCTTTCAAAACATGTTGACAAGAAAATATCGAACTCTAGAATTCTACGTTATTATATCAAATAAATACGGAGGAAAAAGTTCTCTAGTGCCATAATTTCGAAATTTTAAGATTCTTCAAAACATGTTGTCGAGATAATATCGTATAAGAGAATTATAAATTTAAATTCTAAATAAATACATAAGAAAAAATTATTGTGTGGTAATTTAGTCTTCAATAAAACAAGTTGAGGAGAAAATGTTGACCAACTGTCTCAGCATTAATCAGTAGTTTTCTGTGTGCGTACGTGACGATAAAAACAAACAAAAAAATGTTAAAGGAACTAGACATTTGAACTACAGAGAAGAATTTTAGGAATTGTATGTAGATTTTGAAGCAAAACATATTTAGAACGAACTCGGTTGACGTTAAGCTACTTAGATTCACAGTCCGACCCCCTTGAGGCAGTTTGGCCTGGTAGAGGGCATGATAGCCAAAATCACTGTAGGAAGACGTTTCCTATGAAGTGTCCGTCATAAGTTTTAAGTTTTAAAGTTATAGAATTTAGACATTAAATTCATTTAGAGCTATTTTTTAACTATGCCTATTATCCAGGGCCCGATTTAGAAAATTCTTGACTATATGCACAACTCAGGATGGGGGCCCCTTAACACTGATGTGGGCCTAAAATTTCCAAAATTGACACACAAAATATATATATATATATATATATATATATTAATCATGAATCATTGCGAAAGTACCATTTTACCAAAAATTGGCTATTTGATGCGTAGAAGCCTAGAACATTATCAAATAACGAAAAGCAATACAACATATTAACGTCATCATTAAAACACCGATACAATGCAATCAGAAAAACTTATTAATCCCTTATATACACTATAACATACATATAATGAACTATACATATAACTATACCTATGATGAACCAATCTATCAAATTTGAAAAGATATATAAAAAAATTGCTATTAAAAAAAGGTAAAAATTAAAAAAAAAATTTAATTGGGAATTTTTTTTAAATAAGAATTTTTTGGGGGCCTCAACATTCGGGGGCCCCTAGGCCCGGGCCTACTGGGCCTAATGGAAAATCAGGGCCTGCTATTATCTAATGTTCAAATTACCAATTATATGAAACAAGCACACAAAAAAGCTTGATAAACTTTCGGTCTGCCCACCATTGTGAGAGTAGTTCGGCGTACAGCCAAGAACAACTGCCAACCAATTACAGGTACACTTCCTGGAATTCTGATCATGCTGTTGTACGACGAACTTTCATCAGGTGTCACATCTCTTTCTCCCCTAACTTTTAATGAAATCACTCCTTCTCAGGCCCAATGAGACAGGGTGTGGGAGATAAAGGGGTTGTAAAGATTCCCAACCCCCTTAAAATACAAGGACCAAGGGTGGACTCAAAACATGGATTTGATGTAAGACCTCGAGCAAATAAAAAATATTTTTCTCGTGCCCGATGTCGGCTCGGCCCTTACGCATGGAACACGTAAAACCGGACTCCCTAACTTGAATCCCTAACCGTTATTCTATATTCAGAGATGTATTTGAGATTTCGAACAAAACAGTGTTTCTTTGGAATGGAGTGATAGCACAACAAGATGACAAATATGCAGATCCAAGATAATTTCCTAATATTCGTTACAAGAATTTGAAAAATATTTTTCATGTACAGATCATTGCTCCTAACTATTTTTTTAAAATTGGCGATGGCTGAATAGCTGCGTGCTGACATTTGGTACCAGAATCTGGGTATTCAATTCCCGCCTATATTGGCATGGAAGTCCGCAGCCGTTCAGGACTTGCTTTAGACTGTAGGTCTCGGTCTTATTAGACCTCTGGTAGCTGAAGTTGATCAAAGTGGCTTGAAGCAACAAACCTATTTTTTAAAAATTTCAAACTAATAGCTTTACGTTTAATCACCAATATAATTAAAAATTGAGTCATTTACATAGATTACTCAGTAAAATTCCTTTCGTCTGTTACCTACATAAAGGTTTGTGGCGTAACGGGAACGTTCAGCGTCTTAAAACCCAGAATAAAAATTAATTCCCATTGTGCCTTTTATTAAGTTGTGTGGTGCTTGCGTTTATTTTGTCATATCTAAGAATTTATATATATATATATATATATATATATATAATCGCATGTTATCAATAGTTATAGAGAAAATAAAGATTTTTTACGTGCCTTTTTAAAAAGTAATCCACATTTTTATTTTAATAAACACTATTTACAAAATTCTTTGAAAAAAATTTCAATTGTTGTTTGCTTCAGAGAAGAGTCTGAAATTTTATCTATTACACTTTCTAAGTGGACAATGGCTTTAAATGTGTCCTCTTACCAATTTGATTGACTTTCAATATATCTCCTCAAAACGTCCACTGCAAATAGTCCTCCTTCGTTTGTCACATTCGGTGGCAAATATCGGATTTCGTCCTCCTCTTCTAATGATAATACAAAAGAAGCTTTCATCTGACCGATGATGTCCTTGTCCTCCCACTGACCACACACTATTACCGTATCATCTACGACGACAAAGTCATTAAATTCCATGTTATCGAGGTGCATGAGCATCGAGCACTAGCTTGAATGCAAGACAGCACAGCACAGGCATGCATTCACACTTGTAGTTTTTCTTCTTTCACTCCTTGTTGCAATAAGAAATTCTACAATCTTCTTGGAAGCCACCTACCTCTTAATTTTTGTTCATGCCTTCCTTTCCTGTTTTGTTAAAACCACCCCAACCCCTCTAGAAAGTTACCTTGGACAATAAAAGTAGAAAAAATAAAAGAAAGGTTTGATGGTCACTGCATATGCATGGCAACTAACTGAAACGAGATAAGAAAACAATAAACAAGAATTTCAACTCCCATCTTGGAGGGTCAAGAGAAGTTGTCATTTCATTGTGTTATCTTCTGTCTTTATATCCCTTCTTTTTAAAGTTTATGCAGGGTTTCACCACTGTAATGTTTGAATAGCTTTTCTATTTTTTGGATATTATTTTTCTTGTTTTTAGAAAATTTTTTCTTCTCCCTTTATGGAAAAAAATTCAAGTTATCGAGGGATGAGCCCAAAAAATTCGCCAAATCAAGGTTTTTTAACATTGAGTGCATAGGAAATTTGAAGGGAATTTTTATTTCTTCGAGATATCGAAAAATTCGCGAAATCGAGGTTCGAGTTAGCGAGGTTTGACTGTATATATATATATATATATATATATATATATATATATGTATGTACACTAGAAGGTAACCCGTATTTTGACGTCATAATACTAATAATTACGTCATAATGGAAAAAGTATATGAAAGTTAAAACACATCCCGAATTATCTAAAAATATTGCATTTAATCCACACCTTGTAAAAGCAAATCCTTTCATTATTTTTTATTTATTTAGTTTTTCATACGATTGGAGTAGTAGACTGCCATCCAACCCGTCATTTTGACGTCATAATACTAATAATGACGTCATAATGGAAAAAGTATATGAAAGTTAAAAAATATCCCGAATTATCTAACAATATTGCATTTAATCCACAACTTGTAAAAGCAAACCCTTTCATTATTTTTTATTTATTTAGTTTTTCATACGATTGGAGTAGTAGACTGCCATTCAGTTTTTTACAGCTCACTACGCGATATGAATACTTGAGCTACTTGATTCATTCACATTCAAGTTTGTTTACTTTCAGAATTCATCGCAAAAGTAAACAGATTTTTAAAAACTGCTAAATATACAGCTAAAAGCATCCAATTTTTTTTAGTTCTGAATGTTTTATAGAAAAATAGGCTGAACAAACGTGATTTGATGGAGAAGATATTAGTTTTTAGGTAAGAAAATTCTGAGCCACATCTGAAATTGAAATTAAGCCTAACCGGTCGTTTGTTTACTGAGGGCTTCAATTGAAAGATGAGTACCGCGCGGAAGTGTTATACAGAGACAACGGCTATTATATATATAATATATACATATATATGTGTGTGTGTGTGTGTAAATAAGTAAGTAATTTTGTTATATCTAAGAATCGTAGAATTCAGAGACTGATAGAAAGTTCTGCCTCAGGTTTTAACTTTTTTTCCCTTTTTCAATCACACATAATCTATGGAGACGTGGACAACGTAGAAATATCGCCCAACACAGAACAAACCGAGGATTTCTTGGATCCTAAAATGAGAACAGATTCTTTACTTAGATCGCGGTGATGGAGACCGCATTCTCGTTTTTTATGAGTAGCTAATGGCATCTAAAACAAATTGCACGTTCTCAAAACATTTTGTTTCTGAGCATCACTCTGGAAAATCATTTCCGCACGACGGGGTATTTACACTCGTGTAGACGCTGTCTCTAGGGCCTACTAATGCATGAACTAATAATCTCTTGGCTCTACGACCGAGGCTCCCTTGAGCGTACTCATCGATTAGAGCAGCTCTCATCCCACGATAAGACGATCGCTTGAGTTAAGATCTACCCGAAATTCGCCGCCGAATCCTCTCAACGAGAGAGATTACTATACCATCCAAGACTTGGAGTGGGGCGTGGTGAAAGGATAGAGGAGGTAAACACGAGGAAAGGGTAGGTCAAATGAGTTCCGTAAAATCTGTTAGTCGAGATTTTAGGCAACTTATTTAATCCCGCTCTAAGAAAGAGAAGCATAACTATTTTCGTTTCTATAAAGGAAAATGGTGCTCGAGAATGTCAAACATGGAAAAAGTAACTTTATTTGTATTTTTGTTTTGTTTTTAAAATAATACTGATTTCTTTTTAGTTCAATATTTAACGCTACCTTGCTGCGAATATTTTTTTTCCGTAGGCTCAGCTTTAACGAAAAACTTTTATTTTTTATAGATTTTGCATGGTACTCGTAGAATACACATAACAAGAACACACAGCTTCTCGGGTCGCCATTAATTAATTCGAAACTCATTGCCAACGTTATTTTTTATGATGGATTTTAAGATGGTGTATGCTCATAATATTCCACTTGGGTATTTGGTTAAAATTGCATTGAAACTGAAGTACGCATAAGCAACTTGTATTTCTGGGTCAGGAAACGCTACGAACCCTAATTTCTCGGACATTAAGGTTCAGCGTCTGCCCCCCCCCCCCCAAAAAAAAATAAATAATAATAATAATAATAATAATATAAAAAAAAATTCGTTTTGCCTTAGCTGTGGCAGAAATATTTTACTTTTCCCTAAAGATACCGCCTTCGATCGACTTTTGGGGCCTTACTCATTCCCTTCTAATTTTTACAACAACATTCTATTTGCCCGCTCCTTATCAGTTTGCACCCCAGAAAGTAGGTTAGGGAGGCATGCGACTTTGAGAAGGTTTACAAGAATTGCAACAACATCAAAAAACTTAAATAAAAGCTGGCTATCAACTAAAAATATAAGGAAATACTTAATAACGTAGTGGTTTATCATTAATTTTAAACACGTTTTATCTCTGCACTCTATGTAATACGACTGTGGGTAAGAGAAGTGGTAAATCTAAAGCTGGGGATCAAAATTCAGTCCAAGAGAAGTTTTCAATACCAAAAATACAGTGTCCAAAAAAACCAAAAAAACAGAGGTAGATGCTGAAAAAATACTTCGCATATGTAAGCAGGCCCTTTCATCTAGCTTGCAACAATAAATCACAGAAATAAATAATTTGCGTTTCATAATCTGTATGCTTAACTCTATTGGTTTGAGAGCATTTAAGTGTAGACAGATGGGAGAAACTATAGAAGAAACAAACAAGTGTATCCTAAATTGTTCAATCTCCACCCCCCACTCTCTCTCTCTCTCTCTATGTATATATATATATATATATATATATATATATATTATATATATGTATGTATGTATATATATAATATATATATTAGAGCGATTGTCGCAATGAACTATACATTAATGATGCCATTCACAAATGTTTCGAACTATTAATTAGTTCGAAACATGTAGCCACCCCAATTTACTGCGGAATTGAAGAAGTGTTCATTACGTATTTGTCATCCATCCACACACAAACACATGTACATATATATATATAGAGAGAGAGAGTGCATAAATTCCGTTTCAATAATTTTTCCGGTTTACATAATACGTGAAAAAAAATTCTCCTATAAATGCATTTCTTCAGTGATTATTTCAGTTTGAGCTAACGCTGAAGGCGACAGAATCAAATTACCATAATTTAGAAACCTTCTCTAAGGAGATGACTTCTGTCGTGAAAAACCCGGAATTCATTTGAACTCTCAGCCCGAAAGTTAATGAGTCTTGTCTTTTCATTTTAAAAAGGCATGGTTGAATGGCATGGTTCAAAGACACCATATAAGGAAAAATGTGGTTCAAGTACCCATGGGAGCCATTAAAGACACATTATGTAATTAGAACTAATTTGTATACGATATGGGACAACTAGAAGTGTAAGCTAAAAGTATAGTCACTATAATTTACAACAGAGACTCTTTGTATTCTATACAGTTTCGATATAGAGCAGTAAGCAAAGGGGTTTTATTACCTAACGGGAAAAATAGGTTGGTGCTATAAGTCTTCGATTAATTTGGTTGTGGGATTTCGAAATTTGAAAATGCAAAATTTTTCACAAGGAATGACTTTGTTATCGTATAAGCATTGAACTTATTAAAATCCTGTAAAAATGACGGAAAAAAATGAAGAGTAAGATCATGTTGGACCCTTTTATGGTAAGGGTTAAATTCCGCGCATCATTTATCCCACGAATGTAGAATCGACTACCGACTCGAAGAAAGAAAAAAGAACTTAACACGATTCCCCTTCCACAAGTATTTCTTTGTATACCACATTTTTGTGTAAATCCTCTCAGAGACTTTAACCAATTTCCTCTGTTCCATGCCACCCATAATTTTGATTTTCACGTCGGCAGATCGCCCTACTCTGGACATTGCAGCATAAAAATAACCATGATTCAAAACAGAATCAGGTAAATATATGCAAACTTTTTCTAACCTTTCTGCTTACGACTTATTGATGATTAAACTCTGTTCTCACTTAACCTACATCTCAACATAAATGGAAGGTCTGTATTAGTTGGTGCTAAGTCTATTCGTAAATATAGACGGTCTGGTGATTTTCTTCAGTTTCTGTCAAGACTTGTGCAATTAATCAATGTCCTTTTTAAAAGGTAGAGTCCTCAAAACGTTTGTTCTAGAACGTCAAAATCCCCCCATTTAGTGATATCATTATGTGTCTTATATGTATCTTATATGTGTTTATATGTGTACCCTCAATCGAGAGGGAAAGGCGTATTGTTAATTATCATATATTTCGCCACTACGGGTGGAATGCAATTTAACACACCGTTTGACGATGACATGTTTTGGAACCGAAACTGCGTTAAAATAGGTGAGAAACTGCGTTAGCCTTTTATATAAGGAGGAGATTGCGTGTCCAGTCGAAGTGTGTTTAGATGAAACAAAGAGCACCAAAAAGGGCAATGCGTACAAAACTTAACTTACATATTAAATGATTTTTAAAAAAAGAACAAATTGCAAAAGTATTCAATCAGTTTATCTTCAACATGTAAAATATGCATTCCTACAGTACATAAGTAAGAATTATTAAAAATTATTCTGTGATGACTTTAATAAAATAATGTAAATGAGCAAATATTTGAATTTTTAAATCCATTAGTTTTAAAAATGCGCTGTTTTATCAAAATATTGAAATAACGTTTTCAAACACAAAAGGAGTTTAATTTTATATATAAGCATAAAATTAAAAAAAAATAGTTATATAATCAAAATTCGTTCGTCAGCTATTATGAAATGTACAAATATTTAAGTTATTGATTAAGTTATTGAAGTACTTAACAAACTGCGACATTTTTTCCAAAGAATACAATTAAATTTTTAGAAGCACGTCATTTGCTGTCAGACTTCTTATATTCGTGTAAGAGAAATATTAAGTGTAATTCTTTAATAAACATTCATAAAATATTTTTAATATGCAAATATTCAAGTTTTTGTACATTATAATAGAAATTTTAATCACAAATGATTTTGCAGTGAAACATTATGTATGTGTAGGAAATATTTTAAAATATCTGTGATAAATATTCTTTAAATAAAAAAACCCACTGAAAACATTAAAATTTCGTAATCATTTACTTTCTTTTTGACCATTTAATATTTATAAAATTTTTAATATTTATAAATCCGTTAAAATTAAGTTCTCATGGTGAAATAATTTTTCTATGATTTATTGTATATGCGTATTAGATATGCGTTCATATAATTTTAAAAACTGAGCAAATATTTTGAGCTATTCAAGCAGTAAAATTTTATACTACGAAAAAATGAAGTTGACTTTTCAAGATCGAATAATTTTGAGACTGTTTATTTGTTCAAATTATGTAAAAAGAGTTCATAAATGTTAAAAAATTTACAAATTTTCGAAATTTTTAATAAGTTAAACTCCAAAATATGTTCTTTTGTTAAAGGATGAAGTTAAAATTGTCAATCAAATTACTTTCAAGTCTAGCATTATAAATGATAGATGGACTAATCAGTGACATTATTCCACAAAAAAGGCTTCAAATATTAGAATTCCTGGATTAATTGACTTCCAAAATACAAAAATTTGTACAAAAGATAATTACTACATTAATTAAATCTTCTCTGACAAATAGTTTTGCGACCAACAATATACACTCATGGACAAAAAAATTAGCGCACCAAAAAATAATTGCTGGATCGTAACGAAACTTGCAATGAAGGTACATGTTGGGGAGATATGCAAATGATTAGAAATGCAGCGTGATTGCGCATTACGTATAGCTGATAGAGAGCGTTGAACATCGTACTCTGTGGAGTATAAAACAGGTAACCAAAGCTTGTTTGAGTGTGCTGAATCATTTACCAAAAGGAAGAGCTGAGATAGACATGCCATTACGCCGTATTCGAAGACAATATAAGCAGTTGTCGCAGTTTGAGAGGGGGAGAATCGTCGGGATGATGGAAGCTGGGTGGTCAGCTAGGCGAGTAGCTCGTCAATTAGGCCGCTCTGATTGTGTTGTGAGGAGGTGTTGGAACCAGTGGACCCGAGAGATGTCATGTACACGAAGACCAGGCTCAGGACGCCCTCGACAGACCAGTCGTCGAGATGACCGCCACATCGTAAGAAATGCACGCATACAGCCAACTGCTTCATCGGCAGCCATCCAGGCACAGGTAGCACCTTCACTAGGGGCCTCTGTGTCTTCTCGAACCATACGAAGGCGCCTGGAGGAAGGACAGTTGGTATCGCGGCGCCCATTACGTGTGCTGCCCTTGACGTCCACCCATCGACGCCTCCGTTTGGAGTTTCGCCTCGCACGAGGAAACTGGACTGCAGCGGAATGGAACCAGGTCGTCTTTAGCGACGAATCCAGATTCAATCTCGGCAGTGATGACAATCGTGTTCGTGTGTGGAGAGCCCGTGGTAAACGCTTCAATCCTGCCTTTGCTGTGCAGCGACACATCGCTCCCACAGCTGGTGTGATGGTACGGGGTGCCATTGCCTACAATACACGGTCACCCCTAGTATTGTTCCGTGGCACCATGACAGCCCAGCGGTATGTTCATGAAATCCTGCAACCACATGTGTTGCCACTCATGCAACGGCTCCCAGGAGCCATTTTTCAACAAGACAATGCTCGGCCTGATACGGCAAGGGTGTCACAAGACTCTCTCCGCACTGTTACTACCCTTCCTTGGCCTGCCCGATTCCCAGATTTGTCTCCAATCGAGCATATCTGGGATCATTTGGGACGACGAGTTGGGCATCCCACGAGTTTGAACGAACTAGAGGCAAGGTTACAGCAAATATGGAACGAAATGTCTCAAGACATCATACAGAACTTGTATGACTCAATGCCCGATCGTATCGCATCGTGCAATCGCGCTAGAGGGGGTCCAACGGAGTATTAACTCCTCCGTTCTTTTGCCTTTTTCTCTGAAATAAATTATCCTTTTTCTTTGATTTTCTTATCATTTACTTATATCAAAGTAGTCATTACGTATGTAAAATTTCGTTTCATTTTGACGACTCCTTCTTGGTGCGCTAATTTTTTTGTCCATGAGTGTATATGTAATCTCCAAAAGACTGAGTCTATGATAAGTGTTTATAAAACATTACAAAATAGGCGGATATTTAAGTTTCCTATCGATTGATTTGAAAAATAAAATTTCCTCCAAAAATTGTGACTTTTTATCTCGATTCACATATGTGCAGAAATAATAAGTTTTATTTTGTGATAAACGATAAATTATAGATGCTAACTAGTATACAGAAAATTATATTACGTTTTCCCACTATCAAATTGTTTACTTTGAAAGATTATTAATCTTGAAATATTGAGAACAATTCTGTAATATATATATATGTGTGTGTGTGTGTAATTAATGAAATACTTGGGGAAAGTGTTTAAGAAAAAATAAAGGCAGATAAAGAAAGAATAAGGGAAAACAACTGGTTTCAGTATGAACGCGTGTATCAAGGGCTGAAACTTAGAAGACCAAGAACAATTGAATTTTCGGCAATCGGATCTAAACACTAAGAAGAGCATGTAGGGAAAAAAAGGTTTCATTCACCCAATTAATCATAAGTAAATGAAATGAAAGTGGGATGTTTCTAAAGCGGTAGTAGAGGCAATATTCACGTGGATATAGTTCGTGTCCTGTAGCAAATAAAATTTTAACCAAATTCTTTACAAAACTTACTGATAAAAGCGAAATCCCTTTGTTTTTTCATTTCATATTGTCAAACCACTGTGTAGAGCCTCATGGATATTTGTAATGTCGCTTCTGAAATACTTTGTTTTTGATTCGCTTACTCTTGCAATAACTAGTTAGACGAATGGCCGAAAAGCTAGGGCGCTAGCATGCGATACCAGAGTCTGTGGGTTCGAGTCCCACTCTTGGCGTGTACGTTTCTATACGTTCGGAATCGACTTTAAGCGGTAGGTTCCGGTCTAATCAACCCTCGTGTAGAAAAATTGACCGTATCCTTCCAAACCAAACTGTGCTGTAGCTACAGATTATGATATGTAAGTGAATGAGATATTTTTTTTCTATGATGCTCATGAACAGTACGCTACTATCTGTACGCTAGTCTGATACGGTGGTCTATACGCTAGTTATTTCATTTACACATGTTTGTTTTCATTTTCTTATGAATTATTAGCCTTCAGACTTGATACTGTGGGTACGCGTAAAAGAAAAATGTTTTGTTCACTCATATAGAGTCAAGGTAGTCACTACATGAGTAATGATAACAATAAGACAGTGTTTCTAAAGAAATATTTTTGTTAATGTCTATATACACTGTGCCTGAGAAAATTCAAAAGAATGGGAAGCCAATACTACCGAGCGAAACACAGCACCGTTGTCAATTCAGATTAACAAAACTATTGGTGAAACATAATATGAAGCAAGTCGCCAAAGCAAATGCACTATGGGAGTTACAGTACCTACTAAAATGTTTTAATTTCTCTAGTTGTATAGTACTGAAAAATTGTATACGAGAAAAATTTTTAGAGAAATTTGCAAATGTATGTAGCACAGGAGAAAGCTTTAGCAATTATATTATTAAAAGATATTAACATAGCCGGGCCGACCAAATGAGACGCGTGAGGCAAGTTTTAAAAACGGCGCCTTTTCAAATTTTTTGAGCGACTCTTATGTAATTAAAGTATCTCTATTAGAAATTGTCTACTTAATAACGGACAATTTTGGAAAAATATGTATCTATTGAATAAAACATAAAAATTTTAAAAATGACAGAACTTTAAAAAAGTAGAAAAGTAAATAATTTTGAATACAATTTGTTATGTAATAAAAATAATTTCTAAATCATTCTTTGAGTCTTTATTGAAGCAAAATTTTTGATTGCATCTCAATTTCAATTGCAACAATTTATTGTTTCTCATACGTATTTTCTGTAGAAATGATTGCTAGCTCAATCAATCGCTCTTGATTTGTTTTTCATAGATAATTCTTAAAAGTTTTCAGTTCAGAATAACCGTCCTCAGCTGCTACTACAGTTACTGGTAGAGTGAGTATAATTCTTGGAGCTACGATAACGTTTGGAAATAGGCATTGAAAATTTAACTCTCATAATGTCAAATTCGGGAGTTTATAAAAAAGTAGTCTAAATATTCGCTTATATTTGTATATTTTTATGAATTTATTCTTTTATTAGATTCAACTATTAATTTTTTTTCGCTATTCCTTAAAAAATTCGTATTTTTATTGTGTCTCATTTTGGCGCCTATTTCAGTTCTGAGCCTGAGGCGATCGCCTCGCTGCCTCACCTATTGGACTAGCCCTGGGTGTTAAAAATTGGATCACGTAGTAGTTTGAAAAAAAATCATCAGAATAAATTAAATAATTAAACGGAAAAACATAAATATAAATAAAAATGAAAGAAAACATAAGCATAAATAAAAAAGGAAAACTAATAAAAATATATGTATAGAAATACTTTTATTCTACATTAAAAAAAATTAAATTGCAGTAACAGCCATTTGGATGTCTGCTTACGTAAAACAAAATCAATCGGCTCTGTGCGTAGTTAGACTTTTAGGATAGGAGTTAGATGCGATCACTTAAATATTGTATACATTTTGTCTATTATCTGACGTGCATAATCTATCAATAATTAATCAGTTAACGATTATGTTTTTGATAATACTATTATGTGCAATGTTAAACATCATTTATTTTCAACATGAGCTCGGATATTTTTCCGTATAATATATCAATATATAAGAGAAATAACAAGCGACATTTTACGATACAATATAACAGCAAAATATGGAAATATTTCAACACTGATTAAGCATTGCTGTTTTCTTATCTAAGATGCAGCTTATTTTGAAACGTAGCAAGAATTTCGCAAGAAAGTCTTCGAATGAATTGGATGGAAACGAAACCGTAGAAATCGATAAGGAAAACGACTTTCCGCAAACTAGACGTAAACAAAACGACATTCGCTGCCATGAACAGCTGACTAAAGATTTAAAGAGGGGATCTGCATCTTTAAAATCGAACGCATTAAGTGTCCCCCAACGAGCAGGTAGAACTTAAAATTTATTGAACAGGAGGTACCGATAATATTCAATTAATTTACGAACTGGTTTACGAAAACGATATCTTAAGCATGCATATATGTATGTGTGTGTGTATATATACACATATATATTCAACTAGAAGATATTTGTGAATGACTCCAGGTAAATGCGACATAAGTTAATTTGTTTTTTAGTCTTAAACAGGTCATAAATATAACAAACAGTCACTTAGGACTACAGCAAAGTTCAGAAAAATTCTTCAAATTTGGCGCAAGACACACACAGACACAATACTAACAGGGCTACAATTCACACAGCAGCCGACCTCTAACTGCGAAATGAATGAATAGAATGGCAACTTTAGATGAAGAGTTTGAGATCCTTCTATACCTTTGACGACATTCTTGATAGTTCTAGAAATGGAAAACTCCAGGACTCGATAACCACGCCACCTGGGTGAAATGTAATAGGTTCTCCGAATACCCAAAAGGTCACCAAATGTCGCTAATCTCGTCAAAATTCTCGAAAATACTCCCCCCCCCCAAAAAAAAAAGAGTAAATCGAAATCTAATTCTCAAATACAGCAAATAAACAGTATTTAACACAAGATAAACATAAATTAAGGAGAAATAAATAATATTTACAAATTTAAGAAAGATATACAGCTATTTACAACGTTATTAAAGCATAAAAATAGAGACCGAGACATATTTCTCCGAATATTTGTCTGGACCGAATATATGTATCGAATTTATGTGCCTGAAATCTTTTCTAAAACGCCGCTATAAAGCAAGCACAAATATTTGTGAGTTATAAACAATTGTATTTCTAAACGAATTAAATCGAGAAACCTCATATTTTTTGGAAGTTCGTCTTTAACCATTTATAAGTCAAATTGATCTGTTCCAGAGCATGGCCGGTTCTATAGGTGAGGCGACCGCATCAGGCGCCGAATTGAAATCGGCGACAAAATGAGACAGTAGAAGTACGAAATTTTTAACTATTAACGAGTATAATCTATCGTATGACGATATTCGTAAAAATGCCTAAATATAAGCGAATATTTAGACAATTTTTTTTTATAATATTGCTGAATCTCAGATCATGAGAAATTTTGAATGCCTATTTTCAAACGTTGTTGGAGCTCTGAGAACTACCTGTAAATGTGATGTAGCAGCCATTTCTGTAGAAAAGTCGGTACCTAAAACAATTATAGACCTAAAATAATCGAGAAATTTGCTGATATAAAGGCTCCAAGAATGGATATTATTTTTATTACAAAACAAATTATATTAAAATTTATTTACTTTATCTGCTTTAAGTTCTGTCGTTTTTAAAATTTTTATGTTTTTTAATAAATAATCAAGGTCGTTGTTGGAGGATCATCCTCGAATTTTTAAAAATTTTATAGTACATACTATACACAAATCCTCCAAATCCCCCTCCCTCAAGAAAAAAAGTCCTGGGTATGGTCCTGATTAAATTGCGGCCCGCCACTAGACAGGTGTTTTCGATTGCGGCCCTTGGACACTTGTAAGTTGGAAACCCCTGATATATACAGTCGAACCTCCATATATCGAACTTCCACATATCGAAATTTTCTATATATCGAACTCTTAGCAAATCTCCATGTTCATTACATAGAAAAATTGTTTCTATATATCGAAAAAATCTCTATATATCGAAATTTTTTTCAAGACAGATTGGTACATTTTATACCACTTAAGAATAAAATCTCCCAATTTTTGGCATTTGAAACAATATGTCATGGACTTCAATTCGCGGAAAAGGTCCCTGATTAAGTTTTTATTGGACTGAATAAATAAAAAATGTAACTGTGATCATTATAACCACTGTCTGGATTATTGCTTTTTTAAAGGTATGTAGTACTCAATAAATCTTTCATATTAATTCATTTTTGTTATTAACTTTCATTTAATGGGATTCGCATATAAATTAGAAATGGAGTTTCATATATGAAAATTAGCTTTAAATTTTTTTAGGAGAATTATGATAAAACTAAGCTCCATTCTATATATCGAAATTTCTATATGTCGAATTTTTTTCCGGCAATTTGCTACTTAGATATATGGAGGTTCGACTGTATATATATATAGGGTGTTTCAAAACTATATGTCGGATCGAATACAGTGTGCGCCATAAAATTTCACCGTTTTAAGGCCGGATATGGGCACGTTAAATCCGTAGACCGGAAAGTCGCTCTATGAAGGTCAGAGAGGGTGGGATAGGGCATAATCCTCCCAGGTGTTGCCCCAGGGGGGGGGGGGGGCTGCTCGGTCAAAATCGAGGTGGCAACTAGCCAAGACGGACTCCGACGCAAGTGGTGCTATTTAAAACTGGATCCTGCTCTAATGAGCCCGAAGCCAATATGGACCTGGCATCATGGAACTCCCATAGAACTTCCCATAGAAACAGCAACATATAATAATAATATTTATATAATAAAATATTCTTTTTATTTTAATGTTACATTAGGACCACAAGACAACCGAATTTTAAGTCGGTTTTTTTTATGTAAAAAAAACCGACTGGTCTTTTTTCTTATGGTCTAAAAAATACGGTACATAGAATCAAAAAATATTAAAAATTACACTGAGTCAGAAATAATCACAAATTAATTAGCATGCATATCCAACTTATATTTTCTAGTTTTTTCTTCTTTGAAACACTTCTTTATATGCAGTAGCTAAATTTATGAAAAATATTTCTCCAGATTTTGTTTTAAATTGTCGTGTCAATTGAAAACAAACCTACTCCAAAAAAAAAAAAAAAAACAAGTATCTTAATCGGAAATTTCAATTTTTTTTCAAAAACTGTTTTTTTCTTTTCAAATGTCAAAATAAAGTACAGTAATAGGAGATATTCTTACCTTTCGTTCGAATGTGGAGTCAACGGGGCAATCAGCAAGTTCTTGAAATGGCGATCATAAAGAGAATTACTAAAAAAAAAAAAAGTCACCTTTTTGTATTTGGATTCAGGACGAAACAAAAATTGATAAATATATATGCAAACAATTAGAATCACTCACAATTAGATTAAGAATAACAGTTCTCGTAAAGAGTAATACTTCATCGCGTCCCTCATTGTTCTAAGTTTCCTAATTCCAGATACTGCAGCCAGATTTCTTTAAAAAGTTTGAATTACCAATGCGTTGCCAGATTCATTAGAAATCCCATTGCTATTTAGATCAGCGAAGTTATATTGGAAAAGACGTCACATACCCAGTGGGGAAAAAATCGTCTGACGAAATTGGAGAAATTAAAAACAAGTATTATTAATGATATAAAAGTATTATATTTACACCCATGTAATAGTTGCTTTTAGCAGGTTTTTTATTACGAATCCAGAACTTTTATCCTTCAAAACATTTTATCTAGAGAACATTATATCTCCAACACATTATATTAGACAAAGATTTTTATATTACATTATTTTTTCTTTCGATGCCAGCTCACGAAATGGTATAGGTGTGCTGGTATGGTATAGGTGGTCGCAGCTCACTATTAAATGGTATTAGAAGAACTGAAAATATGCCTATTCTTATCTTTTTAAGAATTCTCTGGATTCATAAAACAAAAAAATAGTTGAAGTTTACAGATGCAAAATTTCTGTATATATCAGCTAGACAGAAATCAAATTATCCCCACAAATTTCATGCTCGACGACATGGCTTGAAAAACTGCACTATTATTTTTTTTACATTTTGTAATGCAAAAAGTACAAATGAATGGGTAATCATTTGTCCTAAAGGCCTGCATATCAGTGTGACCAAGATCCACACCTAGAATGGATAGGAAGGAATTAGAGCATTTAGAACATTAATAGAAAACAGAAGGAGAGGAATTTATAATTTAAATAAATTCGTGTTTTTAGTCGTATTTGATCTCTTTTACGTGTTATCGTTACGTATGTATGCATATCGTAATTGCCGTTAAAATACCGTCCACTATCAAAGTGCATGCGAAATGTATTCTGAAGTCCACATCATTGGACCGAGACCGATGCCTTATTTTCCATAGAAAATTACCGCACAATCGATAGCAATATTAAAAGACGTTACCACCCACTCAATGAAATGCTGCTTAGGCATTCCCCTGCGTCGAAATAATTACGGGTCTCTCTCGCGGATTTCATGCGTGCGCTAGCATCCTGCCTCACAGCCTCGGACCGAAATTTCCCTCCGACCCATCCATTTTTCTCGCAAACCCCTTCCTCGAAACTCATTCAAAAGAGCGCGTGTGTCCAGTTTAATGAGCGGCCAGTTCTTCCCCCCGCGCACTGCGGGCATTCAATTACTTCCCTAATGCGAGGCCCATCGCAACTGCCCACGCCTCCCCCCCCCCTCGTTTTCCGCCTATCGATCGGCCGGGGGAGGGCTGCTCCCCATCCCTCCGGGGAGCCTCCAGCATCTTTTGCACGGATCTAGGAACTCCCTGATAACTTTCGCAGACGGGAGGGGAAGCATAAATGCCGGCTGACCAGTGCGGAGGCTTAGGAGTGCAACTCAAAAGCCTGGGTTGAGGTTGTTGCCTGACGTCGATAGCGCTATACTAAGGCTCTCTTTCTGTCGATATATACGGTGAAACTTCTCAATGGTGGCCAGTAATGTTTCCGAAAAAAAGTGGCCTTTTGACGGGTAGCTTTCCAAAAGAGACTTCTTCCATAACATTTGCTCTATGGAGTCTTTAGTAGGTTCCGTTTAGAGGGGTGGTCGGCTAGAGAAGTTTCACTGTATGTATATATATATATATATATATATATATTTATTTATATATACAGTGGAACCTCGATCTTTCGTTTTCAAGGGACCGAATGAACTAAACCATAAAGGCGGGAAAACGATAGATGCGGGAACATAACAAATACGATCGTCGGGACTGGGTGAATAAAACGACATATACAGGAAAACGATGATTCGGAGAACGATTGATGGAGATTCCACTGTATATATGCGTGTGTGTGTATGTTAGATACTGGCAATGTGTGAAATACAGTCATTCTATAGAATGCCTAGGTAATCTATAAAATGCGTGACATTTTTAGGCAAAGTATGAAATCTCAGTGTTATTTTAATATTCTATATACTTTGCCTAGGCATTGTATATAATAACCCAAGCATTATATACAGAATGGCAAGTAATAGTTTGGCAAAGTATGAGAAGGCTTTTATTGAAAAGAAGTACAGGGTATCCGGGCTAAAGGTATCCAAAAGTTATGACTCATTTTTACGGAACTACTCATTAGAATTTAAAAATATTTATTTAAATAGAAAGAACATCTCACTAAGTTTTAATATCAATCATAGATTTCGATGTGTACACCATTTTGTAGCACGACTAACGTCTAAATGGTAATCCAGTTCTCTTCAAGTGTTTCGTAGCATACCAGGCGTTATTAGACTTTTTTGCTCGGGGATTCATTCAATCCGTTGTAGATAAACAAAAAATTGAAACTGTGGATGAGTTGAAGAAGCGTATCATTCAAGCAATTCGTGTAATAACTCCTGATATGCTACGAAACACTTGGAGAAAACTGGATTACCATTTAGACGGTTGTCGTGCTACAAAAGGTGCACACATCGAAATCTGTGATACTATGATCGAAATCTATGATTGATATTAAAACTCGGTGAGATGTTCTTTCTATTTAAGTAACTTTTTTTAAAAAATTCTAATGGGTAGTTCCGTAAAAATAAGCCATAACTTTTGGATACTTTTAGCCCGGACACCCTGTATATAAAATTGAAAGAAGAAATTTAAAATAAAGTACAGGATTTTCGTGCTGAAATAAACTGTAGTAGAAGATGAGTACTGAACTACTTCTTGCAATAAGGAAGGCTAGAATGGCATTTTTGAATTACACTGTATTGTCTTTTTACATAAGAACACTTCACAGTTCGGCAGCTTCCTGAGGGTTGAGTGATAGTAGCTGATCGAAGAAGTATTTCGTGGTTAGGAACGTTTTCAACAAGTAAGTTGATTCAACAAAAATTTGGTTCAACATAAAGTTGGTTCAACATTTTATTTTATATAAATGATGTTTTTAATTATGTCTGTCTAGTTTAAAGATTTTGCAAAAAACAGCTCCATCCATTTATAAATTGCCTAATAAAATGTGAATTTTCTGGTATTAAGGTACGAATTAAGTCAATTTACATTACTCCTTTTGGCCAGGAGTTAGCCGAATGGCTAGGGCGCTGGCATTCGGTTCAGATCATGTGGGTTCGAGTCCCACTGTTGCTATGGATGTTTGTAGCCATTCGGAATCGGCTTTAAACTGTAGGTCCCTGTCTAATTATCCCCCGTGTAGCAAAAAGTTGTCCGTAGCGCTCCAAACCAAAACCTTCTGGGAAATACCCGTCGAGTACTTGTCGTGCCTCCTGGAACCAATTAACGTCGAGTACCGAGGTACCTATATATATATATATATATATATATATGTGTATGTATGTATGTGCGATTCTTAATTCATTGAAACAGTTGAAAATTTTGCTTTATTTGTAATCTAAAAGCTTCATGATACAATATTTTACAGGGGTCAATTCTTCGGTTTACGAACGGACAAAGCGCTTGCTTTCGTACCTATTTGTGGGCTATCCGACCAAATTACCTGCTCATAGCCATTCAGAATCTGTTTCAGGCTCCGATTCCGATTTTTTTACCTATATAATATCAAATTAAAACAAACTAACCAACCTTCAAGAATGAGGAACACTTTCAGATTACTTCTCTCTAATTTTAAATATTTCATTTTGCTTTCAAATTAATCTTTGGTCCAACAGACCAAGAAAATAGTCAGTTAAAGAATGAATTTTTCCTTTTAAAAAATATTGAGGGAAAATTAGGGTACAAAAGCTATATTTTTGACAAACAAACCAAAATAATGCTGTTTAAGGAGTATACATTTTTCAATTTTATCAGCTGCATATTAATCAGTGTGAAAGTTTTCTCTGTGAAAGAAATTATTTTATCTTGGTTGAAATTTTATAAGCTGTGATGCAAAGCATGAAATCAAACACCAGTATCATTAAATCAAACAGACGAGTGTTACCCAACCCTATTCGTGTCGTGACCCCCATAACATTTGCATAAAAAGGCATAAATTTCCGAGAAATTGATTAAAAATTCAAGATAACTCCGGTCACTCAACGAGGTTCATGACTTGCAGACCAGGAACTGGTTCTGAGTGAAGTATAACAATCAAACTCGTTTGTCATCTATCTTACTCCCAACATTATTTTAAAACTGAAATTTCATGCAATTTGAGACGCAAAATTGATAAAATATCATATTTTAGTGTCAGTCAATAATATTTTTTTTTAAATGTAGCCCACGGCTGTGGTTGCCGTAAATATGAAGAACATGATACGGTTTCCCACCCAGCCGTTTTTTGCGCTAAATATTTCGCTTGTTTTGTGGGTTTTCCAGAAAGAGCAATGTTTGTTTACACCATATTGGTTCTTCGATTTAGGATGTCAAATTGGCGCCATATCGTTTCAGGTTGGCGACCGTATCATGTTCTTCATATTAACCATGGTGGTATAATAAGGCAGTTTCATATAGCATAACCGGAGGGCACGCGAAGGGCAGACAACTGAAGTCATGCGTTTTATACATGTAGCCCTGGTATACGTTTCCTTACGAGTTTTAGTAATCTATGCATTTAAAAATAAACATTTTGCTCTTCGTTTTTGTCCGAGTTGAGATGTGACATGCCGCGTGGAACTGCCTTATAAATACATATTTTGGAGAGCAGCAACGCACCGTAATGAATTTTTCGACTAAAGGCCTGTTCACATTGCAGTCCGTTAACGTAAGCGTAAAAGGAAAAATGGCTCTGAGATGAAAATAATTCACGAACACTAAATGTTCCCCACCTTTTCGGCATAAACGTGATAACTCAGATTACCAGTCGCTGTAGTAATTCCTGAATACGCAGCCGAGGGTACGTCTGTTCGTGTTGATTTTCGGCCTTAGGAGCCGTGTGAAGGAGTAGAATTAAGGGCCTGTTCACATAGGAGTCCGTTGCGTTGCGTTAAGGAAAAGATGACGTTGAGACGAAAATAAACCAATCATAGGCGTTAAAAATTTCATTGCTAATCGTTCGGAGGCATATGATTGGTTTATTTTCGTCTCAACGTCATCCTTTCCTTAACGCAACGCAACGGACACCTATGTGAACAGGCCCTAACTCCCGCGGATGGCCCCACCGGCCCCTGAGATGGAAATAAACCAATCATTGAAATTAACAATTTTGTTGCTAATCGTTTGGAGGTTTGTCACTGGTTAAATATATTTCAATACTTTTAAGGAATAAACCAATCACAGGCCTTAACAATTTCGTTGCTAATCGTTTGGAGGTTTGTCATTGGTTAAATACATTTTAGTAGTTTGCGCTTTCGGTCACGGAGTGCAATGTGAACAGAGCCTTATGGGGGGAAATCTACTGCGGCTGCGATGCCACCCATGACGTCAAATGCCTCTAATTCAAAGCTCTTGATTGTAGGGAAAACGACATTGTAGGGGAAATTCTGAGATAGGAGATTAGTTAAACTAAAAATTTTGCACAACTAGTGACCACTAAGTGATAACTGACGTCTGTATCTTTGGAACCATGTATCTCTGGATCACTGTATCTCTGGAACCATGAGGCCCAGGATGCTGAAATTTTCCGTTGGGGTTCTCCTTATACCCTTTGCTTAATAAGATTTTTGAAAAAAGATGATCCAACCTTTAAAGGGATTTAAAAAGGGACTAAGGGCCTGTTCACATAGGAGTCCGTTGCGTAGCGTTAAGGGAAAGATGACGTTGAGACGAAAATAAACCAATCATAGGCGTTAAAAATTTCATTGCTAATCGTTTGGAGGTTTGTCATTGGTTAAATATATTTCAATACTTTAAGGCTAGGCGCCCACTGGCGATTATTTCAAAGCAACTTTTTAATCACAAAAATGAAACACATTGATTCCTTCGGTAATGCGCCCACTGGCGATTTTTCAGTTGCGGCAACTAAAAAATTCCAACATGTTCGATTCTTTGGGTGATGAAACTGTTGCCGGAGAAAATAGATCACGTTGGTTTAAATAGGACTGCGCCCACTGGTGATTATTTAGTTGCTCGCAATTGATCTGATCATAGGCGTAGCGTGCTTCTAACTTTTTTTTTTTTTTTTTTTTTTTTGGGGGGGGGGGGGGCTGCAAGAATTGAATTCAGTTAGGGTCCTCTTCCGCGCATTGACTGCCAGACGGTCCTTACAATATGAAATATGATATTTTTGAAATTGAATAACAATAGAATTGATGTTTGAGTAGTATTCAAAAGTTATACAATGAGAAAAATAAATATAATATAAATAAAATGAGAAAAAAAATAGCATCGAATTTTTGTTATGGATCATATCATTGTTAAAAACTATGTTAAGGCTAAAGACATAATCAGAATCTTTAGTTTCATAGTTTGAAAAAGCGGAAAAAAAAACAACTTTCTTAACAGTTTTCTACAATTTTCCGATTTTAGCTGAACTTCTATTAACGTTTTAATTTATTTCAAGTTAAGTTGGGGGGCACGTGCCCCCCTCCCCCCGACGCTACGCCTATGGATCTGATCGAGGCAAATCATCGAGGGCGTGTTTAGCTAGTACGATTCACGAGGAGTTGGCAATGTTGAAGATCACCAGTTTGCTTCAGTACTCGGTGTAAACATGTCGCTGGACACTGAACTATTTATAAGTGAAATTGAAAAACGGCCAGATTTATACAACATAAAATCAAAAATATTCAGAGAAAAATTTAAAGAAGACTTTATGGGAGGAATTGTGGCAACAATTCATTGAAAATTGGGATAAGGTGGAGGAAAAACAAAAGAACTGAAAGAGTTGCCCAAATTAAAGTTGATAATTTTTTAATATTAACTCTTTTCATTTATCATATACAGCTTTTATATTAAATTTTGTCATACTGCCAAGGAATACTTCTTTGAGGAGAAATTAAATAATATGTAAAGTAATCTCTTATCGCAAAACCTGGATTGTTGCTTCTTACTCCAACTGTAGAGATTCTTTCCAATGAACATTCAAAGAGAGTGTCTTCAAAACGTATTCCATCATGTTTTCTAACAAAATTGTGTAGAATGCAGCATGCTTTAATAACAGATTCACTGAATTCAATACTGGTATCGAGAGGTCAGTAAATATTCTCCATTTGTTTTCTAAAATTCCAAAATGTACATTCTACCAGTCTGCGGACTCTGTTGTCTTAATTTCTTGGTCGATGTTAGTACACTTCCGATTTAAGATAGCCCCACAGAAAAAAATTTGCAAGCACTCAAGGCAGCAATTACGCAAGGAATCACGGCGATTCCGCGGGACATGATCCGCAGATCCATGCAAAATTTCCGAAAGAGACTTCAAAACTGCATCGAAAATAACAGTCGCCATTTAACTGATGTAATCTTTAAAACTTAATGGAGGACAATTGCATACTGTGTACTTCTCAGATATAAAAGATTTCTTTCTCTATCTTGCTTTGTATTTTTGTTATTGACGTTCCAAATCGGAACGTTCTTTCTGTCGCACCCTGTGTGTGTGTGTGTATATATATATATATATATACATATACATACACCTTGTAGCTACCATCAGCAATGGTTGTGAGTTGGTCTCACAGAGTATTAAAATGTAAATCCGTGTATTAAAATAAGTTAAATGCACAAAAATTTTTTCAAACTACTGATTATTTATTTATTTATTTACAACCAATGTGAGTAAAAGCCATTTTTCATCTGCTAAAAGTTTATCGCTCTCCTATCGATATTCCCGTATCGATTTTCAGCGAGGGATCAAGCCGTAAAGTTTCCTCTTTATCATGAACAGACCCGCGCGTATATAAACCGAATGAATAATGGAATATCATGCTCCAACCTGTCCAGCCC